>OU015472.1:9994464-10701112 GCA_907164805.1 Brachyptera putata
CAGGACAGAAGGAAAAAATACTGATAATACCAAGATGGGGGGATCTCAGTTTGGGAAAGAAAATGCCATATAAGAACAGTTGTACAAAGGCCAGTTAACGCGAAGCCTGCGACCCGCGGAGGGCAAGGGGGGAAAGGACCCCTTCTGACCCCGCAGGGAATTTTTTCAAATTACCCCTCTTTTAACGCGATTTAACGTGTTTTAGATAAGATTTAGATGTCAAAATCAATTAATTTGAAGAAATAGAGGTGCCCAACTGATATCTGCCAATCATAGTTATTGTAACTGCAGGGTCGTTCTGGCTCATTTTAGCGCCACGGGCAAGGACTCAATTATGAGCCCCAAAACCTGTATGCGCATAGTGAAAGTGAATGAAAGTGAGGGAGGAATCAAGCCCCGCAGGGAAATTTTAGAATATTCATCTTTTTAAATAAGTTTCTACGGGTTTGAGAATGACACGAAATTTCTGGAATTCATTAATTCTTCAGTGTGGTAATTAGCTAGTTCTGCTAAATGGCTGATCCAAAAAAATTAAATGCCAAATTAATCCATATCATTCGATAACAATGCTGTTCGAATAATAACATTCACTCCACCCAATAATGCATAAGTGAAATAGAATATGATTTATGGAATATTATTATTAATAGAATGTTACAAATGTGCGCCGATAGCGCCCCTTAAATTTGACGCCCCCGGCAGTCACGCTCTTTGCCCACCCCTAGAAACGACCCTCATTGGAAGTTCCATTTCTCCATTTCATTTTATTGTCTTTGTTACTACCGTTGGAATTTTGGAAATTTACAAAATTTACACAAATTGTAATGAATAATTTACATCTGGAAGGAGCATGGGGTTGTTTGTTGATTTCTGCTAATTCATAAACTACTCACCAGGGCTGTCATTTCGGAACAGTACATCAAATTCCTTTAAACACACCTTTTTCAATAAGGTTCAACGTGTTTCAGATGAGATTTAGATGCAAAAATCAATTTTCCCCTAAAACTGAAGGTGCCCATCTGATTTTTGATTTTCTATGCAATGTGGAATATGAATCTATGTACGATTTCATCCAGGCCTATCCATATAGGCCTACATATTTTTTTCCTTCTCTTTCTTTTTTTTTCTTTTTTTCCTTCTCTCTTCCTTTTTTCTCGTCTTTTCTATTTCTCGTCTTTTCAAATTGTGTCTTACAACACCTTTTTCTTGCCCCCCCCCCCCTTGTAGATGGATTTGTGCTTGGGTATTCCAAGTAATTGTTCCGAAATCATTTTTTCCATTCCGATTCACAATTCCCTTGTCAATTATCAATCAATTGGCACATATTTCCAACACTTTTGATCGAACGAATCAACTTGTTTCCAGCTTCTGGTTACCGTATGATGGAACTGTCTCACCCTACTTCGAGATAACATTCTTTCTCTTTGTCATTCTCGTAATACTCCCATACGTTCAAATGATCTATATTGACATCTACGTAAATGTTCTACTGATCCATATCGTCGGACAGTTTTCAATTCTGCGCACAAACTTGAGAGAGATCAGAAAGTTTGCTATACAGTCACTGACCGCCAGGAAGAGACGTGAAGTTGATGGTTTGCCTCTGCAATGTACTTTGAGTGCTTTGGAAGAGTCATCATCAGAGCTCTTTGAAGTGATAACGATTAATCAGCCAACCAATCAAGAGAGATTGACTCACTGGTCTGATAACAGAACTAGGAGAATGTTTCCTCAAGGAAGCTGTCACGTGAGAGAGCAATCAGGAAGGCAAAGGTACATACAATGCAAGAGATTGATGACGAAATGCAGATTCGCATGAAGAATTGTGTGGAGCATCATTTACACATTATCAGGTATTGAACTTTTTCCTCTCGTCCTTGAAAAAGAGTAACTTCGAATGAGCTGATAATTCAAATTATGTATCAAATTCTCATCAAGTTCATGATACGTTTCTTAGTTAATCGAAGTCAACATTTAGATTTGTGACTAGGCTCACAAATAAGTAATTTGACGTACAATCACCGAAACTTTTCTGCTATTCAATTTTGTAAATCATATTTCATCATTCATATTGGATTCAACGACTCACTGTCCTGATAACTGAGATCTATGATAATGTGTACTCTATCGCTTAGGGGTAGAATCGAAATTCTAGAACACTGTGATTGGGCAACCTGTGCTAGCGCCAACAATGTGCCTTACATTTAGTGGGATAATTTTCAAGGTTAGATAATACTGCTTCGATAGGAATTAGAAATTAAATATATTCCTCCATAACTCGCTCCTATTCTGAAACTAATTACTTCACTCAATTCTCATTGCAATAAACTTGCATTGATATGAGCAGATTGATTCTCAAACATTTTTGATAATGACCAATTCCAAAAAAATTATCTCCTCATCTCAGAGCCTTCATGACAATTCTTTGTCTTCAGCTTCGTGCATGATCTGGAGGAGACGATGCAGATACCCACTGTGATACAGATCTGCTTGTACGTTGTAGCAACAAGTGTTTCTGCTACTTGGCTCACAATGGTAAGTTGTTACTCATCAATAATTGTTTCATCCCATAAAGTGACCTGTTCTGGTTGAATCATTGAGCAACTGTTGATTCTGATTGTTTGCACCATTATTGCTTCATTTCTTTTCTCCCGACGCAATTCACGTTCGTGGTTTCAACTTTGTGTTTCCCCTTGTGTTTAGTTTGTGTACGACCAGCCTAATTGGTTTTCACCCCCTTCCCCATTGCATGTCGCAATGATAAGTTAGTTAGTTACAGGTATTCCATCGTTCAGTACGCATCGGTTAAGTTTCGCTCTTCGTTAATATCTAGATTTGTGCGTCAAGGCATTTTGCTCGTTCGGACGGACGTTCGTCTGTTCTTTCTCTTCTTGAGTATTCCTTCAGTTTTCCTACCTACTCCTTCTCTATTTACCCCTCAGATCTCCGCTCTTTCTTTCGTATATTCACGATTTATTATCTACACTTCGTTCGGGTGACACCGCAGCGCTTCAATTTGTAAGTAACTCTTTTCATTACTTTTCTATCAACTTCTTTCAAAATACAGTCCACTGCCTTTTCTGTTAGATTTCGGTCTAGCGCAAACACTGATTATTAATAATATAGCGTCAGATGGAGGGAAGGTTCTGAGGATCCAATCTGAACAGACTGAAATGTAGCATTTGTGATTTCAACCGAATGTTGTGATGCGTCACATTGGCAATCTGGAAACACGGGTTCGAATACCGGTGGAGGTCGCAATTATTGATTTGTTTCGAAATATAATATATATATATATATATATATATATATATAATATAATTAACACTTACGTTGGTGAAGGTTTTGAGGGCCATTGGTTGATGGTAATGTCTCGCTTTGCGGATTGCCCTTCTTTGAAACAGTTGGCGGTTCTGAAAAGAACCTAACGTCTCGACGTTTCGAACAGCTACGGATAGTCATCTACTGGAGTCGTCTTGTCCGTGAACTGGAATCGACGAGACTCGGACGCGATGACTCCAGAAGATGACCATCCGTAGCTGTTCGAAACGTCGAGACTTTAGGTTCTTTCCAGGTACGCCTACCGTTTCAAAAAAAGGCAATCTGCAAAGTGTGACATTACTATATACATATATATATATATATATATATATATATATATATACATATATATATATATATATATATATATATATATATATATATATATATATATATATATATATATATGTATATATATATATATATATATATATATATATATATATATATATATATATATATATATATATATGTGAATGTCTGACGTCTTAAGTGTTCATATTTTCATATGGTAAAATTAAGGGCATAAAAAACATTTTTGGAATAGCAGTAAACAATTACAGCATACTTTAAGTTATACAAATTATAGATACGACAATAAAATTATATTTGTATACAACTTCTAAATACAAATAAAATGATAATGAATAACGGATAAAGGGTATAACATTCCCCGTATATTGCCTCATGCATATCACTTCGCGGTACATTCAACATAGAGTGCGAAATATATTAGATTAGTTGAGAATAACGCAAACAAATTTCAGAAAAAATGTGTGTTTTATGTGGGCTGAATGTTTCAGATGCCTACAGAAAAAATGGACATTAAATTTGTGATGTTCTTCAACCTCACTCTCTGTCTAGTAGTAGACACAACACTGTATTTCTATCTTGGCGAGCAGATCACTCAACAGGTAAAATATGTAACCACTGTACATCACTTTTTCATAACTTATTCATTGTTTTCTTTTTTTTGATTTTACCATTTTTTTTAATGTCAACAAAACCTGTACATAGTGAATAATGGATATTTATATATATATATATATATATATATATATATATATATATATATATATATATATATATATATATATATATATATATATATATATATATATATATATATATATATATATATATATATATATATATATATATATATATATATATATATTTATTTATTTATACAGGGGCGTCGGAACGTTCTGTAAGTTGGGGGGGGGGGGGGCAAGCTCATCAATTGTGACCCGCGGAGGAAGGAAGGATGGGGGGGGGGGCCACATGTTCAATAACATTAAAGTATTTTTCAGGGCAGGAGAAAAAAATACTAAAAATACCAAGCCGGGGGAGGGGGGGGAATTTCAGTCTGGGAAAGAAAATGCCATATAAGATATAATGCCATACAGTTGTACAAAGGCCAGTTAACGCGAAGCCCACGACCCGCAGGGGGGATAGGGGGGAGGACCCTTTCTGGCCCCACAGGGATTTTTTTTAAATAACCCTTTTTTTGACACCATTTGACTTGTTTCAGATGAGATTCAGATGACAAAATTGATTGTTTTGAAGAACTAGAGGTACCCAACTGATATTTGCCAATCATAGTTATTGTATCTGCAGGGTCGTTCTGGCTCATTTTAGCGCCACGGGCAAGGACTCAACTGTGAGCCACAAAACCTGTGTGCACATAGTGAGAGTGAATGCAAGTGAGGGAGGAATCAAGCCCCGCAGGAACATCTTCGAAAATTTCTCTTTTTAAATACGATTCTACGGGTTTGGGAATTTTACGGAATTTCTGGAATTCATGAATTCTTCAGTGTGTTGAGAAAGCTAATTTTGCTGAATGGCTGATCCAAGAAAATAAAACGCTGAATTAATCTATCATTCGATTACAATGCTGTTCGATTAATAACATTTAATATGATATATGCAATATTGTTGTTAATAGAATGTCTCAAATGTGCGCCGATAGCGCCCCTTAAATCTGACACCTGTGGCAGTCACGCTCTTTGCCCCCCCTAGAAACGACCCTTATTGGAAGTTCTCTTTTTTTATTTCACTTCATTGTCATCGCCACGACTGTTGGAATTTTGGAAATTTACAAAAATTGTAATAAATGATTTACATCTGGAAGAAGCATATATAGTGCTGCTTGTTGATTTCTGCTAACACATAAACCACGTACCAGAGCAGTCATTTCGAAACGGTACATCAAATTTCTTCAAACTACACCTTTTTTAATAGGGTTCATAAGGTTTTTAATATCATTCAACATTTTAATCAAGTGCTTGAGCTCAAGGCCTTGTTTATCTCAAGTCTTAGAGTACATCCTCGATCCGCAAATCTGTGTTATTCAGGGTTCAGTCTGTTATATCTATTGTCTTGTTCTAGAATGAAATGGTCCGAGAGGCAGTGTATGACTGCGACTGGTTCGAGGCTTCAGAAGGATTCAAGAGGTCCATGCGTATTATGATGTCCATGGCTAACCAGCGTCTAGAATGGGTGGCTGGTTACTTGATAACGCTAAACCTGGCCACATTTTACGATGTAAGTGATGTATTCGTGAAGTCATAGCCTCTTCAGATGTTTAGTGATTCAAATATGAAATCTAACGAAGTCATTCTCATTCGTCTACAGCTGACAAAGATGATATATTCCTACTACACCAACACGAGGGAGATGCTTAATGCTTGAACAACTGACCGACATCTGATTGCTGTGATTTCCGAGGCAACTTTTTCAAAGATGCAAACTCTTTGAATATGTGGAATAGAGCTTCTAGTCTCAATGAATAGAGCTTCAATGAATAATCAATAATCTTGAATCAATATTGTGAACAGGTTGGGACGAAATACCTACCAATGGGATAAAAAGTACGAGTCTATTGCTAGGCAACGAGCAGATACAATTAACTTTTCTTTGGTATGTCGTTTTCCTACCAAAGCCTCATTTGCAATAATAGAACTATATATATATATATATATATATATATATATATATATATATATATATATATATATATATATATATATATATATATATATATATATATGGGGCCTACGTCATATTTGTGCCATTAAGGCCTTCAATTATTCCAGCACATAGTTGAGATGTCAACAAAGAATACAATGATAATCTTTCACACAAATATTTCCTCTTTTATGATAAATTTGGCACCCCATTGAAATCTTAGAAATGTTTCACGCTTAGGTCGTCTCTCCGAGTCTTATTATTACTAGTATAGTTCAAAAAAATCCCTGTATTATTGTGGACTTGCGATAGTAATAATATTAAATGTCGAATATGTAATTATGTATCTTCAAATATATCTTTTATTTGATAATTTTAATGTAAAAATCTACCCTTGGACTTAAGACTCACACATTACTTCATGTAATGAATTAATAAACCACTGCTACACACAACCTGCTCTACCTTTACTGATCATGGGAAACCAAAAAGCACGCTAGAAATTCCGAGTGAGATCTTTTCAAAATGTAGGAATAAGTTACATTTTCAAGATAAATATATTGGGTCGAATCTTATAGTTGTAATCTAGACGTTGATTTTGATGTTCCACTATTCTTGATCGCTTCTAAAGTTTCAATTATAAATTATATTCTGAAGAAAATCAAAACTGAAACTGAAACGATGATAAACTAGGCAAACGCAGAATGTGCGTTGTGTGATGAGCGAGATATATTGAAAGTAAAATCTAAAACTCGACATCATTGATCATATAAAATGAACTTCATTCGATACCAGCGAATCTAGAGAGCCGTGAATTAACAATCCAACATTTTTCTGCCATCATTTCTATCTATATTCGATCAACAAAAAAACATGTATTCACATTATTTTCTTCGAAACGGCAGGTCCGAATTGCATCCAAATTTTTAATTATGTGTTTAATTTCCGTATTTACATTTGAGGAAAATTTGAATTATATTGGAGAGATTCTATTTTTCATTTTTTTCTGCCCGGCCTAATCTTATGGGGTTTTAAGAAACTTTGAGATGATGTATCTCAAAAATGATCCAGCTGATTTGATCCAAAAACTATAGGGTTCTGAATTGGATAAGTTTGCGTATAAAAAAAGTTTCATGTCGATCGGTCAAACCCTGCGACCTGTGCAGTGCTTACAAACAAACAAACAAACAAAAACGGACAGACAAAGCTCCGTGAGAGTATAGCATGGAAATCTTCGCTAACTCTCATCTAATTAAGAAATGTCGTGTGAAACTTTTTATAACATAAACCAATATATTCAATTAGGGTAGTTGAATTGGGATTGCTCGTGCGCCCGCGAAGGTGTTTTGAAAAAGCCGGACAAATGTAAAGTCCGGCAATGAGAAACAGTTGCCGGGCGCAGATTGCTCGTGCGACCGCGAAGGTGTTTTGACAAAGCCGGACAAATGTAAATTCCGGCTTTGCGAATCCAGTTGCCGGGAACAGATTGCTCGTGCGCCCGCGAAGGTGAAATGACAAAGGCGGAAGTAATCCCAAACTTAAGCCTCGACATGAGACACGAATCACCCTAAGGTGAACCATACTTCTATTCAATTGTTACATACAATCGTGCAAAAATATTTTGTAAGTGGTAATTTCAAACTATGTCGTACACACTTGAAAGCAAATAATATTGTAAAAATGTCCGTAATATTAGCATTTCCATCGAACAGAATGAAACAGAACATTCAGAAATCAACAGGTAGTCACTTGATATCACAAACCAAGCTAACAAAAGTTCGGCTGTCGAATAATATGTAAGGCCATAATAACATACAATTCATAACCAAGACCACGAATGAAATACAAGAGAAATAACTGAACATAATTAGCAAAAATAGTATGATATTGTGAATAATATCATATTGAGAGACGGGATTAAATATTACATTTATATAAATTCACTAACATAATCATGTTTACTTGATAAGTGTGATGAATTCATCAGTTTTCCATTTTTGATTTTCAATATTCGATAAATCGCAAATATTTATATATGAAACTCTATTTATGCTTTGAATTTTTTTTGTATATTTAAATATTTTTCGAATGTTGCAATGAGATATTTTTCAATTAGTATGTATTCAAAAGAGAGGTTATGAATTATAACGATACATTCAATCTCATGTAATTTCACTGAGAAGTTATATTGTAGGCCTAATACACAACATTATTGCTTACTTCCAACCAACAGCTTACCTTGAATTGCTATTATTTTGAAAATTATACCGTAACTGCAATATCGTGTCATTCACCCCTCACTCTTAAAGGGAACCATCTCAAGTAATTTATAGTCACGACAACACTGCACCACCATCCCTAATCAAATACAGGTAGGCCATTGTCCCCCTGGATTGCCCCCCCCCCTCCCTCCTCCTCGACGCAAACCCACATTAACGTGTGCGCCAAATCGCACGTATTTTTTCTCACGCAAACAAATGTCAATGACTCTTCTCTCAAAAGAAGAGAAATCTTCAACTATTTACAACTATTCCACCCTTAATAATGTACAACTCGCTTCATGAAATCTCTTCAAGTAATATTAAATAATCACAACAATTTCAAATCTTTTGAAAAATAGTAAACACCAATAATTCAAAAAAAAATATGACACTAGTAAATCATACAGTGATTTGGTTAAATAAAAAACGCGCACAGTTTTTATATAAAGAACTGTTTTATACATTTGATTCTGTGTCATATATAAATACAGTACTGTACTTCATTGCATTGTGAAATTCAACAGGTAAAAATATGTCAGACTATTTTTATTGGCCTAGTAATGTCCTCGTTTTGTCCCATATATAAGGCATTTCCGTGAGCCATTGACCTATCTCAACATCTTAGCGGTTTTAAACATTTACATTTGCAAAGTTTGACACAGGTAAAGTGCAGTTGTTTGTTGTTCCGATTGTTACAGGTAGGCCTATTTTTGTTGTTGTTTATGTTGACGAATCCGATCGACCGTCTCTCCTATGTGTATGTGGTAACGGTTGGATGTTTCGAACTGTTAACTAGCTCAACAGGTGAGCTAGAGTGATAAAGTATTGTCGGTGAAATAGAGTATTGCTTTATTGGCAACCCTTGACGGGTTAAAAAGACGCACCTTGACAACTTTTCTATAGTCGCAGGACAGGAAAAATTCATTTATCTAAATTTTCAGTTAGAAAAAAGACGCGATTTTGGATGAGAGTATTTTTCCATGTGAAAAATTGAGATTCTCATCTGACTAATTGATTCCATGAAAATCAAAACAAGAAGAGATAAATCCATTCAATATTCCATTCAGTTCCTGAATAACAAATTGCTTGATGATTTATTTGAATTTTTAGCTACATAAAATTATCTGATATTATCTAATTATCTTTAATGTTGGAACGTTGAATTTTGGAACATTCCAACATTGAATTCAATTCGTTCAAATCGAAATAAATTCTCCAGCATTTTCCAATCAATATTTCTTCTTCAGTTGACGTATTATGTTCACATGTTGTCTTTGTTATTTTTAAATTTCCACACAGGCACTTCCGATCAACTATCGGAGGGAAATATTTCAAATACATTTCTGACTTTTGAGTTTGCACTATATATTTAGTGAGCAGAGAAAATGTTCATTTCATATTTAAGTTCATTAAGACGAACTATTTCCATTATTCAACTAATTTCTTGATAGACATTCTAAATATATTTCAATTTTCCTTCATTAGAGGTGCCGATTAATTATTGTTCACCTAACGACCCCACCATCACAGCCATATTTGGGGATACGAATGATCGCGTGATATGCGAATGATGATTGAAGTCTCTTGTGCGGGATTCGAACCCACGCTCGACTTGTCTTCTGTTCCTGAAGCAATGCCTTGACTGATTGAGACATACGGGAAGTTTCGAGAATTATGTTTTCATTGCAGGAAGTGTAAAGCTTGGGGTTTTAACTTATAGTTTACATAACACAATTATTGCTTTATTCAGTCAATCATGCATTAAATAGCTGATTATAGAGTTATTGTGAATTCTGTTGTATCATGTGGTATTTTAATATTGAATTAGAGTTCGACATTCAATTGATTGAATAATATTTCTATTTGAAAATAAATTTCGTCGTCAAATTCCTATAATTATCTTCATGTAAATATCGTCAAATCGTATAATTAATTTTTCGCGATAAAATATTATCTTTGAAAAATCATACAAACAGAATACTATTGTTTGGTATGAATGTGTGTGAATGCAACAAACTCTTTACTGACACTATTTTGATAAGTTGATAATTTTTTCATTATTATTCGAAATATTTTTTGAAATACTGATAAGATATAGAAATATAATTTTTAATCTTTTGAATATGAGTCTTAAAAAGAATAATGAGATAGTCTCATAAAGAATATGATTCTTCGAAATCTTGTCTTTGAAAATGGTATATAGGCCTACAAACAATATTGTTTATAATAATTTGAGTTCGAAGGAATTCAAATATGCGTTGGAAACTAAACAGAAAATAATAATGTTCAAAATGTATTGCTATTTTTTCAAAAACAACTGTATTTAAGTATTTCACCCTTATATTAATTCAAATTAATGAGATACTTGAAGAAATATTTCTCGTTCAACCTACAATAATTCACTATAAGGCCTATAACTAAGTTCAATATCATTTTGTATCACATAAAAACTTCAATAATACAAAATCAATTGAATTTGTCGATGAATTATATAAACATGAACCATAATCGAATTATGGCGTAACCATGGAGATATAATACAATATCAAACACTCTCAGCATTTGCCAAGTCATCGAGTAGGCCGTGCTTGGAAACGATTCTATTTTTTGTGGACATGATTGTACGAAGGTAAAACTAATATGCATTGTTGTGTTGACATGAACAAGATCGTCGTGATGTTTCCGGAAAATGTCGACGACCGCCGAATGTCTCCGAGGACAATGTAACCATGACAACCAGTGATTGATAGATTGTTGGCAAAATAGAACGATATATTTGGGTGATAATAAATCAATGAGGATTAGTAACAGTCTTCTAATAGACCACAAGATTTTGTTCTTAATTTACTTTGGAAACCTTAACTTGGTTCGAAATTCATGATTTGTGAAATTTAAAATGAAAACCAATTGTTTAATACTCGTTTATTTTCACGATCACTTCGTTTAAGTTATTCGTTTAGTATATTAAGTCAATCTCAATTCATTCACCAATAATATTTGTGAATTCATAATATATCAGTAATAAGTATACTTATTTCCTCGATCGTTAACTCATCCAGAAAACATATATTAGATTCACGGCGTTTTCCAATAATAAATAAAACGTTCATAAACATTAAAACAAAGTTCCGCCGTGTTTTGTTGCATATTACGCATTGCTAACTCATAAACAAGTAACCTATAAATATAATCTGAATACTTCATGCTCGGTGAAAGAGCTATCAACAACGCAACTCTGTGTGCATTGAAGACCGGGGTTCGCGTCCTTCCCAAGGCTGTTCACCATCCTGTACACACATTCACACCTGAGCCTTCTAGATCAATCGCGCGTCGAGAGAAAGTTGTTGCTATAGTAATAGAGGATCGAAACTTCTTGCTGTTTTAGCTTATTCATTGGAGAGGCGGGCGATCGGTAGCATCAATGAGTGGTTATTAACAACAGGAAAACTAAATAGGTGCAGGCAAGGAAGTTCGAAGTAGTCGTTAATTTTATATATAATCGAGTATAGTGTGATGAATGGACAGATGGTTGAAAAATTTATGATTCATGATTTTACATGATAATTTTGAAATTTGTTTTTATTTATGATTTATTATTGAAGGAATTCCCAAGGATTGTGAGAAAAGGATATTATAACAATTAAATCATTCAATCTAAATGAATGCACTGACAAATCTGATTAATTAGCCCCAGAATGAATAAAGTGTTTCAATTTATCTCATTATGCCATACTTTTTCACGAGAAAATTTTAATGGAAAGCCAATTTGCATCATGAATGATGAATAAAATGTTTTATTCAAATTATCTTAAAAGTTGATCTAGTTCAATTCAATAGTTCTAGGAACAAACATTTTTTTCATCATCTTCTACATGTATATTTGTCAAAATTGGGAATTTTCAAGAAATTAAAACGCTGTTTAAATTTCCGCAACGTCGTATATATATGCGCATACGACACAACTCATCCATTCTTCTACATCGCCAACTACTTCATTCTCCCCGCATCACTTATACTATACACACTTCCTCCTCTAGTATTACTTCTAGTGACTGGTACAACTACTAACAGAAGCATCGACTGGTTGTTCACATCCATCTTCTAACTAGAACGACGAGAAGTTCCGAGCCTTCAATGACCTCCTCGGAACTATACGCATGAACAATTGACTCTACGCTTCGCATTTAAAATCTTTCAATTAATTGTTGTAATAAATGTTGATACTCGCATTAGAGATTGTTATCGATACAGGACGTTAATTATTTAATTGCGATAGATAATAATAATATTAATTGTTGATAGAGTGTGTTGTAATAGGTATTAGGTAATGGGGTTTACTGAGGTACCGCGTCGTTAATTGAGTGTTTCGTCATTATTGATGTAAATACAGATAGTTATTTTTGAATCAAAAGATTTGTATGTAATTCGTGAAACTTCGTGAATATTGTATATTCGTTGCAACTCAATCATAATTTTTTTCTATAATATAATCTTAATTTCTGAATAAAATATTGTATCAGACCTATGTTCAATCTGTTGTTCTATCTGATGAGTAAGAATAGGTTAATTTCCCAAACGAAACGGTGATTTTAATTTTTAAATTTTTATTATAACATCGAAACTTGATACAAAATCATTTCAATTAAAGCTATGGATGAAACATGACATCATTATTGAACGAAAATACAGGAGGATTTCAGACAACAAACAAATTTTGAAGAAAAACATCACGATTCATCAAGAGATATTTGATGTTTATAGAATTTCAAGATCAGAACAAGACTACAATAATTAATAAACAATGAGAAATGAAGGATTTCTACGTTACAAATAATGAACTCATTATGGAGTACAAATCGTCATTTTTTTTTAAAGGCTATATAATATATATATATATATATATATATATATATATATATATATATAGGCCTATATAGGCCTACATATAAATATATAATATATATATATATATATATATATATATATATATATATATATATATATATATGGATATCTTGATGTATGAAAATATATCTGAATACTGCAGATGGGTATTTATTTTAAAATGCTATTAAAAGTCAATTATTTATATGGCACGGCACCTCCACCAATAGTAATCAGTTGAAATAACATCCTGTATTTATGATATTCATGACTACCTATTCAGTCAAACTATCACACGAAGCAAACAGACGCTCGCATCATTGCTGACCAAACCGTTATTCAGGAGACCGGGGTTCGATTCCTGTCCTGGTCGATCATCGTGACAGGGGTTTTTCGTGGTTCACCTCCATCGTTGAGGTGAATAATGGGATCATTCCTCGATAACAGGCCACGATCGTTTTCTTACTACCATCCATATACATTTTTCATCTCATTTTTCATCATCTCATTCATCATTCACCGATGCCAATATATCAGAGTCATCAATACAGGGCGTCGTTAATGTGAACAAAAATTAAAAAATCAAGTGTATAGTGTTATTCTCGTTGTAATACATCCTCCCACCTCCCTCCCCCCTCCCCTACCACCCCGAGGAGTGTACAGTGACGTCACACTCGAGTGACGTCATGAAAGTGAGGTGAATCTCGACTGAGTCACACACTTGATGTATTTCCCACCAATCACCGTCAATTGTTCTTGCGTACAGGACCCTTATTCCTGAGATAAATGAGATGTAACAAAATGAAAATGAGTGAGAAAACGAGTATCTCACATAAAATATGAGATGAAATATGTCATTATTATATGAGATAGTTTCCTCACTGATTTCTCTCACATCTCATTTATCTCAGGAATGGGGGTCCTGATAATGATGTAAGTTAAGGGATTCTGGAAACGGCGTAACATTTTCAGCCCTAATATGAACCAATAAATAGAATCGATTCGGTGAAGAACCAATGATGAATAATATATATTAATATATATATATATATATATATATATATATATATATATATATATATATATATATGACACCTACATCTTCAAACAGTGGAAAATATTCGAGCCTGAATGAGTGAATGAAAAATTACAGAACGTTCTACGATTATTTGAAGTTGGTGAACTATGTATAGTGTTTTTGATCGTGAGTTCGGCAAAACAACATTATTCTCTGAAAAAACAAGTAACTCAATAACCAATCGTTACCTGACCTTATTAGTATTTTCGATGTATCAATATTCAATTCCAAAAAAAACATACTGTATGCATGTCTATGATCCAGTGTTGAATCCAGGCATACCTGCGGGGGGGCTTTGCCCCCCCGCGGCTTGTCGTTTGCCCCCCCCCGAGATAAGAACATTAGGCACTATAGTGTATTTGTTGAGAAACTTGTATTTTGGGTTTTAAAAATATTTGTGAAAATTAAAAAGTATCAGTAATTTACTATTTATTACTAAGGGAAAAAAGGCTAGGTGTTATTCATTTGTATTGTTATTTGTCATTCTGCCCGTGAATCCTGGTTAGTGACACCTCAAATGTCAGAAGTGGCTGGAGTGGAGTCAATTTCATATGGATCAGTCGAGTGTACACTACCGGTACCCGTAATACTGTAATTACCTCTTATCACATTATTATTTATATTATTATATTATATTATCACATTATAGCAGAATACTATTTTATAAACAATCTATAGAAAACTCACGTAACAATCTGAAAGAAACGTGGCAAATAATCAATGAAGTTAATGGTAAGAAGAAGAAAGCCTCAGTAGATGATGTCATTCGATTATATTTAGGCAAAACGCAAACAAGTGAAACCATTGTTGAGAAGTTTGCAGATTCGTTTGTAAATGACGTCAAAAATATATTACATACTTGTGATACCTGTACTATAAACGAAATAGAA
Organism: Brachyptera putata; assembly: GCA_907164805.1. NCBI lineage: Eukaryota > Metazoa > Arthropoda > Insecta > Plecoptera > Taeniopterygidae > Brachyptera > Brachyptera putata. Next base: position 10,009,869 of record OU015472.1, read on the forward strand.
CTTGATCGTAGCTTACAATTGCAATCTATGTATTTTCCGCCCATAAGTGTATCTCACGTCAAGTCTGTCATTAATGCCATGGATAGTAACAAACAACCTGGTATAGATAACATTAGAGTTGTTGATTTAAAAAATGTAGTTGATAAAATAAGTCCTGTAATTGCTCATCTCGTAAATGTATCAGTGCGTACAGGTGTAGTACCTGACAAATTGAAAATATCTACTGTAAAACCTATATATAAGAAGGGTGACCACTTGTTATACACTAATTATCGTCCTATTTCGTTACTACCTGTTGTAGAAAAAATAATGGAGAGATGTGTTGCTGTGAACCTCAATATATATTTAGAAAAGTACAAACTAATAAATGATTCACAGTTTGGCTTTCAAAAAGGAAAAAGCACCTCTGATTTATTCGAGATATTTTCGGATTTTGTAAATTCTAAATTAAATACTAATAAACACGTAATAGCACTATTCATAGATTTTTCGAAAGCGTTTGATACACTCAATCATAATAAACTAGTGGAATCTCTCAATAATATAGGTATAAGAGGGCCACTACTTGTTTGGTTTGTGAATTATCTCGAAAACAGACGTTTTATTGTTAGAGTTAATGATGTCTTCAGTATACCAAAGAATGTTAATACTGGAGTCCCACAAGGGTCAATTTTGGGACCCATTCTTTACTTGATTTATGTTAATAATTTATTCAAAGTTGCTAAAAAATGTAAAATGTTGATGTACGCTGACGATACAGTCATATTATCCTGTCACCATGAGCTCACAGTAGCAGAAGAATATTTGCAATCAGATTTTACACAAATATTGTATTGGACTCATGACAACGATCTAATAATTAACCCTAACAAGACTAAATTAGTTCACATATGCACTCCATTCAACAGAGATTTGGATCAACCTGTGAAAATTACTTGTCATTCAACTACTTGCTTACACAATTTATGTAAAAATAGTCCCTGTCAGGAATATTCATGTAGCAATATAGAAAATGTATCTACACATATTTATTTAGGCGTAGTAGTTGATCGCCTGTTCTCATGGAAACCTCATATTGACTCTCTTTGCAGACGTTTACGTTCATGTTCTTTTCAATTGCACAACTTAAAATATATATTACCTTTCAGAACTTTGAAATCGGTATACAGTGCAATTGCTGAATCAATAATGTTGTACGGCTTACTATCATGGGGAAATGCTTCGTACAGTCATTTAAATAAATTAACATCAATCCAGAATAGAATGATCAAGATTTTGACCCCCGTACACACAAAGGAAAAACGTTTTACTGATTCAATTGACCTTTTTTATCAACAATGCCATGTACTACCATTAGTCAAACTATTTGAATATAGATTCATTTTGAAGCACTTTTTCTGCGATGAATACAAAATATTACAAGCCCATAATTTCAATACTCGCCTTCAGCTACAAACCACATATAAAATTCCTTCCTATATAAATAAATACGGCAAAAGACAGCTCAGTGTAGCAGTACCTACTACTTTCAACAAAATTCCTATTCATATAAGGAATCTTAATAAATATTCTATTATCAAACATGCATTGAAAAACTGGATGTTGAACCCTTAGCGACTCTGTTCATGAATGTCCATTTAAAATCTAAAACTGGCGACGTAAGTTCAAACAATTGAAAACTTTAGTTGGTGATGTTTCTGTATCGAATTCTGTAATAGTAGGGCCTATAGGATTTCTTTTTTTCAATATCATTAATATTCTAGTGATTTTGTTTTGATGTTTCCTAATGATGTATTTATAGTTTATGATTCTCAGTATCACACTCATGTTGTTTCTAGGCTAATTCGGAAATCTTTAAATAGATAATCTGCAGAATCTTATTAATATTGTTCACTATTTACCACACTAACATTGTTCTACACTGTATGATGCACAATTTGCAATACATTACATAATATATTGATTAATCCCACAGTCAAGCCTCAATGGCTTTGTGGGAATTGAAGATGTAAAATATGTAAATTGATATTTTAATGTGTGAATAAAAAAAAAAAAAAAAAAATTATGAATTAGTAGCATAATCGCTTCATAATAAACTGACTTAAAAAATAAAAAAGTTCGTATTTTAATTTGTATATATATATATATATATATATATATATATATATATAGGCCTAAGGTTATCATGCTTAATTTTGTGTACGTATCCCTTCCCCCCCCCCCCCCCCCCCCGGAAAACACAAAAGCTCCCCCGCAACAAAATCTCTGAATTCAACACTGTGTCTATCGGATTGGCAAAGCGAGTATCGAACCCACAGCCTCCCGGATCACAAGGCCGCACATTGAAGTCCACATCTTGAGACGTCGATCTGTAGTTCCGAGTGATCATAACGAGCGTGAGTTTCGAGAGAAAGTTTTAGATGACATTGCCGTTAGATTACGTTGCTAGAATACCCGATGATTCACTCCTATTACGATGAATGTTTCTCCGATCGTTTCGACTTATTCTTGGATATTAACGATATGAGGTTTCGAGCAGTTATCTTACGATGATGCATTGTTAATAAAAACTATCATTGCACGTAATTGCAGGATAATAATGATTTGATAATAAAGTACGGTGAATCAAAACTATTTCAGATATCAGCTGATATACTATTATCCAAGAAAAAAAGTAGGTCGTCTACCAACATTACAAACACAAATATTACCGTTATATTTATGTAGATGTTTCATTTTTTCAGTATTGTGATTTTTCTTGACGGAATTTATTATAATATATAAGAAATGATATAAGAAAATTAATTACATCTTTCAAAAGCATTAAAGATACTTAACATTACACGAGATTATTTAATTATCAAAGTTTTCACTTGGTAGACGACCTTCTTCTTTTGTGAAATCAAGTATATTGACTGTGAAGGAAATATGAATACATGATAAAGCTGTAATGTCATTGGAATTAGTACCGACTCTATATATTAACAATCAGCTTGCGTGTTCAATATCGCAGTGGCTGTTCTCATTGTTGTAACAATGGATTATAGTTTCATTGTTACAACAATGGTCTCTATGACAACAATAAGAACATGAGTTTGATTCGTTCGTGATGGGTTAAATTGGTTGGATGTAATTGTTGAATATGATACATTAATTTTATTAAACTTTTTTCTTCTATAATCATGGAAGATAAAATTGTTTTTCTCATTTTGTTCCACATACTTCTTTTTTGTACAATGTATTAACACCCTGGTGGGAGTTATACCAATAAAATAAGATCTAGAACAAAAATACCTTTTTCTATAACTTCATCGATTTGCTACTGATTTCGTCCGATGATATAAACTTTTCTTTTGTTTTTTCGAGAGTAAATTTGATAATACAATCATGCTTTTCCATAACTGTGGAAGTTACACATTAATTTTCATGGGAAATACACTTATGTTGGTCTTTACTTCACGCCAATCATACGTATACGAATACAGGATGATGTCCTTCATAGCTTAGTCAGCTGAGGTTCCGCAGTACAAACTTGAGTCACCGATTGGGTGGGTTCGAGTCCCGTATAACAAATGGGCTCTTGTAAACGTCCTTCCAATCATCACTACATAGTTTTATCATCACCTTCTCATTCGTGATCACATATAACCTAGCTGTTCGTGGGGTCGTTGAGCAAACAATAATCAAATCAGAATAGAATATACATTTTTGTATTATAGAATCACTTGTTTACCTGTAATATCTAGCATTAGAATTTAGTGATCTGTGGGCCTATTGGTAGATCATTGATATGAAATTCTTCGTCTAAAGCATTTCAATATATTGAATCATAAACGTTCTACAGCAATGAATGGGGACATGTCAGTAGTAGACCCTTTGCATATTTGAGGAAATCCTCAATTAAATATATTTCAAACCTCAACCTGCACTATGTCCGCTGCACCTTTTGTATTTAATACCTTTCTTCGAAAAACCCTTCAGTTTTCTATTCTTCAGAAAAAAATTTAAAAAAAAAATCCAAAATAAGGAAGGAAATGAGACAATAATAAATCATTAAAAAGAAGAGTGTATCACGTAAACGCTAATTATTGAAATTCTGAGAAAAGAAAGGACTATTTTACCGCTCTTTTCATTTTGTCCACACTGCCTTTTTCATGACGTCATTCCATTGAATGACGTCATCGTAACAGCCAATCAGACGAGAGGAATAAGAAATTCTCATTTTAATATTTCGTAACGCTTTAACGACATGTTATCATACATACATGAAGAGTTCTTAGAAATTAACCTACTTTGAGTTTTAATATTTTTGAGTATAGTCATCGAGCGATGTAGAACTTGTTAGGCTTTGACAGACTGGTGTCAAGAAACCATCCACGGCAGTGGTGAAGTCAGAGATTTTGTTGCGGGGGAGCTTTTGTGATTTCCAGGGGGAGGGGGGGGGGGCAAGGGATACGTACAAAAAATAAAGCATAAGATTCCATATTAGGCCTAAATAACAAAAAAAATGCAGTTTCTTAATTCTGAAGTCAGGTTATTATGAAACTATTATGCTACTAATTCTTACAATATGATAAAAGCGAGGGGTTTACAACTCGCAAATTTGGTGTACACCTGATTTCAGGTGATTTCAGAGATTTCAGGGGATTTCAAGAAATTTCATACAGATTTCAAGGGAATTTCAAGTGATTTCAGGGATTTCAAAGGGATTTCAAGGGGATTTCATGGCAAGTGTACACCGGATTTCAGGAGTTGTTAACCCCCCGGATAAAAGGTAATTACAGAGCATCTTCTGCGTTTGCCTAATATATTTCCAATAGCTGCTTAAACTGTCTGTATTTACGTTGTGTTACTTTGTGGTGCCTGAGTGACTAAAGTAGGCTGTTTGAGCTTGAAGCCGAGTCGCGTGAGAAAACTATTAGCCTCGAGTGATTAGCAATAATTAGCCAATAGAAGCCGAGATGCAGACACGAGGAAATAAAAACACATGTAGTATTGTGTGCTGATGAGTGTGTGTGTGTGTGAGAGAGAGAGATATGCCGGTACATTACTGAGATTACTGTATTTTTACTGAATGGTTGATCGTTAAAAAACAGGAATTTTAAAACTATAGATAGAATTGTCAATGATTAAAAAGATAGATACATGTAGGCCAACTATCATTGCAGTACATACTTTGTGTCAAAATAAAAAAAATCACTGACGTCGATGTTTTTAATTTCAAGAATTATTAAATTAACATGCCCCACCATGATAACAGATTCAATTAATTGTGCTATAGTTTATGAATATATCTTTATCTCTGTGTAGGAATACTATAGGAATAGTTTAACGAAGTAGCAGATATTGTATTCATAAGTTAATTATCGGATTAAATTGGTGTTACCCTTGTTGAAATGCTTTTTATGTACCTTAATTGATGATCAGCGTGATTATTAGACACAATCTCTCATAAAACCTGTGCTGAATGCAAACTGAATGTATCAGTAATTAAAATGATCATCATTACGAAAAATTTCAATCCAGTGATTGGATAACAAAGAAGAAGAGAGGGGGAAGAAGATTTCAAGAAGAAGAAGACGAGAAGAAGAAGAAGAAGAAGAAGAAGAAGAAGAAGAAGACGAAGTAGAAGAAGAAGAAGAAGAAGAAGAAGAAGAAGAAGAAGAAAAAAAGAAGAAGATCAAGATATTAAGAACATTCAAGATTGTTTCTCCCCACTATGAATGTTTGAATTGTTTTCTAACCCTGAAATTACTACCTTATTTGAGATTTGATTTGTTTGTTAAGTGAGTTATCATATTTTATTTATTATTTGGGGTGGTAAGATCGCCCTTGTGGTGCCCCGTTCAAACGATCTAATCTTCCATCCATAGCCTTAATTGGCGAACAATGATTTTGTATCAAGTTTCGATGTTATTAAAAAAAAAGTAATTGGACAACAGTACTCAATATATTCAATATACCTGAAATAGTATTAGGAAGTTTTTGTTTTCAAAACATAAAGTATGTGGATCATTTCAATTCCTAAATATGATGAAAAAAGTGCAGAAAATAACCTGTTTTATTAACAAGTCTGTTTAACATTAAGTCATCAATACCAGTATGATCTTGATCTTGCCCGACTGGAATTACCACTCTCTACCACTGAGCCCAACTTGGCGACGCTCATCTGCGGCTCACGGCGACCTAGATACACTAATATACCAGCAGACAAAGCCGTCTAGATATACTAGACCGCATGCCACAACAATGTGCACTCGTATGGGTGCATCGTGGAAAATGTGATACAAGATTTTTGAAATTGGAACAAATTAATAAACCAAGTCGCTATAATGTTAAATCGATACCAAGCCATTTGACTGTTTGCCTGATTAAGGGTGAGGATGCAAAGGTAGGATCGTTCGGAAGCAGCATCACGTGGACGATTTTAGCACCACTGAGAAAAAATGAAGTATAATGTGAATTATTCAACGTTAGACAAGTCATTAACTGGAGAATAAATTTAAAACTCGTGAAATTCAAAATATTATAAACTCTTATTCAATTAGGCCTATGTACTCAACGAAATCATACCAATATCGTTTTATGTTTGGGAAATGTCTTACTATCCGATATACATCTACCAAACGACTAGAAAATTAGTAAATTACAAGTAGATCCATAGGTATTACGTAATTGTAGATTCAAATATGCTAGGCCTATTATAATTGGTGACAAATAATCAGGATATTCTCGAATCAATTATAAATCTTCATTGTTGGCAGTGCAGACGAAGTCTCAGAATGTTCAACTGTCTGTTAAAAATGTTCAAATTTATAATAATCCTGTATCAACACGTATTATCAATATATTATTGCTCAATTTTTTTAATTGAAACTTTGAAACTATTTCCCAACACCACGGCCTGTCACCAATTGAAAATCACTTATCAATAAAAATACATGCTATGAAAAAAAGAAATTCAATTCTACCAATCAGGTTAAAAAATAAACCAGTATAACCTAAATGGCATCTCCTATAGGCCTATAATCATTTATTCCAAGTGTCGTTAATTTAAAATTAACTACCTCGGCTATTTATCAACTCTTGTACGAACGTGTTTTTCGTCTGACTCGCGGCTATGCGCTGCGTTTTTAACGATTTGTGTTGTGTATTTTGCCGCGAGATGCCGGATCTTCGTCCGCGTCGTCCAAGTGGCAGTGTCCGGCTGCTGACCTACTTCCGGTCCCCCCTCCCCTCCCCCCTCCACCGACAGACCACGGCCCACGAGAGACGGCGCCCACTGAACGGCCAGTTGCATTCTGTGTGCTTAGCCTAGATTAGTTTATATGATTATGATGATTATGTTTATTTACAGATTATTATAATACTTTTAAATACTTTGTATAGGTGTATTCACGAGAGATGAAGGAGTGAAACATCCGTGCGCTAGTGATGTGGGATAGAGGGACGGTCGATTGGATCCTTCATCTCTCGTGGATATATTTTTAATTAGATTAACCGCATTTTATGTGTGATGAATTTGTAGCATAGTTTAAATAATTGTCGTTGGAGAAGAAGACGTATTCAGACAATTGGTGTCACTTGATGCATGTATGTTAATTATTTATGTGATCTTTTTTTTACGTTAGTCAATAATTTCATATAAATCCTACACTTCTGTCATTTGACTATGATGATAGACGAATCATAAAATGAGAATAAGTTCACTATACTGTTCTGGATTTTCTATATGAATAATTATAATAATGGTATATTTATTTGATAATTATTAAATAAGTTATATCTAGAAGGGTGTAAAAATGAGCCAAATGATATATTGAGATTTGTATGAAATAAAATAAATCTCTCAAATAATATTTCAACATGAACATTGAAGACATTGCACGATAAATAAGCTATGCACCATTATATATATATTCATATATTATATTATTATATCTATATATTCATATTTATATTATATATATTTATTAGTCAATGTAAATATTCATCATTATTGCATCCTATGTTGTATGTGTACTGTTCATTTCCAGGTGTATTTTAGTACCCAATGAAGTTATTATAACTAGAATTGACATTTTGTTTGTGCTCACGTCTGTCTGTTTATACCACAGACAAGCCCAATTAGGCTTTGTGGGTCCTAGTGTGGAATGTATATATATATATATATATATATATATATATATATATATATATATATATATATATATATATATTTCTTAATATCTCAATAAAAGCTGAAAAAAAAACGTACAAATAAAATTTAAAACACAAATGAATTCTGCATTAGGCTTTATGATTCTATATTTCATCACTTTCATAGTAATTTTAAAAAATTATATTTTTAAATTATATATATATACAAAATGAGACAAGGGTATACATACAAGTTCTATTTTCACGAAAACGAACATAAAATAACATAAAATGTAACACAATCATGTTAATGACTGGCCATGTTTCAGCTGTGACTTGGCCACATGGGTGTCGAGCAGTTGGCTACATGGTGACGTAGGCATAACGAGTGACCTCGTTAAGGTCGTGTGTGACCTACTGTGACGTCGAGGCATACATACAGCCAACAGTACAACAAAACAATAATAATCTCTTGGAATAAAGTAGTTTGGAATAAAGTCTTGGAATAATGCATTGTCAGGCGGCCATGTTGCTGGCAGGAACAATACGGGATGACACGGGACGTTTGCATTCGGAACAACATGAAGGCCCATTGAAGTGGATATTGCACATTCCATTATTATATGATATTCAATTACGATTTGATAGTGAAAATCACACCCAAATAACCTTGCTCTTGACAGGGTATAGTTGAGAAATATATACATATATAATATTCATATCGAATCATTTTTTTTGTGGTATAATTTCAAACGGTTCTATATTTTAATCTTTAACTTCAATTGGGAAACATACATGTCAGTAATATTCAAGTATACAATTTTGTGTTGGATTAGATTTTTGTTTAGGTTTTTAAGTTTCAGGCTTTAGGTTATATTTGTAGGTTTGATTGCACTAGATTAGAAGATTAGGCTTGTTTGGTTAGGTTGATTAGGAGGTTAATTCGTTTGAGGTGATTAAGGCGAATATGAGCTGTGAGAAATTACAAAAATATCCACAAGTCTTGAACATACCCGTATAGCCATAAATACGGGTTGTTTACTTGTTGTTGTGGAAAGTAAAGACAAATCAGGACTTGTATTGGATTTCTGCTGTCATGCATTTTCCTATCGTTCTTGCCCGCTCATTGAAATCCCTATCCAAACTATAGGGAGATGCATCTATTTGCCTGGTTACCAAACTATAAGTTAGAGGCAAACAAACCTGAGTCTAAGTTTCAGTGATGTGATTGGTGAATACAGTTTGGGGGGTATTGTTGCCCACTATTCATACACAATGTGTGACGTCACTAGAAAGATGTCTATACCAGATACACGTAGACAGCTTGTTGGTCAGGTTACCATAGCAACTTCGTTGGGGCAAACAAACTATAGACACTGAAGTTGGGATTGGTGAACACAAATTGGGGGACATTGTTGTTTACTTATTACAACAATCAATATGTGAGATCGACTGTATAAAACTTGTCCAGATGACTCGATTCTGGTAATCACTTCAATTTTTCACGAACATAAAGCTTATTTTGTTCAATTGGAATTCATTCATTCTCCTTCAAATTAAATTACAAAACTTTTTTGAAAACCGTGATAAAATTCAATCAATATGCCTATACATGTTCAATGAAGAGTCATGACAGATGATAACTTATTTCAAAAATGTAAAAATAAAAGATACGATCACATAGTCAAATAAAAACGTGATACAGGCCTACATACAGAATGACAAAAAAAAATGAAAGAGTCATGAAGAATTATGCGCGGCAATCCAAGCGGAGCAATGCTGGTTAGTGGAAATGTATAGGGGACTACGATTGACGTTTAATTACAGACAATTATTAATTACTTTTAACAACGCCCTCATGTTCGTTGAGAGACACAGACTTCCATCCGATCCGCTTTCAGAGCTGATATTAATATTATAGCAATAAGAAGATCTAACTTGACAACTAGAGAAGTTGGAGCAAACAATCTGATACTGAGGTCGATTTTTTTTAATGGGTTGTAACGGTGTAACATAACGATAATTGAGATCTATTGGCGTCGGATAAATGATTAATGAGACGATTGAATGATGAGATGGATGTTTCTCAGCTTAGGAAGAATAGTGAGAAGGAAGCGGTCGTGGCCAAATTGTAGTAACCATCCCGGCATTCACTTTGACTACACAGTGGGGAACGGAGAAAATATCTGTCAATATGGACGGTGGGAGCATTGAACCGATACTTGATCTACCCTCACCTCCCGGTCACGTGGGGCAAGTGCGTTACAAGTGAGCAACTTTTGTGATTGGAGAACACAATTTCAGGAGGAAATGTGTTCTTCTTTCTACAACAATGTGTGACATCACATATTAAATTATTCACTTCTAAACATGCCCTATTATTAATTCGTCACAATCATCTATTTCATCAGTTATAATAATTTTTGATATTTATATTTCTAATCGAAAGTCAAAATACATGACAAAATAAGTGAAGCTACATTCTGGAGATTAATCACTGAAGATTTTCAACTTATCAATTTTTGATGATAGTTGTTCCAGTTATTTTTAGTTTGACAGAAAACGTATAGGTCTATCTAAAACGAAGACAAATAGTTTCTATTTTCGTGGGAAAAAAACCGTCTCCGAAACTCTCAAAAATCTTTCAAACCCGACTTCCTCTTTGCCATCACACTCCTGTCAATGAACTCCAAAAACACGGAAAAGAATCCAAATTCAAGTTTAACCCCTCAAACAATTCATCCCTTACACTCCCAACGGTAATCCTATCAACAGGCTTGACCGTAACTTCCCTGTATCGTGTCGACAATAAACACACAGGTGAGGGCGGTTTGACCAACAATGGGGCTCTCACCTCAACATGCAGGGGTGAGGGCTAAACAAGTTCTTTGAACCGAGAAGTGTTTTGACAATCAACAGGTAGATTTACCTGTGTGCAGTGATTGTAAATTATAACGATTGTCGAAATAAAATGTTCGTAAGACGTTTCGAAATACCGCAACTAAACTCAACAGAGTTTGACCGAATATATTAAACTAATGTATTTTCAAAGGTTCGAAACTTTAGATTGTTGATGATATAGAATAGAAATGGATATCCGTTCGTAGATTTATAATGATTATTTGAGAGGTTATTTACCTGTGATAAAATTGTTTTATAGAGATATACGTTTTTAAATGAAAAACCGTAAAAAAGGGATTATTTTGTGAAATACCGTTATACAATGAATACGGTTATGCAATGGTACAAATAAAACAGTTACGTAGGGTATTTTTTTAGGGGTTGTTAACCTTGTATGGTTAGGTTGGTAGTATAGGATGATCGCATCATTCTTGATACAGATGCACGTTCGCTTATTATCATCGTCAAGTAAAATGTTGACTTTATTATTATTTATTTTGAGTTTATTTTAATATACGGTACAGTTCATTTTATTATCATACAAATTTGATGAGAATATTGAAAGGATTATATATATGAAATGATGATAAATTCGATTTTTTTTTTTTGAATTTCCATCGATTTTTTTATAGTAATATTATTCAGGTGAGTAATTTTAATAAAAATAATATTGAATACTTGTATTGCAAATAACATGGATACACACTCAGATTAAATATATAAAATACTCAGAATTCTATGTGTGTGATAATATAAAATTATTAAACCTCACTTTCAAAAATTCAAGAATTTTATTCAACTCGTTTCAAATTCTCGTAGACAAATATTGTATCTAGTTCAACTCAATAATATTTAATAAATAAAATAAAGAACGCTTCAAATTCAGAATGATGAGATATACAGCACAACTTCTTCGAAAAAAAAGGTCTGTTTGTTTACATGATTTTCTACGTTGCTACAATTAACATAAAGAAAACATTAATAACACAGAAGAAGAATTGTTGCATCTATTCAGATGGTGCTCAATTCCTGTAAATATTTCTCCTTATCATTTTTATAAACCACAATCACTGATAAAACTTATTCTCCAACTAAAACAATACTAAAACTTCATTAAAAATACTCATCAACAAGAATCTAGAAATCCCAATGAATATTTTATTCAAAGAATAAATCATCAAACAAAAGCCATTACAATTTAAATAAAACCAATTATCAGGTCCACAAACCATACAACATCAAAACCAAAACCATCTCCCAATTAACTCTAAATATTCGTACGAGTAAAAGTGATCGCATAGAATGAAGTTAACAACAGATAAGTTAATCACGGGTAGATGAACATCGAGTGCAAATACCTTAACGTAACGTCAAGTAGCTTACTAATAATAACCACGAACATACGTTGCTAGCTACACGCTTCGTGCATCTACACTTTCCTTTGCGAATAACAAATAGGCAACATGCTGTCGTGGTTTACACCGTGCCACTTGTTGCTGTTGTTGTTGTTGTTGTTGTTGTTGTATGGTAAATCAAATGGCATGCAACCGAAATGACCTCTAAGGAAGCTAATCAAATGAGTGATTGTGCTTAAGCATTTTATTATTTTACAATTTCCGTTAGATTGATGAAATCGTCCTTGTGGTATCCCGTCCGAACGATCCTAACAATAATATGCCATAATTGGGGCGCACTGACTCTATGTAAAGTTTATACATCAATAAAAAAAGATGGAGGCTTTGGAAAGCCCACCTGCAAGGCTTCGGAAAGATGAAAAGATGAAAAGATGGATTTTTATCAAAATTGTGTATTCATCTAATTATCACAAAAATGGGATGCAAGACGAGCATATACTGGAATAAAGTCAACCAGGTTGTGTGTCATGGGTTTGATGTCCAACCTAACCTGAACCATTCTGAACCCTAGTCACATTTTACAACAATCCATTTAAAAGTACCCCGAGGTCCATGTCACACCATATCACATCTCACAAACTGTACCTCGTATATCACAATACATATATTGCGTTTTCCTAGTTTATACATCTTGAACAACTGAGACGAGTGGACGAGTGGACCGTCATTCAGAAGACCGGGGATCAATTTCCGCCACAGAGGTTTTTCGAGGTTTCCCTCTGTCGTTCAGGTCAATACTGGGATGGTATCTTCACAACTGGTCATGACCGACGCCTTCCGCTATCCAAAAAACGCACCTAATAAAATAACCTTTCATCTCATCGCCCCACCATCTCATAAACCATCCATCTGACGCCAATAGATCGTAGTCAACAGTACAGTGCGTCGTTAAACCCTATGTGATTTTTTTTGTACATTTACTCTAGACATCATATTGATAATGCTGTTCCTTGCCAGTCGTGAAAGAAAGTGTACTTAATCATTGTAATATTATTATATTGTATTGTTTACTCATTCAGGAACAGCCGGTTGACTTGAGTAGACAATAAGGTGGTATACTTGTTGCACCAGGCGACAAACGAACAACTGTTTGCGATTAACCAGCCGATTGGAAGATTAATCACCATGCAGTATGTTGTATATTATTGAGTTGAGATCTAATTGTATAGTGCATAAGTTTGATTCAGTTGAAAGTTCTGAGCTGGGTAGCGTGGGTTTGATCTCCAGTGACGAACAATTCTGAGATATTGGCCAAACAATTCCATTCTGACTGAGTATTCTGACAATTATTCAGTAGTAAATTCTTTAATTTATTATGATATAGTTATTATACAATTTTTTTCAACAATATACAAAGGATTTTAAGTAGAAATATAATTATACAATTAGGCCCTATAATTATGAAAATTATATAAAAATCATACAATATGGAAACATTGTCTCTCACAATGACAGGCATATGAAAAGATTTCATTCATGTCAATGTGATTTTAACTAGTATACTTCTAACATCCGGATTCTACGAATAAACGCACAAGTTTCTTGTATACATATTCCCTCATAGAAAAATATTTCCTATGATTTAATATGGGTGGAGGTGCCAGGTTTTCAATAGACATTAATAAGTGTGCAATTTTTGTACCAACCAAACGATCTTGATGGTAATATTTTATTATTCAATCAAAATACATACTTAAGGATCATCAGTGTTTAACGCGGTGTTTAACGACACGTTCAGAATCCTAGTATATTAAGAGAATAGAGTGTTAATTGAGAATAACTTATTCAGTTTTATAAGAAATCGAATACAAAATTATGTATTCATCAGTATATACGGCCTACTTCAATTGGAATCATATCAAAAATAGAGAGAATGATACAGTCATCCTTCTTGGTCAGTAAGCCAACGCACTGCTAAAGTCAAGACGGGCGTGTGTTCACATCCCGTATGAGTCATGGGATATTGTGAACATCATCAGCTTATTCGTACCCCGGAATAACCTAGCTATTTGTGGGGTCGTTAAACAATCAATCATCCAACCATTCCCACACTCCCCAATAGAATCCTATTTAAATCCTAATTAATGTGTATATAATCACGGTGGCTCTCATCATGATCAACTAATCTCAGTTGAAAGGTGAATGTCAAAGGTCAACCGCATTGAACTTGATCCGCAGAACCTGTTGCTATCTCACAACCTGTTCCATGACGTATGTCCATCTGTCTCGTCGTGCCGGGTCGAACTACCCGATCGTCCTGTGTTGAAGGATGGAGAGACATACGTCCGGAGAAATACATATGCGTGTATTTATGACAACTTTCTCCTGTAGAGTGTGGATAGAATCAGCTGGAGTGCCAGATAGAGTTATACGGGCGGGGGGGGGGGGGGGGGGGGGGGAAGGAGGGGGAGATATCTCTTTTGTTGAACTGCCAACTACAAGCCTAACAAGATTTACTTGCTGACCTTACAACTACTGACCTACTGTTCAAATGAGATACAAAATAATTTTATTTCAACTGGAAAATGAATTAAACAAATTATGATTTTAAAAGAGATTTCGAGGTTTCAATATCTCCCTTTTGATTTGAGAGTTGTTAAAATTGTAAGCACATGTTTTTGTCAATGAACGCTTGATTTGTATCAACTAACAATAACAATAACATCCTTATAATAAGGTTTAACTTGGCACTAGCATCTTTGATTATTATACATTCAATATATACAATTCAAAAATTTATTTAAATCGTTCTTTGTATGCACTACTTATTCTAGAATAATACATTTGCAACAATAATTTGTTTGAAATTATATATTGTAAGCTAATGAAATTCAATTAGATACGGTAGAAATACTATGAAATGAGAAAAAATGACAGAATAATATAGTTCATTTGACAAAAATATCAACACCAATAACGGAGGAAGAATTCCACTCTGAAATTTTCCGCAGAAAAAAGAGATAGAATATGTTTGTCATGTTACTATAGCAACTACAAAAGTTGGTGGTAAACAATTGATACCAAAGCTGTGATTGGCGAATACAATTTGGAGGGACTTTGTTGTCCACCCCTTACAAAATGTGTGACGTCACAGAAAGAAGCCTAGTGAATATGTACACAAAAATTAAATATTCGATAAGTTAATAATCTCAATTGTTTTCAACAGTTCTCAAAACTTTCATCTACCGAATCACAGTCTATCATTACACCACTAATCTACGTGCGTCGATAGGAAATAGTAGCCTCGTATTTCTTATTGATGCTACGCAGTTACCAACTTAATTACATCAATTACAACAACAAAAACAAAAACAAAAAACAGAACCGAATGCGTGTAAAACTGCAATTATCAGTTTCCTTTTCTACACACCCGCCGGCTCAATCGGCAACTGCCGGTAATATGTGGTTCACATATTTAACTAGGCCTAGCATTCTTCCTAGAGAAATCTGCCGCTGACCGCTGTTGTTGTTGTTGTTGGCTTATCTTGGTAAAATATAAACAAATCTCTGACCATCCTACATCCACTGAGCCGCAAACTCAAGTCTAGCATTAACTTAATAGACAAATTAAGTTGTAAAACTTATTAACTGAATGATTGATGCAATAATATTATTATATTGGTAACAAGACCGCCTCGAAGTCAACCAAGTCATACCGCTTCAAAACGGTCCTATACTAAGAGCCGATTGTACGAACTGATGATTAAATATTAATTAGTTAATCATTACTTAAGGTTCAAATATAGAATATGTATCCAAGGGTATAAGCTATAATAACAAGCTAATTTGCTAATTTTTGCATAATTCACTAATCATCACTTGGTACAACTGGCTGTAAGTGATGCTTAGCCTCAATTAGAAAACAATGATTATAGGAAGACCTATATCAGGATTTCAATTTCAATAATACTAAAATAATACTTATTAGGCCTATTGAATTTACTTAAACGTGAATATAGGCATGTATTTTATATGCGGGTATAACCGCGAATAATTGATTGAAATTGTATTTTTTATATTTTAGAATCCGTTGTTGACTCTCAATGTTGTTGCGTATTTCGTGTATAGTCCGTGAATCCCAAGCTGCGAATCCCTGGCAACTGCTTTTCAAGTTTCTACAATAGCTACTAAAAATATAGTCATCATCCGTTATAGAAACATCGAAAATATTACTGTATAAGCTTTGAATAACTTACTGTCGAACTTTATTATTTTATTCATGATGGTTCATGATGGCATTCACTGCTATGAAGTCTGTGGATCTGTATAATAGGCTTCAAAGTCATTAATAATATATGAAAACAAGAAAATATATAATGCGTCATGAGGGCAAATTCGTACGTATGTATGTTTGAAACAATAAAGAATCGAAAATGTTCGATTATATGTGCTTATGATTATAGATATATATCGAATTTCAAGTTGAATCTATCATGTACCAAAAAAAACTGAGTTTTGTGTGTGTATTTATACAACTGTGGTATAGTTTCAGAGAGAATGTTTTTCTGGACAATATTACGACTGGAAACACAATTACACAATTGAATACAATTACATATGAACGCACTGACTGTTCAAAGCTACAGTGAGTTTATTAACAATTGTCAAGGATTTTATAATTATTTAGTTGGTAGACGACCTTATTTTTGTGTGTGAAAACAATTGTATTATTAAAAGATAAGTAGCCGCCCCCTGGCTTAGTCATCAGGACACTGCTTCAGAAACTTGAGTCAATAAGGGCGTGGGTTCGAGTCCGCGTAATGCATTGGATTTTGTAAACACCTTTCACAAAACCATTTTCGGATGCTTCATTGGAATCAAGTTCTTGCCTTCGTGGTTCGTCGTTGTATACGATAGAAATCTATTTGTTCTATTCTACATTTTTATTCACATTGATCCCCTTCAACTTGGTCATAAGTCTCACTTTCTTCGAACTCCACAATACTATGTCCTTGGCCCTGACCGTCCGAAACAAACCTTGTTCCGTTTCATAAACACTCCGGCAAAGATCTGATAGACGCTGTTTCCCACCCGAGTGACATTTCTCTTGTTTCGTGTGCTCTAGAAGGCTGTGGAGGAGCCTGAGAAATCGGTCGTTCATTGTCACGGCCATTGAGACACATCTTCATTCACCGCGGCCTTCTAGATTCAAGGACTACGAATATAATTCAATTGTCAAAAATAGAACAGAAGCGTTTGCGTGCGTTTTATTATGGGGTGTGAGGAGGAGGGGGAGGGAGGAGGCAGTTCCCGGTTTCATGCAAAATCGACTCTTGTTTAGGTTCAGATTTATCACTTTATTTTAATTTTGAAGCGTTGAACATTCCAAATGGTGCTAATGATTGTTGATAACTTTCATAAGAAAAAAATTATGGCATGAGATTTGAAAAAAAAAATGTTCCATTATTTTATTCAAGGTTTAAACTACCACCAGTTTGTTGACATCCTGAAATATACCTAATTCTAACCCAATTAAGAATACATGCATAAATACAGTTACAAACACAGTTAAGGGTTCACGAAAAAAAAAGCTTGAGCTGTTTTTGCTCCCACACAATTACGATCGAGTCCTGTACTATTCGAACCCCTAGAGTGATTGTTGCCATACAAGTCCAAGGCCGCCAACCATCAAAAACCATAAAACTAACACCACATCTGTCAACACGACCCCCCCCTTCCCCCCAACCACCTGTTGTTGGTCCAAATAGAGAAGATTTATTCCATCTTGGGACAGATTTTTTCTCCGTTGACTTTTACTTAGAACTATCAAAATCTAGGTCAGCTGGTCAAAATTGACTGACTCGCGATGACAAAGCGGCTACATGTTGGTATTGTGGTATTTATGACCATGGTCCAGTGTTGTGATTCTCCTTTGAATATAGAACGAGTTGGTTTTCGTGAGATGAAGAACTGAGGCGTGACGAATCGGAAGGGAGATGAAGAAGGCCGTGGATTGTTGTGTGTGACAATAACAACAATGGAATTTATAGAGTTTACGTGGTGTATCCGTAACAATTGACAAGAGAAATATGAAATAGTCGGAGTTTTTGTTCCTCATCAACAATAGATGTATTGTTGATAATTGGAGTAACGCTGCATTCGACGTGTATTGAAGAATGGAACAACATTGAATGTAAGTCAGTTTCAATTATATACTTCAGAAAATACTATAATTATGAAATTTCAAATATCGTGAGAGAAATATTGACTATCGTGGATTTTGAAATTGTATTTGTAAAATGGTTGGGTTGTCAATGAATTATTGACTAAAGAGAAAATAAAATTCATACTCAGTTTCACGAACGGATTCCAATTGAAATTAACGAATTGAAGAGAAAATTATTCTCAATCGTTTCATCATCAGTTTCTAGAATTTTCGAAATGATGAAATAAAAAACACGCTTTCTGAAGAATAAATAATAAAAGTTATTGATCAGTATGTACTAGAAGAGACTCCTAGCAAATTGTATCAACTTCTTTTCCTCATTGTATATTATTCGTTAACACCCCTTCTTTTCAAACCTCTCAGGGGAATATAAACAGAGTTACGTAGACTATCGGAGGTACGTATGCGCGCTCAAATTTGAGTGTTTAGGCAAATTTTGGAAGTCACAGTAAGAAAAAACCGTTTGACTTATTTCACTAAAATTTGGTATGATTTGTCTGAATAATAACTGCACTGAAAAGATAAATAGCTGAGAGATATCTACAGCTGATTGAGCTTGAGATATAAGATGCGGTATGTGAAGCTCAGCACGTACAATGGTTTGATACTGCCTGCAATACAGCTGAGAGCAGGAAGATACTGCCCGCAATACAGCTGAGAGATACAAGTGACTGAGTTTGAGATGTAAGATGCGGTATGTGAAGCTCAGCACGTACAATGGCTGGAGACGTGCATGCAGAAGATCGCGTACAACAGATTACATGCTGTGAAGAGTTCTGAGTTGAAAGTTTCCTATTCATCAACATGAATGCGATCATTGTTTATATATATATATATATATATATATATATATATATATATATATATATATATATATATATCTCCCTCGTTGGCTCAGATGGAGAGAGATGTTGCGTAGTAAGCAAACTGTCCGGGATTCGTTTCTCCGACGAGAAGGTGTTTTTCAGTACTAATAATATTCATCCTATATCAACAACATCACGTGCTTCACGTTTCAACAGAAATTCATGTAAATATTTATATATATATATATATATATATATATATATATATATATATATATATATATATATATATATATATATATATATATATATATATATATATATGTTTAAATATAAAAATATATAAACCGGTATACATACATAAAAATAAGCTCTGCATGAAACCACTTTTTCCAACTATATACGTTTGACAATGCGATATAAACTAAATAGTTTTAACTTTTAACTTATACCATCTCGAGGGTATTAATAATACCCACAATTCCTCGTATTTTCGATAACTCACACCTCACAAAAGTCATCACCAAAAACCATTATTCCACTAAATCGGCTCCCATGGCCTCTTATCAAAGACGTCAACAATATCAACAACCTGTCGATCAACGCAGTCAACAGGTATATACCATTACTGTTCGATATGACATAACGTTATCAACTAGTACGCAACATCCGCCTAAACATGAATTCTTGTCTAATAATCGGAATAAATTTGAATAAAATAAGATAATACTATCTCATAGAGCACACCTCAATATAAAACATTACACTTCCTTCAGTAAACCACGTGATGTACTTAACTGTCAGGTTATTGCTCTAACGACAACTAGGTTGTTCATGATAAGTTAAAACGATGATTACAAAAGTTATTATACAACTCATATATGTGGTTTGCATTGTGGTTAATATATATAGATATACACGTATGTATTTATATATAGTTATATGGTTATACAAATTTTGCGGTAATACCACGCTGCTCGGACTCTTCATGTCGACGTTTCGGCGGAATTTGCTACAGCCATCTTCAGGAAAGATCCAACTGGCTAATTCCGCCGAAACGTCGACATGAAGTGTCTGAACAGCGTGGTATTACCGCAAAATTTGTATAACCAACTACCTATAGGCCACGAGAACCTATCCGTAAGCGCTATATCAATATATATATATATATATATATATATATATATATATATATATATATATATATATATATATATATATATATATATATATATATATATATATATATATATATATATATATATATATATATACACGTGTATTTCTATCAACCACAGTACACTGATTGTAGGTTTTCCATGGTTTCCCTCAGTTTGTAAGTGAATAGTTTGATGTAAATTCAGATCCAGATCGGGGCAAAGGGACGTCTGAAGAGCATATACCGGAATAAAGTAGAGTCTGAATATTGCTCTGAGTGAGAGGAAGTTGTTTTGATTCGAATGATTATTCAGGAGTAAGAAAATGTGAATTGAAAATAAAAAGTTTATCATACTTCTGTATGATCGTTAAAATGTGACCTATATATACTTAGGTGCAATGAATTGAAATACTCCTTCAACAATTTGAACTGAAATCTCAGATTTGAACTAAAGTAATTCAACGACTTCGATCAACACGTTCTATCAGTAACAGGTAAGCTGAGTAACTCGAGTCGTCGAGTGGATATAACACCGAACCGTTATTCAGGACACCGGGGTTCGATTCCCGCCATGGTCGACCATCGTGACAGGGGTTTTCCGTAGCGTTCACGTCAATACTGGGATGGTTCACGACCGACTCCTTCCCACACTTTCCAAAAACACGTGATAAAATAACCTTTCATCCCATTATCCTATTATCTCATATATCATTCACCAACGCCAATATATCGTAGTCATCATCACAGTTCATCGTTAAACCCAATATAAATATAAATAAATGAAAAGTAAAGTTTGACCCAGGGTGGTAAGCTAGCTGTTTCCATCTCTCTCTAACTCACACATTCTCCTATAGTGCTTTCTCCGTCTAACTCGTGTATACCACTCTCTCCTTGCAGTCAACGTCCTTCGTAAGGTCTAGTACATTCTGATCCTTACGCAATGGAAACTCCGTGCCTCTCTCTCTCTCTCTCTCTCGCACTCACATCCTGGTTCAAAGAACGTCCTTGCGGGTAGCTCGATGACGTCACTAATTAGTGGCGTGTCCTTCTGTGACGTCACAGCACCAGAACATTGAGACATATTCGTGGAAGAGTGGAGAACTTTACGAGCAAGGGAAAGTAAATCCGAGAAAATGTTTTTGAATGATTGTATATATTGTTGTGGGTTTTTACTAATGTAGTTATTTTTTTATTTTTCAAATATTTCATTTTTATTTTATCGGTTCATATTTGTTTATGTAGGCCTAAATCCGGCGTTTTACGGATAATCAATACCGGTATGTGATATGCTAATTATTAATTGATTTATCGAATTATATCGCTGTCCAATGTGATACCAAGTTAATCCGCTAATTATCGCTTAACTATTTTCAAGTTATTTATAGTCTTTATCTGAGAGTTGGTGAAAACAAACAGCATGGGTAACCATGGTGATAACAACTTTTAACTGCCAGTTAGAGCTACTTCCATCGTTGGTCATTCCAGCACTTATAGCTGTAAAAGGTTAACTATAATTAGTTCAGAGGAAATGAACACTCCAACTATTCTTGTTAGGGAAATGGAAACTTCGATTTTCTCATTTACTTGATCTGAAATGATATATGTAATGGAATCTTTCAATTCTTCCAATGCAATAAACGAGAACTAGATCCACTTCGAAGTTTCAAATCATCTCTGCTCTACGTATCAATGACAACGCTTTTTCTACATTAATTCTTTTGTTATTTCACGTCTTAAAAAGCATTGTGTTCATTTTAATCCGATGGAAACATATGGCAAACTTGACAAATCAAACTCGTGATCGTATTGTAATGTGAAACAGATTGGTGCCGTTTTTATACCAACTTTATGGGTCAAAAGAATTAAAGTCTATTAAACAGATATAAAAGTTATTATGAATAAAATAGTCATCGTTCAATGTTATAGCTATAATAAACTTATTGAGAGCGTTTAATCAATCAAATATTGTTTTTCGAAAAATAGGGAATATATATTTTTTAAATTGAATACAATCAAAATAACAAATTTATATCGGTTTAATGTGTTGGGTTTCTCAATAGTGGATGTGAATTATCAAATATTTCCCATTTTTGAGGGAATGCTGAAAATATAATATTTATAATTTGAAAGCGTCCAATTTTACAAAATATTTCCGCAAGGTATTCATATCAAATCACAAGAAATATCCAAATGAAAATTTCCACAGTTGCCCAAGACAAGTCTTTTGACCATGGACAAGATAACAAGATGATTTGATTTTTTTTTAGCACCCGATATTTTTGTGCATATAATTGAACAAAAATCAACCTTTCCCATTCTCCTTGTTGATAAGTGTTAGTGAGGTTGAAGGGATAGATACGTCATCTTTAGCACAATGTTGTCATAATAGCACTACCTTGTTCCTGAATGTAAAATTACTCGTACAAAACGGGTGCGTTTTTTATTTACAATTATTTAGCCACTTTAAATTCGCGAATAGAATTACACAAGTAGAAAAAAGCTAGACAATTTCGTATATATATATAAGAAGTAGTTTTTTTGGTTTTATTATTTTCGCAACTTTATCACGGTTAAAATTGTCAGTCATTTCACGACAATGCCTTTACCAATCTGTTTGTACCAAGGTGGTTCTACATTGAGAAAGTTGGTGTATTACCTTCATACAATTAATACTGTTAACTATTCAAGATATGGGAAAGAGGTTATAGGTTGCTCAATGTAAAATAGTTCAGGATTTCGATTTTAAATTTTTCTCCATAAATTGAAATTTTCGTAAGTTTTTGAATGACTCTAAATTATGAATCGATGAAAATGAAATAGGCTATGAATTGAAATGATTTTCAATAGCGTGAAGATATAATATGCTATTTTGAGTTGACTACAAATTGCAATAAATCAATAATCCACATGTTATCCAAAATGAGCTCTCATATAGTTCCATACTCAAAAAGCACACCATGTTGCAAGGGTATACATATACATAGGCCTACACCCACCCACACACACATACATATATACTATATATATATATATATATATATATATATCATGTACGGTTGCGGTTACATGAAGTAGTTGACCAAGCTACATTTGAATGCATCCGAAGAAAATATACTGATTTTATACTCACTAAAACTAGAAGGCACTGTGCATAGGCACTCCACACATAGTCGATAAGAAAAAATATATATTATATTTGATGAAATTTGCTATCAATTCAATTTTTACCTTTATTTAATGAAATTATAGTAACATTCTACCACATAATCTGTCATTCACTCGGCTGTAATAATTCCTCGTTACATTCTAATTTAATGTTATATATTTTTTTTTTCAGGATTCATGTGGATTTTTCAATATATTGATCATTATCCTAATGTAATCATACATGAAAATCAAAATAGGTATTTTAAAGATATTTATATTGATACGCAACTATTGAGTTATGTTCAGATTATTAGAAAATAGAGTGGACCTGTTTGTTATTATCTTCATTATTGACAATAGTGACTTCAACAGTATCAATGTACAACAATAACCTACTCCACTGCCTTCAAGACACAGCCACCTTGATTCATAGAAACAAACAAAAAACATCACATTATAAACTCTATCTAACAATCCAACCAGCCGTGATGTGCCTGCAGTCACGTGATTCGCTCATGACGTCACTGTGTAAACCTCTGGTTCACTGACATCCAGCGAAAGTGGTAAAAACTGCACAAGCGGCGCGCGCATTCACTATAAAAAAATAACACAACTAAATAAAATAATTTATACAAAAATAAAATCTGGTTTTATAAATAAAATATGTGTGTTTGAGTACCGTGAAGAATCGAAACTCTTGAACGATAATTGTAATGTAACGGGAAAGACGGTCGATCGTTACAAGACGTGAAGACTGAAGTAAATTCTTCAATTCAAGACGATGTGATAACTGTATTAAAAATCCTTTTGTATTCTAAAAGAATGCACACTTAAATGTAACTTATACATACGTTAATTAGGTATATCAATTTCATACAATTAAAGTCCAACTTTCGCTTCTAATAATAATGATTATAATAAGAGACCTGATTTTATAGCCTGGTTTTATAGCGTAACGTTATTTTTATGGTGTTTGTAATTTAACGTTAATTTATCGGCTTCTTCGCTAACGAACATATAAATGGATTCATTTTAATAACTGTCTTCCAAGATATTTATATTTATCTCAATAAATTATATTTTATATATTTTTATCAAGTCGTATAGGAAGAAAAGAAGAAGCAGAGGATTGTAGTAGTGGAGAAGAGGAAGAAGAAGTCGGAACTAGTATAGGAACTAATTGATATAAGAAGATTGCCCTGGTGGAAACAACCCCTGACCCAATCTAATTGGTTATCTGAGTTTCAGAAATATATATTTCCGATTTTTTTTATCAACGTTGAGATATTGAATTACAATAATTGTTTCCTGATTGAAGCTGAGGATGACAAGGTAGGATCGTTTGTACTGGTCAGCCCAAGTGAAATGTCACCAACCCAAGGAGAACAAAACTTATCGGAAAACTCATTTAAGAAACCCTGACTATTATGGTTATTTTAAGGGATTAACGACAACAATTGTGTTTGAGAGAAGAAATCGTCGAACTTTTTATCATATTCACACTCTTTTTCGTCGACTCTTCTTTGTTTTGAAAGAAACCTGATTACTCTTGAATTCGCGTACTATAGTGTCAACAAAAAAGTAGTAAACTATAGTATGCATTCAGGAATAATGTATATAATTATAAATATATGTACATATATATATATATATATATATATATATATATATATATATATATATATATATATATATATATATATATATATATATATATATATATATATATATATATATATATATATATATATATATATATATATATTCAACTACACTCAAGTCGGTTTAGTAATGATACCACAGAATACTAAACAATAATACTGGTAACTCAAGTCACGTTAACATCAACTACATCGTTTCCCAACCCGGCTGTAATATAATAAAATCCTTCATCACAATTACCTGAAGTTCATTATCGACCGCCCATTAGAATATTAACTTTCCCGACGCGATTTCTGGGTTAATTAGTTGCCATGGCAGCGTTGCTAAGGGTAGGCGTTGCTATGGATAACTGCAGGTTTAATTTGCACTACAATAGGTTATCTCTGCTGATGTTTTATACATTGTGATGCGGGTATTTATAAAGGACGAGCGTTGCTATAGAGATAATAGGACAATCTAGTCGGTTGTCATGGTAATGGTGTGGTACTGTGGGATATGATGGTATTGTGCTAGAAAATAAAATGGATGTTATATTCTAAGTGTTTGTCGAGTTGGTGTAGAACTGGAGGTTCTACATATGATATTACCATAGAGATGTATGATATTACAGACCCTGAGAATTTGTCATCTCAGCTCCGGCTGGGGAATATATATATATATATATATATATATATATATATATATTCATGATCAAACTTATTGGATATGATCTAATATCAAGTTATTTAGGATGTAATAGTCAGGTCATAAAAGGTATAGGCCTACGTTTAAACCACACAAAAAACGTTATACCGTGTTACTTTGAACGAGCCCTGCTCATGAGTTGGGCTACGAAATTTGTCACGTTATTCCAGTCCAAGAGTAGACTGTAAATATGGTGTGTCGCCATAGTATGTGGCTCTTTCAGTAAACATCACACAATCAAAGTTACATTGCGGTCTAAGAGATCTTGAATTCGTCATCATCTTGTGTTACCGACAGCACTTTTGGTAAAATACCCCCCAAAAAAGAAAATAATTCATACGGTTCATAAGGTAAAGGTACATATCTCTCACTAAACTCGCTCATCCGATAACATCGACATGTAAGCCATCCCCCCGTCCCGCGATCACTATGATACACTCATAAGATACACACGTAATGCCGTGTTTGATACGCATGCGCACTGGCAGTGTTTTCTACAGTCATTAAACAATTGAGGAGGATTTGCTTGAAGGAATTAGTAGGCCACCGTGGCTCTAGCCAGGCATCACCGTGACAGTAGCCACCAGTACTTTACAACACTACTACATGACGGCGTTAACAATGTTCTTTCTTAGTTCTAGTATCTGTCACTAGAGGGATAACATCGAGTAGCTAGCTCATGCAGAGTATACGTTTATCGTGCATAAACGAGGCTTATGAAAATAGAAAAATTCATCTTTACCATTCATTTCTATATATATATGTTCACGAAGCAGTGTAATTGAATGAAAAGTATATCAACCCCAAGATGATTTCATGCCCTTCAATTAATATGACATTCTATTTTTGTGAACTCAATCATTTTTGAGATAGCACCAAGAATGTGATGGAATTCATCGACGAATGAGCGGGTATTGTTTACGAAAACCCAAGCCTATGCGGACTCGAACCCACGCCCGACTTGACTTTAGTTTCCAAAGCAATGATTTAGCTGACTGAGCCAGTCGGGAACAGATTGAGGATTGAGAACAGTCTCAAGTCAGGGTGTATCTATGATCCACTGACGGCTCGAATGTCAATCTTCGTTCGCCTTACAGCATTGAACGATTGCGGGCCTTGAATCAGCGAGAAGCATAAATAACATGAAACTTCTATTCAATTATAAACTAAAACAATCTGAGTTATTCCTGCCCACCACCCATTTGATCAAGTACACCTCGACTGTCGTTTGTTTGAATGTGCATTTCAGAAGGCAGTGATTAAAATGTGTTAGCGGTCCCTTGCAAAAATCACATGTAGATAACAAAAACATGTAGCTCTAGTTGGATGGTCGAAACTGACGACGGATAGTGAAAAATATAGGAAAAACGGTCGATCGAGGACAGCAATAGTTGAAATACAACACAAGAAGATAAAATCAGTATGAGTGATCTTATTGAGGCCGAGTCACACGCGCTTAAGAATAAGAGATAGATACAATAAGATTTCTGCATGTTTATTGTTGACACCGTCCAGAGAAAAGAGCAAGTAAACAAGGACCAATTCAGGTGGTATACATACCAAATCTTAGAAAACCCATATCTCAGAAAACCTAAATCTCAGAAAAAACAAATATTTGAACTGTCAGAGGTATGGGTTTTCTAAGGTTTGGTCAGACGAGTAAACGGAGTGTTGAACAAATGGGTTTTCTGAGGTATGGGTTTTCTAAGGTTTGTTCACGAACTGTTGAACTTTTTCTCTAAGATAGGCCTATGGGTTTTCTAAGATTGGTTTTTGAAGGTTTAATGCATTGCCATTCACGTCTCTCACATGTAGATGGCAGTTCGATCAATTTGGACCATAAATAATGCCTATTGACCGATTCGGCCTCAGTTGGATTTAGTAGAAAATTGATCCTTTATAGTGATCAGTAACTTTCGAACAATTGAAGATAATAATTAAATTTTATTATGATATTGAAAGCACAAAGTAGTTTCATTATAAGTTGTAATATAAAATAATGTGCACGTCAAACTACAGAACCCATACCCTATAATT
Source organism: Brachyptera putata (assembly GCA_907164805.1). Taxonomy (NCBI): domain Eukaryota; kingdom Metazoa; phylum Arthropoda; class Insecta; order Plecoptera; family Taeniopterygidae; genus Brachyptera; species Brachyptera putata. The sequence continues at coordinate 10,037,985 of OU015472.1, forward strand.
AATTACAGGTATACGTCTACATAGCTCAAAGACACCACATCATAAGATGGTTCCTAAAGTAGGTTGTTTAGGCCAGGTATACTGCAATAGTTTGTTGACGAGTCTTTAGGCTATAATAGATTGATTAGACAACTAAATAACACTGGTAAATAAGGAAGGTGTAGGTAAAAACTTTTAACGAGATATTGCAGAACAATTGCAAGTTTTCGATAAAAAAGAAAAAACACGGTTAGTCGGATTAGTTCAGATAGGTGACGAAGTTCTAGCATAGATGGGTTAGGTTATGTACTCTTCTTCAACTTCAACACCGTTGGGCGTGAGTTCGAGTCCCGCATATGGCATGGGTTTTCGTAAACATCCTTTCACCTATCATCACTTCATCGTTTCATTATCATCCGCTCATTCGTATCCCCATATAACCTAGCTGTTGGTGTGGGGTCGTTGAGCAACTTTAACAACAACATTCAACTCCAACTTCAACTTCAACTCTGAAGCCAATTTCAACTTTAACTATTCTTCAACACTTTAACTCTTTACTTTTCCGACTTGGCCACTGTATAGTTCATAGTTTCAGCCGGTAAAGTAGTCTGTGAGGGCCGCGCGTCTCGGTTTCGGAGGACCGCGAATTGCTCGACTCCGCCTCAGCCTAGTTACCACGCGCTACATCCACCGACCGACCGGCAGTCCCCCAACTAGTCAGCACTCCAGACATACGTCACAAGTCAGCTGTTGCAGTCTGCTGACATCAATAACGATCACATACACAAGAAGGTCGTCTACCAATGATGATGACGATTAGGACAGACCCGACTAACTGGTGGGTTATTTGGGGGTTCGAATGAGTGGATGATAGTGGGTGATATTTTTGCGGGACTCGAAATGAGGTCCGAGTTGTGTTTGCAGCAGAGAGAGAGAGAGAGAGAGAGAGAGAGAGAGAGAGAGAGAGAGAGAGAGAGAGAGAGAGAGAGAGAGAGAGAGAGAGAGAGAGAGAGAGAGAGAGAGAGAGAGAGAGAGAGAGAGAGAGAGAGAGAAACTAACCATTACTGAAGTAATGTTACGGAGAAAACAATTTGAGAACATTTTTGTTCACTTATTACAACAATGTGTGAACACTTATTACAACAATGTGATACTTGAGAAAAGTCTTTTACTAGGGCAACATCTTCATTGTTGTATGATAGCGAGGAACAAAGTTGAGAGAATTTACAATTTTAATGACAAATATTTGAATAATAAATGTATGTGAAAATATGACAACAGAGGAGTGAATTGGAGACAAGTATACATTAGCTGGAAGTTTCGGATGTTCTCGCGGTCGAATGTAGATGTTAAACTCTTTTCTCGGGACAACCACGTTCGCTCTTTAGAATACAATTGCTGGATCTGAAAAGATCCGTTGTTGTTCCGACGTTTCGACAAGATATCACTTGTCATCTTCAGGGATCCGTGTTGATCAGCAGGCTGCGTGTAACGCAGCCTACACGCAGCCTGCTAATCAACACGGATCCCTGAAGATGACAAGTGATATCTTGTCGAAACGTTGGAACAACAACGGATCTTTTCAGATCCAGCGATTGTATTCTAAAGAGCGAACGTGGTTGTCCCGAGAAAAGAGTTTAACATATATATATATGTATATATATATATATATATATATATATATATATATATATATATATATATATATATATATATATATATATATATATATATAATATTAAAAAGTATTCGATATAAAAAATGAATAAACAACAATCAACTTCATTTCTATCCAATCAGGACTTCAGGATCAGCATAACGTATGACATTCCTAGTTATTATATGACACACGTGGTACCACCAATTGTATTTCCTTTCATTCCCCTTGACTGTCAACTTCTGTCATTGAACACACAGCTAGCTAGATATACTGACGTGTGCATGTGTGTGTCGTGTATATGTGTGTGTAAATAGCATAATTACCTGCGATTAAATTACCTTCCTGGTAGCAATGTACTACATTGACCAAGAGACAGACCTTGTAGTGAAGGTTCGATCGTGAGTTCTTTGTCCATCTAAATACGTTTGACGAGCACGAGGTTCGAGCAGTCTAATCTAGCTGCCAAGGACGTTGTTACTATGCCATTCACTAGTGTAGTAAGTAGTAACTATGGCAACTGGATGTAAACAACATGTGGGAATAGAAACGGTGAAGGTGGAGATAGAGGAAGGGTGACAGAAGTAATTCCAGCACCACCACCGTCACTACCACAACCAACAACCAACAATAACAACATCAACAAGAACAACTCAATAACAATAACAACAACAATAAAAACAACCAACAATCAACAACAACAACAACAGCAGCAGCAACAACAGCAACAACAGTGATAACGACGACGACGACAACGTGAGCAATGTCATTTTCCGTCGGTCCGACTTATGAGGCTACCGACGGCACTCGATCATTATTCCGACCCCACCAACAGCTAGGTAATTTGGGAGAAGAAGAATGAGTTGATTAGTAACACGAAAGATGTTTACACATTCTAATCCGAGCCTTATACGGTACTGAAACCCACGTCCGCGCTGATACTGAGCCATTGAGCTACAAGGTGCTCGAACCCGGGAGTTTGAACGAAGTTGTGAACAATAATAAGATAATTGTTATGATTATAAATTAAATACATGATTGGAAGACTTTACTTATACACATGATACATTCATTACTTTTAATGAGACGTATATAGCCGAGTGGTTAATACACTGAACCGTCATTCAGGAGACCGGGGTCCGATTCCCGCCATGGTCGACCATCCTGACAGGGGATTTTCGTTGTTTCCCTCTGTCGTTCAGGTCAATACTGGGATAGTTCCCTAACAACAGGCCACCACTGACTCCTCCCCACTATCTAAAAATACCTAATAAAATAACCTTTCATCCCATCATCTCATATATCATCCATTCGACGCCAATAGATCGTAGTCATGAGTCGAGTGCGTCGTTAAACCCAATATAAATAAAATAATTAAATTCATTTCTCTTTGTGTCGTGGATCGGGTTGTGTCCATTCTGTATATCTGTTTTTCCACATTGGTTGTATACACCATAAAATACCTTATCATGTATATTTTTTAATATATTTTCATATTATTTTATTGAAATGAGTGATAAGAATTCATGATATACTTGACTATACGGAAAAAATGTCTTCTACCAACATACCAATCACAAATGTCACCGTTATTTGTACAGAAGTGGTATTTTTAATCCTCAATACCAGAATTACGATAATAAACGCAACTACTTCTTTCAAGAAGGGTAAATTCTCAATGTTGCACAGCAAGATGGTGTAACTACGCAGTTTTCACAATTATTCAGTTGGTAGATAACCTTTTTCTTTCGTGAATACAAGTATATGACGCTGGTTTAGACATTCATTTGCCGACATGAAACTTAATAAAGAAAAACATGGTTTATCGTATTTAAATAGGTGATGTAAAATATTAATTCAATTACAAAATGTATTTGTAGCGTTTTTTTGTTGTCATAGCTATGAGCTAGTATCACGGGCTTTTTGAACGAACAGTTTAGATCTAGATGATAGAAAAACGCATTATTATATATTTTTTATTTTAAATTTGAAGCTCACAATAAAATACTACCGTATATTTTATGACACAAAATAAAAACTGATCCATCTGTAGTGAGTTAAAAACTGTCACAGATTTATGGTTTCGATTGGGGTTTTGGGTTACTTCTGGGTCTGGCCTAGCCCCTTTTTCATGCATTTTATTGGGTCAGAAAAGCTGCCAAGTTACCGTTATATAGGGAATAAGAATAGAAGGCGCTTCCGGCTATTGCTGACTTATAGAAGGCGGTGGCTAGAAGACGATAAGGCTAATAAAACACAGTCTTAGACAACAATGCACGATTTTACAAAAGTGCAGTTATTTTCAATGTTTTTTCTTTTCTGATCGTTCCCGTAGTGATCTTAATGAAAAAAATAACTATTGTGTGAAAAGTACAATTTTATCATAAAGTGAATAAATTGAATGATTTTATAATTTGATGATCAATGTTCGCTTGACGAACCCATCAGAAAGTGCGTCATTTTGGGGGTACAAATCAATGGAAATTTAGACTAAAATGTTTCCAAAACACCCGTCTCGAACTCTCTCCCGGCAGAACTTCACCTTTAGATTCACAGTGCCTTCACTGAATCAGCATTGTGACCTTCTAATTCGAATTTATCTTCAATCATTGCCTACATTAATAGATGTGTATATACATGTTTTTTTTTTCTGAGCCAGTTTTATGAACTCTTAGTCAAGTTTCAACCCTCTAACTATTAGTTAAGTTAGGAAAATAACAAGTGAAACCAACAATGATTACATGTTAATATTAACAAATTGCGTGTGCTTAAATTTTTTAAATTTTTTACAATTATTTCCAATTTTTTTCACAATTATTCCCACCGCCGACGGTATAGAAGAAGGCCAAACAATGAAGCATATGGGCCTACAGTCCCATCCGATACACTCTATATGGGACTAGACTAGTCGATCAAGTAGTTTCAATCGAGCTGACCCATCATTCGGAAGACCGGGGTTTGTTTCTCACCACGACATGACTGAGGTTTTTCCTGGTTTTCTTCAGTGGTTAGAGTGGAGCCTCGAGTAGTTCCTCACTATCAGGCCACGACCGTGTCCTTCCTATCGTGTCAACAGACTAATGAGGGATATTCACTAGACAGATTAGCCCAAGAAATAAGAATTGGCAATGATAAAAAAAAACAGACTGATGAAGAAGTTTGCACCAATTCTCATGAAAATCGCAATCAACCAATTGAAAAACAGCAACTGCAAACGAATTAAAACCAATTACTGCACTTTATATCTATCGGCATAACGTGTCCGTCATCTCGTGGCGCGCCTGCGCACTAGACCAAACAATTAGCAAGCAATTAACGGAATCGATTGATACAGTTTGACTTGGAGCTGCCCGTTTCGACGCGGCTCAACGATTACGAGTCAACGGGGGTTATTCGTTTATTGCACAATGGTTGATCTCTGATTTCATGGTTGTACTGTAAGAATTATTGTCATGTAATGTATACTTGCAAGACGGATTTCGGAGCGATTGTTTTATTGTACTTTTATGATACCACATAGACAGGTGTATATGACAATGTACTGCCGTATAGGAGATCCGGGTTCGATTCCTGTCATGATCGACTTCACTGATAGATTTGTGTTGGTTTTCCTCAGTTGCTTAGGTAAATACTGGGATGGTTAATTGAAGTAGGCCATCCCAGTTTTCTACCTTTATTCCGAAGCTCAAATGAAATAATCTTTTGTCTTATCATCACATCACCTCATTCAACGACGCCAATAAATCTTTGTTATCAATATGAGTGCGTCGCCAAGCTTACTATTGGAAAAACGAATATTCAAATAATTTTCTAAGCAATTTGGAAATGATTTCAATCAGAAGGGTATTGAGATCAAAAGGGTATTGTAGCTTTAACCTCAGATAGCATGTTCGGGTTACCATAGAAACTTGAAAGGTTAGAGGCAAACAAATTATAGTGAAGTTTGAGTACAATAGGCAGCATGCGTGCATCTGAGATTTAGTTCAACCTACATAGAACCAATGATATCCTCAAAGGATTATGAGGGACAATTTTTTTTCATGGAAAAAACGTAAATTTAAGGCACGAATTGTCTCGATCAAAACAAGTGTTTTAAGAGACTATCTTTATTGATAACTGCTGTCACAGTCCACAATGCTAAGCATAGGGAGAAGCTTCTGTCTTATGACGTATTTAACATGAAGTAATATGACATGAGCCATTTCAGTGATGAAATGAGGCATTTTCTTATTAATCTCTTTGACAATTATAGTTTTCATTTAAAATAAAATAAAAGTCGAATTATTTGTTTTATAGTAATCATATGAAATGATACGAATATTTCATGCATGTTGATCATTGGGGTAAATTTTTATCCATTTTTTACAACAATGTGTGTTATTAAACTTGAATTAATGAGGTCTATTCGAAATGTACGCCTACCAAAAATTTAATTCAATATTTGTATCTTATAAATTCATTCATGTAATTGCTATATATTCATATTATCATTCTCTACAATATTCTTCAATTTTTTTCTTCATTTATGCATATTCATTTGTTGGTTGTTGGGCTATTACATGTCCATCTATTTTAATATAAAATATAGAATTGCTTCCCCAGTTTATTCCACAGCCCTCTGATAATATAAACATTTGACTGTTACATGACAGCACAATTATAGAGGACCGTGCTTGAATATCCTGCAATATTTAATGTTGAAGCTAGCTACCGCATTTCTTCGACTGAGATGATAAAATGTCTTCCGGTTCAAATATAAGGAGTATAAATAACATATATAAGGGGTTGATTTACAACTCATCCCTTGATACAACATGTTGCTACCTGACGTTTACTGGACACTGGAATGAAAATATCCCCTAATAAAGCGATTTTAACGAGGAGGGGAGAGGGGGAGGGGTGAAGGGAGGAGAAGTAAAGCTTTTATAATGTAAGTTATAGCCATTGTAAAGCGATTGGCCATTTGAAATATTCGAGATTTGTATTATCCAGTCTGAACACAATACATGAATAGGAGTGCATTCTTGCAATTTGAAGATGTAATTTTCATCATGAATTTTAGAAAGATTGTAAAACAAATTTTCGTCATTTTTTTGTGAATATTATATTATATATCATATATATTATTATATAAAATATAATTATATAAAATTATATATCAAATGTTAGTGGACCAGCAGACAAGTTAACTTTTTTGTGAATTCGCGGACCTACAAAATTGTAACCAGATCTTCCTTAATTTTTTCTTTGAAATAACTAAACCTTAAATAAGCTGACGCAACAAAGTCTCATTTCTCATTCTCCGACGCCAATAGATCTTGGCCATCATCACAATGCGTCGTTAACCCAACATAAGCAAGAAGAACAGTCTCATATGTAGCCGTGTTTACCGTAGCCTACTCGCGTGCACATCCATCCCATGCCGGAGAGTGGAGACATGAATGCACGAGCAGATCAGATCCACGCGCATCCGGGACAACAGTTCGTAGTCACGTATACACGCATCGGTCGGATGTTGCGGTCACACAAACTGCATTCTCGGCAGAGACAATCAGGGCACGAGTATATGTAAATCGATATTATCAATTCGATATTGGAATACGTTACGGATAAATAATAGGATGTATCGAGAGACAAGATGCATTTCATTCAAGAATTTTGAATCTATTTCGTGAAATAAATGATATCGCCTAATATATGGAATTTTGAAAACTATTGAATTATGTGATACAATAATCTAAGAAGCGAGCAAACATTTTTATGAAGGGAAGGTTCATGTAGGCCTAACACATACTTTACTGAATTTGAAACCAGCCATTTAACTAAAATGTCATTTCATTTCCTATAACAGCGCAGTGCTATTGTCAAAATGTTTTTTTTTTCATTTAAAATAATTGAAATGAGGTGGTAAGACCGCCCTTGTGGTGCCCCGTCCAAATGATCCTACTTTCATCCATGGTCTTAATTGAAAAACAATGATTTTGTATCAAGTTTCGATGTAAACTAAATACAAATAAATTACCCTGATACAACCCCAAAAATCATATATTCTTGTATTCTTCATAAATAAATTCCCAAATATGTCTCGTTCTTCGTCATTTGTTACCACGATACTTGTTGATCTACCTCGGTACTCCGCGTGGTGTGGTGTCTGCCGATAAGTAGGCCATCGAGTTCCCCTCCCATTGGTCCCTCGCTGCCCCCTCCCCTCCCCTCCCCCACCCCGCTGGTTGTACCACAAACTGGTGTGAAGACGGAAACTAGCGCGGCTAGGTTACTCCAATACAAGTTGCTATAGACAGAGCACATACGTACCTGTCGATAAGGGTGCGTTAGATTACTAACAGACACAAGTGAAATATGCGAAATAATACGACGAGCAAGTTTTTTGGGGTATTTTTATAAGAAGTGAATTTATTATATTGTGATTTTTATATTTTGGGATATTTGTGAAGTGAGTTTTGGATTTTTTATATATATTTGAAAAAAAAACGTGTGAATTTTTTTGGTGTTTCTCTCAAGTGATTTTGGGACTAATCAGTGGATTTTAATATACTCCAAAATATGTTTGAATATTTATTGTGATACGAGTGAATTTATATTCCATATATATAAAAATATTCAGGAATATATACGTGAAAAATAAATCTATCTGTCAAAATCGAACATTATGTACGATGGATATTTTACATATTATGATTTTTTCTTCGTTTTGACAAACACTTCGCCACCGAGAACCAAATATAAGATCTGATATAATATTTTATGCACATGTGATTCGGTCGTGTCCATCAAGTTCGGACAAATATTAAATCAAGGTGATTGATTATTTGATGGAAAACAATAAGTGACAGTACAGTGACTATTATTGGACGTTTGAGTGAAGGACAACTTGTTCAACAAGACATCACAACAATTGGATTTAACTCATCATTTTCAACAGCATCATTGTTGCCTTGACAACGGGAATATATTTTCAAGACACAATTTTCCCAACATTTTGGTACCGTGAGTTAAATGGGTTAATTTATTTATATTGATTTTTTTTATGGTAAAATATTTTCGTTTTTTTTTTTAAATGATGCGTTATTTTTCTAGGTAATTAGACATTTGATTATAAGTATAAATCCGATGACTATGGGTGGGAGAATCCGTCATACTGGCGCCGATCACCACCCGCTGTGGCGACCAGGTAAACTTACGTGTTTTATCGGGCGGTTTTTATACTTACGTGTTATTTTGATAGTCAAAATCATTTAGAAGAGAGAAATCCGTTAAAAAAAAAAGAACAAGTGGAATTGAATGAATTAAAAAATATTCGAGATGAAATGTAAAAATAAATCGAATGAATGAAAGATATTCATCAAATTATTAATTAGAAATAACAATATTTCTACTTGGTGACTCGTACTTCATTGTAGAGAACAGCAAATAAATTAATATACACAAATCTGAAATTCAAATCTCAATCTACACAATATACTAGAGCTACTGATAGTTTTTTCCAACACATTAATTTCATTTCAAAGTTTAAAATCATCATGAATGTTATCTTAATTAAACTCATTTCCAAACATACCAAATTCGATAAAAAAATGTCAACTTCTTCAAATGAAATTAATCATTACATTGTAATAATTGATATTCTGATTCCGCCTTATGCATCAGCACCAACCAATGAGTGAATCAGTATACTGTGTGACCCAGATATACCGATAGACCTACACACTATCACCGCGGCTAACGGTGAATCGTGATAAGCCTAACACTAAAACAACCAGAACCAAACCTATCAGCTGAAAAAACAACTGCTATCAAATTAACACGTATAGGACAAAAACAACCGTAAAACACGCATCGATATACAAAAACGACAAAATCGAGCTTCAACTTTTCTGTCAATTATGAAAATACACATATTTAATCAATAAATCTATTATTTATATATCCCAATCGTACGCGCCATGAAGAAGACACAATTATTTAAGGGGGTGCGTGCACGGTGCTTATAAAAATAGAGAAATTCACATCACTAATTTTTTAAATGTTCAAAAACCAGTGTAATTGAATGAAAAGTTACCATCTCCAGTATAATTGTATGCTCTTCAATTAATATGACATTCTATTTCAGTGAATTCAATCAGGTTTGAGATTAAACGTCAATGAATAAAAACAATTTGATGAAATTCTTTGATGTATTATCTCAAAACTGATTGAATTCACGAAAATAAGATAACATATTGATTAAACATCATAAAATTATCTTGGAGATGTGAACTTTATATTCAATTACACTGTTTTTTGAAAATGGAAAAAATAGTAAAGATGAATTTCTTGATTTGTGTAAGCACCGTGCACGCACCCCCTCAACATGAATTTGTTTCCATGGAAACTGATAACCAATGAAATAAAATTGTATTTTCTTCTGCGCGCGCATTGGTGGGTTTTATAGATGGAATACTGTTTCAAATATGTGTATTGCATCAAACATGGGGTACTCAAGATTCTATTTTCTTCTTATCATCTATTTTTGGGTTTTGGCACAAATTACACTTACATGAATATATATAATATATTATAATAATACGAATTGAACGCTTTTATAAATAACTATCATCAGCAAATAAATCATCATTCTTGGTCATCTATTATTTTGGGAGGGTATTTTAAGTTGTTAATTTATATACATTTTAGGAATGTTTCACTGGTAATTTATTGAATATATCGTCCTTTTATAAATTACCTCTCATTTTGTAAATATCTTTCTTCGTATGAATGAAATAATGAATGAATGAACGAATGAGTGAAAATGTACTGAACATTTTGTTCACTAAAAACATGCATGAATAATGAAGTTTTGATTATTTTTCTCAATAACTTCTCAATAATATATTTCATCAGTGTGAAAATGTATATTATCAAAAATATTAACACATCGTCATTTTGTTAACTACTGCTAAGTGGTGTGATCCGGGGTACTTGATTAGTAGTAACGATTATTGGGTAATGTTGAATGAACCTTCTAGATTATTCACTACATATTGAACCACGGATTCAATCCAGCACAGTAAGAATTATATTTTTTCCTCATTCATAATTATTGGTTACAATGCCTATATCAATTTCTAATGTTTTATTATCCATTATACCTGCGTGAAATTCCCCCCAAAAATGTAAACATGCCTCTTAATTATCCATATTATATAACATATGCAAATGAATGATACTATAGTAGAAAGCCTAATATATAAGTTATTTATTATAAGTGTGTATCGACAGAACTTCAGCTTATTGAATATCGCTTCTGAAGTTAAGTATCAAGAAAAGTTAGATATAAAAACGATGCTAACATCTGGTTGCTTTTAGACATATTGAAACTTCAAAACTAAATTTAAAAAGTCAAGCTTCTTGACGTTCTTCAACTAGATCAGAAACAGCAATATTGAATTACTGTGAACGTTGAGAGTATATTACCAGATGGTGACAGGAAAATCAAATTATTGATAAAAACAAAAACTTATAAAAATCAATTCAACTTTGTACACATTTCACATAAAAGACACAGTGCTTTTCCCTAATAATATGTCAAACTAGATATAAAGCCATTAATTCCCAATTGAGACTAGGGGTGAAAAGGTAGGATCGTTCGGAAGGGTGCCGCACGGGCGCCCGCACAAAGGGCAATTGCATGAAAGAAAATATTGACGTGATCAACCAACTGTAAATAGTAAAATAATTGGTTCGGATACGAAAAGCAATACAATTCCAATACTAATTCAGTGTCTAGCTCCTATATGACTCGAGCAATCTCTGTCTAGGAATTGCATTGCTAACGTCTAGTAGGGAGTGGGTTCGAGTCCAGCATGAGACATGGATTTATTTTTACATCACTTGTTAACCGCTTGTGAATCGGCTCATTCATACTCCCAAATAACCTAGTTGTTGGTGGGGTCGTTGAGCAAATAATGATCATGTTTCATTCAGTTTGTGTTGGTTGAAGGTAACATAATATTCAAGTCACATCTTGTTATAAACGGTATCAAACTGTCTATTATTTATGTAAAAGGGATGGTCGAATTCATTTGAAGTTTGAATAAAATAAAATTTTAAAGAATTTGCCTATTCCACTCCTCATGTGTTTCAGCTGTAAAATCGACAGTATCTCTGTACTCAACATATGGCCCTATCTAGGGCCCTATCACAAATGTGGGTCCCGAATTTGGGTATTTCATTGAATGTGACGAATTTAAATATTATATTATTAATAACTGGAGTTTATCTCTGAGTTTTCTTACAATTTGAGATATTTTAAGAAATACATTTTTGAAAATATTTGAGTTTGAGGCAAATAAATTTGGAAAAATATTACAAAAATATATTAAATATAATTATGTAACTCATTACAGACAGCATGATACAATCATGTGACTTATATTCAGTAAGGGTATATAGAATGTGATGCAAACGTAAAATAGATCAAGGAAGTAATTACATGAATACAATTCATTAAATAAATCCCAGGATAAAGTTATTTAATCGATCTAATTTATCCTCCAGAAATATATATTTTTCTTCACATAGGCCTATCTATCAAAATATGGAAAATTTCAGTCAAAAACATAATCATGTAAAATGATATCGTATTCACGAAAGAAAAACGTTATCTATACCAATTGAAAAACTTCGATATATTTTTACTCACAGCTGAACTGTCATTGATTCTTAGTAGGTCTACATTCAATGCCTTTCGAGTTACATTTCTATTTTTGAAAATATGGGCCTGAAAAATTTCAAAACATTCCAGTTTCACAATCATTTTACTATACACCCACACTTTAATGTTTGCTTGTTATAGATTGATTAGCAATATATATATTATATATAAATATATATAATAGCCATACCGCGATGAGTATATAGCGTTTTCCCGTCGGTCTGAGAAACTGGACCGCGCGATAAAAGTCGGATTTCTTCCACGTTGTGACCTGGAAACCGTCTGAGACGACTCCACTAAAAACACACACACATACACACACACTAGTTAAAACATCGGTTTGGTTTTGTTCAGTGGGACGTATCACTTCTGTTGCTGCAACCAGGTCAAAGACCGTGGCACCAACATCTCTGGTTTTTAGGTGAGATTTAAATGATTCTAGGTGCACATTTCAGTGGTAAAATACTTTTAAAATATAGTGATAATTTTTTGGGTTTTCAGCGTTGTTATATTCTGGTCGATAATCAAAAAGTTGATTTTAGCTTTTGTTTTCTGATGGTAACCTTGGTGACCGAGCTTAGTTGATGACTCGTTCTCTGCGATTCACTGCCTTCTAGATTTTTTGAAAATAAAAATAGTGGTAAGATTGCGGAGGGTACCTTCTTGGAGCTTTGGAAATGTCCATCAATTTTATAGCATTTAGAAGTATTGAAATCTGTATTATTCAACTTTCTGTGATTGTAACATTTTTTTATATTCATTAATTTTCCTTTCAAATTAAATACTGAGAATGAATTTTCAGACCCATTACGTAGTCAATAAGGGAGTATAAATAGAGGCAATCCTTCTGTATTTTGATACACAATGTATGGTATGCATATACTCATCTATAGAATGAAAATCAGAAACTCAAACAACCGAATTGAACAGAACGTATATAGTTCCATAAAACCAGAAAAACTAAAGAGACAAAATGTTAAACGCTCGATTATTTTCACACTTTCTTGTGATATCACATGATGATAACATTTTTGATTCAATTATACGTCGCTTGCCTCGCAGCACTGTCCTACATACACATTATAGTTACTTCTCTAACCATCCAAATAGATAATAAAATCCACTATATTTTCAAATATCATACTATAAAATACTATAATCAACTAACTCGCGTCTGAAACGTGTGATCCCTGCGATACCTCAACACCGACCTTTGCTGTCATCGCACGCCCGTCTCTCATATCCTCAACATTAACCATCAGATGTTCCGGGCCGTCAGCTCACGAGGCATCATGGTACGCCAATTTCTATGTATTTAGTTCATCGTTTGGTTCGGCTTGAGTGACGTCACTATATCGTGTATGTGGTGTTAACCCACATACCCATGAGGGTCCTATATGCACCGAATCACTGGGTCGGTAACCAGGGGACTAAATACACCGAATAATTGATGAGTAATGGAGATAATGACATGCGGAATGCGTTTATGCTTTCGGTTGGAGATAATTTTTTTCTGTTTTTATATGTCAATATTTTTATATACATTGTTATTGGATTAAAAAAATGTATAAAAGATATGAAAACTTAATATAAAAAATGAAAGAGGATTTAAAATGAATGAAAACTGATAAGCACTAGTAGAAGTCAAAGTATCAGTAAACAAATTCTAAAGTGAAAACGAAGAAGACGACGATGTAATAAAAGTCAAAAGTTGAACTCTTCAACGTTCAACTTTTGTTTGGCATATGCTGTGTGGATTTATATTATCATGGAAGTTGTTTTATTTGTATTTGATTTGTACAAATATTTAATGTTTTAATCAATTATCGAAGGACAGACTCATCTTTTCGGAATATCTTTCAATTTGATGTATGAGTTGTTGTTTTAGAATAATTTGATACAAAATAAAATGCAGAACATTCATCATAAAAGTAAGATCTAAATGTTAGTAAGATGAATTGTCATTGTGATGTATAAGAAAAGTTCGACTAACTACAAGGGTGATGCCGTGATTTGCGGTCGCCGGAAGAGCGTATATCGGAATAAAGTCGATATTCTCATGTAGTCTACACTAGAATTGTGGAAATGTAGTATAGATGTAACAAAATGATAAATAAGATACTTTGAGCTGTGAACCTGTGATTCCACTACTTTATTAAACTACTACCTAATAGAAGAAAAATATTTGAAAATCGAAGTAACTTATTTTTTTCTAGTTATAAATCCTTCATTAACCCCAAACTTATAAGTTTACTCTTTTCACAGTTTATTAAATTAGTTACATTATGACATTTTTGTGGTGTTCAAATCGTCCTTTTTATGCCCCGTCCAAACGATCCTACCGTATCATTCTGAACCTTAATCGTGTCAAGTTCCACAATGGTAATAATAAAATGGTTCCATATTTTTCCATTACTATTTCACATAACATTACGAACCCACCTCAATAGTATGCCTATTATTGACGATAGACTGTTGTTTTCAAATGCAATATGCATTTTCTTTGACCGCATCGTCTTTCCTGAATGATTTGCGTATACGACTCATGAATCCCCCGATCGACCGTCTCCCCTATCAAAATCCATCGCCGGTCAACAGTTCCAACCCATCTTTATAACAATAATACAAAACACTCGTTTGACAATAACATTGACTCATGAAAACTGTGCCATGCACTATCTTAATTAGTACATAATTTTGAAGGTTTATAACGTCTGTTTTTCGTATCTTTTAACATTATCGTCAGCTGTTCCGATTCTTCTATTATATATAATTGTTGTTATTGACGGTTTCGATCGGATGTTTCCCCTATGTATTAATGTTATCGCGCTGTGGTTTCGGGCTGTTGGATGTGGGAGGCGTATGTTAAGTTATGTTAATGTGGGTTCACCGGCCGCTCGAACACTGAAACAAGGACTTTATAAGAACTAGACCTCGCTTGGACATGACATGCATACTTGATGGGTTAACCACGTGCTAACTCTATTTTATCATTATATTAGGGTACATTTTAAAAGATATCAATTCACATTTTCATTAGATGTGTATATACACAATATTGTATACGCAATTCTGATAATTAAAAAAATAGTAACGTAAATTATATTGAAGCAATAGATAATGATATCACTGAGGAAGAACATTTCATCGGCGAATCGAACCCAGGAGCTTTTGATTGATACGCAATTGCTCTCTCCATCTGAGAAACGAGACACGCATACCTGCCTCGTTTCTCTATAATAAATAAAATATCATGAATAATAAAAAACAACAATGATCTGAATACAATAACAATGATCAGTTACAGTAACAGAATATTTCCATGCCTTTCAGCAAAAATTATCAAGTATCTCAAATATTGAATTCAATCAAGTGTTCGAATGTTGTGAAGCAATCGATATTATGTGTCATTGAAAAAAATTATGCGAGCCAAATATGAAATTTAATTAAATATATCGAAGATGAAACATTCTTCTTATTTCTGTTTCCAAATTATCAGTCATTTCATGCAATGGTTATTGTTCATGGAAAAAAATGTATGCATTTTATTTCAAATAATATTGGTATAATTGTCCCCAACAAATCCACCGTGCACTCAATTCTTGGCTGCTTTGTTCAATTCAATATCAAATTCATCATTTAACAAATACTCTCTTTTACATATGACTACGAATTTGTTTTCAACCATCAATTCCAATCTACTATGTCTATATACATAATCTTTTATATTTTGAAAATCTAAAATAATTATATAATCTGAATTCTTCCACATAAACATGTACTTCAATATGGTCTTGAATCCAGTTCGATTAATTTTAATTATCGAATGAAATATCTCTATAATTTAGAGCAAGTGGATAAAAGTTTGTTTCTGAAACGTATCAACAGGTTTTAAGATCAACATCTTGACCATTCCAATCTGTTATTCAAGTATTTAGGCCAAGTGGTGTATAATGACCAAATGAAAATGTATTCCAAATATGTCGTTAAAACAGAAGAATTTTTGATTGACAGTTACTTTTAGTGAAACAAATTAATTTCACGGTCGAAACTCAGAATATCTTTTGTAGTACAAGTGCGATATTTATATGAGATTTAATGAAAATCTACACACATTGGTTTTGAAACTGGAACTTGGCCGATTTTATATTGAAGAACATATGAAACATGTCAGTCATTGTTGTTCGTGCATTCCTGTGCAAGATGAACCCAGTCATGGCTTAGACCCAGAGTTCAATATGGCTGTTTACCATGCAGTTAGTGTAGGATACTACAACTTTTCACTGTTTTTTTTGGTATTTTCTTTCGAAACTGTTTCAAATCGTACTGGAATATGCCACCAAGTGTGAATATTTTCGGATACAATATATTATATTATATATTTTAGTTATAAAATATATATTATATTATATATTTTATATATATAATATATATTATATTATATATAGGTACATAAAACGAAGATCAGTGATTTAAGAGAGAGCATAAAGTATATTAACGGAGTATAATTATAATTTTATTGAGTATGTTTGATTGTAATTTCATTAATCATTACCATCTGATTTAAGAACAATCTGTAGTGAGTAAATAAAATAACTTACTAAGTAAAGTACATAGTCCCAAAGAGTATTGTTACATGCTCCATGTGACTGGATCATGGAACTATGAAGCATAGTCCCAGGTACCATGACGTATTGAGCATATAGTCCCAGGTCCCATAGAGCATAGTCCCATGTCCCATAGAGCATAGTCCCGTGTCCCACATACCATCTCCACATGGCACGACCACAGCGACTTGTACCTGACACATTCGTCGTCCTAACCTATTGTCATTCATTATTACATCGACAGTGACTAAGACCTCCTACCTTGATCCGTATTGGCGGACCCGATCGACTGTTTTCCCTATTGTATATAATTAACGATCGTCAGCTTCGACTCTAACCTGCCACGTATATGTGTCATCGTAGGCGCGAACCCTAGGCTTGAATAACGAGGCGAATTATATAAAAAAAAACTGGTCACTTATTAAACTGATAAAAAGAATGAAAATGCATTTAATTTTGTACAAATATCAAATTATCAATTGATAATTCTATTGGGTGTGACGAGCAACGATGCACTCAAATGATGGCCGAGGTCTATTGGCGACATTGTGAGATGAATGAGATGAATGAAAAGGGAAGATGCGAGAAACAAATCAGTCTGTGATTTGTGAGGGATTTTTCTACAATTCCTATATATTCAGTCTTCAACATTTTTTTTCAGATTATTGAGTAATTGGAAATTTTAATAACATCAAACGTTAAACGTATAGAAAATGTTTATTTTTATCTTTCAATAGATAGTTCTTAAGATTAGATTCAGATATAGATGTGCTCTTTGCTTTTTATACATGTCTAGAAAGATTATTATATATTTCGATACAAGCAATGCTTTCCAATAACTGCTTTGGTCTCGTTGTTCGAGCGCATATGGAGCTCCAAGGGTTCGAACTTTATCCACCAAGGAATTTAATTGATTAGAATGATTCGTTGAATCCGAACATCTTGTATCAATAGTCATTAATTATATTTTATTATCAATATTATTATTAGATGTCATTATTATACTTTCATTGTTATGGATGTTGGAGTGATGCCTTGATGATATATTAGCTGTATACGTTCTAGCATTAAAAATAATGATTAGTAATTTCTCAATTTATTGATAACTTGTGAATCTTTTGATTTTACTTCATGTCACTGCATTTCTTTATTATAGTTTTGTTGATCTAAATGCTTGCATGATGGTTCTCTAAACGCAATGTCGGTTATCATATTTAAAATATTTCCTGAAACATTTTCTGGCTCTAATATTATTCCTCGTTGGACAGCTATTATAGGATATCCTCATATTTACATGTGTTTTGAACCCTGAAAAAAACTTTCTTCATGATTTAATTTAAATTTATTCTCAGAAATATTATAATAATTTTTGTTCATATTCCAAATTTTATAGTGTGTATATAATTTTATACATATATTCACACTGTTATTCATATTTTTGCTAATTGAAACCCTCGTTTTAGGTGATTATAAAAGTTAGCTATTGGTTATTATTCTGATGATCATCATGGTCACCGAGCTTATAATCAACCAAACTTTATAATTCACTGCCATCTAGACATTTGTTATGCCTCCCTATATAATCCCCGTTGGACACAGACTGAATTGAAGAGCCATTAATAATTCATGAGATCTTTGATCTTTTGTATCCCTGATACCATCTCAAAAATTTATTAAATTCAACAACATACTCAAAACGATGCTAATCTTAGTAGAGCAGTTCTGCCAATAATTTAGTCGCTGATTTGAACTGATAACAAATTGCTGCTTCCGGTTGACCGGAAACGATTGACCTCATATTTAGCCGAAACGTCGTGTCCTGATAGGCTATCACACCGTGACTTGATGGATTTTGGGTGTTCTCAGTCGAGCGCTTTGGTCGTGAATAATATGCAGTTATGAATTATTATTCTATAGCGTTTGAACTGAATTGATAATATCAAATAAGGTTGAAGTTAACTGTATAATTGTATTTGTGTATTTGAACAAGAATACTTCAGGCGTACTGAACAATAATCTGAGAGAACCATCTTGCGTTTAAAATGTTTACTGTGGTAATATATCACGTATTATCATGGTAAAACTTCAACTTAAAAATATGTGTCTCTTTCCGAACAAGCACGAAAATTTTCTAATGAAAAATTATACCGTCGGTAGAACGAGATCACACTAGTTTGAAGTAATAAAATTACATGAATTTGCTAATCTATTTTCTTGTGTTACTTCCAAAAACGAAAGAATCAATTTGTAAGGAGAGATTCTGTCAAAATTGGTATAGCTTCAACATGCCAGTTAGAATTGCTTTTATCACCTTGCTATATTTTGCTGTCATAACTCTCAAAATTATACCAAGCTGAGTTTGTGTGCCTGAGTAGAATTTACAATATAATTGTATGAAGATTAAATCCAAATATTTTATTTATTCATGATATTTCAACTAACCAATACATCTTATTTTTTTTGAACTATGAAGATTCGATGCTTAAAAAATACTTGGCGTTTTCATTGTTGCCTGTGAATCTCGATACATTCGCGCATGCCCAGTTCAGGTTAGACCCACAACTGTAAATATAATAATAACACCGTATCTTCTAGTAAACGTTTAACCTGATGGACAAGCCGTCGACCCGGTTATCTCCAAATTATCTGCTTATTTCAAATTATCAGGAGACTAGAAAAGATAACAGGAACTTGCAAATGAACTTCCTGTCTTAACACAATATATAATCAGACGTATAATTTCATAGTGGTTATTTTATATACTAGAGGAAATAGGGTCGACGTTATTATTATAGATTCCTGCAAAACATAAAATACATGTGTCACTGATTCTTTGGCATAGAAATAATATGTTTAGTTACTGATTATCGTGCAAAAGAATAATTATTTTTACTTATTAGTCGACTATATTTACAGTTCGTTGAATGACTCACATCATACTTTTTTAGTAAGACGTGTGATAGTGCCACTGCCGAACGATCCTACTTTGAAAAAATTGAGGAACGTGAATTTATGTCATGGTTTAAATATAAAAAAAATGTATACAGACTCATATATAAATGTGTAGCATATGAAAACTTGAAAAAATAATAGACTTATTTCACAATAAATGATGGAATTGAGTATTAGAATTCAGTACACCGTGTAACATTGAGCGCTACATTTCTTGATGGATTTATAATGTTGTACCATTTTTTTCAAAGACGGTTCACTACATTGAAAAAATATCATGAATAGTTATTCTGGATTTGACTGGATAGGCCTATACAATAACAAAATCTGTATAGCAAATATACATACTTTGTTTTGGATCTATTTCGTACTGTTATTCATAAGAAATTTGATTATTTGATCGAGGCAAAATAGTATACCCAATCAAATATGCAGTAATGTTTATTATGTTTGAGAGTTGGTCACATGTCACCATTCAATAACCAATCACAATCATTGATAGTCTCACAAATTCTTTGTATTGCTAAGATGAAGATTTTTACTAATTTGTCACGGTGCTTGACAAAAAAGTGTCATTTCTTTTTCTTGAAAGAGACAAACAATAGTGTATATCAATCGATATAAAACAATCACAATCTTTCCAAGTTTACAAATAACCTTTATTGATATATTAACAATTGTTGTAGTAATTCAAGAGAAAACAATGTCGATGGTGTTCATTATTGTTTGCTTAACAACCCCATCAACAACTATGTTCTTCGGGGGTACGATTGTTCAGGTGATAAGTGGAAGGACGTTCACAGAAACCTATGGCTAATGCGGGACTCGAACCCACGCTCAATGGTTACTCCAGTTTCAGAGCTAATACACCAATCATCATCAACCAATCACAATATTTCTTAGAGTTTCCCATGTTGCAACGAGCTAGTTTAGTCATACGAGAACGATGCCTATTGGCTAATAGTTAAGGCAGACATAGTCTAACACTTAACACAGCAATGAAAGTGAGACTTCTTCTGCTAATTGGCCTCAACATCTTGTTCTAACACGTGACTCTGTCCCATAGCCGAGTCACATGCTAATGTAGCACGGATATAGCGACTATCAGCTGTTGGAGCGAGTGAGAGAGAGAGATACGTGCTAGAGAGAGAGATACTGATGTACCGTTAGACAAGGAACCTGGTCACCTACTTCCCGTATCAAAACACACCTCATTATGTGGCGGATAGAAACACCCGGCCGGTAATGCTGGGGGATAGAAGAGACGGTTGATCGGTTACCTAGTTTGTGTAGGAGCGGGTGTTATTAGAGATGCGGGCTGGAACGTACGATCGGTTGTGGTTGTGGTATAGGGGGGACGGGCGGTCGGAAGTAGCAGTCGAGGAATGCGATGGAAATGTATGGCATGAGAACGATGTTGTGTTGAATGTTGAGGGGTGAACGAGCGGAGAATTGTAGTTGTTGGAATTTTATATATTCTACCAATCGTCAATAGTCAGAATTACTAACATGGGTACATCTGTAACTGGAAGTTATGTATTGGTATCTCCATGGTTACCCATGATGTTTTGTTTGTGCTCATACTCTTGAAATGAGGTCAACTGAACTTTGTGATAATCAAACAAAACTGTGTAAGACGAACTGATAAAAATGTTATTATAGATTTTAAGCCTCATAGAACTAATATACGTATTTTGGAAAAAATCATGAACATTTAAATACTTACTGAATCTCATGTAGGCCCTATAGCAAATCGATTTATACATATTTGCTTCAGTTACTAGCTTGAAATGTATTTTTTGCTGAATGAGCTACAATATTATTATTATTATTATTATTATTATTATTATTCATTATTTGAGGTCATAGGTACCAACCGAACGGTCAAAAATTTCATACATAGTCTTAATTGTAGATCCATGAGTCTCTTATCAAGTTTCGTTCTTGATGATAAAAAAAGGTACAACGGCTCACTGGAACGATGATTCAAGTCTCCATGGCTCTTCCAAGACGTGACGTCACACATTGTTGTGATAAGTGAACAACAATGCCCCTCGACTTGTTTCCACCAATCACAACTCCAGTATTAGTTTATTTACCCCCAAAGTATTTACTTGCTATGGCAATCTGGAAGATGCAATCTGCCTATAGAACTTGTAGTATTAATTTGGAAGTCAGATTCTAACTTGTCTCAATCGAGTTTGTAAGCACACAAACTGTTGTCAATGAATTGAGACGTTAAGATCGCATGGGGTCGGTTTAGCGAAATATAAATTCTCTGTTGATAACTCTTGAACAGTATCAGAATTAATACAACTGAAACACAAATCTCTTGGATAAATTGGGTAAATTAATTATATTGATCGTTTTAAGTTACGAATATAATAGAAAAAGCTGTAGTTATTTATGTGAATGTAGCAGTAGTTTTTCGTTTAGTAATCTGTAGCTATTTTCGTGGGTATAGCTGTAGTTTATCGTGTTTAGTAATTCACTACATATTTTTGATATTCATCAAAATTATGTGAAATATTATTATTAATTGGGGATAATAAAATCTTACCATTACACAGGTATATGCAGCTGAAAAAATATGTTATTTCAGTTGCATACCTGTGGAAATTGGGTGATGAGTTGAAGAGTTTCTTAATAATCCACCTTGGAGTCATTAAAACTTTCTGTCTCTCTGTTGTATTCGAATTCTGACATCTCACACCGCTCATAAGTTATCACCAAAAATCTGATCTTTCTCTAAGTCAACTCTCATACACTCTTAAGTGAACTGAACTGAGCTTGCAACTCATTAAACCCAGTGAAGTCAGACGTTTGAGATGTAATCCGACATAAGTTTGTACACAACTCTGAAGTGATATTCTGGTCGCCCTCGGTAGCTCAGTCAACTATAACAACTTGAGATGTTCTGGCCGTGGGTTCGAGTCCCGTATAAGACATGGATTTTTATAACACATTTTCATTATTACCTGCTAATTCGTGCTCTCGTATAACCTAGCTGTTGATGAGGCAAGCGATAAAGAAATAGTAATATAGTAATATTAACATGGGTGGAGGTGCCAGGTTTTTTCTCTTAGCCTTTAACATGCTAACTTTGACATGCTATACTGTTTTTATGGTGTAATTTTCAGACATAAATGTGACTGTATTCTAAAAAATATTCCACTTATTTTTTATCCCAATATTTTTAGAAAAACGGTTGATAATTTGATCAACACGAATGAGCGTGATTGAGGTTCAGATGATTTTTTTTAAATGACGGAACTAATTAATAGTAAAATGTACAAATGTACACGCTCTATAGTCTATACCGTTATAACGATGTATTATCCGACATGTGAAACTTGACACTCGGTGGCCCAATAAAAGAACGACAAGGTAGGATCTTTCGGCCGGATGATCTAATCATGCAATTACGAATGTGAAGTATAACATTCGAAACCTAATTTGAAATTTGAAATTGTGTATACTGAGACGAGTGGTCGAGTGGCTATTACACAGGACCGTCATTCAGGAGACCTGGGTTTGAATACCGCTGTGGTCGACCATCCCAAAAGGGATTTTCAGTGGTTTTCCACCCTCATTCAGGTTCATACTAGGATGGTGCCTTAAGAACAGGACACGACCGACTCATTCCTAACAACAAAAAACACATAATAAAATAACATTTCATGTCATCTTTCCGTCATCTCCTTCATTATTCACCGACGCCAATAGATCTTAGTTCAGTGCGTCATTAGTGCGTGCATAAGTAATCTTTTTCTGAATCGAAAGTTATATAAAATAAAATAAAGGAATACATTCATCATCAACTATTTTCCTATTCATTTTTGATATCAACAAAATGAGAATTTGTAATATATTCCAATCGGTTATCAAGAATACAGCACAATGAATATATCTGAATACTATCTAGTCGTCTCTGTATCACGATCGAGGAAGCCGTGATCCACGTTAGTCCCGGTCCCTGAGAGCGTGGGCGTCGACCCGCCACGTGTTGCACGACGCTCGGTTAAAGGTCGGGTTAGTCGTTAACTGTAAGTGGGCTAGAGACGTGCGCACACAGATAACCGGGATAACTGATAGGTTAACTGAGGGCTCGTGACAAATGGTGAATGAGATGTTGATAGTGACGTCATGGATGTGTGAAGACAAGGTTATGGACAAGGTGTGTGTGGGGGGGGGGGGGGGGGGGGGGGGGTTCATTCATTAGTAGATGTAATTAGATGTGGTAATACATGTTGATCGCCCTTGTTTGAATGATCTTAACGGGTCATCTTCAATTGTAATTGGGGAACTATGAATTCCTGGCAAATTTCTTGTATTAAAATTAAATTAAATTCAGTATGCTTAAATACTTTCATGCTATAGTCAGTTATTCATTCTGAAGATTAAAATTTTTGACTAGTGAGTTAATAGAAGCTGTAAATTTTTCCACATATTTACTTATTTCAATTGACTAAGACCAGGTTGTGAAACTGATGATTAGTGAATTAAGGTGAACTTGTTATCACCCTTGGTTATTTCTGTACCTTGAATGATAATTAGCTAATCAATACCCAATTATCAGTCTGTTCGACCAATTCTGAGGGTATGCTGAGTTTGCAATCTGAAAACCGAAAAAAAAATGATATCAGTTGAATTTTCATATTTTTCGTATTCTTTGATAAAATCATAAATGAACATGAAATAACAATCATAACATAATAGTTTCCCAATTCAGGCCGATAACTCAAGGTAGGATCGTACGGACGAGGCATCTCAATGACGATATTATCACCTTTATGGAATTAAATAGATGAAAATCATAAATATATTTCTGTAAAATTTTAGTCTCGTATTAGCTCTTAGTCATGGTCTACAACTCTACATAAGCATTGTTCACATCTGATGTTAATTAATTAAGAAGAACAAAAAGCGGTTAGTTCAATTAACAGACGCTTAATTCAACAAAGACATCAATTTATTCCCTTTTGTATACAAATAAAAAACAGACCATCGAATTAGAGAAATTGTTCCACAAAAACACCAGTCATTTTGAAAAGGATTTTTTTTTACATCTCGTTTTTCCTCATCCTATACGCATACAACAATACAATACTAAAACAATATTTTTTCCTCTCAAAAGCAATTCGTGAAATTGTGGCTCTTTTAATAAACATGTACGACAATAAACCTAACTGAGTCCGCTACGTGCTACGTGCTATACGTGCTACGTGCTACGTGCATATACCGTATCATGTACTGACTAATTCACTTTTACTCGTTCCGCCACGTAACTGGTTCTCCTGCAAAAAGCGTTCTGTGTCTGTCACCGAGTGGGGCGGCCTCATTCACAGGACGACGCAAGTGAGAGAGAGAGAGAGAGAGAGAGAGAGAGAGAGAGAGAGAGAGAGAGAGAGAGAGAGAGAGAGAGAGACAGAGAGAGAGAAGACCTGAAGCTAGAGAAAGATGCTGTTAAAGTAGTTTTAAATGATTCACCGTGGGAATTATATTCGAAAATAATTTGTGGTTGTAAAAGAAGAAAGTGTTTTTTGGTTTATGGATTTTGAGATTTGGAACACTCGTTTGATATACCAGAATGAGTGAAACGTGAAGAAATATTTACATATTTTCTCCCACCCAGGCCCAGTTGTAGCGAATGTTTATGTTCACAGATTATTCGGAAGTTTGAATGTATAATAATAATAATAATAATAATAATAATAATAATAATAATAATTGTATTTATCATCGGCGACTATGGATAGTACAGTATGATAAAAGTCAGACAATTTTAAAACGTTTTTGAAAAGAAAATGAAACGTCGTAACAAATTAACAACGATAGCTCAAATAACTTAATCATCAATAAAATAAAAAGTATGTAAAACTAAACAATATACAATGTAGGCCTACAACATTATACAACAATGCACAAATACGAATGATTTTGTTGTCGATGCACCTTAAAATATCCAATATCCTTTTAATATATTATATTCATTATATTCATTTGTATTCCACATTGTATTCTTACCTTTGACCGAAGGAGAAACTTTATCTTCTAGTTTGGTACTCTGAATATGAACTTTTTGTGAGATCACGGGCTTGATTAACATACCCCTTTCCAACTTTTCTAAAACCACCCTAAAAAATAATGATTTTCGAACATTTACCCTATGTACTATGGTAATCGTCGTCTGAACAAATTTGAATCACTTCGTCAAATTTTGATCGTATCGGAAATAAGATTCTCTACAATTTTACGAATTCATTTTATTCTAACCTACCTCGTCCTTGATCCGCATTGGGAAACAATGATTATGTATCGAGTTTCGATATTTATAAAAGAATTGGAGATGAAATTATTTTTCAATTGAAGATGCACTTTATATTTTATAGGTCAATATAATATAATGAGATTTTAATCCAGTTTGTTCACCTTCATATCTATAATTGTGAATACAAATTGAAATAAAATGAAGAAAAAATTGCTTTTGAATTTAAAGTTAGTCCTGGATTCAAGAAAGCAAATATAAAACCTACTCCATTGTTCTCTAAACTTCCAACTTTGTGATTCGCCCTCAAAGCACACACCACTGCGTTCTATCAACGGACCAACAACCAGACTTTTAAGAAACACTTTATTCAAACAATTGATCAATTATTTCCATTTCCACCGAAATAATTCAAACCACTTGCTGGTATGAAAGAAAAGATGCGTGGTTGGTAGTGCGTGACGTCATAGTCACAGTTTAATGAGTAACTAGAGTAGATCACCAGTGTTTTATAGAGATCTATATACTGTGCCTCGCCCACCTGTTTGGTTGTTAGGCTTTATGCTTTAATCGTTGAAAGAGCCATGCATTTTATATTCTCATTGTTGGAAGCACTTGAAAAAAAAAATATATAGGTTATTTTGGCCATGCCATGAAAGATCTTTCATGATATGGCTAAAATATCCCACATGTCTCGATATTGGATAGTATCCAAAAAGTTTAATGATCATACATACATACAATGCATGGAGAAATACAATTGATTTTTTCACTAACATTTTTTCTTCTCATAATCTACTGTCATTGTAATTCGTATACTTATCACTCATATAAACCAAATCATGAAGTAGGTACTTTCTTAGGAAAACAAAACAAGTGCATGTAGTCATGGAAACTAGAATGTTACCATTGAACTGTTCCCATCTTGGGAAAGAATTGGTGGAAACACTCGGCATTGAATGCAGAACAAGACTTCTCATTGGGTGGAGGTGTTATGGAAGCGTACGAATAACATAACGTTAAGACCGTATGAATGAATGTATGAATGAATATCTTTTACTACTAACAATACCAACTGTTTTACACTCTTACTCTGGCCTGTCATTTCAGCAACTGTAGAACCAAAAGATCAGTAAATAACCAATATCGTTCTATTCGTTTTCAGGCGGCATCAAAAGTTCACCGATAATGCTTCCGCACCTGCGCGAACCGGTAACAATCCTCTCGCTGATTGGCTGCTCCTGATGACGACATGATGACACAGACTTCCGGTCGAGGACCAGGGTCTTCATAACTCCCCGCAAAACCCATACGAAACAAAGAATAAGCAAACAAATCAAAACAGTTATAATTTTTGGTGAAGGAATATTATAATTATAATTTAATAAGTGTGGAGGTGAATATCTAATATATTTTTCTTTTTTCGTGTGCAGAATTTAAGTCCGTAAAATAATCGTGTGCGCGACCACAAACTAAAGAGAGAAACAACCAAAAAAAAATAACACACACACAAACACGACGCAATACAAAATATTAAAAATCCGTCTTCTAAATTTGTCCACCTGGATTCTACGTGGCAAAGCTCCCCACGGGCCCCCACACCTCTAACTACCGCTACCACCCTCCTCAACAACTACCCTCAGAATCGCATCACAACAAAGAAAGATCCGATCTTACCCCAACTCAACTCCCCACCCCCTAGCGTAGAAGAAACTACCCTGATCGACACTTCTTACGACAATATGAAGTACTCTGGTAGTGACAATGAGATGATGTGCGGCGGCCCCGTCGATACGATCCTGATGAACTCGAGCTGGGGGGGCTCGTCAGAGTTCTTCATGGACACCTCACACAAGATCATGGATTCCAGCCATGACGACTCCAACACCAAATCAACGATGGACGTTTTAGATTCGTTAATAATGAACAGTTCACAAAGTTCCAACTTTGCCGAATTGAAACCTTTACCCCCGTTCACTGGCTACACGGGCCATCTGAGTATTAACGGGATTCCCGGGCATCATTACCACGCGATCGCCGCGCCACAATCGCCACAATCGCCTCACGAGAACAATAACAACCCGAATCAAATCAACAATAACGTGCTTTATAAGAATCACAACGGGCTTTATTATAGTGTTAACAATGAACATAGTGTAGTTTCCTCGACGGTGGATTGTGGACTCGTTAAGAGCGAACCGTTTGTCGATTACGGCGGC
Source organism: Brachyptera putata (assembly GCA_907164805.1). NCBI lineage: Eukaryota > Metazoa > Arthropoda > Insecta > Plecoptera > Taeniopterygidae > Brachyptera > Brachyptera putata. The sequence goes on from OU015472.1 coordinate 10,066,381, forward strand.
TTGATAGTCGATAATATCGAGGATATCGCCGCGATTATCGGATCGGCTATCGCGGACACTACAGTACCTAACGTGGTCGACACTCTCGTGTCGGTGGAGGATCCCAACGGGTCACGTGACAGTTGGATGGACCTCGACGCGTGGATCGACACCGCCTGCTCGAACAACGATCCCAATCAACAGGGCAAGACCATCATCAGTCCGGAGTCATTGCAAGAGTTCAACAACACGCAATACTCGCACGAGGGGATGCCGTCGTCGACATTACAGAACCTCCTCACTCAGAACCAATACCATATACAGAATAATAATAACAATAACAATGTGATGAAACGGGAACCCGTTTCGACGAATTATCAGATGCCGTTATTGCAGTCCAGATTACAAAACGGGCCACCGATTAATGGTATTAAAGAAAACTATATGAAGAATGAGTATACGATATTGAAAACGGAGTACATGAATGATTGTCCCGAGCCGAGTAGTACGTCGTATCTGAATAAGGACATAATGTTGTCACACTCAACGTCAGGGAGTCCCCCAGGGGTCGTTTCTACGACCGACACTATGAACGGCCGATACCAAGCTCAAAGAAATCGTTACGGGGGAGTTAGATGTTCTAAATCTGGTAGTCCTGATTTGTTAAATGGTAGTAGTTTGGACGGTTTAGTTGGTAGTAATGTAAATAATAATTTTCCTCATACCACTACCACGACGACGCCGTCTAAAAAGAATCGCAGCCGTTCGAGTAGGAAACAGCAACAGCAACAACAGCAGGGTAGTATTGTTTATGATGGTAGTTTATTGGGTAAAGAGAAGCCGGTGCATCGATGTACGATATGTAGCCGAGGCTTCTTGAACAAAAGTAATATTAAGGTACACCTGAGAACGCACACCGGTGAGAAACCGTTCCGGTGTGAAGTCTGCGGTAAAGCGTTCCGACAGAAAGCACATTTAATCAAGCACCAACAGATGCATAAAAGAGTGGGTAGAGACTGATTAAGATTATGGCAAGGATAGCGTTTTCTCTAGATTGATGACGAACGTGGGGGTTTTAGGTAACTATAGGAACAAGTTGGGGAACAATGACGTATATAAACTAGCTCAAATCATCGTTATTTTAATCAATTAGAATCAACAGAGAAATACCATTATTCAGGTAATGCAAGCTTAATTTTTTTTTAACATTTTTTTCTCATTTTGAAATCAGATTCAATGCAATTAGAAATTGTAGGCTGAACAATTGAATAGTTTGTGGAAATCATAAGAAAGAATGATTCAATTTTTGGGATATTTTCAGAAATAAACGGTTCACTTTTGCTTCGCTTGTGTCCATGGCAACAATAATTTTGTCAATTATCTGCCAAAAATAATTTTGAATGTTTGATTTTCAAACATTACCATGGCTGGTATTTAACTGGATTATGTCATTTGGATTTCAAGGGATATAGTTTGAATTTTCGTGTCTGAAAATATTTCGATTAAAACTTCTGACAACAGCTTCTGGGAATATTTGATTCAAAAATCACTTGAAAAATAATAATGCATTAACATGTATTTTCAATAAAGATACTACGTAATTGAAATGTAGACTAGGCTTTGAGAAGCAAATTGGATTCGTACTTATATTATTTTTGTAACTTGATTCACCTCTTCTACAACAGAAAATCAGTACACCAAAAATCTTTTTTTTTCCCAGTAACAGAAAAATTGAATTATTTTATTGATTTTAAATTACAAACATTGAAAATAATATAAAAAAAAATAAAAAAAAAGGTAATGATAATTTCAAATGTGTGTGAGAGTTCTTTCGTTCGGAGGTAAAACAAGTTACTTTATCTACTGAATCATAGCCTACGTTTCAGTTACATTTTAGCTTTATTGAAAATATATGTATTTTATATTATTATTTCAACATCTATTCGATCTATGCCCGTCCCTTTATGCAACTATTGATGTCTGATCAAGTGACCAACGACATACCGCAGGCTTCACAAAATGGCGGCGTGACAAAATGGCTGCCAATTGATATACTAACGGACAGTTTAACGATCGATATTTTGAATATTATTCAATCATGGTTGATTATTGTGACCATTTGATTTGTGGTTTATCCATTAATTCAATTATCGAAAGAAAAATTGTCACTATTGTAAATGTACGTTTAATGATGGGTTCATTTTTTCAAAGAAGGTAGCAATCAAAAAAGTACATAAATATTAATTTTTGTTTCAGGATTTTTTTATATTGGAATTGTTTCCATTGAATAATTTTTGTTTAAATTACTGTTTGAACATTTTCACTGTTCTATATTGAGATCAGCAGCGCTCAAAGATAGCTGATTGGAACGTTGATTATTGGTGGTTTTCCTATACCCACCAAGATCACTCAAACATCATGTTTTTCTGCCATCTAGATGTGTTGCCTTTCCCAATATAATCCCCTCGAGTTAGTTCAAGTATGTTCGAACTATGACCCCATGTTGTATGTAATCAGTTTCAGAGAAAACTGGGTTGTGAAAAATTCGTCTGGTTTGCAAAAGACGACTGAGTTGTGTTTTTTTTATCAAACGAGAATAATTGTGAAAATCTCAGGTGAGCCAAAGAGTATTGAAGTTCAAAATAAGAAATAAAAAAACCCAATTGTTATTTTAATTAAACTGTTACACAAAATGGCAAAATACCTAGAGTTAGTAAAATACAAAATGTTGGGAGAAATGGGGCCCAGCAATAATAATAATAGTAATAAGTAGATACTGGTATCGTATGTCATGAATGATATATTTTAACAAACAAACAAAAACAGTGAGTGTATTTGAGAATTATTGAGAAAATGATTATATTCTTTCTGGGAATAACTATTAAATATTCAAAAATACCAAGTTATATAATTATAATTAATGTTTCGGAAAAATATGAAATCAGTCGAATTAATCAATACCTTTTTATTTATTACATTTCATCATATGTGATTTGATTTAATTCTCATCAAAATATCATGAAATATGATCATTTTTCTCATATCTTATCCTACAATCACTTGAAACTATATCGTGAGGAAAGATTTTTCTCCTAATTTAAATAATGTCTAATCTATTTTCTTTTCCTTCTGTACAATTCTTTACATGTAAATACACACACCCCACACACTAATATTTGTAATTTATCTAATTTTAAGGAACCTCATAAAATGTAAATAAAATATATCGTTATTATATTAGTTCATATGCATTAGATTGTTGTAGATTGAAGTATGATTTTTAACTAAAACAAAAAATACACAAAAAACACAAAAAAGAAAACTATCAAAATGCTGATAGGTTGGATTTCATGACATCCTACCAATTGAAATTGAAATGAATGAACCAAGTTTGTGGTATCTTTTAATAAATGAATCTAAATAACAACGATTTTGAGGAAGAAATATGTTGAAATTAAATATAATCCGTCCAAATTCCACAGACAAAAGTGTACACGAATATATACTGAAAGAAAAGATTTCCATTGTTGGAAAAAGTGCGTAAGTTTAATAAACTATGAACGCTATTGTTATTTGTCATGTTAATTGTTATTTAGTTTATTTGTTGTAGTCGAAAATACGTTTCGAACCGTTGTTTTAATTTATAACAATTTGTTTAGATTATAGAATTATTGAAAAAACAGTAAGTTTGCCAAGATGATTGTTTAAAAGTGCTTTATTATTTTTTTTCATTTCCATTCATTTAATTTATACCCCAAAACCATTATTTAACCATCTTAAATTCAGGCCTGGGACCTAACCGTACTGTCTCATTGGATACGTCAAGAGGCAAATTATTGAAATGTGTTATTATTGGAGGAATTTGTTTTATTGTATACGTTGAAACATGCTTTTGATTAAAGAGATTTTTTTATATACAATTCAAGATGACTATTATGTTGAAGATCTCATGAATACGCACACTAAATGAAAGATGAATTTGAAAAGAGACAGAAAATGTATTGTCGCTTAGAATTTGATCATTTTCTGTCAATTAATTCGTTTCATTCAAAACGAATAATCGACAGAATAAATCATAAGAAATTTTAATCTAATGGAAGAATATATTTGTAAATGACATATGTAATTATTGAAATAAGTTATTGTTTTTCGTCAACAGTATTTTTGGAGTAATTTGTCCTCATAATCGTTGAAGTGCTGCTATGTTGTTAATTATTGTATTATTGTTATTTTATTCTTAATAAATTAATTGTCAAATGTAATTTTTGTACAAAGATATCAAACTTGTGAAAAAGATTAAAACCTACATGTTTATGAAAGAAATTGTTTACTGTTTTCTCATCATTTCTACACTTTGAAATATCGAGTCCATATCTTTGATATTTGGTTGTATTATGGGATAAATAAAAATCATAGTTTCTTCAATGTTTATCAGAATAGCATCAGGTATGTTGTTCCCGTTGAGAAAAACAGGTGTTGTGAATTTTGTACCACTTTTCTGACCAAGAATGTGAATTCGAATAGAATATGAAAGAAAATCAAAAGGAGGAGTTATGAACAAATTTGAATTGATAAATGTGTCCTTATAAATTCACTAATACAAAAATTGTATCATTGTTTCACATTCTCAGATATATTGATAGTGAGATATTCATGTTTGTTGAATGAGGTACATGATGGTGTATTGTTGACTTTTAGGATCCATGGTAAAATCGCCCTTGTAGTGCCCCGTCCGAACGAACCTATCTTGCCAATCATAGCCTATTGACTTTTCATTCAATTCTCAATATTGACAATAATAATAATAATAATACAAATATCAAATGCTATCTGATACAAAGTCATTAGACTCAAAACATCGATTTCCGTCAATAAACTCTTTAAATTCAAACTTTCTTACATTTCCTAAAATCAGACCAAAGTTTCCGGTTCTGATATCCACAAATAAATTACAACTCATTATAATGTTGTTTCGTATCTTTCTGTAACACCCTGTTGCTTAGTATTCCAAATCCGGAATGTCGTATACCATCAAGCATGCAAGCAGTCAGAGTGTGCCACTAAAGTAGGTCTTCAAAACGAGGACGGTCTACTTCCACCGCATCGCTATCTCACTCTACTACATCTAATCTGAGACCCGCTACGTAGCTGTCTCTCTCCGTCTTACACGTACGATCCCACGGAAACGAGACAAGACATGAAAACAATGGCCTAGATAGCAAAACGATGAGAACAAATTAACGAGAGAATAATTCACTGACAAGGAAAATAATGTATTGTATTGGGAATTGTGTTATTCTGTTATATATTTAATTGAATTATATAAATTTTATAGGTTTTCTTAGGTAGAATGGTTACTATTGTTCAATGTTTCTTTGAAAGGATTCAATTATTTTAATGTAGAGCTCAGATAAAATAAGTGTTTCGATGATAAAATTTAATCTCGAACCCGTAATTGGACTTCTAGTAATTTATTTGTGATATTCATTCATTATTCATTCGGTTATTCATTTTTGAAAATATTTGTAATATCAATAATTGTTAGACAAGACAACATTTTGTGAGAAATATTCCTCTCAATTTAACTTGAAAACAAAACATCGAACAGATGGGTGATTGCAGGAGATTAATTACGCCAGAAAGATTTCATGAATATGAATACTCATATGACTTCAGCAGTGCGAGGTACACAATCAATAAATATAGCAGATCAAAAGAAGCAGATATTAACTGTCTCAAATTCAAATGAGTCGAATGAAAGTTTTTTAAAAAATAGAAGGAAATCATTGGTCAAAACCGGATAGGTTCACCTCATCAACTGGTCACCAATCATGTAAACCTAACGTACATATCAAATATTGATCAACAGTATTCTAGAAGATAATTCTCTGAATTTATATGAAACAACTGCACCACAATTTAATAATAATAATAATATATAATGAGTCCAGCCGTCCAGGTAACCAACTCAGTTGGGCCAGGGGATGTTCCCACCGAACACCAATAATAATAATACATTTTATTCTCAAACAAATCAAGCTAGGCCTACAAAAATGTACAGTACATCAAGAGATATAATATATAAGTATACATACTCATGTGAAATTTTAAAACTATTCGCTAGAAAAAAAAGAGAAGTCCGAGCATCAATTCCAACTGGAGATCTACAATAGCACAACAAATTGACTATAATACTCTCTTAATTCTAGCCAAATTAATTGAATATTGGTTCCTATAAAGATCTTTAAAACAATCCTGATCCGAACGAGTGAGTATTGTCATGTAATGTCATGCGGCTGTTAATAAGCACACCGAGCGATTGTGCCCATTATGCCCGCACACAACAATGCCCATCTGTTGCTGTCTCGACCTAGAAACTGGATTACCGTCTCGTGCAGCATGGCCTCAATAAGATGACGCTGGTGAATCGGGTAAGTACCTTTAATCGTGGCGAAGATCAGATGTCAACCTATCAATAAAGTCAGATTCATTTCAGAGGGAGGGGGAGGAGGAATAATAGCATTTTAACAATTAGAAGTATACAATTTTATAGGTAGATTTTGTTATTTCTCTTTTTATTTTTGTGATATGTTTTTTATATTCTATGTTTTTTATAATTTGCACACTTTTATTCAATTTTGTTGACAGACATCCGATCCAATGCTCAAAGATCAGAGATTGTGATAGTTTGACATTATAATTTGCTGGCAAATATTTGAGTGTTTTACAATAATCAGAAACCAAAATAATTCCAATTAATGAGTATATTCGAAACATATGTTTTGCAAGGAGTTATTTTGAGTGTATACGTAATCCTATTTCTAATTTTTCTCATTTTAATTTGGAAGATTTCTGATGAATAATGTAAGTAATACTTCATGAAGGGGGTTATAATTATTATAATTGTTAGAAATTATTGGAATAATTCAGTTGGAACTTTGGTATAGATATTTTCAGTTGACAACACAATACTACTTACCCAACTCAACATCTTGTAGATATATTCAAACAAACACTTGAACAACCTGATGAATGCAAAAATACAATTTCTGTTACGAAATATTTGAAATACTTGAGGGAGATTTCTAAATGAAATACAATTATTGTGACACGAAAAATGTTTAGATTAAAAGAACCTGAAATCGATCCTCATGAATATAATCTAATATACACCGCATTTAAAAAAAAATCGTATATTCATTTGATTGTTTTAAAACAAGCTCAAACCGTGAAAATTGAAGTGGGAAAAGAGTTACCCCTTCAAGTAAAGCCTACGTGCAACGCATTATAAGATAATTTCCATTCAAATATCCAGAGATTAAAAAATTATTGAGAGTTTGACCAAACGACATTTTAAATGATCATGTAGATACGTCAAGATATTATTGAATCACATTTTTCATGAAAATTATTCCATTTTAACTCTCCAATTCATTAGCCAAGAATTTTATTTCGACAGTTTTTTCTCATCTCATATCTATTCGTTCCTAACATTTTGTTTCACTTCATCAGTGGAAATTCATATGAATTTAATTCTTCGTTAAGTGATTATTCGTCGTCATCTCGAATTTGAGCACGTGTACTTCACTCTTTTCATTACCGTATATTAACTGAAATATGATATTCTAAATTGAAATAAAATTCAAATTGTTGATATATAATCATTCAATCAAGTAATACAAAAACAGATGTTTATATATATTCGAATATATATATATACTCATATATAGGCCTATATATGAATATATATGTGTGTGTGTGTAATAACTCCAAAAATTGGGTCACAATGTATCCGCGTTGTTTTGAGTTTAACAGCTTGTAAGCATTTTCGCACTAATTAATGCATATTTTAGAACGTTAGTGTTAATTGACATGGATTCCTGTATACTACCATTAATTGAAATACTTTCAAGGTTTTAACAGTCTATGGTTTTAATACCATTAGAAAATCTGATAAATATAAATGTTTCTTAATAATGTTCAGGAAAAATCAGGGCAAAGTTCTCCGGTATTTGTTAATAGCGTTTAATTAATGGTGTAGTATAGAGCTCTATTTTACGGATGAAATTCTTGTTTCGTGAATTTTAGTTTATTTTTTTCAAGTATAATATACCGTATTATATGTTTGATGGTTGGAAGTTTTTTCATATCACATTTAATTAGTGATATTATTTGCAAGATTTTGTGTTTATGTTGATGAAAAAATCAAAATATACCGTTACAATGATAGTTTAAACTTTTTTCCCTGCTCAAGTCAATCCTATATTATTTCTTTCTTGACAACATTTAAAAAATTTCGAACTTTGTTGAGCCGATAGTGAAATTTAGAATTCAAAAATGTTAAAAATGTTCTGATCAACTTACTCAAATCGTAGAGAAGTAGACTACTATGCTCAAATGTACTGCGTTCTCCAAGTAATATTCAATAATTATTCAGAAAAATCAATAGAATTATCACATCCCACAAAGCTTGCTGATTGTATAGCAATGAATATATAACAACAATACAAACAAATGTTCAAAAATCCATGCAATAAATAAGACAGCTGCAACAATAGACACCATTATACATAACAATGTGTAACAATATGTCTCAATGTCTCTCAGGATTCCCGTGTGTATCAGCTAGGCCGTGTTTTACCACGCATAGACAAATTGCTCAGGTGAACAAGGCAATTACTCCGTGAGATTGAAGCAGTAATTAAATTAAATATAATATTATACTTCAATTATGCTTGTCACTTGTTAGCCAATTCCAAGACATATTGAGACAGATTAATTATACGCCAAGATACATGTTATTGTTATCCACTTTTATACAATGTAGGTCTATCTATGTAATTTTATCGAAACCTGCCTAATATGATTTGTGTGCGAATGATTTTTATATTTGAAACGTATGCAAATATTAAATAACATATAACTTATCCCATTTTTTATACATAATCAGAATGAATACTACACATGTTTTCATATTATCAAAAAGTTTGATTATGAAATATTTCTCAGATGGAAAATAGAAAATGAAGAATGAAACAATAAAATACATCGATTTATATTAATGAAATTCATTGAAGGAAATATAAAATAGGCCCCAAAAATTACATATGATTATCAATATATTAATTTAATCAAGTATGCGAACTTGTGGGGATATAAAAAGAGACGAGTAGCTTAGGTGAGGAGGATGAAGAAGGGGATGACTTGGAACTGGCAGAAACCAAGTCTTTAGAATTCTACTCTAGAAGCTGGAGAAATTCATCCTTTTTCACAAGTCACCCCATTCAACCACTGACCCAATATGAATTATTGGTTATCTGGGGAAAATATTATCGAATGACGATACGAAAAGATATGAGGTACCGTACGCTTCCGATTTGTCCTGATTTTTTATAATATACGTATGATATTTATATTTATAAACATCTAATACATATATATGGATCTTTCGCCCGGTTCCAAGAATTCAAGTCAGGGGTGTCGAACACCATCACCTAGGGCCTCTCAAATAATAACGGCTGGCCAATCCTGTCGCATCATCGTCCTCTTCTTCATCGTCTTCATCACTTTCTTCCTCCATCTCTACTATGCTCTACCATGCTTCCCGTTCTTCCCACAATATTTCCTCTTCCACATCTTCCCATATACCTCCTCCTCTCCTTACAATTCCACTCATCTTATCTCTCCATCTTTTTCGTGGTCTTCCGGCTTTTCTTCTACCCTCTAATACTCTTTCAAATTCTTTCAACCTCTAATAATTGATGCAAAATCAGCCAATGAAAGGCGATGAATGATGACGTGACAGGAGATCGATGATTGAATGAAGATGTATCTCGCATAACACGTGTATTTGTTTTCCACTATTGCCTCGTTATCAAATGCCTCCATTGATTTCCAACAATTAAAACCGTGAAGATTAGCGTGAGTTCGAGACCCGTCAAGTTCTTTTGCGATACGACATTGAAAAAACTCATTGTTGAAATTGAATAATTTTTCTCAATTGACGTTGAACATCTAATTTATGTTTTCATTTCATGATTGTTGGTAATTCGTTATATAACCTCACGAGATGAAATGAGAGGCAGCCGGGATAAATTCCGCGTAACAAAAGTACGTATTGATAATGATAATTTTATGATTATAATGACTATAAAATTAATTTTTCAATTTTGTCTTCTCTTTTCATTCACACGTTTTCATTTTACACTTGTTTTGACAATAATAACAACATTTTAAATTGAATTGGTTAGATTTTATACATTTATTGGTGTTTGATGGTCTCTTGAAATAAATAATAATAATGATAGAGAACATGATGATAATAATGCTACCAATAATCATGATTCAATAATAAATTGTAAAAAAAAATCTCCACCAATTGATTTCAATCAATTACCATATCTCTCTTAGTTCAATTTCAGTATTTTAATTAATTCATCACTTCAGTCAGCAAATATTATCAATTTATCACGTAGAAAAAAATCTGTCAAAATTAATTGATGTCACTCTTGTTTGCAAGAGACAGAAAAAAAATCCCGTAATTGATAACCACACTCTAATTCAGTGTTAGTTCCTTGGTTCGCTGTATGGCTATGACATCGATTATTACTCATATGTTATTCGAAAGAAGCTTAAGATAAAACAAGTTTTCAAACTGGATTCAAACCCACGTCTGTCCGACTTCAACTTCAAGACACTGTTTCAGTCGCCAGACGTCGAATTCACGCCTCCTGCCACCTACTCGATATAAATACATATCGACTGAGACGATTAGATCGATCCTAGCTCGCTGAAACGTCATTCAGGAGATCTGGGTTCGATTCCTGAGGTCGACCATTCTGACAAAGGTTTCATGTGGTTTTTATCCCAGCCGTTGAAATGAATCATTTGATAATCCACGGCCGTTTCCTTCCCACCATTCCAATATATGAAATAAGGTTAATCACTAAAACCGATTAGCCCTACAATAGTCTAATAACAACAATATAATAAATGAAATAACGCACATCTGTGACTGCCTGCTGGTTTATAATTCAGTCAGTCTTAGAAGTATGTCACAAATAAAAACACATCATTATAAATACAACAATGGCGTTTATAAGTGAAAACTGCTATTAATATCTCACTTTTACTGTCTATATGTAACGGTACTGTTGCCTAGTTAGTAACTTATTAATGTTATATATGAGGGACCGTCATAACTATCAATAGACTCGTAGTTATCCGCTAGGCTACTGCTCAGAGCGAAAAGATCCGCTAGCTATAACAGAATGGAATATAAATTTTAATCTTTATATCCTTGAATTGATCTGAAAACAGATATTGGACAAGTTAGAAAACATTACAGTAAAAATAAAAACACAAAATAAAAAATATACAAATCTATATTTAATTAATCGAGAGAGGTTGTTCATAAAAAAGTTGTAGTGTTAGGGTACCGTAGGTCATATAGAAAAGAATATAAATAATAAATGTGAGTAATGTAGAATAATTTTAGAAATAAACCACATACACTATATACCGTACAGATAAACAATGCACATATACAACAAACATGATTTTACGGATTTACCAATATGGATTTCTCAGTTCAATCTACAAGGCTATAAGGCTTCTTTCAAGCAATATCGCACATGGATAACAATTAGTCATCCCAATTGTGTTCTACAGACTCTTATCTCTTATTATAGTTTGTTCACCCTAACTTTTCCAGTATGGTTATAATAATAAAAGCCTGGTCATGGTAACCTAATTGACAAACAATTTGTCTTCCGATGGATCAGCTAACTATAGGGTATGTTCATCAAAGTGGCTACTTGAAATCGGCCCTATTGTATCTTATTATCAGATAAGATTTGTAGGTTATTTTGAATTGGTTCAGTTTGGGCTAGACTCTTTGAGGTTAGGTTAGTTCATGTTGGTCACATTAGTTGAATGGGTTAATTTAGGTTTCGTTCAAGAACAAGAACAACAACAATATGCACGGTTACACAACATTATGTAAAATCCTCAGTTTATGACTGTTTATTCTCAAAATTGATAATGGATCAAACAAGCAATAGAAAAATTCAATCAGCATGATAGTCTAAATTAACGAAACTGAGAAATATTGTGTAATTTTTGGGAGTATGTGTAGCAAAATATTTTGTATACACATTTTGTATGTGTTTCTATATTATGATAAAAATATTTTGAGCGACATTTTCTCAATAATTTTCTGCAGTTGATCATATGAATGGAATCAAAAGATTTACTTTGATTGTGTTATACTCTTTTCGCAGTATTTAAAATCTTGACATTTTTCATTTGTCATTTCATTTTTTTCTATCTTTCCAGTATCTCTTCGCATACAGTTGAAGAAATATCTCCTTATACTTCAATATTTGCATGTCAAAAACCTATAAAACAAATCAAAGAACCTCTAACAATGTCAATGTTTTTATCTGTAAGCACTTAAAACGTACTTGTGATTAGATGTAAAACTACCTGCACATACTTGTTGCACTCTTCGTTGTGGGCGTACACGTGTGAATGAGAGCGTAACGCAAATTCCAACCAATATAGGCAACTATAATGCGTACTTCTGGCGTTATCAGGACAACCTGCTTGATGATAAGTGCTAATGTGTGAGCGTGTAGCAATATGTATTGAACGATAATTAGACAAGCTTTAGTGAGGATTCAATTTGACATACTGAAAAAAATTGGTGTTCGTTTTTATGTTTTTTTTTTTCGTATTTTTTCATGTTTATTTGTCGGTTCTCCACAGGTCAAACGGCTACAGCTATCAACTTCAAACTTTTTCTCAATAGGGTTCCTCATCTAACTTAGATCTGTCGTTTTGTGGCATTATCGGGGGTTAACTTTTTTTCTATGAATTTCAGAAATTTCAAAAATACCCATTAGAACAACATGGCGGAAAAAAAATACATAATTTTTCCAAAAAAATGAAATTTTGCGTGAAGTTGAATTACATATTGATACACATTTCTAAAAAATTTCAGCTTGATCGGGTCAGCCATTTTGAAGAACAAACATAAAATGTGCTGAATTGGTACCACTCGAAGCAGTTTTTAGTTTTTACCCATTTTTACCCATACTATTACTATTCGCTCGTCTAACAACGCATATATGGCGTTTTCCTGGTAGATGTATAATGACAACAAATAGATTTGATCTTTCTCTGTTTTTTTTTGTATGTACACTCCACAGGTCGCAAGCCAGAACTCAGAATTTTCAACAGCAATCAGTCGACTGGATTTTCATAAATAAATAAAAATCGCTGTTTGAGAATACTCATACGAATGGCGGACAAAGGGAACTATATCTTCTTAACTCCACTTCAAAACTCAAACTTTTCACTGTCATGAAATTGCCCAGTGGTGCGTGTATATGAATAAGTGTACATTTTCTCTGTCAATTTCAGATCAACACATCAACCACACACAACAACTTCATTAACATTTAGGCCTATTATAATTTTTCAGCTATCATTATTTTATGCAGTTGGCATGATCATTACAATTACCAACTCGTGCAGATTGCCACGAGGTGCGAATCAGGCCACATGTAGCGCTAGGAATTGCCGGCTCGACACAGCCTGTCGTTAGTACTGACAGATAGAGGAGACGATCGCTCGAACAGGTGAGATGAAACATGTAGACGCAGAAGTTGTAACAGACGTTTGATGGTAACTTTCGGCAAACGCAGAATATGCGTTGTAAGATGAGCGAGATATCTATAAAGTAAAATCTAGAACTCTACATACCTTGATCATATAAAATATACTTCATTCGATACCAACGAATCTAAGATGCCGTGAATTTATCACTGCAGCATTTTTCTGCTATTATTTCTAAATTTATTCGATGAATAAAGAAGATCTATTACATTATTTTTTTCGAAACTGCTGGTTCGAATTGAATACAAATTTTTAATTATATGAATCACTTCCGTTTTTACATTTGAGGAAAATTTGAATTATATTGGTGAGATTTTATTTTTCATTATTTTCCGCTCAGCCTAATCTTATGGATTTCCATTAACTTTGAGATGATGTTTCTGAAAAATGGTCCAACAGATATGACTCAAAAACTATATGGTTCTAAAGTTGGATAAGTTTGCGTATACATAAAAAGTTTCATGTCGATCAGTCAAACCCTGTGACCTGTGCAGTGCTTACAAACAAACAAAAAAACAGACAGACAAAGCTCCGTGAGAGTACCATGGAAATCTTCGCTAACGCTCATCTAAAAAGTGGGTCTGATGGCGATCAGATGTTTTGGAAGTAGTGCAGTGGGAGACATGCACGCTGGATGGCGTGTGTGGCTCTGTGCTCGGATATCACTTATTTAACTAACTCACTCATATGTCAGGTATTAAGAACACACGTGTGCTCCTGATTATTTCTTATGATTTTAATTCACATTTTTTGATGAGCATATTATACAATTAGAGATATGTCTCAATTATGTAATGAATAAAACGTACTATGCAACAGATGAAGGTTTACAGGTCTTCATTGAAAACTCCATATATATATATATATATATATATTCAAGGCATATATTTATTCGTCGTGTATATTTGAACGTTGAGTCGGGGTTGCCACTTCAAACAGCTATTCAGCATTAAAAATTGTTATGTGAATTCTTATTAAATGGCTGGTATTTTTGATACAATTTATGGATTCTAGAGCTATACTTATAATTAGTGTGAGTACAGCACTGTAAGCGAAATTACAAAATAATGGGAACATTAAAATGCTGAAGAAGTGAGACACGTGAATTTGATGCATGAATTCCCTTTACCACCCAGAAGTAATTTGAGCGAATCATTATTTACAGAAAGGTGTTCTAAAAGATATATTATTCGAAGAGATATAAACAATTGTGATATAAATGAATCGTCAGGAACGTGAATATTATTGATATGTGGATTTGAAAAGCCTGTAATTAAATTGGACAACAAACAGTTCAATTAGCAGAATTAATTAGGACAGCCATTTTGAGAAAGCATAATTAATCACCTGGTTATTTATAACATGAAAATGAAAAGACCACACAGTTTTGATCTTTTTGAATATATCAGAATCATGTACCTATACGTAACTGCGGGGAAATTAACTTCATTCATATGTAATGATACTGGATAATGATAAGTATGATAAATCGTTCATGTTCTGGAACTTGTTTTTCAATTATTTGAGATATTAATCAAGAATGAATGTAAGTCATTAATTACTACGTAGTAAATGCAATCAAAAGATGACGTTGAAATTTGACTATTGCTCATTGTGCACCCAACACTGTTGAAACAGTTAGTTATTTAGTAGGTTTTTAGTGTCTGACAATAACTCTGATAATGTATATAATGTATATATATATATATATATATATATATATATAAATAATCCATGTTTTCGGTTCCTCTTGTGTGTATTTATATTTTATTCAAACTGACCATTGAAAATCATTGAATTATCACCCTTGAAAAATGCTTAATGCAATTTAAGGGAAACGTTGGTGAGTTTTTAGGATTTTTAATTGGATTTAATTCATTGAATAGTGAATTGAGAAACTATATCTGAATCCTTGTTGTTCTCATAATAGATCGAGAAGGTGATATTGTTGTATCAACAATGATGTCGATGCGATGGAATATTGAATTATCATTGAACACAAGTTGAGTTTTATCAGAGTTAGTGATAAGTTAGTTCTTGACCTACCCCAGTAGTTCAATCAATCGGTTCTGTAATATTAACGATTATAATTGATAAATTAAAATTAACGATAAATTATTCTATTTGAAATCGATTTAGAAGAGATTCAACTCCACTTTTGGATAGATAATCTTCACTTTGAAGCAATTATAGTCAATTCAATTGATGATACTGATTGAAAAATAATTGAAAATAGTGAAAAGCAGTAAAAACCACCTTGAAATAGAATTTAAATAATGGAAAAAAAAACATATCAATTATATTTCCATATTTCAATACACATACATTAATTCTATCAATTACATCCCAGTATGTAACACATGATAAAATAATTTCCCAGTAATTCCCAGGTTTAGCGAAATGTAAAAATGCTACCTGCAGTAGCTCAGTCAGTTAAGACACCATTTTAGAAACTGAAGTCTCGGTTGGACATGGGTTCGAGTCCCACATAAGGTACGGGGTTTTGTAAGCGTCCTCTCACCTATAATCACTTCGTAGAATCGTACCCCTAAATAACCCAACTGTTAGTGGGGTCGTTGAGCAAGCAATTTCTATTCAAGGAATAGAAACATGCACGCAAAACATGATGAATGATTATAAAAGCAGCACATCAAATCCTCGAAACACTAAACCTTAGAAAACCCATATCTTGGAAAACCAAACCTTAGAAAACCAAATTTCCGAAAATACATTTGTCCGACACTGCGTTTACCTTTTGACCAAATCTTAGAAAAACCATTTCTTAGAAATGCCAAATCATGGAAAACTCTTTTCTGCGTTAGTTCGAATAATTTTTTTTGGTGACACCGACAGCGTGGTCGTTTCACTACCCTAGACAATTTGTTTTTTCGTAGATTTGGGTTTTCGGAGATATGGGTTTTCCAAGATTTGGTATGAAGCCATTTTAAATATGAGAATGAAAGAATGTGAAGATTCATTCAATATAATATAAAATTATTTGTAGAGAAATGTAATCTCTCAAACACAAGGCGAATCGTTTTAATGGTTTCGTATCGTTTCGTACGAAGATCATTAATAATATAATGAATATGAAGGATGTATTACACAGTTCTGTCTTTGTTAGTACATTTGATGAGTACTTGAATACGTTTCTGTAAGCACTAACACACATACACATAGAGTTGTACCTTAGTGTGTGTGACCTTGTTTCTTGACCCACTTGTTGCTTCAAGGACGTTAACTCGTGGAGCCTGATTTCTAGGTCATCCAACTCATCCACCACCGCCACCTGAATCTCTCTCTCTCTCTCTCTCTCTCTCTCTCTCTCTCTCTCTCTCTTTCTTTCTCCCTCTCTCTCTTCATCTTTCTCTCTCTCTCTCTCTTTCTCTCTCTCTCTCTTCATCTTTCTCTCGCTCTCTCTCTCTCTTCATCTCTCTCTCTCTCTCTCATACAAGCTAGCTTCTAGTCATATTTATCTCCGTTAATAAAACATCAATGAAGGTGTCATGCATTGTCAAAGTAATTGTATGAAGTTGAATACTGTATTATTGCGGACTAATCATCAATTACTTATACTATAGATCCTCGGTGTGATCTAGATATACTAAATATTGGTATCTTGTATGGTTACACAATGAAATTCCCTCTTGTTGTTAAAATCAAATTGTAAAATTTAAGATATGATCATAGTTCTCATAGTTCTGGGTATCAAAATTAGAAAATTTGAAATAAAAAATGAAAAATAATAGTTGGTGGTAAGGTCGCACTTGTGGTGCCAATCCGAGCGATTTTCCCGATTCTCATCCTCAGCCTTAATTGTGAAGCATTATGTCTTCGTGTCAGGTTTTAGCTGGTAATAAATATAATATAAACGTATCAAATATGATCAAAATTTTCATAGAACCATGTAGGCCTACAATAGACTTCATAGCTAGGTACCACAATTCGAGTGTATATTCTGCAGTTCATTTCATTGAGTTTTTCGCACGTTGGATGTTCTGATTCTATCATACAATTACATTGTATTCTGAAATATGCATACTTTCGTTTTAATTTATTCCATTGACGAGCATAATAAGAATTAAAATATAAACAAGAACAGTAGAAGCTTTGTTAATGAACTTATCTAACACAATTATGAATGTCCAAGTAGAATTCCTATAGTATTTCTTACGATAACCTTTCCATAAATGTTATTAACTTACTATTGTATACAAAGTTATCTTAATTGCTTATCATTTCTAATATTTTTAGTATATTTTTTCCATGAATATTCACGCGCCTCTCTCTCCCCCCCACCCCTCTCTCTCTCTCTCTCTCTCTCTCTCTTTTCTCTCTCTCACACACACACAAGCACAGACCGCAACTCTGTTTTGTACGGTCAATAATAGTACC
Organism: Brachyptera putata; assembly: GCA_907164805.1. Lineage (NCBI taxonomy): Eukaryota > Metazoa > Arthropoda > Insecta > Plecoptera > Taeniopterygidae > Brachyptera > Brachyptera putata. Next base: position 10,084,435 of record OU015472.1, read on the forward strand.
ATTGACTCGCAGAAGCCTCAAACCAATTGGCAAGATAATGGAGTCCTACTTTCTCCTGAGCTCCGAGCTAGAGCGAGAGAGAGAGAGCGAGAGAGAGAGAGACTATGCTGCGTGCTGCTCAATTACGCATGAAATCTAGCATAGAAAACATGGATACTGGTACTGAATGTGAACTCGCTGCAAACCATGGTGAATATATAGTTAAACAGTCAATATTTTGAGACATTGTAAATATCTTTTTTTCCCTCAATTAAGAGTCCGTGGGAGTCGATTTAGCGGAATATCAGTTTTTTGATGATAACTTTTGAACGAAATGAGATTTCGGAATTGTAATAAAAAATTCTATATAAAATTCTAATAAAAATGAAACATAGACAATTTTAACTCCTCCAAGGTAGTATGAAATATAAGTACGTAACTCATAATGCATAATTGTAGAACGCATACGGCTAAAAAATGTTCCATTTTCATTTTAGCTGTATACCCTTGACAGCTAGGCGATATCTGATAAATATTTATCACGTATACCTTCTTGAACGTGTTTTTTCACTTCCTTAGAATTCCGATATTTCAACCATTCAGAAGTATCATCAAAAAACTTATATTACATTAAATCGACTCCCATATTAAATAATTACAATAATTGTTTCCCAATTCAGGGTGAAGATTAATTGAAAATACCGTCTTCAATATGACACCTCTTGGTTGTTTCAAGACTTCGAGGCGGTCTTGTCACCAATATAAATAATCAGCTAGACTATTTTGAATTAAAAAGAATGAACTGTGACAGCGCTGGATGTGTGTGACTTTTCCACCGCAGATAAAAGTTTTTCAGTTTCCAAAAGTCCGGAACATATTATGAGTATAAAAACCGTTTCTGTGATATTTCCGGACATTACCAGCATTGGTATTAAGAGTAAACCAAACACGCGAATGTTGATATCTTTAACTTTGAACGAAGTTAATTACTTCGACAATATTCACTATACTTCCCATTAAGAGCGGATATAAATTAGGCTTATCACTATGTCATACTTTTTTTAATGAATGAGTGATAGGCATTAATTGGTCAAATTAGGCATATCACTCTACTAATTATAAGTCGTGTATAACTGAGTGGTAGTTCATCCAAGCATTTGATTCGCAGTCTGTGGGAAACCAGGATAAATCACGTCAGGATGGACAAAAACGAGTGGTATTTCATTTTCAAGCGATTCAAATCATCTTCTACTCTGCTTCTCTTTCCTTGAAATCTTTGAAATTCTTGAATGTTGATTGGTTTTGAATTAGACAACAATAATTTGAAATCTCCTTCCCTTTTTTTTGAAACATTGATAGTTGTTATCAAATGCATCACAAAGCCACCAAGTGGCAGTGAAATGTCTGTTTCCTCCATAGCCCTCTTGACGTTGATGATACCCTGATGGCCGTGCACAAAATGTTTCCTACAAGGTTCCTGAATTGTATCTATTTTTTACCAGACTTTTTTGGAAAACAAACATCGTTGAAATTCCGAATATAAAATACGCTTACATAAATCCAAAATATTATGTATTGGGACGAAAATATTGAAACCACATCAATGAATTCATAGAAAAACACTGTGTAATCACTAAATTTTATAATTATTAGCTTGTGTCAGCCTTGCTTCTGGCTAGCCTCGAAGTCAAATCTTGTATCGTGAATATTTCACAAAATGACTAAAACTATTACTTTCTTTTATGTTCACTTGTAGTAGACCCATGTTGCTCGAAGATCAAGTTGACATCACCGAAGACAGAATTGGTTTACTTCAAAAAGGACTACTTTAAAACATTATTTATAGACGGACACATACAATTTCAGAGACTGTTGCCATGGTATTTCAAGAATGAATTATGAAGAAGTTTCAATAAACGTTGAAAATTACACTGAAAATTGTCGATATATCAATTTGATAAACATTCAATATCAATTATTTCAAGAAAAAACATATTCTTCAGTTTTATAAAAGCGTGGCTATCGCGATTGCATATGGCCAGTATACAACAATGAAAAACACTTGAGTTCGTTTGGGACTCTCAATTGGTTATTTCTTTTTTATAAAAAAAAGGCGCTTTCAAGATGCAATAAGTGTGAAGTAGGTAATATACCTGTGAGTATGCGATCGAGTACTGTTTGATGTAGGCCTGTATTATATTATCACATTTAATATGAATTAAAAATAATTGAATGAATGTTCAAAATGAAGCTATTTATCAATCTTTCAAGAGAGGTCCACGGTTCCAACGTACGTTGACACAAATAAATCAAATACATATAAATAGAAAATATTGAAAATCAATAATGGATCAAATACAAAGAGAGTCATTCAGAAGAACGGGATTCGATTCCCGCCATGGTCAATCATCTTGGCAGACGTTATTCGTGGTTTCCCTATTTCGTAAATTGAATCCTGGAACTAACGAGTAGGCCCTATACCACAACTGTTCAAAATCCCTGATACATTTTTTTTCATTTTCCGGTTACGTCATTCACCATTCACCGACGCCAATAGACCATATCTTAATTGTCATTGTGGTAAGTACAATTATCAGCACAAAAATGTAGATATTTTTCTATGAGTCCCCAAGTCAATACTAGTTGAACAGATAGTAGTTGCCTTTGAACTTGTATCAGGAGTCTGTGAAGTTTGAAGGCAACTACTATCTGTTCGACTAGTATTGACTTGGGGACTGACAAAATATCTCAATTTTTGTTGCTGATGGTGTTTTTGTGCTTTTTGTGTTTGTAATTTTTGTGCTTTTTGTGTTGTTGCTGTTTGTTGTGCTGTACATTGGTGAACCCATAAAAATATATCAATAAAATTAGATAATATGAATATATAATTAGGTAAAATTAAATATATTCAAATATAATAATAAATGACATGGAAATGAAACTGAATGGGAAAGAGGGGAATACAAAATGTGAATGAATAATTTGAATCAAGTAATTTAGATACTCAAATGATGGGTGATGATATCTCTAGAACCGCTTTTGAATAACGTCTAATTAATACTTGTGACAAATAAGGGAATCTCAACACACAATACTAAGACAAGTTTTTTGATGACGTCGTATGTTTGCTATTGACTGACATCTCCACAAGTTGATTGCCCTGTTCCGACGTCGCTCATCGGCCCTACGACCGGCCGTCTACGTGTATCTCCGATCATCGCCGACCTGCCGTCTCGAGCCGGCATAATGGTGAGACAATCAGACGCAACTTTCTCCTCGAGTGTCGACCGCCAAGAGTTCAGAAATTGACCTCTCTCTCTCTCTCTCTCTCTCTCTCTTTCTCTCTCTCTGTCTCTCTCTCTGTCTCTCTCTCTCTCTCTGTCTCTGTCTCTCTCTCTCTCTCTCTCTCTCTCTCTTTCTCTCTCTCTCTCTCTCTCTCTCTCTCTCTCTCTCTCTCTCTCTCTCTCTCTCTCTCTCTCTCTTTCTCTCTCAGGCATCAGTTATAAGCTAGTTTCAGTTGGCAAAGTTGGTAATATTGTTTTTTGTTACTATCTTCAAGGACCTCATTTGGACAATTACAGGATTATCACGGAAACCATTCCTGCGCGCTTCACGACAGTTTTCTGTCTTCTGCGCACGCCATAACTTGAGCCACAAATGTTCATTAATGATTGTATAGTTGGGTAGGTATATTGATGGGTAAATTTAATCAGCGCAATAATTTTTGAATAAAAATGACATCATTTCTGTACTTCTTCTGTGAATGAGATACGAGTAAATTAATATTGCCATACATTTTGAATACATCTTTAGAGAATAGCTGCTACATCAAAATTTCTTCACATATCGGATTACCTAATCTTTGAGAAATTACCAATAGACAAATTTATACCAAAAATCACAGTCAAATCAATAATATATATGTATATCAACTAACAATATCTTCAACGCGACCACAGCGTTCTCCTGATACTTTCAAGACATCTCAAAACACACCGCAAATGCCATCTATCGGACGTTTACGAACTATCTACCAGAGAAATTATTCTATACGTGAGAAGTATAAACTGCAGTTGATATTTTGTTTGCATGAGAAGTTGGCCGATCATCTGGGCCGATCAGTCGCCCGTCATTCGGAAGACCGGCGTTCAATTCCAGGCAGGCCCCATGGACGACCGTCCTGGCTGAGGTCCATCGTGGTTTTGGAATACTGGAATTAGTCATTATTCCTCGGAACATTTCATCCTTCTGTTTGTTTCAACAGGTTCAAGAGGGCTGTTCACTAAACAGACTTAATTGCATCCCAGAATCAAGATGAACGCAACCCTCAATTCATCGTGCTCTACAGTCTACATCAGAGAGTGCCTACCATAGGCGCCGACTTCTGAAAATTCCGACGGGTGCTCTAATTTTCTAGCAAAACATGTCAGAGCCCAATGGGGGTGTGGTGGGTTCGCCCTCCACCCTGCCCCGCAGGGAAGATTTTGAAAATTCGTGTTTTTTGTACATATTTTATTAGTTCAAGAAGACTTTCATAATAACAAAGACATCATAATGGACTTTTTTAAAATTGATTTTGTTACTCCTTCCCCAAGCCCTGCAGGTATTTTCTTGAAATATGGACATTTTCTAAGTAATTGTTGCGATCTATATACACTTTTGAAGTCCAATAATTGAACCTTCATGGACATTCTCGAAGTCGCGATCACCACCAGCAAAGCCCCGCAGGGAATATTTTGAAATATGTTTATTTTTTTAAAAAAATTGCGATTTACAAGTAGTTAAGGAGTCTGGTGATTAAACCTCCATGGACATTCTCAAATTCTCGAACCTACCAACAGGTTAGGTAATAATTCGAATATCATTTCGAATAACTCAATAACTTAGCAAACGTTCCATGTCTAGGTAGCTTAGTTGCTAGCGTTGGCGGTTTCGGATCCCGATGCGAAAAGTCCTGGTATCGAATACCAATGGGGACTGCTTTTTTCTGTCGTATTTTGTTTAATATACCCATATGCAATTGTACAAATCCTCAATGGACAGTAGCTCAGAGATAATTCCTTTCTTCCCTGGATAAATTATTACCCTGTAATAACTCTCATTACTGAATTAATCTAATTAAATGTTGAGTGAAATATAACAAAAAAGCAGCTCTGTATGGGATTCGATAGCGAGCCACTCCGGACTACTATCCGAAATCGTCTGCGCTAGCCACTCAGCTACCTGGACATATGAATTTTGCAAAGTTATCGAGATACTTGAAGAAGATATTATAAATAAACTCGACCTGTCGATTGCTCTGCTACCCTGGTAGGAATACTGGACTGTTGACCAATTTGCTCGAAAACTTATGTTCGTGGAAAATTGACTCAAGTACCAGGGAAGCAGAATACCCCAACAGGTATTCCACAAGACTCAAATTAATTCAAATAATCTTTCAAACCTCAGCTCTCCTACCAGAGGAGCAGAATATACCAACAGGTTAGGTGATAATTCAAATATCTTTTCAAGTATCTCAATAACTTTGCAAATGTTCCAAGTCTAGGTAGCTTAGTTGCTAGCGCTGGTGGATTCGGATCCCGATGCGAAAGGTCCTGGTTTCGAATACCATTGGGGACTGCTTTTTTTCTGTCGTATTTTGTTTCTCAATTGCTCACATTTCAATAATTGACATTACTGAATCAAACTAGGCTACTGAATTAGATTAAATTTTATACCCTGATTTCTAGTGAGTTATAACATATTTCACACTGAATGATGTATTATTAGGATACAACTCTCAGATATGGAGAACAACACAATAAGTACATTGTCATTACAAGATTGATTGATTTAATGAATTTATGGACAGGAACAACAATACATATTGACAGTACAGTTCCAGTTGTATTCACAATGATAATCAAACTCTGTAAAATTGATAACTGGTAAACAGTAATGCATCTATAAGAAGTAAATGGAATCTTCATCAGTTCAAGAAGACTTTCATAATAACAAAGACATCATTATGGACTTTTTGAAAATTGATTTTGCTACTCCTTCCCCAAGCCCCGCAGTGATTTTCTTGAAATATGGTTATTTTCTAAGTAATTGTTGCGATCTATATACAGTTCTGAAGTCCAATAATTGAACCTCCATGGATATTCTCGAAGTTAATTTTTCGATCTCCACCAGCAAAGCCCTGCAGGAAATGTTTTGAAATATGGTCATTTTTTAAAGTGATTTTTGCGATTTACAAGCAGTTTAGGAGTCCTAGATTGAACCATTATGGACATTTCCAACGTTATTTCAATATTTCAATCATGGACATTTTCGAAGTTATTTTCGCGATTTCTAAATAAATAAATTTTTGGTGGGGTGCAAATGTCGATTGGTGGGGCACGCGTCCCACCTTGGCCCCCTTTTAAGTTTTAACGACGTCCCTGCTTTAGTATTCTAGAAGTTGTCGAAGCAGATAATATTTAGGAATCTTGAAATATATGTAAAAAATGACAACAAATAAGTTGGTAATATTATTGTCATATTATTGAGTTGGCCATGCAGAGACTTACCAATACAGCAACGAAACTACCACTTATCTTTCGATCACCGCATTATTTCATGTTTCCACTCTTTTTACTCACTGCACAATAATGGGAATGCGATCCATCATGAGATCCATCAAAACATTTTGCTAATATTTTCAGTCTCCAAGTCAATACTAATCGAACATATGAAATACGAACAGAAATAGTAGTTTCCTTGAATTCGTTCGAACTTGTATCAGGAGCTCTGTGAAGTTTGATGGCTACTACTATTTGTTCGACTAGTATTGACTTGGGGACTCTGGAAAACATTCTCGATTTTTGTACTGTCAAGTGCATGTATGTGAAAGATAATATACCAATGTCTTCTAAATTCACATTCGATCTAGATTGCCTCCTTGCGTTTCACATGTTCTATTAATTTCGAAACTGTTACTAAAAAATATACAAATGTAAGTGAAAAATCTATCAATCAATAAGATGTATAAAAATATTCATACATTTCTCATTGAGAAAACATTGTCTTTTCTCTCACTAACGGAAATAATTAATTTCACAAAGAAATTTACATACAGCTAATTTTTCAAAATTAATTTCCGACCTAGAGGATGTACTGCTAATTTAATGTCTGTCCGTAATTTAACCCTAGAACGATGAAGGTGCAAACCACCCGTGCACTAGTGGTGTGGGATAGTGAAGACGGTCAATCGGAACCTTCATCTCTCAGGACTACACGTAGAGGTTGACTGTGATGTGAATGTTCGTGCGCCGCATACTATCCAGTTGTACATCACAGTATCATGAGTTGCCTAAGTAGCACGGCGTATATCGTCAGGTAGTGCACTCGTGCGAGCAAAGCATGAAGTTTGAAGTGTGCCGTCGTCTTCATTTCTTTTTTCAATTTATTGCGGTATGCAGAAGCTCCAGTTATCGGTTCTCTGCCCTATTTAGTCTGTATTCATAGAAATAGAAATGTATTATAATCATTGATAAATAGCAGTTATAATATATAAATAAACAAAACGTTTCTTTGTTATACTATGGAACTTGGTGAAATAAGATGAAGAATGTGGAGAATGAAATATTTGTGTCATAAAAACTACCCATACGGTTGCAGTCACATAAAGTGGTCGATTAAGCTAAACATTGAAATTGATTCTGAGGAAAATATATTGATTTTATACGCACTAGACTAGAAGACAATTTGAATGCTTCACGCATAATATGTGGAAAAATATGCGTAGATTGTATATATAAATTTAAATTTTGAATTGAACCATTTTTATGTGACCGCGAATAAAGGAATTGATTTTTTTTTCAGAGTTCATAAGTCAATACTAGTCGAACATATAGTAGTATCATTCAAACTTCACAGACTCCTGATACAAGGCAACTACTATCTGTTCGACTAGTATTAACTTTAGGACCGCGAAATTTTCTCTCAATTTTTGTGCTGTTTAAGTGTGAGCAAATATACTTCAGTTGCTAATATATTTGGTGTAAGTACAGGAAAATTATTAGAGATGTGATTAGAAAACGTATAAACTGAATGATTATTTTGAAGATTGGGGAGATGGGTCATTACTATCAGGTTTTCTTTTTCTGTTACAACAGAAAATAGAACAACCAAAGGGCTAATATAATCAAGATGATATGTTATGCAAAATTACATATTATTTTTGTATACTTTTCATTTATTCTTTATTGCCATGTGAAACTTGACTTAAAGCTATTTCCCCCTCGATTGATAACAATGGATGACAAGTTAGGATCGTCAGGACGAGGGTACCACGTGGGCGCTCGAACTAACCCAAATGAATAACCCAAAATCAAATAAACTAAAATACTCAACACTAACCCAAACAAATCATTGAAAGTATTTGAACAAACTATAAACATTAAAGTGATCATTTCTGTGATAATGAATAATCCTATGATTACATTGAGAAAGAGGAAACCTTTTAGAACCTTTTGATGGGTTGGTATCAAGTTTCTATTTTATCAAAAAAAAAAAGAAAATCGGTCTTCTTCCTCTCATTTCCTTCTTTTCATTTCCACTGTCATCCCTTTTGTTCCCACTTATTACATTATTTTAGCTTCGTTGTTCTTTGAAATAGGCCTATTAGAACATCGTTTCATATTATTTGTTCACACTCACTTTGTTCGGCCCTGGCTCGTCACTGAGGGAAACCACACAGTGGTTAGATGTCAATGTGCAGGAACTAGAATCAATTCAATATTGAATGTTATTCGGTCATGGGAAAATGAAGTGAACTTATTTCTTCTGTATGAGCAGAACTCGAGTTTTTGTTGTTGCTTTGCTTTATTTATTATAAGTGCACTAACCATCAATATATAGCCTTGCAATTATATAATTATTGAAAATATTTCTTATATATTTATTAATTTCTTGATTATTTATTTATTTTTATTCAATTTTTCTTTTTATGAGATACACAACTCAATAAATGATGAATTAGTAAAATACGATAGAATAATAAAAAAAGTCTATCGATAATTGATATAATAGCAATGCAATCATCTTACGATTGACTGTCTCCCCTATTCGTTGACCATATCGGTCGGGTGTTTTCATCCGTCACCAATCATGACATAAGTATATGGTACTCATTCAAACTATGGAAAAAATTATCACCGCCTCTAACACACAATATAGACACAAGTTATAAAGATGTTATATTAATAATGAAAAACATATAAGTATATTATAGACCTACATGAAGTGATGTACGAGAAACTTACAACAATCTATCCAGTGATTTGTTTCTACAATCTTTTTTTTAAATCTGAAATCCAAGTTGATAATTTAGAGTGAATTTAGCTGAATATCAGTTTTTTTGATGATACATTTTATACAGTATGAGATATCGAAATTCTTATAAGACGGAAACACATATAATTTGCAATACCTTCAAGATACTACAAGTGGAAATTTTTAACTCGTATTGCATAATTGTCAAAGGTATAGTGCTTGAACGTGTTTTGTTTTAGTTGTATTCATTTGACAATTATGCGATGTGAGTTATAATTATACTTATGCCGTCTCAAAGGTATTGGAAATATCTGTTTCTTCCGTATTAGAAGTTTGATAACATTAAGAATGAATCATCAAAAAACTCATATTCAGCTAAATCGACTCCCATACCTACACCTACAGCTACCTACAGCTATTGATAGTTCATTGATAACATATTTACAACGTTGTTCCTTTGTACTAGATAAAAACAATAATTATTATATTATTGTCCCCAAGTCAATGATAGTCGAACCAATAGTAGTAGCCTTCAAACTTCATGAGCTCCTGATACAAGTTCGAACTACTATTTTTTTTTTCATATTGAAAATCTGACCAAAATGAAATTTGTATAATACATAATATGTTTGTATAATTTCTTTCACTGTTTTTTACTGTATTTGAAAGATTCAATTTAATATACTGTTGATTATATTTCCGTTTTATTTGGTATATTTTTATGAGATAACAATGAACAAGGTACTTACTTAATTACTTACTTATTATTTAGTGAAAATTGTATCCACAATAGAGATGAAGGCGATCCACGATCTATATTCATTGTGAATAAACTCGCTGAGACTTTGAACGTGTAGGTCTTCTGAATGAAGTAGTTGTGTTTTCAATCGTGAATCGCATCCTGCAACAATCATCGCCACTTCAAATACCATAGTTATACAAATATATGCGATGATTCAATATAGGTGCGAGTTATAGTCACTAACAGGCACCACCAGGTTGCAACAGTCTGTATGAACTAAGCCTCATCAATATCAAGTTTCAAGCATCCACACTTTCCAGTATATATCATGCAGTTCACACATGGGCGTAGGCAGGAAGAAATTAGAGAAATCCCAAATTCGAAAATGCACAAATGGGAGTGAGAATGGGAGAAAATGGGAGTGGGGGGGAGAGAGAGAAAAATCCCAATGGGATTTTTTGAAATTCCATCGTTTTATGGTGTTTCGGGAGGTTTTGTGACTATTTAATTAGCTTTTGATTTCCATAGAGAAAGAAGACAAATAATGTTGAATTAGTGAGATTCTATGCAAGTAGTTGATCCTATTCATCTTTTTAAATATTTCATCATACAAAATAGCCAAAATGAGTTATTGGAATCTGATTGGTCTGTATGATACCCAATATCAAAATTTCCAGGAAATAAGAATAGCCCAGTAAATCATATTCGTCAGTCGGCGAAGGCATAGCCTTGCCTACCACCCGCGTAACAAGATATGTTAAAATATTTCAATATGTCACCGGTACAGTCGGTTACAAAGCTACAAAGTCGGGTACGGTCGGCGTACAAAGTTTCAAAAAAACATCATTGTTTAAAAAAATAAAAATTAAAAAATTAATTTCTGCCTGGAACCAGGGGGGGGGGGTCAAGTGCACCCCCTTGCCCCTCACTGCCGACGCCCATGAATTCACATTTCAGATTCAACTTTTCTCTCTCTGAATACATGAAGTTTACCCAGCTTTGACTCCATTTACCAACAAGCTATCGAGAACAGTTCCTATTGGCATAGATTTTGTTCACATTTAATGCACTTTTCCTCCTTTCCCACACACATGCTTCAGCTTATGTGGGTTCGGTTTTCCAATAATACACTACAATACATCATTATTAAAATAAATTATTATATTTTCAAGCAATGTATTATGTATTAAAATTCTTTTCGATATGATTAGTATAATGTAATTCATGTATTTATGTTCTGTATTCATTTGAAATCATTGAATAATAAAAACAAAACCACAAAATTGTGTTTGTTCTGTTGGTAAGACAACTTTCAACTTCCATGGATACAAGGATAGACTCAAAGTTACTGAAACTATGGACTAAACGTATAGACTAAATAGTTTTGTTGTACATATTCAACTATTTTCCGTTGGCATGCACTATAAAGTCCAGGCTTTAATTTCACTGATAATCTCAAATTGAAATGAACTTACGTCGAAATCCATTTCCAATAGATGAAACATGTGACAGTTTTATCTTGCGTAGCTTTCTATGTCAATTCCAATGATTGAGTTATAAAAAAACTCGTGTTCCTCTGATCATGAGGGACAAAGTCTGGAACAGACAGGAAGACTATGATTAAATTGAGGAAACACATAGGGAGGATGTGGAGGCGATGAGGGAGGGAAAGGGGGGGAGGGGAGATCGTCTCAATGAGATCTGATATACAAACACGGAGGTGAATGTATAAACGTATCAAGATGAATAGCGAAAGAGAGTGAGAGAGAGAGAGATAAAGAGAGAAAAAGAGAAAAAGGGAGAGAGAGAGAGAGGGAGAGAGAGTGTGAGAGAGAGAGACAGAGAGAAGAGAGAGAGAGAGAGGGAGAGAGAGAGAGAAAAGAAAAAGGTATCTATATTTTCTGCACGTAAAAGGATAATAATCGTAGAATATCTGTTATGACGTTGATCATAAAAGACGCTGTGAGAATGTCGAAATAGAACACAACAAATTGACTCGAGATTTTATACCTGGAAGACTCTGGTTCGATCCTTGCTCGTAGTTAAGCACTAGACGTATGTTCGTTCTCCATCATCCGTAATATCGACACTCCTGACAGTAAGTGATAAATCACAGAAGAGACGGGCGATCGAGGCTCCTAGCTTTCGTGTGCATTCGAAGTAATCTGAAATTATAAAATCGTTAACGCATTTTGATTATTACAGCCTTTATTACCTTTCGCTAGAAAAATACATTGGACCATTGGGCCAAACACATTGGAAATACATTTCAGTTTATACTATATCAATATTCAATATACAGTTGAACATTAATTTTATATACAGTTTAAATATACATGATATTGTATTGGGTATTTCTCAATCAAAAAACGACTTTAATTATGAAAGAATATTCATGTTTCAACGCATTATGAGTCGCTCAAGTCTGCGAGATGACAATATATTTTAATTTGATTATTGTTCGCTTAACGACTCCACCAACAGCTAGGTTATACGGGGGTAGAAAATTTATTAGCAGGTGATAATGAAACTAATGCCTTACACGGGACACGAACCCACGCCCAACGTTGACTTCAGTTTCTGAAGCGGTGACTCAGCTGACTGAGCTACTGAGGGTGGCGATAAGAGTATATATATATATATATATATATATATATATATATATATATATATATATATATATATATATATATATATACATGAATGCTATCATCATTCAATTATTATATGTGATAAATTTGACTTTATTTACATACAAATAATCCCACACACATTTAAGATTATTCATATGAATTCTACAAAATCGTCATTTCATACGCTAGAGATTTTGCCTGCGTTGTTTCTGTAATAAAGCAAACATCCTCGATATAAGACGTCGAGTATACAACAATCGCAAACAATGACATACTCTGTGCCAGTGATTCAGTGTTTACCAACCTCGCGATCTTAATAATTTCCTTATATAATATTTACCTCTGAAATCACGACAAGATAAATTAATTTCTATACTCAAATATTGAGTTATTATGTTGGTATTGTTCGGCTCGTCGAAGCGACTGGAATATACTTGATGCAGTTGTAATTTGTTTATCGGAACTGTCAATCGTTTTTGTCAATGATAGGATGAGACGGTCGATTGGGACCGTCAATTCTTCGGGAGTAAATTAATATTTCGTACATGGAATATCATTGGAGAGCAGAATGGAGTAGATTTAGCGGAACACAAGTTTAGATTTTTGAAACGATCTTGTCTTTCATCCATAGCTTTTATTGGGGAACAATGATTTTGTTTCAAGTCTTGATGTTATATATAAATATATATTGAAAAAATGTCTGGAACGAGTTATTGAATTTTGTTCGAGTAAACAGTCTCTAAATAACGCAAAAAGTTCCCGCCAGGGTGATCTGACAGATATGAATAAATGATCATGAAATTTGAATCATGCATGAAACAAAATGATCAAATACATCTCCTGATGCAGACTATCGAAAATTCTAGGAGTCAAATTTCATAATAACAAAGATGGAAAGGAGACTCGTATGTAACATTAACACTCGATATTTTGGCCATCAATTCTCACCTAATAGCGTAACGTTACATACAAATAACACGTAACATATTGTGAATACGTTCATCGTGGATCTACAATATTTTGTGAGATTCTTATATGAATGGTGTAAAGCGAGTTCTCTGCAATATGTTCATCCGAAAAGTAATTGCGATCGTTTATATATATTGTTTCCGTAGGAAGATATGAGATTCCAATGATCTGGTCTGTCGAGAAAACGAACTATAGATGAAATGGGTTTTCGTAGACATGGATTTTCGATAAAATGCGTTTTCGAAGAAGTGGGATTTCGAACGTTTGGTTTTTCGATGGTTTGATGTGCTGCCGTTTCTTTTTGTTGCTGCTTAAAGACCCCACCAGCACCTATGGTCTACGGGATACGATTGAGTGGGTGACAATGCTGATAGGTGAAAAGACGTCGGGGGTTCGATTCCCGCCGTGGTCGACCACCCTGGCGGAGGTTTTCCATGGTTTCCCTCTGCCGTTCATGTTGATACTGGGATGATTGCGCCACAACATGCGACCACCGACACCTACATCATCCATCGACGCCAATATATCTTAGTCATCAGTACAGTGCATCGTCAAACTCAATATAAATGAATGAGTAAATCAGGAAATGAAAAAACAAGGAAAAAATACCGGAGTGAAATGAAATGAATTAATCGGATTTATAAGATCTTCATAAAAGAGTATTTTTTCATATAAAAATTTACCTGAAACTTGCTGAATTTTTAAATTCAAACTCCAAATTGAATTAAACCAGTTCAGACAATTTTTCACTCTCAATTACACTTTCAGCGCTGTTCTCCCATTATTACCCACTTGTTTTATACCTTTTGTGTATGAGTGTATAGAGATGAAGATGCGAGTAACATTATTTGAAAGTGGACAGTGAAATGAAATTCTCTCGAGTATTTGCAATTTCATTTTTTGTCATTCCATTACTGATCTATAACAAACTATATTCTGTTGTCTGTATTCTTGATACCCCGCATTTTAGTCTCGTCTCATCGAACTAACCTTAACGCGCTGTTGTCTCGGCCCGCCAACTTTTGATGCGTGTAGTATACGCATGTTGCGTGTAAACAGTGTAGATAATGAGACGCATAAGGAAGGGCAGAGTTGTGACGTATCAGTATGCAAGGGAGGGTATTTGTGTCGAGTCGTGAATATTTATTAGGGGTGGTTTTGTATGAGGTTAGAGAGATGAAAATTACGTAAAGTTTGTCATAGAAATGTGGGATTCGTTTGAAAGCTTCAATTGTTTATTATTTTTCAACCCACGATGCATTGAGGGTTGCGTTGGTTCGCCTTATGGTGTCTTCACTTAACTTTGAATCTCATTCTATTTCCTGAGCACTTTCCTGAGAAATACCGATCGTTGCACTACCTAGTGTTGTTTTGTAGAAACTTAATGTTTTTCATCTAAGATGCAGTGCATATTGCCATTCAAGATGCAGTGGAAGTAAAAAAATGCGCTAGGCGTATGAGAAAACAAAATGTACAAATAATGCAATTAGAATAGAATATAAATACTTATTCGTTCGGGGTATGCGGACTTCTCACACGAGTTCGATCACGTATATATCATTCGTCTAGATGTTTTAAGCCTACTTGCAATATACTTGCGTTATAATGAATTACTTCACAATTTAATAATGCACAATTTAACCTCACTATCTCCGTTTTATTTCATAAGAGACTGTGTCAGACAACTGAGCAAACGTAAACGTCATTTACCTATATTTGTAAACAAAGTTAGTTCCTTTTATCACTACTACACTACGCACGATCGGTATTGCTGAAGATTTGGCTGGTAAGTTGGTACATATTTTTAACAAGGGAGGGATGGGGAGAAAAGACACCATGTGAGAGCGGCAATTCAACGCAACCCTCAATGCACCATGGTTCAACTCAATTCCAGTAACAGAGTTGATAGTTAATTATATATTCATTCTGAATGAAATATGGTTACTGCACGTCATCGCACATTCCTAATGAATACACTATGTTGGATTTATGTTTTTATGTATCTATTCACGTTTTCTATTCATTCTCTAGGCAAACGCAGAATCTGTATTGCAAGATGAGCGAGATATGTATAATATGAAATATACAACCAAAACTCTACACAGCTTGCCTTGTATATGAAATATAATTTATACCTCTACACACCTCGATTTGGAAACTATAAAGTCTAGGAAACCGTGAATCACTGTCTTGATTAACCGTGTCCCCGATTAAGATCGAGGATGTCAATGTAGGATCGTTTTGATTTAACACCCCATGACAATCTCACTTCCATATATCAAAAGGGGATGTACGGAAGCAGCTAGTGGTGGTTGGAATATTTATATATATATATATATATATATATATATATATATATTACCTTAGCGAGACACGTTACTCCTGCGGCCGACTAGCGACATATGCTCGTTCCAATCTCGGCGGCCATATTGGTCAAATAGCTTCTAAGCAAGGCCTTCTATATTATCACAGATATATATCTAATGTCCAATATGGCGTTAACTTCCTGGTTTACAAAGCGGTGTGAAGTTGCTGCCGAGACACAAATATAATATGTACGCCTTGTTAATGTTTAGTAACGTGTCTCGGTATTATATATATATATACTGTTGGAAATAAGGGTGGTTTGGATAAAAAATAATACAATAATTTTATAACCTCAATTATACATTTATTTAAAACTGACATTCGAATACAACTTATTTTCGAAATAGTAAAATAATATGAACAATTTGGGCCTCCAGATTATGTTGTTGAAAGTATTTACACGAATAACAATAATTGAACGATTCTATTTATAGAATGAGAAGTATTAAAATGAAGAGAGCATTGATGATTTAATATAAACAAATGAATGATAATTGTTAATTACATATTTACTGTAGTTCATTCACCTCGGGTGATGTAATATTTAAAATAGTCAATATTTTGATTTTCTCGATCCAGTACGATTGTGGGTATGTTTTTAAACTGTTGGCACTACCTAGTCTAGTGGAATACATTTGTGTTTACATTTAGGATATTTGACTATATATTGTATTATTTGCATTGTAATATCTATCCATATAATTGTTTGCGACGTTGGTATGTGTGATGATCATTGTAATTGCCCACAAAGAAATAGTAACTCTCATCGCTTCCATAGAAAATTGTATATTATTACAAGTGATATTGTTATTGTTTTGAATTTTCTACCTCCAAAAATGGGTTGTTTTTACGTAAAAAAAACAATTCAAGGAGAAGAGATGCTAATTCTTCAAGATCAAAATTGAAAAAAATACAAATGTTAATCGATTATATAAATATCATGAGTAGTGAATAAATTATTCTTCGCATCAAATTATTCATCTCAATTTCTTGAATTTACTTGAATATAAAATTTTCTTTCAACATTGAATCGATTGCTCTTCAATACAATACACGAAGACACGCATTTTCTACATAAAATACCTTTTACAATACCAGACTGTACTAAGGTTAAAATAAAATTTATTGATAGTACTCTATAGAAAAATACTATAACTTCAAAATATTCTACATACATTTTAATTGATAGGTGATATTCTGTATATCGAAATTGTGTTTTATGTTCATCTATACAGATGATACATATATATCTATTTATATTTATGAGTGTACATTGTTTGCCTCACGGCCCAACCAACAGCTAGTTTGTTTGGGGTACGAATGAGCGGATGATAATGGAACTATGATATGATGAGAACTGAAATTACCGTTCACAAAAATCTGTCCCTCATCAGGAACTCGAATTCACGTCCAACGGTGACTTCAGTTTCTAAACCGGTGCTTTAGTTGACTGAGCTACGTAGGGCGGCTATTTTTAAACGAATATAATATTCAACAACAAACAGATCTTATAAACTACCGGTATTGTAATATGGATGTTGTACTAGTTTGAGTTAACACTTTTAAACAGCTATAAACAGATAACATTGGATAAAACCAGAGACGATGGAATATGATAATATTTTGACCCCTCCCCCCACAAATGACTTCCAAATTGAATTACTGCGTCACGTGATCTTTTCTCCATCGTCTCTGGGCTATACTAGGTCCAAGACCGACTCGACTTTTTCTCTGTGTTGCCATAGTTACATGTACAAATATCTCAGTGACAAGTCTTGCTTTGAACATAGTATATACGAGTGCTGACGTTTGACTGCCAAAACAGTAAAATGAAACAGACTGCGAATATTTTACTGTATATAATCTGAGTGGCTCATAAAATTACAGATTTCAACTGGACAATGTAAAATATCACGCTGATTTTCATAAATGTTAAAATTGCTCCATATTGTTGTTACCATGTTATTACATGGCTCAATATCGGTCTGCTGGTAGTCAACAGTCAATACTCAATAAATGATTATATAATACATATGTTTTGGTATTTAAATATATATTTCTCATTCTGTTTGGTTGAAAACTACGATATATGATATATTTTGATTGGGCATTAGAAACCTAATACTTATGCTCACATTGTGTTTATTGTGAGTATTTTATTATATGAACAAGTGTATTTTCTTATCTCTCTCTAGTTTACAACAACTGTGTATTTATAAGCATATTTTCAAGGTATATCATAGCAGGTATATAGAATTACATCGAATGATCCACATCAATCAGAACGATTTTTAATACTATCTAATCAATAATAATAAATGATCAATAAAATGACTAATCAATCAAAATTAAAAGCCTCGAACTTTTTCTATTTTGATTTTCAAACTTGTACACATTGTGAATTCCGATTCGTTGGCCTCAGAATACTTTTTATTATTTGATTACGTGGTCCCTCTTTGCTGTTTACAATCTCCTTCTTGACGTATTCTTTATCCGTCAATTCGGCGTATCCACTTTCATCCGACTCCGTTTCCTCTTCTTCCTTGCAATCCTCTTCGTCAGAGAGTGAATCTAATTCCTCGATCGCGGCGGTCGGCGGCGGAAAAGTCACCGACCTCTTCAACACTGCCGGCAAACCATTCGCATGGATTTTACCTCCTGTCGGACTCGAATCCACGACATTCTCCAACAGAAACTCTTCATCATTCTGATCCCGATACTTTTGCGAATCTTTAATACCTCTCCGTAACTCTTCGTAGATAATCTGGTTCGAGTTTTGACCAATGTTTCGTTGATCCTGATACAAGAGTGGCAATGAGTACTGTCGATTCACACTGATCTCCAGATTCCTCATTGTCGTCGAAGTATCCGAACTGCAACTTCCCGAGCTCGATATACTCTGCAAACTATTCTCATCGCTCTCCCCTAGCTCGTCGTGAGATTCCTTGACGTACTCCTCGTCCTGTGTCCCTAATACTAATAGTCTTTCAGATTGATATGTATGAGAATGCCGCCTCTGATCAGGTTCCAACGCCCAACCGACCTTTTTAATACTATTCCTCCTGACCAACGGAGACTTGCTAAACCTCCTCTCACTTATACTATCCTGTACTCCGACGAGATCCTCTTCTCTGACTGGCGTCACGTCGAATACATGCTCTGTTGATTTGATAGTTACCGTTTCATTCTCTCCGAATACTTCGTCGAGCCTATCCAGTTCTTTATCACAAACCTCTTGGTCTTTCTTTTCTCCTGGTATCACATTTACCCTTTGAAATATTCTAGATATATGTTGAGGACTTAGATGTTTGATCTCTTCTTTAGCAAGAGGAACCGAGTTTATCCGGAGTAGAAATCTGGAATGACGAGGTGACTTCTTTTCCAAGCTGTCGAAACCTTCTTCATCCTCCTCGAGACTTTCCTCGATGGCCATCAACTTGGGAGCTGATTTCGAGCGCTCCAATGGCGGCCGATAATTATGTGAACCAGTAGAGAGCAAGATTTTCCGTCTGGGCAGCGAAGGGTTATCGTATACTGAATTAGCCAATGATAGACGCGCATTTTGGCGGGAGATTTTGTCTCTCTTGAACTCGTGTAATGCTTGGGCTAGTTTCGACCGTAGTTGCGTCGCCATGCGTTTGGCCACGGCCTCCTTGGAGCAGAGTACCGCGTGACAGCGGAGTTCTTGTTTGAGTTTTCGGCCCTCGTGGCGGTAGACCCAGCAGAAGATGCGCGGGAATGCCGCGGGGGCTGCGCAGTAGGTGATACGGTGCGACCAGTACTCGGTGAGCCCGTGCTCCTTGGTGAGAGCCTTCAGGCCCGAGTGGGTGACGGTGACTTTCATCTGGACGTCTGGCTTGGAGGAGCTGGTATAGTTTTTCCAGAGCGTCGACAGCGGCTTCTCCACGCAACCCTCGCCTGGAACAAACAAACAATTCAGTTTTAGTCGAATGGAAATGGAATACCTTTTCACTGTTTCATTATTCAGAATTTCATATCACTGTGTAGCATTTCGAAAAATTTGCAACTCTTGATTGTTTTTTCAAATTTGCTACAAAAGCTGTGTATTGACTCATGCAAATACGACAAAGACAGAAGATTCTTCCTGCTTGATCTAATGGGCCGTGACAGACGCTATAAATTAGTCTATAGCCTATCAAAAGCACATGTTTTAATCGAATTAACATTTCTCAAATGTTTCACGAATTTTCAACACCATTTTAAACCTGTTGCTGATCTTTGAAAACTTTTTTGTCTGTCATTTTATTGGCGCTATCCAAACTATCGTTAGTTTTATCTAGGTAGAAACTACATCCAAAGTGCATTATTCATTAGTTTCCACAGGTTGCTAAGGTAACGATTCCAGTGAACAAGGCATATCACAGTTGTGATTGTCAAAGAATGATTCATACCATCGCCTTATCGTAATACAAGAAACACTTTCAATCGAACACCACGATGTATCGTATCAACAGGTTGTCGTCGTGAACAAGTTAAAAGCATTACGCAGGTGCTCGTTTCAACCAATCGCGTTATCCGATATACTCTGTGTCTGGTACTTCAGACATTTCCGTTGATTTTTATAGTTTAAAAAAATGGACACCGCTTTGATGATAACCAATATTGTTTAGCTCTTTTATTGGCTAATAAAACAAAAGAGTGTGTGAAGTAATGAGACATTATATTTCAACAAAAGTAGAAATGTTCTCGGTGGTAAAGTTGTTAGTCACAAGTCATGATATCTACGAGATATGAAGGTTGCCCATCAACTGAATAATACTAAACCACTGGACTCGGTTATTTTAGAGGAACCGTTTCAACGTTCAACGATTTGAAATATGTAGTAGCGTTTCTAATTGTGCCAATCTCTCCCTGAATATTTGTCAGCCACAAACTATTTATTCAAGTATTTATTTAAATCTTCATCCAGTATATTTACGACTTGTTTTTACAAGAAGTGAGAAAAAAACAGGTTTAACTTGAAATAGAGGCATGTTGGTAACGAAATGATACATGGATATGTCGATGATATTAGTATTTGTTGAGTTGGCAGATAACTTCCAACTCTGTGAGTACGAGCATCTTTCATCAATCATGATCCATCACGATGGCAACAAACTCAACCTCATACTTTCTTGATCCTAGACTAATCATATTGCTCCATTTCAACTAATATAGCCTAGTAGTACACTGCTTTCCCACTCCCCAAGCAGTTTGATTAGAGGATACTCAAGTGAGAATTCACGGGAGTCGATTTAGCGAATTAACTTTTTTTTTTTAGTGATAGCTTCCGAATGGTATGAGGTATCAGAGTTCAAATACGGAGGAAACACATATATTTTCTATGCCTTCAAAATAATATATAACTTACACATATTTGAACAGTCTAAACGTATAAAAAAAATAGCAGTATACCGCCGACAATCATTCGCATCAGTTAAATAGCTTTTACTATTTACTTATACTAACTTGAATATATTAAAAATTATTACTATCATTGGATTTTAACAACGCTCTAAGTAAGATCTATTGGCGTCGGTGAATGATTTATGAGATAATGCTGTAATATTATTGGACATTGTTGCCTATCCATCGCTACTATAGCGTCAATCGAAGACTCAGCCAATTACTTGATTTGGCGCTTTAATATTATGTTGGGGCAAATATCAACACGCTGAAATGTGGAGTAACTTCTTGATGAAGGAGGGTGGGAGGAAGGGGGGATGGAGGGGGAAGGGTTTTTTGCCCGAGAAGACTGATTGATCGAAGATCGCGAACACAGATTGACCGATTTGGAAGCCAGCAGCGATTAATTTCAACTAAAGTCGACGTGATTGAAGAATAGTCGAAGAGTTAACCAGAGTCATTATGTAGTTTGAAAGTTGGTACTGAAGCCTAAAAACTCATCAGGGTTGCCAATCGAGGAATGATTTATGCACGATATATTGACGTTAGTTTTGCAAGGTCATCAATGAAAACGCTGTACATGAAGTCGGTTTCGTGAGAGATAATTTTTCGAGAAATATGTTTGAACTATTAGAACTATCCCAGTTTTTTAACGTTCTCTCACAACTTGCCATGATGTCTATTGTCTTTTTCTCACATGTAACGTAATATTTTAATTTAATCATTATAAGATTTCATATTTTATGTGTAGAAATTTGTCTTGTATCTAGACTGTATTATTGATTACATGTCTTGACCCTTATGGTCACTCACGATAGTGAGAAATGAACAAATCGAGTCTGACTTTTCTCTACAAGACCACCATCCATGAATAAATACACGAACCCTCAAGTAACTTAAAGCTGTTTGTGCAGTAGTATATAGGCCTACAGTACCGGTACATTATACTGTCCATTAGGATATTATAATGTATATTATCTCTTTTCATAGCCTCCTATTGCCTGAAGACATCGTTGTCTTCTTTTCTTTCTATATAACGTTCAAAAAAAACTTTCAAAGTTTGTGTGACTTGACTCCTTTGGCTAAACAAGAATATGTATGAGAAGCAACGGCTATTATAGTATAGCAAACTTAACAAAGAGTAATATCTTGCTGAATTTATGTATTTTATGGTCCAAAAAGTTTTATATAAAAACCATTCATAATAATTTGATTACATATTATAAAGTTTACAAAGTTGAAACTTGAAAAACTTGGCGATTTTTCGCATTACCTTTTGTTCTAAATGTTAATTTATGATCCTACTCCAAGTTTTTCCGTGAATGTTGACGAATCGACACCTCTGCATTGTTCTATACACAATGAATGCGTTCACAGTTGAAAACTGTATATTTGTGAAGTAAAAACGTTGATGATTTAAAATGAATAATCAGTTTGGATTATTTCTACCGGTTGATCTTACGAACCGGTTTGCCTAAAATCGTCAATTTAATTTATCATGTTATGAATTATCAGGAAAAAGTGAATGTTTTTTCGCAAAACTGGCTTGTTCACGTCATAAGGAGTCCTATTAAACTTAAAGGTACGTTCACATTTAAAAAAATCATTTCCTGTTCTTTTGAAATTATGGAATGTATTATCAAATACTATAGAAACCTAAAGTCTATACGAAAGAACTTGACACTGATATAAGAAGAAACGTATAAGTCAAGATGTTTTTCATTCCGTTTCATATAAAATATTAGATGAGACAACAAAAACTTCTTGTACATTTATTGTAGATGGCGCCACCACCTCTTCGCTTCTAAAACCGCAAACAGTTCACCGTCCCTTTGAGTGCTTTCTGTGTTTAGCATTCAAGGAGACCGTGCTATTGCATTGTCGTGTTCTGCAACTACTCACTGCCTTCTAAAACAAAGATCAAAAGGTTTTGAAAGAGTCAAGAAAAGAGTCGAATAAGAACCTGCTACTAGGGTGGTAGAGCTAGCGAAGCGTCAAGTTTTCAGAATTCTCGTTCGAACTTTTTTGTCACAGATTTTTATGGGTTTCACCTTAAAAATTGTGTATAAACGAGAGGTGAAAAAACTAGTTGCAAGAAGTAAAGCTTCTTTAATCACTGTAGAAACCAGTTCAGATGTAAATCGTTAACGATGAATTGGAAGCAAAGCGTTTAAATAACGTGATAAAAGTTCGATTTAAAATGAGAAAGACGTTACATTTTAAGTGTAGCACTCGATGCTTTTCATTGGATGAACGTTAGTTTTCTATTTGATGTTCATGTAACCGAACGTTTTGTTGCCATGACAATATGTATCTTCATCATAGTTATTATAGACACAGAATACAGATAGTTTGAATACAATTTCGATTTGTGTCAAAAGATGAAAAAAGATGAAGATATATAAATATTCATATATACATGTATAATAATATCAGTACAAATCAGGTTACTCAGCACAGTTTTTTAAAATCTCAATATTCAGATGAGATTTCCCTGACTTTCCCGATTTTGAATGTGGTCTTGTCACCAAATATCGATAAACAACGGCAAAGAATTATGAATTCAAGAACGAAAAGAAAATATATGGCCGTGCGAGGCAACATGAACGTGAACGAAAATGACGATTTTGACTTGAAAGTAGGTCAAGTCAAATCAGCAACTATTTATCAGCATGTTGAATTATGCATTACTTAAAATTATTCACTAGCTTGTTATCATATTGCAAGATACGAGATTTCAAGCAAGTTCTCAAAAGTTTATCCCTTTCAGAATTAAAAAAACAACACAAAAGTAACTTTAACTGAGGGTATACTTGTTATCACTATGGTTACGCATGCTTTATTATTTTGTAGGGCTGGTTCAAGTGATCATCAAATGTGGTGAAAATTGTGGCACTTGATGAAAATTGAAATATGTCATTCAAATGTTGTGAATTCGGTGTAGATTAATTTTGTTTTCACAATTTTCCCCCTCTTTTAAAATGTCTTCGTGTTTTTTTCTCGAAACTGGTCCAACCGATTTCCCATAAAAACATTACAGGGCAATAATAGATAATGACACGTCTGTACATTAAATTTCATTGTTTTTGAGTTGCAATTTGAAGAGTAAGAAATATTCATCTCCATCCTATTCGACATAATTGAATCTTCACTTACGTTCATTCTAATTACCCACGATCAATTACAGACAGTTGCTCGTTAAGTACTCAATTGTTTCGGCCAATTAAACGTTCAACTTATTAACGGTTACCATGGCTACCGATGTTAATTGTCGTCATCAACCACACAATATTAATCAAGCGCCTTCTCACGCAGGCAGTCTGGAATCAAATCGGCCGTGAGCTCTTGAAACCATCTCTCGTCTTATCGTCCTCTCTTCGCATCCCCAATTAATCGAGCTGTGGTGGGGTCTTCAAGCGAACAATAGTGCGAATAACCACCCACTATACTACGTACAAGAACCAGTGCTGGTTGTTAGATTGAGATCCCACCAACAGCTAGGTTAAATGGGGGTTCGAAAGAGAGTTGATGATACTCGAACCCAGGACCAGCTGCTTGAGGCTGAGTGTTTTGGTGCACTTAGTGCCATCATTGACACACAAGTTACTGCATTGTCGAAATAAAAAAACTTCCAGTTATGGAATAAAAGACGAAAGATTCGAATATGATAAACTCTTGCATGCTTGAAATCAGTTGAGAAAGTTGCCAAACTATAATGAACATACTTATTTGAGGCATAACCATGAATTATTCAAAACTACCGATTCTTGATGTGAAAGTTTAACGAACTATCGATTATCATAATAATTTCTTATTTCTTATAAAAGATAGATGCGTGTGATATATTATTATTCGAAGCAAACTAGACAATAGACCGTGGTCACCTTAATAGTACGTTATTATAGAATAACTAAAAACCTAATATTACATAATATTTCTGAATATAGATAGATAATGGATCTTTTGCAAAAGATATATTGGATGTAATTATCAAGATCTTTTTTTTCTTATGTTGATTAGAAGAAAACAAAGACATAGAAAGAAAGAAGAGAAAGGAAAAGCGGTGAAAAAAAGACGAGGATCAATAAACAATCGACTTTTCCTCTCACCAAACAAAAGTTATTGATTATCCTTGATGTTTTTGGTTTGATATCCTCAGTTTTTGGTTTGATATCCTTGGTTTGATATCCATTAGTTGACTGTTTTAGTTATGTTGACATTGAGATTGTTTTTAGGTTGTGAGGTCGCTCTTGTTGTGCCTCAGCTGAACGATACTACCTTGTCGTTACTCGAACCTCATTTGATGGTAATGGGAATTCGATTTCAATAAAAACAATATATTTTTCACAGTATGATTCATTATTGGGACACTCATTTTTCAAGAACAAATTTTCCAATTTAGTTGTCTCAACTATTTCATATTATTTAACTTGTGTTGTTGTACAATAGTTTCAAATCAAGTCTCCTAATAGTGATGTGCAATGATGATGAATTGTAGGTGTTAAATTATTGCCAAGTGATTTGGAAATAAGAACTTCAAAAATCACGGCACACGAGAAAAATAAAATCATTGTTTTGAAAATCGTGATCATGAACTACCTATTTTCACACGTTACATCAATTTTAAAATGAATATTTCATTAAAACTATCGAATGTGCCATAACAAAAAGAATATTTCATAGTCTTGGAGAATAAGATCACTATGATTATGAAACGTTTAGGATAATGTCAAAGGTGTGAACTTATTCCCATGTAATTTAGAATCACTTTCAAATTGGGTTTGTCATTTTATTGGATCCTAGAAGAGTAATTGTTGTAACCGCGTGACGCTAGAAACATATTATAGCTTTTAAACTTCTTCTTTTTCAAATTGAATACATCAATCAGAAAATTAATAATGGATGCATTTCAAAATTTTCAATTTTTTCATTGTGAAAAATGATATTTTTGAAAGTCATTAGTAGGCCTAGTTACGAAATTGATATAACTTCAGAAATATATTATATTTGATTGAGAAGACATTCACCTCGAACTGTTAATGCAATATGGTATATATATATATATGTCTTTATAAAGATGTCTTTATGTCTTTATTTGCATGTATATATATATATACATATATCTATATATATCTATATCTATATATATATCTATATATATATTTATATATATCTCTCTATATATATATGTATATATATATATATATATATATATATATATATATATATATATATATATATATATATATATATATATATATATATATATATATATATATATATATATATATATATATATATATATATATATATATATGGATAGATAGATAGATATAGGCCTAGATATACTCGGCTGTATATGATGTTTTTCAAAATAGTAAATTTGTTTTTTTCAAGCTCCGCTGATAGTTTTTAATTCATCTGTTGTTTGGCGGAGTATCGTCATTTAGATCTAATATAATCCTTATCTATAAAATAAAACAATTTGAGAAATTTGTAATTACTTTAAACATTTTAGACCATTTACATATTTTGCTTTGTGAAAAAGTAAGAACGCTTTTGGCGCAATACCTTTGAAGTTTGAGATATAAGAAAAATATTCCAATTTTGAAATATCTCAAGCTTTGTAGTGTTAATTACGAGACCCCTCGGGGTGCAATACGCTTTACCTTAGCTCATGAAATACGTCGGTGTTTCATGAGCAGAAGTTGACGGCTTGAAACTACAAACCGTTAGTGTTAGTACAAAGGAGGGACGTTCGATCGGGGCGGCCATTATTCGGAGTACATCAACTTTTCTATGACGTACATTTTAAGGGTTAATTGAGTATGTTTGAGAATATAATATCATTAATTTTGTAATTTTGTGGGTTATATGATTTTATTACAACCAGTGATCGTTATATTGAATTGAGTGAGATTTTGTTTATTGCTGCATGTACTGTTGAACTGGGAGATCGCACATGTCTGATGACGTGAAGAAAAGATTATTAGAAAAAATATAATTTTCAAGATAATCTGGAACAAATTTCAGAGTTCGTAGCTTGGATTCAATTAAACGTATCATTTAATTTGAGTGGTCTCTATTTCTCTAGTATTTGATCGTTTAAAAACGGTACCGCTGAGTTCATTCGAAATGAACAACGAAAAAAATGAATTTCTATTGTAACCAAAATCGCTTCCAAAATACGTAGGACTACATTCAATTGGGAATGATTTATATAATCGAATGTAAAAACACTTGATTAGTAACGTCGGATCGAGATAGTTTCATATTGGGGGAGAGTTAATTAAAACATGTACTACTATAGATTTGTTTTTATATAAATCGTGATTTTGGCAAACTATAAATGGATTTTTAAAACTAGTCGTAATTTACTACATAACCAAAGTTTGTTATTCAGTTATTGGCAGCAATGACACGTCTTATTAACGTCAGGTTATGTCACACAAGAATCGTGGGTGTCGTGACTTTTAATTATAAAACTTGAATCTAGAAGGCTTTTTTCATTGCAAATAACATCCAATAGCGTTTCTGCGTTTCGACGAATCACGAACGTTTGTGCCATCGAGTTAATCACTAGTTATTTTCAGCTTTTTGATAATTACTCAGTCCCAGTTTTCTCTCTTCTATTGTTAGTTTCACTCTCATTTTCTCTCGTAGAGTTGGAGGTGGTGGAGAAGGGTATAGTGAGGTCAGGATGAAGTGATACCAACAGATTCTGTCATGATATAAAGAAGGTGTATATATCAACTCGCGTCTTTCAAGTGAAGTATTTCTGGGGTTAGAATCTGAGTCCATGGTCCCATTTGCTTGTAGTGCAACTATCGCTTTTAGATCGAACTAAATAGAACAAAATGCTCAACATGCTAGACAGTAGAATTATTTTAGCAGTGGTATTTTTCTTCTTTCCACGAAAATTGAGAATTTTGTAAGTTCAACAATGTCAACCGGTACCGTATACTCATTCTTCTCATACTTTTATCTACATCTAGTTCACAAGGGAATCTAAATCGCGACAGGCAAATGGGACCGTTGGCTCTGATTTGACCGCAAGAAACCACAAATGCCTCCCATGTTATCAGGATGGGAGTTGGTACACCTTTTCTATATCATGATAAAGTATGTTGGATCACTACATCGTGATTACTCAGTCGCAGTTCACTCTCTTTTTGTAGTTAGTGGTGGGAGAGAGGGGTAGTGAGGGAGAGGGTGGTGACGTAAGGGATGGAAAACTCGGCCATAAGAATTAAGGCTGCCCTAGATATAAATCGGTAGATCGACCCAATTGCATTCTGTTGTCTGGAAACGAGACAGCTAATCCGATTCGAATGATTTCACAAATATTACGATTTTTGAATAAGCAAGGACAGACATGAAAGGGATGACGTAAAGAACAATGAAAAGAAATTAAGGGAGGATGGAAATTATCATGCATATCGAAAATATTTTTCCTTTAATTTTTTTGTATGATTTTTACAGCTTTCTGAATAATTCACATTACAATTTATTTTGTGATGGTGAGATCATTCTTGATGCACGCTATTCTAACGATCCTATCTTGTCATACTCGATTCTATTGACTTTGTGCCAAGTTTCACATGTTGACTTGAAAACTATATAATTATATTCACAGAATTGATCATATCGAGAAATGTGATCATTTCTCCCTTTATTTATGTTGGGTTTAACAATGTACTGTATTGACGCCCAAGATCTATTTGATAGGTTAATGATACATGAGATAATGGGATGATGAGATAGATTTTTTTTGATAGTGGGGAGGAGTCGTTCGTGGCCTGTTGTTAAGATTGTGGAGGAGGACCTGATATTGAGAGAATTTAAAGAAGTGGTAGTGGGGAGGAAGTTTTATTATGGGATTTAATAGTTTTTGTTGGTTGGGTGTATTTTTGATAATTATTATTCGTTTTCTTCATCTTGTTCCTGTTTTGTTAATGTTGTTTTGTTAAGAGTTTTGTTAATTTAGTTTACAACTAACTTACAATTTAGTTACAACTGTAAGTGTGAATAATAAATAAATAAATAAGGAACCATCCCAGTTCTGACCTAAACGACAGAGGGGAAACCACAAAAAAAATTAGGTTGATCGACCATGGCGGGAATCGAATGATGATTCAGTCATTCAACTTGTTTTACAGCTTGTCCCAGTATCATTTCTACCTATTCTCTCAATAGCTAGAGTGACAAATTATACAGTTAACTTCCATTTTAGACCAACAATGAACTCCTAACTTTGGCAATCATTCCTATTTCAGACAATGGACAATATTACAATAGCAGACATATTGTAATTATCATTCTAGACTCATGTTATTTCTACGACAATCCTTCTACTTTCACCTTTACTTTGTTTCAGGCTCGAGCGCACGTTTCGTCCCACTCTTTATCATCGACGGTAAGAAGTTTCGGTCGTGAATAAATCGAGTTTGACACTTGTGAGCGATATTAATCGAAGTTAGTAAAAGCCGGCGTTGGTTTGTCAAATATTCTGTCTCAGTGCGCAGCTAATTGGCAAAGTACCCGGTTATTGTTCTTTGATAAATAGGCCTCCACCGGGTAGAGACATGTGAATAGAATCACTAGTGATCAGTTCCATGTCAAGACATTTTGCGCCCCTAGGCCTCAACATTTTTGGTTCTCCCCCCAGTCACATAGGCTATGAACAATTCACCATGAGATGCGTAAATTTGAATAGATATTTTTTTCATTTTTTGAGTATTGTTTTTAATCCTCCTTTCATTTTCTCATGGTTTTTCAATTTGAAATTATTTCACTCTTTATTCAAGAGTTGAACGTACGAATGTATAAGATACATTTCTACAGAATAAATACAACTCGATATGATGATATATTTTTTAATACTTATAATATAAGTACAGGGTTTAATTGATTATAAAATGAAATAAATCCTTATTTTAGATACCAGTATATAATTAGTCAACTTCTTCATCAAATTATCACGTCTATAGTAACCGAGTTTCAAAAGGTAAATTGTTCGCTATGAATGGTTACCAACCTCTTCACTTCCAACAATAAAATCATCCATCTTTTGTCACCAAAAATGACTCGAGTGTGAATGTCAACGTTGAAGACATTCCACATCTCTCACAAAGGCAAAGCACTTCGTATCACGGAGCTGTTGTATATATAGATAATACGCCACAGAACATGTCTTGCTAAGCAATTTGTCAAGAGCTTTGTCGGTCACGTGGTATATACGTACTGACGTCATTACGGTGGAAACAAAAAAACAGCTCGGCTGGAAAAACGTTTCAAGTTTGCGTTAAATGTAATTTGGACGTCTTTCTTTTCTGAAGATATGAAAAAATGATCATCAACTTGAAATATGCAACGTGAAAATGACGCACTTTCGTCTGGTATTCCGTTGAACTCTTGTCGGATAATAATAGGCCTATTTTTTCATATTCCGTGGGGTGACATTGGGCTGAAATTCACAACAATAGGAAAAAAAGGTTTACAAATACCCTCAGAAATACAAGTCTTTTTAAGAGAGATTTTAAAGGGTAGTTCGTAAAAAAAAAATTCATCGTATCTTATCGCGTAAAAAAGTATTTCGATATCTTTCTCTGTCTCTCTCTCTCTCTCTCTCTCTCTCTCTCTCTTTCTCCCTCCCTCTCAATATAGGTATTCATTAAAAGTATCTAAAATGAAAAGTCATGTATATACAGACCCGTTTATTATAATTCAAATGAAGAAAACTGAATTCAATTGAATTTAACGTAATGCTCTTATCCCCATCATACTGTGAACGTGAAGCATGATAACCCGTTATGAATAGAATGATACTGAAACTTGTGGCTCAC
The DNA here is from genome assembly GCA_907164805.1 of Brachyptera putata. Lineage (NCBI taxonomy): Eukaryota > Metazoa > Arthropoda > Insecta > Plecoptera > Taeniopterygidae > Brachyptera > Brachyptera putata. The sequence continues at coordinate 10,115,673 of OU015472.1, forward strand.
TTCATCTATATTATAAGCGAGAATAAGTCAGACTTTATCAACTTATAGAAACATGAATCATGATATATTATTATTTAAATATCGTTTCACTACCTGATAAGATTATACTGCTTGCATAATGTAGGAAAATATCATTACCTTGCAAGAAATAATCAAATTTCAAATAAACCGTTGAAAAGAAAATTCAATTCGGAATTAACTTTGAATAGAGAGTGTGAATTATTATCAGTAGGCCTACAAGTATCGTACCGATGAATCGACAGCAGCGTTCTTAGGAAGTAAAACCAGCTATACTTGAAATCAAAACTATTCTGCTACCGCGATTCAAATTGGATAAATTTATGAAATATTACACTGCGCGTCTGACATTTAGTTTCATTTTATACTCTATAATCTTTTATACATGTAAACAGAAAAGGAGAAATACGTGTTCACGCAATTTTTCGGAGCAGCATTTCTTCTGTCTAGATTGAAGTCTTCTTTGTAGCACATGTCTCGAACTAATTGAAGTTGAGGTGCACTATACCCAGTCTAGTGAACGTAGAGGATCACAATAATCTGATTCAAAATATAATATGAACCATTCACCATGCAAAACTGAAAGATCCTGAAATTCACTTTCATGTTTCTTAGCTTCGGAGAGAGTCTACTTCAGGAAGTAACAAGATTTGTGTGTCCATAGAGCTATAATCCAATTGAGTATAAACTCAATATTGAAGCAACACGTGTCTATGGTGTCTGGAACGATAAAGTTGAGCAAACATTTCGATATATTTCATTTTACTTTGATACGTGAACCAAGATGCTCCAAGAGATTTGGAGATTCTTTTCTAACGTAACAACAACAAAAATTCCAGATATTATTAGATGTTAATGAATATCTGTGAGAATTTTTGACTAATAGTTTTCCAGGACGAGAATAACGATTTGAAACGCAACTACGTATTTCAAAAGATTGAAGGCTTAGTGTGTTTCTCTATACAATTGTCACGTTTTTTTTTTTAATTCTTGGGTTGGTAGGTTCTTAGGTAGGTTGGTGATAACATATCTCGTGGATACAAGTATAGACCATTCCCAAGTATTTATTAAATTCATTTTAAATCGCGTCGCATCTGGAAGGTGGAAAAATGAGAGAGATTTTAATTCCTTTCTTCATCCTCATCTTTGAACCTTTGAAATCTTAACAAAAAGTGTGCATTCTATTCCATATCAAACTTGATTCCAATCTTTCTTTTACTTTCATCTCGTTTCTCATGAATATATCTCACATTTACCTGATATTATCAACCCGAGACACCGATCGTCTTATCCTGCAATACGAGGGTTCCGACGTGCAACTAGACAGTCACATGTGATAAGATTGAAATATTCAATTAAAATGTAAATTGAATTTAAAATCTTCTTCTCGATCTAAAAGATAAGTATGTCTTATAAACAATCCATGGTGTGACTTTTCATTCATATAATTTCTCTTCCATGAATCTCATTCTCGGAGTGATATCATTTTAAGAACATCTAGATAGACTGTTTCTCGTGTATAGTAATATACACGGCCATCTAAATCGAACAGTGATATCTCTTAGAATAGAATCTCGGTCTTTTGTTGTTCACGTCACATATTCTCTCATCTGACAGTCTGAGTGGAAACTGAAATCGAGTTGGTTGAAAGCTCGAGTCGGCATGGTATGAGTTGTCGTCAATTCATAATGCAATATCATCCGCTCATTCATAACAATACAGCTGTTTTTGGAGAGGAGCAATAATCATCAGTTCATCGTAATTCCACATTACTGGATCTGATGGGTTTCTATACCAACATTATAAATTGAACCCCAAGAATTATTGATGAAAGTTTCTTTATTTTTCTATAATTTGTCTCATTCCTTGATACCAATCTTGGAAACGATAGAAGCGTCAGTAAGGAAGTGTATGGTAATGATACGGTAATAAGTGAAGTAACAATTTTCAAGCTACTATGTTGGTGGATGACCGCCAACACTCGTGAAATGTGATATATCGATTTAGGTGTGAAACAGAAGTAAAAGTTGTTCTCGTTGTTGTTTTTGGATTGAGGCAGCTTCTCATTGAGACAAACGGATTGAAAAGATAAGATCATAGATCGAAATAAGGATTCAGCGCAGGCCTCTTACAATTTTCATTTTTTGTCAATATGCAGAAGAGGACATATGTTAATTGTTCCGGAAATGAGGCTGAGGATGACAAGGTAGGATCGTTTGGATGGTGCACTACAAGAACCATCTCACAACTCCAAGCTATGGTTTGCTCAATGTTAGTGATGTTTCGATTTATGAACCTACTGTTCAAGTATTGAATCGTGTATACAATTGGAACCTCAATTGATAAACGTAATATTTTAACATTTTAAGCATAATTTGGTTTCCGTTTTGGCATTATAACACAATAATTCCCATATTCGGACTCACATAATTCCGGCTCATCGTTTCTAGAGCAGTGAAACGTTCAAAACACGTGATACCTGTTTTTATCAGGAAGATTTATCTTCACCTAAAACCCAGTTTGAAGAGCTGTTATCTTCAAGGTAAGCGGTGCTAATCGTTACAAACTGTCTCTCTTCTTCTGAGTGTTAAACTGACAGAACCGGCCCTGACTTGGATCCAGGCCTATTAGAGCATGGCTGACGTAATCACACGAGGAGATACGACTGTTGAGGCTATCATCAGGAAACACCGAAGTGGCTATTCGTCGGTCCGGAACTAGGTTTTAGATTAGTTTTAGAAAAGGTTTTAGTTTGGATTGGATTAGTTTAGGATGTTTGGTTGGTTTTTGGGTTGGTTGGTTTAGGTTAGTGTGGATGGGTTAGGATCGATAAATTGGTTATATTAGGGTGATTAAGTCTAATTCAGGATGCACGCAAAGCATGTTTCTCAGGTTACCTTAGTAACTACAGAAGTCGAATGTAAACAAATTATTACTAAAACACAATTTCGGAGGATGTTGCTGTTCAATTATGACAAAATGTGACAAATTACAAAGGATCCCAACTTCTTCTAGAATTCTGTGAAAAAAAATCAGAATAATGTCTACATTCGGCTGTATTCGAGATATATTTCTCATATAGGCTTATTTCAATCATTTTCGGTTCAGGGATAATTTTCATTTTGTCAAAATTCTTTTTTTTTATAGCCGATTTTGCCTCGATTTTGCTGTCGAGTTCGAAGTTGATCGGTTCCCCCGCGTATCTGTAATCATGCAAGTCGTGAATAAAGATGTCACCTGTTGGCCGTGAGAGATAAGTGCAGCTAGCTGTTAGCTCGAGTCTGCAGTCGAGAGTTGACTTATCTGAACGTCCTCCGATGACAGATCGCGGCCAGGCGGTGTGATTGCGCAGGAAGTGTTGGCGGGTTGCAGTACAGGCGAGAGAACAAGTACACAAACATGATCTTATCGAGCTCTTTGTCCATGCTAGGGATATTTCTATCGAAATCAACGGCTGGAATAATATATGAGAGTTTGAACGTTCAGTTTTTGGATATTTCAAAATATATATCGAATTGGTACACCGTTAAGTCACTATAGAAGTATGTCTACAGATAATCCAGTGTCTATTTATTGATTAAAAAAGTATATATAAAAAAAACATGAAGATTAAAAGAAAACTCCTGATTTGATCGACTTATAATATATCCAGATACAGTATAGCCATCAATTTCTCAAGAATTACGTGATTTTTTAAAAACAGTGACAAGTTTCGTTCACGAGTCCCAATAATGAATCTATATTCTCAATCTAATTTATCTTAGATCTAACTTTTAAACACGATTGAATTTGTCTCTTTAATTTGTCGACTTCATGAACTTTCGTCCACGGTTCATGTGGGTTTATGATTTCTATAAACTTTTGTCCATCTGATTCAGCAACCCAATTGAGGATCGCCGTCTTGACTGAAGCAAAGACCCAAGTTTTTCTTTTGTCGAACATCATTTGTCAATGATCCACTCATCAGAACCTCCAGTTGACTTAACGCTGTTGGTGAAGTTGTTAACACAGAAATAACCGCCAATTAGGGTGGTAAGACCACCCTTGTGGTGTCCAGAACGATCCTTCCCTTGTTCTTCCTCCTTTCTCCTTTCTTTGTCTCCTTGGTTTCCTCGATCTTTCCTTATTCTTTGTACTTGTCTTCTCAACTTCAAGTTGACAACAATTACTTTGTTATAAGTTTCCGCTATCGACAAATAAAATTGTATTTCGGTATGTTTCTCGTCGACGGGCTCCTGTCTTCCTGGAGTGACTGTCCACTTGACCTGGATGGTCAGCAGGTCAAGAAGAGAGTCTACTGTGTCATAAATCATGTTATTGCACGCGTTGATTGGACACGCGAAGTACGATACGTGACGTCATCATCGGACAAGCTGACAAGTGGTGGAGGATCGAAACGTACGATTGGTAGTTATTATGGATAAGGGAGGCGGTCGATCGGATCCTTTAAGCGTTTTGAAGAGGCAGAAAGGTGTTATTTGAATAAATGGCTCGACAAAGACAAATTTAGGGCAAGGTGATGGTACTTGAGAATTGAATTTTAACGAAGGTACAAAAATATTTTTTTCGAATACGAAAAATGAATAGAGTCGCTGACGAATTACGTATTTGCTTATTGGAATTCCGGATTTGAGATGATGATTTCTAGTTTTCTAAAATTGGGGAATTGAATATCGTAATTTTCCATTAGAATCTAGTTTTAGGGTTATTATGACCTTTAAGTTTCCTTCATCATGAACGTATGTATAGATTGATAATTGGAGTAGGAAAGGGCGGAAAGCGAGTATTTTTACGTGATACATATTCCCTAATTTTAGAGAAAACTAGAAATCATCATCTCAAATCCGGAAACTGTAATCAATTCATTTGTCCTCCAGGACTGCCCTTTTTCTGAATCGTGACGTAGACATTACTCGGTTCTGTTCATGTTTCTCCACAAACAAAAAAAGCTTTTTTTTGACTGTGGTTTCTATAGAGAATCTGTAATACATACGTCATGACTCACGGTCTCTGGATGACAACAAAATTGATTGACATTTCTGAAATTGAGATGATGATTTCTAGTTTCCTCTGGAATTAAATAAATAAATATCGTCATCATTAATTAAAATCTCGTTCAAGGGATGTAATGTCCTTTAAAAACCTCCCTATCACGACAGAATCATTATAGAGATCTCATCAAACTCGAACACCTTTTACATAATTATATTCATAAACTCGCTTTTCAATTTGATTATCTCACAGACCGAATAATGCTCAGTGTGAATTCCTGCTACTCACTCACACGCGCCGAACGTGTCCACACGAGTTGGTTTCAACCACTAATCCACAACACATGTCAGTCGAGTAATTCTATTACAGTTTTACTCGCACGCCCGTCACATCAAAGACAAACATACTTTATTCATGTTTCACTATCGAAAAAATAAATGAAAAATAAATAAACACTGTATTTTTCAAACGGTCGGCATTCGTAATCCGAGATGAAGGCTCCGATCGACCGTCCCCCCCATCCCACATCACTAGTGCACGCGTGGTTCGCACCTTCATCCCTTGTGGATACAAGTGTGGATATATATATATATATATATATATATATATATATATATATATATATATATTATTCATTTATTGATTCATATAGGCATTCACAAGTGTTGGTTATATATATATATATATTCATTTTAATTCGGATTATTCTTGCGTGAAAAACTTTATTTATATTAGCTACGTTTTGAGTCAAATTACAAGTCCATGACAATATTTGTCGGCTGGACATTTCAATTTATCTTCAATATAGCTTGAAAATGAGGAATGTAATTTGACTCGAAACGTCGCTAATATGAGTAAATAAAGTTTTTTACGCAAGAATAATCCGAAAATAAAATGAATATATATTTATATATATCAGTACATAACGTGTTTTCGCTGGCTATTACGTGAAAGTGCAGGGAGGAAGGAGGGAAGGGGAGAGGGAGGGGGGATGAGCAATTACTTTTTTTTATAATGCACACGCTCGAGTTTAATTATCGTCTGGTAGAAATTCTGTCCGTTTTAATCGATGGTTATTACTGAGGAACCCGCTTGCAAACGCCTCCCGATCAAGTTTTTTTAAATATATAAAAGTATATAATAATAGTTATAGGCCGGGTATGTATTAAGAACAGCGTGGACCGTATTTTATTATATGAATATGGCAGTGAAGTTGTATTGCAAGCTTAGTTTTAATGTGGTTTAATCATTAGATTTACCTTCGTATAAATTGTTTGTTTTCTGCGTTGTTTTTTTAGGTATGACAAACAACTTTGTTAATGGAATCAAACGCTTTGTAGACTTCATACATATTGTGTGATAGAATTAGTTGCGATAATGATATGTCATTCAATTTATTCATGATATTATTTTTTGAATAGTCGAAAAATGTTAAATTATAATGATAGATCAATAGGATACACGGGGTGTAAACTTGAGTGATTGAACAATGAAATTGAATAACATCTTCATTTATATTTGCTATTGTTTTTTTCATTTCAGACATCTGACCTCTCCCTCTCACTCATTGTCATCCAATATACTATGCCATGTAATAGACACAAAATTCCGAGTTCGCTCCATGTTCACATTCAAAACGAAACACTAAAAAAATGTATCCCAGTTTTCAAAATTTTCTTTTTTTGTTCTCATTCCAGACTTCTATTTTCTCACTCTCACTCATTGTCATTCAATAGTCTCCCATGTAATAGACAAAGAAGTCAGAGTTGACCTCAGATGAAATCGAGTCTAGCCACCATAAAGTGACTTATTATATTCCAGGTTGGGTTTCACTTTTCTCCATATACAGATGTTGAATCGTGTCGCCATCTGTCGGGTGAACTTGTTCGTCCCAGTCATTGTGGTCATGAAAACGAGAGGTAAAACTAGGATGGTTTATTGAAAGTGACACGATTCAGATCAAAGAATCCTTTGCACACTTTTTTTTATCGCAGATGTGAGATTTGATGTGATCATTTCTGTACCATGGTAATTGGAAGGAATCAACTGAGGTGACTCGACAATATTCATTCTCACAGACCACTTTTACCACTATCAAGTCGTAAATTATTCAATTTTATTGTTCAGATGAATTATTACATTATGGCAATTAATAGATATTGAAATCTTGTTACTTTTTGTTTTCAAAATATAAGTATAAATTATTTGTCTAGACAAATAATTTCCAATAATAGCTAATAGAAAATTCAAGTATGTTTGATCAACTTAATTCTAGTCATTGATGGCTTTCACTTTTTATATTTGACTGAATTCCATTTTGGACAATGAAATATTGTCACAAAATTTCAGATCGAATATCACTGTGCATGTATATTTTAATTGCTCGCAATTTATTTACTCACGTAATATGTTAAATAACCGCATCAAAATCGAGTATAGTATACCGTACAACCTACAAAAGGAAACCAAAGAAAATAATGTGGATATTATTTTTCACGAAGGAAAATCCGGAGAAAATCACCAAAATCAGAGGAAAATTTGTGATCTAAAAATAAGTGATTGAGATCGATCAGTTGATAAATGACTGCTGATACGAACATTCATAATACGGTATTTTCCGTCACGGTAAAACACGTGAACCAGTCAGAAACTTTAGGGAACGTTCCTGACCGTTTCACGTAACTTACCGGGACGTGAAGAACCGTACAACCGTCGTTCTATAAATCAGCGTAACTCACTTCTATACGTGCTGCTATTGCGTTGTTCTTAGTTTATTCGGAACGTATTCTAGATAGCCGAGACAATGTGAAACAAAAGAACCATTTACTTTGAGTATAAACAAGAGCGGTGGTCCATTAGGGAGAGAGAGAAAGGGAGAGACACGAGAGAGTAGAAAGAGAGAAAGAGAGAGAAAGAGAAGAGAGAGGTCCAAGTTAAAACAGAACGAGTATAGGGTCTAGCGGATGTAGTAAAAGCTTTTAACTGGAAATGCGCGGTAAAAAAGAAATGGACCGTTCAGTCTCCACGTCCGTATCGTGTCTGTGTCCGGCTAATGTGAGATGAAGGTCAAAGGTGAAGAGCGATTGGTCCGCCAAAAATTCGATAGAACACTACGTCTATAGCCCACCTGACTTCGTCAAGTATTTCCAAGCTGATCCTTTCACTGTTCCCAAGACACCTAAATAACTATCAATTATAGCGTTTCCCTATTCTATTTCATCCCCTAGATTAGTCCTGACTTCCACATAATTTTTTCTCGTTTAATCAACTTTTGAAATCCGACTAAGAGTCATTTGTTCCCTAATTAAGGTTAAGGATGACAAATCAGGATCATTTGGACAGAGCACCACAAGAGTAATCTAAACTCCACAATATATCAACGTGCTGAGCTAAAAAAAAATGTATTTTATTATAAAACCTGGTCATCACTATTTCGAAAGTATTTTGAAAATATTGATGATCAGTGCTTTTAATGGAAGGTCATTACATCGTTTACTCCACTAAGCCAGTTATTATTACCAAGTCCAGTTAGCCTTTATCTGAGAGTTATCTAAATTGCTAATGTGTGGTATATGAATGATGACGAAACAAATCAATCAAACAATGCTTTTCAACGGATATGAATCGTGTGAAAATATCCATGTTTTCTTCCAATTAATGACACAATTGAGTTTAGTTGTTGGTGGAGAATTTTGAATGGTAGAAGATATCAAAATTACAATACCTGGAATACACAGATATTCTCACTACCTTCAAGATGGTACAAGTTGGAACTAATCAACTTATAGGCCTAACGCGTAATTGTCACAGGTTGATAATTTAATTTAACGTTGATAACAAAATTTTGAAGGTATTACACTTATCTGTGTTCTTCTATATTAGAAATTGATATCTCAACCTTTCGAAAGTTATCGGACAAAAATCGATACTCTAAATCGACTTATATGCACTCATAACGGAATAAAACATTAATTACAAATGTAACTGAAATATTGTTGAAATTATTCGAATAACATGATTTATCTATTTACTTCTTTTGGTCATTACACGTGTTCAAGTTTATGCAAGGTGCGTTCAGTCACGCGAGATAGCCGGTATAGAAGTTCAACGTGTAAAAAACACCAGTCAAATGAATGGGAATATATCGACCTTGATATGAATAGTAAGTCCGTGCAAGTCGAATTCTGATTTCCGTTAAAATGAAACTTGACAAGAAAAAAATCCCTCTAAATAAAAAACATCAACATAAAAGTCATCGAAATCGTCAAGAATATATGACGATGAGTTGCATTTTTTTTGTATACATGTTTTAATGGTTTTGTTTAACGATAAAGTTTAACGACGTCATGTAAAGTGTACTGTTTGAATATACAATCGTTGCTATGGAATTGATCACACTTCGACAAACAAAACAATAAAACAAAAAGCGAAATAAATTTGAAATTAACAGCGTCGTAAGTCATGGGTGAGATTTCTTTTAGAAAAGTTCGACTATATTCGTTTTTCAGTGTAGTTGTCTGTCAGCACACTTCAAACTTCTTTTTTTCCATTTTGATACTACTTAACGACCCCACCAACAGCTAGGTTATATGGGAGTACGAATGAGCGGGTGATAATGAAACGATGAACGGATGATGGGAGAAATTACCTTTACAAAAAACCAAGCCTTATGCGGAACCCGAACCCACGCTCGACCTGACTTCAGTTTCCATCGCTATCTACGATAGTTCACTGAGCCACGGGGGCGGCTTTAACCTTCTATTCAAATAACAATTAGGAACAACATTTATTTTTTTGACTTTGAGCTCTATTCGGATCTAAATCGATACACGCTTCGCATTTAAGTACTATGTCTTGATAAAGTTTTAACGCAACATTTCTGTATATTATATAACACACATTTTAGGAATGGCCTTCTATATCTAACTTGAAACATTTTAGCCGATTACCTAGAAAAAAAACGCCTATTATTACAATACATCGTCTAATTTCAAGTGGTCCTATTATGTTGAATATAATTAGTCTCTGATCGATAATCGATACAATCTCGAAACTGATCGATCGGTCGACAATGAGAGCGGAACGTACAAACTATCAACAAAGAATTTAAAAAAGTGGACCGATTTAATCGAACGATTACTAATTAATACGATTTCGTGCAAGAATGCCATGGATTATAAATGCTCGACCATCCCGATCGGCTGTGTATGATAATAGAAGAAAACAGACGGTCGTGAGTTGGGTTGTTACAGGAATTTGTCCCTAACGGAGTCTGAACTGAAGTACACCTTACGTGTGTGACGTCAGACATGGGTGTGAATTATGACGGCTCAAGACACCAGTGCGTCAATGATAGTAGGTGTGGAAGACGGTTGTTCGTGGTCACCAACAGTCAGTAGAGGGTCATCGACAACGTATTTGAGTATGCGAGAAATTGGTGAACTAAAATAAAACATTTTGAAATTGAAAAAAAAAAACTTCAGTAACATTATGCGAAAATAAAATCAATTGAAGTTTCTATAGATAACCGAAATGTATTGAAGTTGATTTGAAGTTGAGAAAAGGCTATCCATTAAAATATTGGTTTTCTCAATCAAAAGTTTTCATAATCTCGTGTATAAGGTTTCAAAGTATGTTTGATAATTATTTCTCAAATTTTTCAAATTCAAATATGAGAAAATTTTCAGTTTTATCTCACATATTAGTGGAATACCGGTAGTGGTGCGTAACGACCCTGGGTAACAATAGCTAATATATAAGTATCTATAGGGGTAAAGTCTTCATTATTTTAGTAAGTGCACCTTCACCAGCACACCTCATCTTTAGCTCCACTTAGAGCAGGTTGTACCAAGTGATGATTAGTGAATAAAGCAAAAATTAGCAAATTAACTTGTTATTACCCTTGGATATATGCTATTTTTGTATCTCAAGTAATGATTAACTAATTAATATTTAATCATCAGTTGGTACAATCAGTTCTTACTAAAACAACAAATACTATAGACCTACTAGTAGAACAGTAGGACATCGCATTGTTTCTCGACGAATCACTCAGCTTCAGGAATCTGCCGCCAGGTGACTGCATGAGTGACGTGTTCGTAGTGACGTGTGCAAAAGGTGATTGTACAATAGCGTAGTGAATAAAGCGTGTAGAAACGATCTTCGTGGAACCTACAATATGATTCATGAAGTTTCTAAACGTATCAAACCAAAGGTGAATAATTTGTGGCATTGTTCATCGATGTAAGAACTAATATCGATCAACGTTTACATCTTATCCATGATTAATTGTAATGTATCGATTTATTCGCTCCTATTCGACAATCGTATCGAGGTTTCGATTATCGTACATCAAAACTTATATCGATGAACGTTTACATCTCATTGATTATTAATTGGAATATATCGATATATTTTCGCATATTCGATAATCATATCGAGTGTCCAAATATCGTATCGTATTTTAATTTGTGGATGTATATGATTTGGTAATTGGCGTGTTCAGTACAAGAGGAATACATTTCTGCAATTTTCACGAATTGAAATTATATTTTGAAAACTTTGGCCCCTATAGTTTCCCGCTTTCGAGCACATATTGCAACTGAGATCCACGAACCAGGTACCCCCATCACCCCCCTTCAAGCACTGATTAGTCACCAAATACTGGAATAAGTGCAACAGTGGGATGTGATAGCTTCACGGATTTTTGCTACAGATCGATCAAAAACACTCAGGCTGCATTCAAACGTAATAACCCCGTTTTTAAACTTCGCCATTCGAAACTTCAATTCTTTTACGAACGTAGACCTATTCATAATTATTCCATATGAATGCTCGTTGACAGGAGAAGATAGCATATGCGGGTTCCCACGGGCGATGTGAGGGTAATGGGGAGCATACCGGGAAGGAGTGTGGGGGTAACGATAAGGGATGGGACAGGATTTGGGAGGAAAAGGAAGAGGGAAACGATAAGCGTATGGTGCGTAGCTAGGGGTAGGAAAAGTAAAAGAGTTGGCGGAAGTGTATTGTGGAAACGTTTGGGAGAGTATGCATGGTGCTTTTAAAAATAGAGAAATTCATCTTCAGGATTTATTTTCAACTTTATTTGTTCCTTTATTTGAACCAGTGTCACTGAATGAAAAGTAAATCAACTCAAAGATAATTCCATGCTATTTAATCAAAATGATATTCTATTTTTGTGAATTCAATCAGTTTCAATTTAATACGTCAATGAATTTTTATTTTCGGTAATCATTGACGTATCAAATCGACACTGATTGAATTCACAAAAATATAATGTCATATTAATTAAAGAACATAACATTATCTTGAAGTTGATATACTTTTTATTCAATTACACTGTTCCTGAACATGGACAATATATTAAAACATGAATTTCTCTCTTTCTATATGCACTCTGCATGTATACCACCTTAACGTTGAATGTAGTGGTAGGGGTTGGGGAAAGAGGTGAGCGACAAGTGAGATGTGTATTGCGCGGACTCGCTGAATGTAATATTCTAAAAATAACCAGATTTATGATGCTTTTATTAATCTCAATGAGCAATGCCATACACTCAGTGTTGGAAACATTCTGTGCTCTTGACAGTACCAGGTTCCATGCCAGCGTCATGATATACTGGTTCCGTGAAACGGATTCGGACGCAAATAGGAACGAAATAAGTGGTAATTAATATTCTCTTACTTGAGAATTTTTGGTGTATTAAAATAACCTGTAGTCCTTCATCTTTTCAGTGATCATTCGGCTTTTATATTTCACTATAAATAAATAGTTTAAACAGTTTAAATGATGGTTCATAATGGTTCTTTGTGAATGTTAAAACCGAACATATGTGCTTTTCACTCATGAAACTTACCACAGTTTCCTTCATAATCGCAAACATGTGCTATTTATTAAACTTTCAGTGTTTTTTTTTCATTAAACTTCCGATGTATCGTACACGTGAATTAAATTCAGATAAATTCTTTACTTTAGATTCAATGAAATTCATAAATGATTGTTTTCTGGATGGTACATTATTATTTAGTAATACACGTTAATAAAATTGATTACAAATGGAAAATAATCAGTTGAAAGTTGATTATTGTTTGCTGAACGACCCCACCAACACCTAGGTTATTTGAGAGTTCGATTGAGCGGTTGAATAAAGCGAACAAAAATTAATTCCTCAAGCAGGACTCGAACCCACGCCCTGACTACTTCAGTTTTCAAAGCAATGCCTCCCTTGACTGAACATAATGAGCATAAAATACTCTTTTAATTTATATTGAATATATCAATACGGACTGTTGACTAAGATCTATTGGCGTCGGTGAATGATGCATGAGGTGATGGACGGTGAGATTGTGAAAAGGATACGGTCACATCCTGATGTGAAGGAGTCATCCCCCGATAAACCTAGGTAAGAATTGGATGACGCATGGCGGGAATCGCACCCCGGTCTCCTGAATGATGGTTAAGCGTGCTAGCAGTAGGTCCACTCACTTCAGTTATATTGAGATTATTTCATCCTCGACAAAATTCTGTGAATGTTACTAAATTGAAATGTCTTCTCAGAAGTTTCAGTTTATACAAGTTTTGGTGGAGGTGCCGGGTAATTCCTTCCAAAATGTGTTTTTTTTTCACATTTTTGTTTAGATCGTCAATTTCTGTGATCATCATTGAATCTTTTCAACCCAATTGTTCGTGAGTCTTCAAGCTAAAAATAAGCATCATCATCGATTTCAACCATGCCGTCTGTTTTCTCCTTCAGCACACATATACCCTAATACATCTAGAAGACTTCTCAAAATGTTATTATATTCCGGTACAATCCACATGAGATGGTTGTATACCAACTGTAAATAATTTTAAAAGCTTCGAAAATTGAATAAACACTGTCTTCCTATTGTAACATTGAACGATGTAGTTGTGATTCCAATAGTAAATCTCGTTCTTAGTAAAATAGCACAACTCAACAGAAATAGCGGTGTTATTTGTGGTGATGTTGGTATACAATCTCCAGCTCTCTGGGCTGCAAGTATATCAGGTCTCATCTCCAGTTACAATCAATAAAATGTGTAACACGCGTAAAAAAAGACTGAATTGAAAGCCTAATCCTCTACTGTTTTCAGTCTCAATCCCCTATTCCGTTTATGGAAAAAAAAATCGTTCCACCTTAGAATCGTCATGGCTTCTTCACTTGATCACGACGTTTCGATCGTTCGTCTACACTATCCATTCACTGTGAACATTCGTTAGTTCCGAACCTTCAAACTTTTGAAATAATCTCCACCTATTTCGCCGGGTCGACACTGACAATCGTTAATGCTGATACATAGGGGAGACGATCGATCGGGCACCTGTATGGTGGAGTCATGTCGAAAGCGCCATATATCATAAGGAAGGTTACTACTTTACCATCACATCCATCGGTACCTTGCTCGACGCTTACTACATTCCCGTCAGTTCTCGTGCTCGACAAAACTTACCTGCAAACAAAACAAAACAAAATATAAGTTCGTGTGTCAAGAATATGTGATATATTTAGAGAGATTTATGATTCCTAAAAAAGCACATGGGAGTCGATTTGGCGAGATATCAGTTTTTGTTACTACTTTTGAAAGGTATGAGACATCACAATTCGCCTAAAACTAGGCAAATGCAGCGTGCGCTGTAAGATACGTCAAAATTGAGCATGATCGAAAACTCTACACACCTTGACTCATATAGAAGCCGTGAATCTCGGCAATATGGTACTGCTGGTATTTCTATCTATTTGATGAATACAATATTTATTAGATTATTCTCTTCAAAATGTCTGGTCCGAATTGCGTACAAATGTGTAATAATGTGTGTCATTCATGTGTTCACATCAAATGAAAATTCAAAGTCCTTTGGGGGATTTTATTTTTCGAAATATACCCACCCGGGTTATGGGATAACTTATGGTTTTTATTGAAACTTTGAGATAGTGTTTATCAAAAATGGTCCAACCAATTCGACCCCACAACTATACCATTCTGAATTTTCAAAAGTCTCAAAGTCTGAAAGTTTCTTAGTGTCAGACTCGAAACATATATACTTCCAGGGGGGTGGCTATTGCCCCTCCACCCCCTTCTAGTAGGAAGAAAGACTCCGATGAGAAATGGTGCATGTTTCCAGAGAAATGCGATGGAAAAGAAAGCCGAGTAGAAAATCGCGTGATTAAGTTCACATAGGAAATACGTACAACATTTCACGTCAATCAGTTCAAAGAAAGAAACTGGAACGAAATTGCGTGTGTAACTATAATGATTTTACTATTTATTTTTATTTTTATAATAAATGTGTAATTTGACATACGGAAATGCTTAACTATATCGTGTGGCTGCCTGACAGCTGCATATACTGGAGGTGGCAGATACTAAATTTTATAATATTGTTTTTTATTGTCAGATTATGATTTTACATGGTAAAATATTTGGCATGTTATTAGCCTTAATAGGCCCTTACTAGCCCCAATCCTCAATCCCTAGCCTTAATAGGGGAACAATGATTTTGTATCAAGTTTCGATGTTATTAAAAAAAAATATATATTTTAGAGAAGTTTCTTCCAAAAATACTGTCGATCAATAATGAACAATGGGATACATGTTCTGATGTACTAGATATATGATCCTTGAAGAAGTAAAACATATTCAGGAAATATATGTGGTAAACTTACCCATATAGGCTTATACCTGTGATGTTTTCACTTACGTTTCACAAAACCTAACTATTTGGTAACATTATCATCTGCATCTTTCAATGTATTATCAATTTTCCATCTTGCACGGTTGGTAATGGTTTACGATCCTTCAAGTATCCGTAAAATCCCCCCGGCCAAAACATTTCGTTGCAGTTGAATTGGTTTGGTAGAAAATGTGTTTACCTAATATATTGTTGTATTTATATTTGGTTAGGTTACATAAAGCAAACAAATGATATTTACATACCGCATTATTTATTTTAGTAATTGGATTGTAACCACAAATCAGTACACTGATATGAAAACCAATCTCTTTCTTCTTTCAACTTTCTAAAAAATAAAATATATATGGAAGATAAATTGTATTTGTTCAATATAATAGGCGTATACGCAAAATAATATAATATAATAGGCTTTGATCGTAAAATTAAAATGAATACATAATTCAAAATCAACTGTTACATCGTTCTAATGATTCAACTGGGTAGTGAAATAAAATGAGAGAAGAGTAACCTTAGCTGTGAGAAGACCATATTTTAAGTTGGGTTGGAAGCGTTTTCTTTGCAAATCAATCAGAAGAGTCTGACATTCTCAATTACAATCATTCAAGGGATATACTTTTATATTTATATTATGAAATTAAATCAAGATATTTCCTTCAGATCGTTGATTTTTCCAGTGTTTATATGTTTACTCTTCATGATCGCCATTTTGTAATATAATTAACATTATGGGCTAAAATAGCCTGCTCTAATCAAGGAGCTTATTATTATGGTTCTAACCTCTTTGACTCTAATTTGTTTGCTAAACCCTGATTAAATCTGTACACCCAGGAGGCGTTATCCTGTCAACACCGAAACAAAAACGAGCTACCAACAAACAAACAAGTTACCAACCAAAGCCCGACAAAATCCTTGGCTTTGAAACACGGCGGATATTCTAATTAAACCTGCTATTGTTGTCCTGGGAACCACTCCCAACGAAAATGTTGCCAGTTACGAGTGACCGTTCTTCGCATAAGTAACCATTAGCGAATAGAGGTTTCGAACAGCTGATAGTTGGTTACATGTGTGTGTGTGTGTGTGTGTGTGTGTGAGAAACAATATTGAAAGATATTAAGCTGTGTTCCGGTGGATGGATTAATAAGAGACAAGATAATAAGGCATAGAAGAGGATAAGAGATAGAGTAGCGTGGAGATAGAGAAGGAAAATAGGTGAAATATATATATTATCGGAGGAAACGGATATACGGTTAATTTCAATTCACAAGAAAATACATGGTACTTATTTTTTGACATGTTTTCTAATTTGTACAGACTGCATGTTTTCTTCATGGTCACACTGTGCAAATTGTTACATATACATATATTCTGAAAATAATCATTCAAATAGAAATCAATATTAAATATTGTTGACAAATAGTGTATAGGTACCGGTAGTCAATTCTCATGGATGAATTATGATTGAAAAAGTGATAAAGTGATAAAGTTATGATACTCTGGTAGGAAGTATGCCTCCAGAGCTTGAATTGAAAAAGATTATAATCTAAAAAATTGAATTCATTATTACAACTTACATTTTTTTTATACTTCAACGCTAAATCTCGCAACCACAAAGGGACGATTTCTTGAAAAATACAGTTATTAGAATTACGCGATTTACGCATATTGTATACGAACATTTCTTGCGAATAGACTTAAGTATATAGTTTGCAGTTTACTCGTAAGGAGCTGTCAGATCTGATCTGGAGAACCTTTTCATTTGGACAAGTGACGTAACTCATTGTTGAAATAGACAAACCAAAATGTCATCACTTAGTATTAACCAATCAGAATGTTTGGTAGTTCACGAGTTTGCTATATTGCCATGGTAACAAGAATTGTTGGTCATTTCTTACTTGACAGAAGCCAGAAGCCAGTGACAGAGAGTGGCCGTATACAGTGACTTATTTTTTGAAAATACATGGTCGCCACTTTTAATGTCCATTCTGTGTCATGGCCAGGTTTATGTATTATATAAATGAAAATGATAACCGATTCTGAATGTATCTAATTTTGAACCAAGAATGTTCCATTAGAACTAGGACTATAGCTATCTACGATGAATACGCAACTCAAACTTCTCCCATGTTCTCCCAGCTAACGATCATCTCCAGTGCTAAGAATTACCTTCAACGCTACTTAGATCGACTTAAAGCTAGCTACAGGCCTCTGATGGCCTGAGAAGCTCGATCTCAGTGGCTTAGATCGGTTTCATAGACCCAGAACAACGTCGCTCTCAGTTGCTTATCCATTGTAGATCGCTATAATAATCCCAGGAATAAGTAATAAATTGGAAAAATGACGACTTGATTGACGAAAACATGGCCACCACAGCCCCCAGGACCGCGGCTCTGTTTGGCTTTCTAGTCTGATGAAGATCTGATCTAGATGGCTTAGCGACATCTGCTATGTGAAACTTGGAACAAATAGGCAGTGGTTTTGAATAGCCGCGAGGTATAGGTAATCTGCGTGGCGGGGAAACTTGGTTTAGAAGACCGTGGTTTGTGGTTGAGACTTCGCAAAAGTTTACACCCATTCGTGTAAGAAACGACAGCTGTAATAACTGGAGAAATTCATGATCTAGTGAATTTGTGAAGATTTGAGTACATACAACGTCCTTTAAAATATTTAACAGAATTCAAAATATAATCGAATGAGAGGATATGTTGATGGGATTACATTTATTAAAATAAAATGAAAATATATTGTCGTATAGTCATTGTATTGATCTCTGGTCTGAAACAAATTTGTATTTTTGTTCACCTTCAACTAACAATAAACATTCTTTTCAATTACTCTACACTTAAAACGGAAAAAACAAAACACAACTAAAAAATAAGTGACATAAATGAAAAATAAACTGATAACAAATAAACCAATAACAAATGAACAAACAATGTACAACTAACTATACACATCCGAGTGTTCTTTGATAGACAATGAAGATCCACTCATAATATCATATTTCCGAAGTGAAAATAAAATACGACGTCATTCGAGGATTGATTGTTGACTGGATTTCATCTTTTCTCTCTTTCTGGTTCACCTTTAAGTCCTATACTCCACTACGTCATCAGTGTTTTACAGGATCGGGTTACGTATCAATCAGCTCAGCATCAGGGGCTGTTCCTTACACACGACTGAATACTATTGGCACAAGTTGATTTCATCTTAGAAATCATATTTCAAATTGATATATGGAACAAATTGGCTTGGGAGGGGGGGGGGGGGGAGAGGAGGGTATAGGATTTAATATAGTACTATATTGAGCTATATTTATGTTCTATATTAGTATATGTGCAATATTATCTCCTTCTGAGGTGAGATCGTCTTTGCGTGCCTTTTTCAAGCTACCCCACCTTATCTTCGAGTGCATGGGAGATGATTTGGAGATTTAAATTTTGTTTTGTGATGTTTGAACGGTATGAAATATCAAAATTCGAATGCTGGGGGTACACAGATATTATAATACCTTAACGACGGTATCTTGAAAAAGGCGGACAAATGTAATGACTTGAAAAGTGCGGCGATGGGAAACCAGTTGGCGGATGCGAATTGCTCGTACGCGGGCGAAGGTGTTTTGAAAAAGGCGGACAAATGTAAAGTGCGGCGATGGGAAACAGTTGGCGCGTGCAGATTGCTCGTGCGCCCGCGAAGGTAAGTTGACAAAGGCGGACAAATGTAAAGTCCGGCAATAGGAAACAGTTGGCGGGCGCAGATCGCTTCTGCGCGGGCGAAGTGATTGGGGAAGGCCGCACTAGTCGAGCTGGGGACTTGTAAACATGAGCAGGTGCCCGAGTCCGAGCCTGGTGGAGCAGGTTGGCGGGCGGAACAGGGTCTGCGCGGGCGAAGGTGACTTGGGAAAGGCGGACAAATGTAGAAAGTTGAAATGTGCGGCGATGGGAAACCAGTTGGCGCGTGCAGATTGCTTGTGCACGGGTGAAGGTAGATTGGGAAAGGCGGACAAATGTGGAAAGTTGAAATGTGCGGCGATGGGAAACCAGTTGGCGGGCGCAGATTGCTTGTGCGCGGGCGAAAATATATTGGGAAAGGCTGACAAATGTAGGAAGTTGAAAAGTGCGGACAAATGTAAAGTGCGGCGATGGGAAACAGTTGGCGCGTGCAGATTGCTCGTGCGCCCGCGAAGGAAAGTTGACAAAGGCGGACAAATGTAAAGTCCGGCAATGAGAAACAGTTGGCGGGCGCAGATTGCTTGTGCGACCGCGAAGGTGACTTGGTAAAGGCGGCGCCCGCGAAGGTAAGTTGACAAAGGCGGACAAATGTAAAGTCCGGCAATGAGAAACAGTTGGCGCGTGCAGATTGCTCGTGCGCCCGCGAAGGTGAGTTGACAAAGGCGGACAAATGTAAAGTCCGGCAATGAGAAACAGTTGGCGGGCGCAGATTACTCGTGCGCCCGGGAAGGTAAGTTGACAAAAGCGGACAAATGTAAAGTCCGGCAATGAGAAACAGTTGGCGGGCGCAGATTGCACGTGCGCCCGGGAAGGTGATTTGACAAAGGCGGACAAATGTAAAGTGCGGCAATGGGAAATAGTTGGCGCGTGCAGATTGCTCGTGCGCCCGCGAAGGTGATTTGACAAAGGCCGACAAATGAAAAGTCTGCCTTCGTGAAATAGTTGGCGGGCGCAGATTGCTCATGCGACCGCGAAGGTAAAATTCTCCCGTCTACTGGTAATGTAATTATAGAAACAATCGATACGAATAGGTATTTCCTAGATATAATTGTGAAACTGGTAACTTTGAATATTTGATATAATCTTCATACCATTAGACGCATCACAAGATAATTGATAGTTTGGAGATAATTGATAATTAGTATTGCTATACAGATTTGTTAAAATCTCATCAAACTTCATAACAATATCGACTACTGAAAAGTTAGTCAAATCAATCCGAAGACATTGACATACAGTCATTACTCCTCAATTGAGACTAAGAATGAAAGGATAGGATCGTTCGGACAAGGGCGATTTCATCACCATTCATTCTCTAGTAGCTGAACAATATTGTTGTCCTGATCTCGTGCCAAGAACACAATGCATGTGATGACTTCTCAACAAGTGGTTTCAATGAAATGACCCTCTTTGAAAGGTCATTATAAAACGATTATCATAAAATGGTGTAACAAAAATCACGTATTGAATAATTATTGGTGAACTACGAGAATGGAGGTTATTCGTTCTATTATTGGTTATTCTAAGCGATATCTCAACTTGAAATAAAAGTCCTTGACGTTTTCAATAAACAAACACAATTAGTGATATCAGCTATAAATACTAATTTGCCCGAAGGTAGAAAACTTGGCCTTTGAAGATTTTCAAAACAAATTATAGCTAATATTTTATGATCGCGCGTTAATTGGACACCGGATATAGGCAGAATAGTTCGTGTTTAATTCAGAAGGAAGAATAGGTAATTTATTTATATTGATTGTTCTATGAGAATAGATAATTACCTATTTAATACAAATCTTAATTAGGATTTTTATGGGATATTTTAGTATTTCTATAATTATGACTCATTTTTAAAATGTCTTCTGAAAATTTTGAATCTATATAATAACCGATTGCTTCATTGAATGTTTAATTTAATATGATACCTTAGATTATTAGTGAATGAACGATAATTTTCACTCTTGTGTTCAATTGAGTTTCTGTGAAGAGAAACATTGGCGATGTTCAACTAAAAGGAAAACTTGTGATATAATTTTTTGAGTTGAATTTTATTTTATTCATTTCTCCTGATAGTTTATTTGATGAGCGAAGCAAAGACTGAATTTCATCAAACATAATTTGATAAAAACCTATTTATTTTGCACTCCATAGGTTGAACGAAAACAATGTTTCGATGGAACTTGGCATACACTTATGTGATCAGCTTCGAGGTGCTATTGGTCGAATTAATTTTTACATAAATAATTCATAAATTTTGAAAACTTCCATGAGGGTAACCCAAAAGGAAAAAATATGGAATTTTTTCTACTCCAAATAAATTCAAATTTGTTCGTAATTCAAGCACACAAATGATACACATTATTCCATATACCTAGTTTGACAGATATAATATTATCCGTTTCAAAGATAGAAATTAATATGTATTCGATTTCAATTGAAGAGATCTATAATTTATGAGGAAGCTTTACAAAGGTAATCAACAGGTTCATCCGATTAGTTCGTAATCAATAAGTGAATCAAGTAGGGAAAAATGGGTCCAAAATCCCCATTTTTCCAATTACATTTCATATAAAATCTCGCTCATCCTACAATACATATAAGCTGCCTTCTCCTAGTTTAGATTATACCCAACTTCATCAATAAACATCAGATTTTTTAAAAACTGAATGAGATTTGAAGAAAACCTAATATTAACTCATCTGGACTTCTAGTATATATACTAAACAACTCTTGAGATGTCAGAATTGATGAATAGTAAACAAACATCGATTATTTGTCCGTCACCTTTCTCGTCTAAACGTACGTCGCCGTATCTCGAAATAGCTGCTATTCGTCCGTCACGCAAATTAACATCATTTATTACAATTATCCTCATGCAATAATGCAATTTACTGTCATGCGAGTTTCTTCTTGCTACGTTTACCAGCCTGAATGCAATGTCAAGATGGAGGACGTTGTTAAGGTCGTATGAAATTAGATATACTTATACTCCAGCTTTTTACTTTTTTATGAAATCCTTGAAGAATGAAGAAACTTTTTTTATTTGCTTTTTTATATTATATTCATTGCACATGTGAATGTTGAATGTTTGATAGTTTGTTTACAAAAAACCAAAAGGTTGAATGTATTTTTTTATATGTAGAAATTACTACTTCGATTCACTCATTAGTACAATAACCGAGAAATGTAGGGGCATATGTTTTTTGTGAATAAATAATAGATTGCAAATCACTGTTTTTCGACAGTAATTTTCACGTATATATATAGAATTTATTTCTCGAAAATATATCATAGTTTTATTCATAATGGAAATTTAGTAGTTATGGACTTGTAGGCTATAATTTTTTAGTGCGTTAACTAGTTGTCGGCAATATGATCCTTTCGATGATTATTGTTCGCTTAACGACCCCACCAAAAACTAGTATATTGGGGGGTACGCAACGAAGGAGCATGTGATTATGAAACTATGAAGTGATGATAAGTGAAAGGACGTCTACAAAAACCAAAGCCTTCAGCGGGACTCGAGTCCACGCCCAACAGTGACTAAGAGTTTCTGAAGCCGTGCCTCAGCTGACTGAGCTACCGAGGGCGGCAGGATACTTTCCTTCGTGGATGTAAGTATATCATTCATTATTATGTTTATTATATTTATTATGTTCATTATGTTTTTTATATTATGCAGTTAACTTTGCCCAGTGTTCTAATTAACATAGCAGTACGCTACAATTATAATACAACCATAACTTCCGTTCACTGGTGTTTGAATGTTCGACACACCCAACCGTTACTACTAAAACATTCTACAGACAGTATGATCGTACAGCAACAAAGTCACACCATAACACGAATACCGTAAAGTAAAACTACTGGAACAAATTTACGTGTTTTAATTATTCTTAAAGAGTGCTTCTTTGCATTAATAGAGAGAAAACGTGAACATAAGAGATGGAGGTTGCGATTGGCCGTCTTTTTTTATCACAACACACTAGCACGCGGGTGTTTCGCACCTTTATATCTGGTCAATACCGCTTTTGTACTTGTGAACTACTAGAGATGAAGGTTTTGATCGACCGTTTATCGTATTCCACGACAATAGCGCACGGGTGGTTCGCGTCTCCACCTCTGTCATTAATGAAATCACCGTTAGGTGGTAACGTTGTTTATAATTACTGTTTGTTACAAGGGACCGTGGTGAAGTGTTCCAAGTGCCAGAGAATCATTGACACAGTCACCAAGAATTCGCAGTTACGCCGCTTGTGGTGGATAGTGGAACTTACGAAAAATTACCAACTTAGGGAAACGCAGAAATGCGTTGTAACAGACCAAAGAGTAATTGAAATTGAAGAGGGATTGAATATTTGAGAGTAAAAAAGAGTAATTGTGTAATTGTTATTGAAATCCAAATACGTTGGTAACTATATGTACTATGGTGATAATATCAACACAATGATCAAATCTATATTCTGTAGCTATTACTTCTCAAGGGGGTGCATGCACGGTGCTTATAGAAATAGATAAATTCATCTTTATTATTCATTTCTATGTTCACAAACTAGTGTAATTGAATAGAAAGTATATCAACTATGATGTAATTTTATGCTCTTTGATTAATATGACATTCTATTTTTGTGAATTCAATCAGTTTTGAGATAATGAGTAAAAGATATTCACATTATTGGTATTCGTTGACATCTTAAAAATAATTGAATTCACGAAAATGGAATGTCATATTAATTGTAGAGCATTAAATTACCTTCGAGTTGATATACTTTTCATGCAATAACATTGGTTCGTGGACATAGGGAAAAAATAGTGAAAATATGAATTTAATTATTTTTATAAGCACCCCTGCATGCAACCCCTAAAGGGGACCCGGATCTGGCTTTGCGCCCTATGTTGAATCAGTCATATGTTCATGTAACTTTTTCTCAAGAATAGTCCGTTAAAAGTACATATTGATTGTTTTTACATGTTATTTGAATCTCTGTGAAAACTTGAGATAGAACTGATTCGAATTGAAAACATTATAGAATAATTTTCAACATTTTTTCCTTTCTCCCCCACTTTCTCACTTATTTCTCATTATACCTAACAACCCTTCATCTCATCGACTCATATATTATAATTCATTCGACGCCAATAGATCTTGGTGATCATGGCAGTACGTCGTTGATTAAATACACCATATAAACAAAAGAATATAAATGCACTGTTATAAATAGTATTGTACTTATTTCAGAACGAAGTTGCCACTTTGACTTCTCATAATATAATCAAGTTCACACAATGACAGTGAAAATCACTTGAGAATGTTCAAATTACGATAATAAATCATTAAAAAATCATACTAATCGTTCAAACAAGAAAAACACAATTACTCGTTACAGAATGTAATGATTTATTTTGTTTAATTGCAGAAAAATACTTCAATCTACACGTTTTTCTTATCGTGGTGACAAAGTGGAATTGCTCACATAAAGATTATCTCTAGTTATATAGTCGGGCGTTTAATGCTGTTGTTTTTACTATCAAACGATTGATGGTCCCGATAGACCGCCTCATCCATATATCAACATTGGCAATCAGGAGTGTCGATTTGGTGAGACAGAGTGTCGACAGTCGTTAATCACTTGAAGTTAATAGGACGTGCCTTGACATTGAGACTTTTTACTGTAGTTTTACTATAGTTATTGCTTTCCTCCACTGCTAAGTCAACTAAGGCACCGCTTTAGAAACTGAAGACACCGTTGGGTTTGAGTTCAAGTCCCAAATCAGGCATAGGTTTCTGTAACCATCTTTTCACTTATGATCACTCCATATAGATTCGTACCCCAGATAACATAGCTGTTGGTGGGGTCGTTAAGCCAACAATAGTCACCAATCACTGTAGTCTGTGTATATATATATATATATATATATATATATATATATATATATATATATATATATATATATATATATATATATATATTGTAGCTATTCTAATGAGTTCTTGAGCATAATTCCGATTCCCTAAACATGATATAATTAATTTAACCCACGTTGTACAGCACTCTTCAGTATTCGTATACAGCTAGTATAAGATTGTTAATTTCCCCAAATAACTTTGCTATAGTGGGATCATCAAGTAAAAATCATTGTGGTGACTAATATCACAGCTACACTAATATATCAATGACATTCGTTGGTTTTGTATTGATGAACAAATCTCATCTTTCCTAGATAGAAGTATCTTACATATCTCTGTCGCGTATTACGCACTCATCACACAACGCGTGTATCTATTGTGTTGTCCCATAGTTCAGTTGTTGTCCGATGGCCTTAACATTCGCTGCACTCTATACATCCTATGTGATAATATAACTCATTACTACATGCTTAATTAAATGTGATTACATGATATGTTGGCATAGGGGCGAGGAGAGAGGAGTGCGTAATAACTAATACGTGATTTCCTGGTTCCATAACACCGGGAAAACGCTACACATGGTCTTGAAAATTAAAGGTAGATAATAGTATGTTTATCAGATACCAAAGGACTTAGAAAAGTGTTCTATTCATTATTGTGAAATGTAATGTCATTTATTGATTTTTTTTTGTGTTTTGGGGATATGGGAAAATGATAATAATATTCACTTCAACGATAGATAGAAACAAACAAGAAAGCAGAATGGTTGACCATGATGAAAATCCAACTCCGGTCTCCTGAAAGACGGTTTCACTGAATGAATCGTAGACTGAATCTACAATTCTCGTATATTATCAACATCAGAACTCGACATGAAATCATTCTTCCTCAATTAAGGCTATGGATGAAAGTAAGATCGTATGAACGGGGCACCACAAGGGCGATCTAACCACCCAATTTTGATTATTTTGAATGAAAAAAACATGAACTTTGAAACCAGGACTACGCTGTCTATGATCATACGTCTTCCAGTTTTAAAAAGTCCGGTACACATTCCAATTATAAACCGTTATTATGTTATATTCCACCATTGGTACAATCGAATTTTGATATCTTCCACTTTGAACTAAGTATCTTTGACAAATTCCACTTTTTCCATCCACAGCAGATGTGAAGTTAATCATTATATAATAAAAAAAAAGTGATTTGCCTTAATTGGTATAATTAGGCTCATCACTCTCACTAATTAAAGGTCGTGGCCAATTACTATTTCATCTAAACATTTACTTTGAAACTCGTATACTTGAAAATTTGCGAGCAAACAATGTAATACCAAAGTTGTGATTGTCGAACATAATTTAGGGGAAGTTTAGAATGTTCACTCATCGCCTACAATTTGTGTCATCCCTTATAAGAAGCCTTTATTGATATTGAGTCGACTTCGAACGTATGAGAAAGTCATAATAAACTTCCACTCTGTTAGACTTACATGTAAAATCTGAAAAGACGTTCGAAATATATTAAAATCAGGTTGAATTTCAAATTAACTTTGAATTCGTGTAAATATGTCATTCGTGAATAATGCTATCGGATATTCTAATTAGGCTCGAGAAGATTGCGTTTTGATGAAAATAAACATTCTACTTTATTCCTGGAAATAACGCAGAGAAAAGATAATTACTTTCACTGTGTAGATATAAATAAAATATACTATTATGCTAGGAACTGAGTCGTCATGCCATTTTGTGTATTTCTCGAATTAAAAATATAAATGAAATGATATTAAAGGACATCACAACCCCGAAACTGGATTATAATTAATAATTACGAGATTTATTGCCTCAAATTTTGAGAAAAATAGAAATCATTATCTGAATTTCAGCTTTTATTATTTATTATCTTATTTGTCCTCTACAAATCATGGATCATGACGTAGGCATTGCCGATTTTGTATAGAAACATGAACATAATCGAGATATGTCTACGTCACGACTCATAAAAAAGGGTGGGCCCTATAGGACAAATGAATAAATTTAAATTTTTGAAATTGAGACGAAGATTTCTTGTTTTCTCTGAAAATCGTCAACATCCATTGAAATCTAGTTACAGGGTTGTGATGACCTTTAATGATGAGAATATTTTATTGATTCTGTCTATATACGATGGTGCTTTTCATCTTTTTTACCTGTTGACATTTGAAAAGCGATGTCATTGGCTTGGCGCTTAATTGGACTTATTGATTCGTTGTTATAAACCAAGATGCATTGAGGGTTGCGTTGGTTTGCCGGCCTGATATGGTGAATTAACTTCCTATCCCTCCCATGTTAAAAATATGTACCATTTTTACATCCAAATTGTTAGAACAACCGATTATGCGCAGTGAGTAGTGATAAAAGGTACTAACTTTGTTTACAAATACACACAAAATGACGTTTACGTTTGCTCAGTTGTCTGAAACAGTTTCTTATATGAAGTAAAACGGAGATAGTGAGGTTAAATTGTGCAATATCCAAATTGTGAAGTAATTCATAATAATAATTCATGATAACGCAAGCTATATTGCAAGTAACTTACATCTGGACGATTTGTTGATGTAATCGAATTCGTGTGAGAAATCCACATGCCACAAACAAATAAGTATTCATATTTCATTTGATTGCATTACCAGTTAATATTCTTTTTCAAAAGCCTAGCGCAGTTGTTTACTTCCACCGCATCTTGGATGGCAATATACACTGCATCTTGGATGCAAATATTTGAGGTATATAGGAGGCATGACATCGAGCTTCTACAAAACAACACTAGGTAGAGAAGCGATCGGGTGTTCTAAGGAAAGAGATCAGGAAATGGAACGTATTTCCGGTTCAAGTTGAGACACCATCTGAAGCCGGCGAACCAACGCAACCCTCAATGCATCTTGTTATAAACCTTAATGGGGTGTGTGCACGGTGCTTCTAAAAAAAGAGAGATTCACCATCACATTTTTTTTTCTATGTTCAGAAACCAGTGTAATTGAATGAAATGTTCACATCTCCAAGATAATTCTATGCTCTTTAATTAATATGACATTTTATTTTTGTGAATTCAATCAGTTTTGAGATAATACGTCAATGAATAAAAAGAACGCGATGAAATTCATTGACGTATTATCTTGAAACTGATTGAATTCACTGGAATAGAATGTCATATCAATTGGAGAGCATAAAATTATCCCATAGATGTGAACTTTTCATTCAATTACACTGATTTTTGAACATAGAAAAAATTAGTGAATGTGAATGTCTCTATTTTCAGAAGCACCGTACATGTATCGCCTTAAGAGTGCATGCGTGAGTCGAATTAGCGGAATATCAGTTTTTGGTGTTATTTTTTGAACGGTATGAGACGGAATTCTAATGTAGAGGAAACAAAGATATTCTCAATACCTCCAAGGTGGTGTGAGTAATAACTATTTATCTCACACCGCATAATTGTGAGGCGTTTAAAAATGTGTTGATTGAGCCGTATGTGCGCGTGGCGATCATGCGATAGGTGATCTATAATTATTACTCATACCTTCTTGAAGGTATTGAAAATATCTGTGTTATCTCGTTATCAGTTTTCTCATCTTCAAAACAATAAAACCCACATTTTGATAATAATTATTTATTTTTTCAATTCCATTTTTTATCATTTTTTTCTGTTTTCTATTCGTTTTTATTCTTCTTTTTATGTAATATTTCTTCACTTTTCTTCATCACTTCAACTTTGTTCTCTTCATTTCCATCTCTTTACAAATTTCTTCCATTTATACTCACACAAGAAAAATCCCTCAACAAAAACCTATACATTAATCAAAGATTAATCTCGTAATAATAAATAATAAGTACAATTCCTACTTCTTCACTTGACATTGATTCGACTTTACTGTTTTTGTTTCGCTTATCATGTCTGCTTTATCTCGCAGAAATCAGCGCCGATTGCACACGATCAGCGATGCTACCGTCGACGTGCAATCCACCTGTTGTTGATGCATGCACTTCATGTGAACGACAATACGATTGCAATCAACAGAAGCAAAACACTAATTACACTACGCCTCTTGCAAGTATGACATGTGGATGATAATCTCTATCATAACAATATAATATAGAGAACTGTAAAGTGGTATGATTGTGATTGGTTTATGATTAATTAGAGGATATTGTTGTCGTTTTTATTCATATAATGAGCATGTGATGTTTATAGATCTGATGGGTTTTTTAAGTGCAATATAGTTATATTCACGCAAATACTATAGATTGACTATACACTAGTCTACAAGGCCCGTTATGAACAAGTCCACCTGAGCGTTAGTGAAGACAAACACTATGGGTAACCGTAGTGATAATACGTTCAATCTCTAGTTAGAGCTATTCCCATGTTGGTTATTTCGACACTAATGCCCGGTTTTGCCAAATCCAGTTAGCCTTTATCTGAGATTAATTGAAAACACACAATATTGGTAACCATAACCACTTGGAACTGGCAGTTAGAGTACCACTTTGATAATGTCGACAATAAGTCTTACATAAGCCTACTATTCACTTGTGATAATATATAGACGTGGACAAGGCGATGAATGAAAGATTGCTCAAAATGGAGGAATTATAGTGATATAATAATCTTCATGTTCATCAATACCTTATCAACATTTATAGCCATCAGTTCTAATTGTACATCGTATTTCATACTGTTTTATCATAATATTCATTCATACCATCTTGTTTGTATCCCATTATATCATTTAATTCTTATTCATAGCTCATAAGTAAAAATAGTATTGGTTATATGGAAGAGCAGAATAATTTAGCAATGCCGAAATCTGAATATCGCCATTTTTTTGGAAAAATAAAGACAATTGAATTTGAATTTGAAATTTATTCATATTAGGTTATACGACACACTGTAAACTTGGCGTTGGTTGAATAAGGTGATGAGAGCTAATCTATCATCACCTTCGAAATGAAAAAGAAATATGGAAAAGATGAAAGGTGTTTCTAACAGATGCCTGGCCTGATATTATAAGACCTCAGATGGGCACCACGAAAAGCCTCTGTCATGATGGTCAACCAAGGTAATCGAACCCCGGTCTGCTGAATAACGCTAGCGACCCATCTCAGTTGTTACATCAACAAGTAAGATCAGTTGGGACAAGCGTATTGATTAATTACTAATTTAATAGTGAATCTTGAATTGAATGTGATGTCTGTATTTGTGTACTAGTGGAAAAGAGGGCTTCCTGTAGGAACTGAATGCTCTCGCATGACAGCTTGCGTAACAGCATGCATACTATCATCTGCTGCATGATTATGTCATATTATATATTTTCAAATTATTGTAGAAAATATCATCTTGCATCAACAAAACTGCCATCGTAATTTATAAAGAAATTAAAAATATATATATATATATATATATATATATATATATATATATATATTTGTATCTTCACAATAACTTATATGTGTCAACTTCCTCATTATCCTAAAAACAAATATCGTTCCATTAATAATTTTTTTCCCACAGCTGCTATATCATCATAACATATGATTCGTGTATACCCGAATCAATCTTTGAAATGCATGAATATAGCATCATTGATTGTCATCAAATTATTCGAGTGCTGTTTTATAAGAATTGATTGTTCGTTCGTTTGATTGTATCGTGATGATATTGTAATCAATATATTTCAATAGCACAATGCATCAATATATTATATTATATGTAAATACGAGATATCGAATCAGGTCGAGTAGTTAAGGTTCAAGTGGTCTGTAGGCCCTATGTTACTTTTACGAGTTCATGGGAGTCGATTGATCGAAATATCTTCCTTATCTTGTCATCTGATTTAGTACGATTAGTGCGATCTGATTGATCTGTCTGCCAAGACTGGTTAGACGTTCATTCGTTATCATTCATATTGTACATTATTTTAATTAATACTCAAATTCATTTTATTTTGAGTATCCCCTCGAAGGTACTAAAATTCTCTTCATTCCGAATCTTTTCATTCCGAATGAATTGATGATTGTTAGGTTTTAGAGGCACAACAACAGTGAGGTCATTTTGCGCATATTATTTCTTGCAACAATAAACCTGACTTGCCATTATTGTTATCAACAATTAAAATTATACTAGTGTCATCTCAAGACAGGGTCAACTTTATACAAAACATTTTAAGAGGATTTCATTTTTAATACGTAAAACTAGATATTTTCACACCAATCGTTTACATCTTTCATGGTATGCAAGTCATTTTCCTTTTATAATATTTTAGCTTTTTCATTCAGGCTTTTCCGCAGTTGAACAATAAACAATTTTTTTCGTCTGTATGGATGTGATTCTAACCTCTGTGTTATGAAAGAGATAATGTAGTTATTAGCACGCCTATTGTTAGATTTGTGTTATGAAACAGCTAAAGGAAGTCACTTGTTATACACTATCTCATACTATTGTGATTATAAAACTAACCTCGCCGATAGTTTGAAGGGAACGACAGACAGTCTCCCCTATGTTTTAGCGTAGGACGATTGGGGGTGTTGATACGTAGATAGCAGTGATGTTGAACTGCATGGGAAAGTGTGGATGTATTTATGTTGTGTTATATATTATGGTAACTGTTTTGATAGATTTGATTATTTTGTGGCAGTTGGTAGCCGCGTGCTGTTTGATTGTTCGCTTTCACATTTGCTTGCATTTAATAGTGAGAAAATATCAGTGACTTTAGTCAAGATAAATATTTCATTATTATTATTCAAATTATCGAATATTTTGAACATTATATTCAGTTTCCACGTTCTGAAACATTTCAAATTAGTCATTCTAACCAATGCATGATTGAATGAAGCGTTTTAGAATGAAATATATAAAACAGAAAAAAAAACACGGAGATGGGAGGCACGTGAACTAAATATATTGTGGAAACTGCACTCGAATAACGTCGTGTGTGATATAATCAATCGATTTATCAAATCAAGGAATCTACACAAAATATCATTTGTATTTTTTCTTTTTTCTCTCGTATTAGCATACATAATATAAATAAATAGTACAGTGAATATCAAATAATATATAGTATAATATATAGTATGAATATCGAATAATATAAATAAAAATAGCATAGATAAATTAGCATACAGTATTAGCGAGAGATGTCGGCTCTTACACTTCTATATAGCCGAGATATTCTGAGAGAATTTACTACAAGTCATATATGATTTTTCAGGACAGGTTTTTCATACCTATGAATAATTTTTATTTGAGGTCGTGATCACCCTTGTGGTACCCCCTTCAAACGGTCCTACCTTGTCAACCTCAGACTTACTTGGGACACAATGCCCAAGTACCACGTCGTAAACTTGCTAATAATAATGAACACAATCAAATCTTGATAATAAATTCTGTTATGAGCAACTTTGATGTTGAAGCCAAATACATCCTCAACGCTTTTTGTGATGAACTAGATTATACTAATCCTTTGTTTATTTAACAACGTATCATTAATGCATGTATTTCCAAGCCGCACAAACTACGTTAAACGTCATAATATGTCGATTAAAATGACTGTTAATAGTCTCGTATGGTAACTATAACATAATCTATAACTTTAACGATGCAGGAATACCACCATATTAATTATAATAATGATACTAATAATAGTCATGGTAATTAAATTATATCCTCATTATTATTCAAAGTGTCACTAATAATCTACATGAATATGTGAATACAATTAGTTAAATCTAATTGTTACCGATGTGGAAATGTCGTGCTCGTCTGTTGGTATTGATTACTTCCATTAAGAGCGCATGCGAGTCAAGTTAGCGAAGATCAATTAGTTGCTATAATGACTTTTAAATGATATGAGATATCCAAATTTCCATAGAAAAGAACAGAGATTATTAAACACTCCAAACAGCTTCTTTTTAACCTCTTACAACTTGTTTAACAGCTAAAATAATGATCAATATATAATTATCAATCGTGTTGGCTACATATTCACTAGTAGACCTAAAGGTCATATATATATAGCTGAAAAAATGTTTTTCAAATTTAATTTTTGATAATTTAACGACATAATCCGAATAATTCTTACACACCAATCTTGAGAAAACTATTTTCACTAATGAATGAAAGATTTCACCTTAAAACGTTTTACAAAATAACTGACATTTCACCGAATGGACTTCACAGCCCTCTTGAGCTAATGAGGCATTTCGATCTCGAAGTGACTAGAGTAGCATGAGCTCCATAGAGTTTGTATCCATGGTGATCAAGGTATTGTGATTGTTGATGATTCCTGTCTCAACAACTAAGCTATTTGTGGGTACTAATGATAGGCTGATTTTCCACAAGAATCCAAATCTTATGCTGGGACAGAAATCACGTTCCAAACGACTGGTTGAACGTATTGAAAGGATTAGTATTCAATTCGTTAATAAATACTTCAAATTAGTTGATTCCCACATTGATAGTTAGAAAATAGGAAGTGGATATAGGTAGATTTTAACATGTCAATTATTTTACAATGTGAAATAAAAAACTGACAGTGAACCAGATTATTGTTACTATTATTGTTATTATTTTTGGAGCGAAGTATACTTCTATTCAAGAAAATTCTCCGTTTTAAGATAAAATTCGAAGTAATTAGCAGTGAAAAAGATTTCAAACGGCATCGTTGATCGAAGTTTGTCATGCGTCGCTATATCTTCAAGTATATATACACAGATATGTCGATATTGTTTTTTGACGACGCTTCCGAGGATTCTGTTGAGGCCTGAAATGCGCGCGCACAAGTTCCACGATTCTTCATAATACAAATGTTTCATCGAACTGGCATTTCTTCGAGTTAAAGAACAACGATTCAAGTCAATGTCAGTGACCTAATTATAACAATCCGTTCGGAAGGTATTTTCCTTTTACAATTTTTTTCTATGTGTACTTTCATTACATTTCAAATACACCGAAAAGATTTTATACGATGTGGGATGTCAATAATGAAAAGCTATTCAATGTCCAGAATAATTATGTTCACAACTTACTTTCTAGTGAATTTGATGAATAGATAGTTAATTATATATTAATACTACTTCATGTGACATTGAAAAACAGTGATTAAATATGCCTACAGAAAGTCGGTTGCGTTTTATCCTATTTTTTTTTAGTGCATTTATCTTTAATTATATACAAACAAACTTGAGTAAAAATCTGTCATTCACTTGTAGCTATATTCACCGTCTTATACTACATTTTGTAGTGCATTTTCTTCAATTATTTAGAAACAAACTTGAGTTAAAATCTGTCATTACTTGTACCTATGTTCACCGTCTTATCCTACATTCTAAAGTGCATTTATCTTTAATTATTCAGAAACAAACTTGGAGTAAAAATCAGTCTTCTACTTCTATACATTCACCGCGAAACTACAACCAAAGACCCTGCTACAACATTGAAACTATAATGATCTTACGTTCAAAAAAAGTGTTCGAGCAATATGGGCGTAGCGTGTATAAAGTTCAGTTGTGGAACTACACATCCGACTTCAATGACTGATTAAACCGTTTTTTTTGTGACACCGACAGCATGGTCCTTACATCACCCATTTTCAAACTAAAAGTTTCGAATTTGTATAGATTTCATATTTTTATTAATTTTGTTTTTATTTTTATTTTCATCATTTTTTCCTTCAATATTTAAGAAATATAATTATCTACGAAAGCAATTAAATAATATTTTATCCAATAAATTGGTTGAATTCAGAAATTTGAATAGTTTATCTATCCGTTTTGAGCCATCTGACAATATTTCATCTAAAGTGGTATCCATGGACAACTGTCGTCTAATGACCGAGTATTTATCACAATCAATAAGAATATGTTTCACAGTGAGGATATCATTGCATATATCGCATCACGGTTTGATTTGTTCTATTGTAAACAGATAATCTTGAGTCAGGAGAGTGTGACCTATTCGCAAACGGGTCAACACCACGATGTGTTTAAAGGACGTTTCACCTAAAAACACTACGATATTTTTACGTAATGTGTTTTACAATGAACGTGGTGCGTGATTACGCGTCATTATTGGTGATTGGTGAATGAGTGGGTTCTGGTGATAGTGAGGTGATAGTGTAAAATGTAAAACTGAAAATAAAATAGAATTTTGATA
Source organism: Brachyptera putata (assembly GCA_907164805.1). Classification (NCBI taxonomy): domain Eukaryota; kingdom Metazoa; phylum Arthropoda; class Insecta; order Plecoptera; family Taeniopterygidae; genus Brachyptera; species Brachyptera putata. The sequence goes on from OU015472.1 coordinate 10,151,242, forward strand.
ACTCTTCTTGATAACAACTAAGCCTATAATTACCGAACTAATGACTATGACTGATGACTAAAATGACTAAACCATTACCAATTTCTTATACTAAACTTGTAATTTTCAAGACACACAAAAACAAGCATCTATCTCTCTCTCTTTCCCCCCCTCTCTCTCTTTCCCATTATGACCAGAACGAATCAACTTTTAGAACCGCGGCGAGGAATGCCGTTTAAAAATGATGCTGCACTTAAAAGATACTTTCGCTGAAATCTGGTTACTAATTACACATTACCAACCTTCCGCGACTTCAAGTACGCAATTATCTATGGTTGAAGGTTGGCAGACCTACTTATAGCTTCACCACCAATAATAACTGATACCAGATTCATGTTTCTTCTAGTCTGGCTGGTAGCGAAATTGTATTATGCGAAAAGATTTGGTTATAAAATATATAATTTAATTCGAAATCCTATTTCGTTTTGAGTATATATTATTATTTCTTTGTAGCTCCGTTTTCATCCTCTGTTCAGTGATGATATATCAAACTAATTATAGATATTAAAACGATTGATTTCTTACCGAATCGTTTAGATATAGGACTTTTGCACGATATGAATTTAAGATAGGATTTGAGGTTCAAGAGCGAATAATTGAGAATGCTGAACATCTTGTTTCCTTGTAAAATCTCACGGAATTGTAAGACATTTACGAACCTAAATGGGTGGATCAGTAGCTCTATCGATCTTTCTAGAGACCAGGGTTTGACTCCCGCCTTGGTCTACTATTCTCACAATGGTTTTTCATGGTTTTCTAGAGAGTCGTTGGAGTGAATCTTCAAAGTAAACGAATTACCTCTAACCTTTCTTATCTAACCATCTTATCATCTCATTCAACATTCACCGACGCCAATAGATCTTAGCTATCAGTTCAGTACCTCGGTGAACTCAATGTCAATAAAATATATGAATGCAAAACATGTACACATTTGAATCATAGCGGTTATTTAAAATGATATATTAAAAACGCTATCTATGTCCACCGTTATTTCACTCTGCGTCAAGCCGCATGACATCCAAGAATTTGTGTGAAAAGATAGTGAGAATTGTGAAACCAAAGTAAAAGTACAGAAATGTATATCTTAATATTCATCAATCTCGCACAGAAATCAATCCAGGTCCAAGACCCTTATTCCAGAGATGTATATAAGATACGAGAAGGATTCGAATCATTTTCTATTATCACTTTTTTCTTACCATGAAAATAGGTTGTTGCGAATGAAAGAGTGAGATATGAGAAGGAAAAGAGAGACAGACTGATTCAGTAGAGAAGAAATCGTCAATTTTGTATGAAAATAATCGTTTACTCGCTTATTTTCACTTTTCTTTTACCTCATTATTCTCAAGAATAGGGATCCATATGCCCAAAGCGTTTCATCTCTTATAGAAGGTACTCTTCCCAATAGATCCATTATACTCAAACTTATTAGATTATATTCACAATATGTTGAATGAGTTGCCTCATAATTGACTTTTTCCTGTGTGCTGGTGAGATCGACCACGTGATGCCTCATCCGAACGATACTACCTTGTCATCCTTAACCTCATGTAGGGATCAATGGTTCTGTGACCATGTGACGAAGTGTCAGTATACCTGATGCAATGGTTCATGTTGGGTACTGAAGTTAGTTCAGGGATGGTAAGATGGCCTTTGCAATATTGGCTCAGATTTTCTTCATATTGCATCAATTTTCCGAAAAATTGATGAAAGTATTCAAAGATTTTGATTAATTGAAAAACAAATATTTACTATCATCGAAATAAAGTATAACAAGTACTATTTAGACAAGGACGTAGGGCGCCCATAGACTCATTGGAGGCGGCATTTTCGAGCTGACAAGGGCATGAGGTCGCCCTTGTGGTTCCCCGTTCAAACTAACCTCAACTTTTACCCTCCACTTTAACACACAATCGTGAAAAATGTACTCTATATCAAGTTTTCGATAAAAGAAAAGTGCTTTACCTTTAGCCCAGCCGGTGAGCACGTTCCCGAGATATGCGCACTTGTAAGTCGGGTCATACTCTGTGATGGTCACCGTCCTCCTCCTCCAGAGCTTCCCTAGGGATACCTTCAGGCTCTTCAGCGTCCTCTCCCCGAAGTCCTTGCTCGACGGCGTGCCACCCCCGCCTCCGTACAGCGGCGACGGGGGCCGTGCGATACATTGTTGTGGCTCCATTGTTGTCACGTTCATTGTTCATTCCATTGTTGCACTCGTTTAGGTGGGAAAATAATACGTTAGAATTTAAAAGTCACTGAAATATTTGGTATTTTTTTGTTTATTCAAAGATACATATTCGGCCTTGCTTGTTTTAACTTTCAAATTTGACACAATTATGTCAATTTATTTTTTTCAGTTGTTTATTAATGTTCAATTTGGTTTGGTAATTTTTTTTTAATTTTTTTATTTCACAATATAAAAGATTTTTCAATTGGAGAGAAAAAACAATTAATTCTTGTCTAATATTTTAAATATCCCAGACCACTTTTCTCCAAACCAATTGTTGTCACTTTCTTAATTATCCCGCTTCACACTCGATTGCACGTTTAAATAGCACTTGCAAATAATTCACATTCACTCGGAATAAATTAGAAATGTGTAGTATTGTCGAGAACGTCGGTGGCTCACTGATACCGATCTGGAATATCCGCTCTGAAACAAATTAAACAGGGCCACCAATTAGCAAACGTTGCTGCCATTCGCTGTTTTATGTTATCACTTTTGATACTTAAACCGCTTATCAGCAATTGAAATAATAATTGGCGAATTTTAATTATCATTTTTTATAATGCATTTTTTTTAATCACTTCGACTGAAGTCCAGTAACGTTTTCAATTAACTGTTCTTAAATGATAATAAAAATGAATCAATAGATGTTTCTTTCAATTTTGTTGGTATAAAACTACTGATAAAACAGTGTTCATGTGTTTCCGGATGCGATCGGATGTGGTATATATATATATATACATATGAACCGTTCAGAGGATATATTGTGACGTCATTTCCTTTCGTAGCTTTCTTTTCATAAATTGGCTTCCGTTTCTGACTTCTATAGAATATATATTGCAAAGATCGAGGTTCGTCTATTCTTTTGTGTGAAATGCCTATTTTTGTAATTTTGTACCGAGTAATGAGAATGTACTGTAATTTCTTCAAAATGGTGATCTACATGTTACGAAGTTGGTGATAGTGGTTATGGGGGAGGGGGGGGGGGGGGGGGGGGGATATATCTCCTACAGAATTGTATTCATAGGAGTATTTGTATTCTTATCGCATATATGATCAATATTACTCATACCCCTTGATTTCTTTTGAATTCTCTATCATTAACGCAATTTATGTTTTTAGTATTGCATATAATTATAGTCTTTTTGTGGGTTTTATCTACGGATTGTTCAAAAATATATTGTAAGACCGGAAAACTCAAACTGATTTGTATCATTCTTACTATTATTATCATCATCATCATTATTATCATGGGCCTACACTTGTGGTCAAATAAAGTGGTCGATCTAGCCAGACTAGCCATGTTAAAATGCATCCTGGCGCAACAAAATTGACATTTCCTCACTAAAACTAGCAGGCAGTGTACACACTCACTCCACGTATAGTCTGTGACAAAATCAGCTGTGAAATATGCGAAGATTTTATTTCAATTTCAAATTCAACCTCGAAAAATATTATCTTTGACCACCAGCTCACTTCTACTCTATGTGCATTCAAAATAGTGGACACACATAAGGAACAGAAAATCGAGTTTCAAATTCAATATCAAAAACGAATGGGAGGTATATGAAATGAGCTGACTTTTTTTCATACATTTTATCCCCACTGTGAATGTTTGAATTGTTTTCTAACCCTGAAATTATTACCTTAGTTAAGATTTGATTTGTTTGTTGAATGAGTTATAATATTTTAATTATTCTTAGGGGTGGTAAGATCGCCCTCGTGGTGCCCCGTTCAAACGATCTAATCTTCCATCCATAGCCGTAATTAGGGAACAATGATTTTGTATCAAGTTTCGATGTTATTAAAAAAAAAAAAAACATTTTATCCTGAGATTTGTAAATTTCAATTTGAAAATTATTCCATATAACTAAAAATATGTCTTGACGAGAGAAACAAAAATATGTATGAAAAGTTTACCCAAAACTAAATTAAAAGTATTGCAAGTTACCGAGATCGTTCCCATCCGAACGATCCTACCCTGCCATCTTCAGCCTCAATTTGTACACAATGACTTCGTGTCAGGTTTTGAATTCCAATAAAAACTACACAAATAGGTTAGTATTCATGTGGTTGGATTATTCCTAATACCAATGTTGGTAGTGTCCGGATATATCGCAAAAACAGTTTATTTTGTGTTCCGGACTTTCGGCAACTGAAGACTTTTATCTGCGGCGAAGATGTGTGGTCACAGACAGCGTAGAACTGGTGCCAAAGTTCGTTGCTTTAATTTGAAATAATAATAAAATGGGGTGGTAAGATCGCCCTTGTGGTGCCCCGTCCAAACGATCCTACTCTCATCCTTAGCCTTAATAGGGGAACAATGATTTTGTATCAAGTTTCGATGTTATTAAAAAAAAAAAAAAAAAGTATTCGAAAGTATCTGAGGAGTGTTTTATACCTTATAGCGTATATCCGTCCCCTTGCATGCATGCAGTTGTGTCGAACAGTTCTCACGTCTGTTTCAAGCTCTCTGATTGGCTACATGCGTCACACACGTAAAGGTCATAGGTTAAACGGATTCCTCGCTAATGTTGCACGGGTCATTGTTCAATAAGGCGACGAGACGTCAGGACAATGTTGAGAGCGAGAAGAACAAGAAATCGATCGATTCTGAAAACAAACAAAAACAACTATTTAGATATACAAGAAACTTAATTGGTATATTTTAATGGATTATTTTTTGTTTTAGTTTATATTGAACAGTTTAGATTTCATCTGTTCAGTGTATCACAGTCTGTTGGAAGGAGGTGGTCGTGGCATTGTTTTAAGGATCCATCTTAGAGTCCACGAAAAAACTTAGAAAGGATGGTTGACCACGGCTGAAATCGAACCCCGGTCTCATGAATGACAGTTCATTTGGCTATCTACTGATCCACCCACATTAGTGATTGGTATATTGTAGATGTTTGAAATATTCAGTTTGATTCCTAAGAAATACATTTCACATGGGTGCTCTATAGTTCTTCTATTTCCAAGTCTGAAGTAAATATCAAAACCATATTCCAAACTATTTGCGTTTTCAATATTTCAATAACATCAAAATCTTGTATTCTCCAATTGAGGAAAAGGATGAATTAATGAGACCTCTCAAAATCGACACCACTATGTTTTTTTTCAACCTTTGAGGTATCTGTATAAGGTAACGACTACTCCACGTGAAGAAGAATATCACAAAATAAAATTTACAATATACAATTTTAAAAATAAATCGTAGTATTAACTATATACTCGATATTTCAAAGGAAAATGCGATTACTTCCCACATATGCATACATTGAGTCTTATCGCAACTCAAAGTGAAAATAAACTGATGTATACTTATCTCAGTTTTATTAATAGTATGAAAATTATGATAGTAATGATAGTATTCTAAGCCTGTCGTTATCTCTGTGAGGAATGATAACATAATCACAAACGCATAATTAAAGGCGTGTTCACACACTAGGCTTTCCACAATGCTTTCTATCTACTTATGTAATTAAAATCCATTATGATTGTACATATAATAGTATTTATAATGATATTTACTTTTTGCTCTTGTTGATTCTACTTAAAATTTACATTATTATTATCATATAATGCTTCCAATTCTTATTTATAATACATTATTCAATTTATTCTACTGATTACCTGGTCACTTTTTTGTTTCACTCTAATTTCTTTCATTCTTATCTCTATATCATTATACTCTGTATAGAGTATACAACCTAAAATACAACCCAAACACAACCTGGAATCTTTTCTACTTCAGAATTCCTTCTATGACCTCAGTGAATTTTTCGTAACATTCAAATATCATTTTTGGATATTTTCCTATACTTGTTTTATGTACAAATCTGTGAAACAATGGATACATGATTGTAGTGAAGTGATTGAAGTGATATGGCCACATGAGAAGAATGCATGGAGGAAAGCGCAGAAAGGCGTTGAGCAAGGGGGAGTAAACAGATCAGAAAGTGGAGGAAAGTAGAAGATGGAAGATGGTGGAAAGATAGGTAGAGTTGATGAGAACTTGTGGGAAAAGAAGAAGAGTTAGAAGAGGAAAAGTTTGAGGAGAAGGATAATACGAAGGGATAAGGAAGAAGAAGGAATTAACTCCTGCATTGACAGAAACAGAGTCAGAAGGAGGATGTTGGTTTTCTTCACCCCGGACTTAATCAAAATTTGATATCTGGGTAGTAAAATATATGTTCTGTATGATACACTACTCTGCGGGCACGTACGTATGACCTAGAGCAGTACAGTTTTCATATATTTCCATCGAATGTTTTTTTTTTTATAATTCCACTTCCATTCATAATTCTACCCACGATTTACGCCCAATGTGAGTATTCATGCAATTAGTTCAAAATCTATATTTAAAAATTGTATAAAACAAGGTATATAATTCAAGAATCTATTGAATTATGTTTTGAAGTTTTTTTTTGACTGAAGATTTGTTACTTTTGATGAAGTTTGAGACAAATGTATCATTAAATAATCAGGTAAATAAATTTTAATTGAAATGATTGATTCGTTTTCTGGCAGAAAGCATGACTATTCGCCCACGAGTCACGCAAACACGCACGCACGCACTCACGCACGCACGCACACACGCACTAAACGGTAACGTGACGATCACAATAATTAGCAATGTTTTAGTACACACACTGACATTGGAGTTCCGGAATCATACAACAGAGTATTTACTCGAGTTATTAACCTTCTAGATAAATCTCAGACTGTTGTTGATATCGATGTAACACCGAATAATATGATATTGAGTTGATTCGACGTGTCTTGTTGATGATTATTATTTGCTCAACGACCCCACCAACAGCTAGATTATACGGGGGTATGAACGAGCACGTTATTATGAAACTATGGAGTGATGATAAGTGAAAGGACTTTCACAAAAACCCATGTCTTATGCGGGATTCGAACCCACACCCAACGCTTAGCTTCAGTGTCTGAAGCATGTCTCAGCTGACTGAGCTAACGAGGGCGTCATGTCACGGAGATGAAGGATCTCGACGTTTCGGACTCCTTTGTTGAGACCGTCTGCAAGTCAGTCTTGTTCAGAAAAGAATCCAAGAAAGAGAGATTCATTTCTTCTGAACTAGACTGACTCTTGAAAAAGATTGAGACCAAAACGTCGAGAGCTACTTTCGTCTCACACGATGCGACGGAATTCATCCGAAATCGAATACATTATTGTTTCACATTTTTTTCATATTATTGAATGATTATTGAGTATAAATGGATGATGAATGACATGATTATCGAAACTTCCATTCAATCATGTAACTTCACTGGAATTTATGTGAGCAATAAGAGTTTTATGACACTTTTTGGTGAATTTCACTCCAATTTATCCGTGATTTTGAAAAAAATATTTTTCGTGATTTACCGTCTCTTGTATAGTTGAACAATTCCATTTAAAATTTCAAAAATTGAAGGCGTGTAAACTGTGTTCAATTATGATAGAAAATGGTCTAAAAGTAATGTTTGCAAACTAATGATCGTGGATCTTCTCTTCGCACTCAATATAAGAAAACATTTCGTCATGATTCACTCATTTTGATGCTTAACTTGATTCTACCACACTTTGCCTACAAATCATTGCTGATGGCCAATGAGAAGCACTCATGTTAATGTGGTTTATTCCATCTCACAACCAAACCAATCTCAATTCATCTCATTGAAACATTGTAAAGTTATCAACATTTCATGAATAATCATTTCAATTAAATATCCTTCAGAACTCAAATGAGAAATCAAATTGACAACCGAACCGAATATATATACTTTTTGTCTTCTACATATTTCGGGTCATGAATAATTCGTTGAAACTATATATATAATTATTATAATAAGTATCAATTGAATACATCGATCATTACGTTCCACAAACAAAAATGTAGAGTATGTAATCACATGTAAAACATCCTTAATTGTACCTACATTTTCATGATGAAGATGGAGAATTGTGAAGATATTCAGGCGTCTGTGATATTTTTAAGGACGTCAAGAACACTAACCTAACAATTCAACAAACATCTTCCTGATAAAAACAATTGCACATAGCTGAAGAAGCAAAATGACGACTGTCATTCAACTTCACAACAATATCTGCCTATTATTATTCATGATATTTTAATGGTATTAAATAAAAGGTGATTGATTTGATGATCGAACCTTATATGTTGGTAGAATCGAGGCCAAGTCAATGTTTCCCATGTTAATCACACTATTATCCAGCTTGCAAGTGCATCTGCGACGATAAGTGCACTGAACACTGCAAGGAAGTGCACAACTTAGTTTCCTTGATCACGTCATGCACACAGTGTTAATTGTTATCCTTGAACCTTGTTGGTGGTGAGGTGGGGGTGGGGGGAGGGGGAGGATTATGTGATGCTGGTATAATCACTCAGTCTTTCTCTCTCTCTCTCTCTCTCTTGACATCGTGCCTTGAACCGGGTACAACATAATAAGTAGGATTAAGTACAATAATTGATAGATCGATTACGATCGATTTTTTTGAACTATTCGATAATCCATGAAACGATAATCGAAATGAATATTTTCGATTATCGAAACTATTGTCAAGTCGTTTCGAAACTCTCTCCTAAATTCATGTATGATTCTTTCAATCAATTTTTTCTCCGCGAAAGTATCTTCCCATGTACTAAAAATTCTATTGGGATACCACATTTGAACGCTCGATACGATTATCGAAAAGAAGAAAAAGTATCGATTTAATACAATCAAATGATCAATGTGACGTAAACGACAATCGATAGAAGTTTTTATAAGTATTTTACAAGTATGGTAAAACGATAAAATATATATTTTTCATACATAGATAGTAATTATTGTTAGTTTCCATCAATAGTAGAAAATTAGTTTTTGACGATCGATCGTAAACAACATTGCAATCACATTTGAGTTGTGAAACTATACAATGTCATAAACTGTGGTAAAAAGTATCTTCTTTTTACCTTCCGTGTTTTACCTCACAGGTTATGTAAGGGTTGCTCTGTCATCTGATACCAACCTCACGACTCAATAAACATCATCTCGCTACAAGTTGCCTGATGTCGCAGTTGAAGACTTTTGTCGCAACACAGTCGAACGGAAACCAAATTATCCCCAGTCAGTTCTCAGTTAAATAACCTTGTTCACACTTGTTTGAATTTAGACCCAAGTTTAGTGGTAGTGTTTTTAAAACTTTCAAAATAATTGTCAAAAATTTCCATATTCGTGTCTGGATTTTCTGGATTGACGGATTTTCAGGATTTTGAAATATAGAATTGGAGAAAATGTTCAAAGCACAGTTGTTATTTTTCTGAGACAAAATTGATTTGAACTGACTGGTCCAACCATTTTATCACCATGGTTATTCAGCAAAAAATCTGATTTCATGCTTCTGTATCATATTCCATCATCAACCCTAAACGTTGGTAAAACGGAATTCTCAACATATTAAAATCTAAGGTAAGATTTTCAAAAGAACACATATCCTACTTGAACCATCGGATATTTGCTGATCACACATATTGACGGGTCAACACTCCTGATCGCTATTGATAATTTAATCGGTGAGACCATCGATCGGCACCTTGTCAACTGATATGTCACACTTGTTTATTTGTGTTGATTTATCTTTGACTTTCACTGTGATGATGAATGTTGTTTGTAAGGTTGGCAATGTGAAAACTTTCATTAACGAACGTTGCTAGATTCATGCGTGTGTGTTTTTACAACAAGAAGAGGATTTTATATTGTTGTTAGTTTAGGAATGATACGTGAGGGTGGCTGTGAGTGATTTTCACATACGATTTCGTCGATGCTGCCATATACACAAATTAATTGAGCATGGACATAATATTAAAATGTAATGTAAAATATAAAATGTTGAACACTTATGCTGTGAACAGTCTATCCAATTTTGTATTTCATGAATCAACTAATCTATATGCTCAACCTCCGCTGGTGGAGGCTTGAACAGTAGTCTATACGTCCCAAATTCATACAAATGGTGTGATATGTGTATATGTGTTAGCAAGTGCATATATGGGAGAATGGTGTGTGTTAATAGAGAGGGAGAGGAAGAGAGGAATAAAGAGAGAGAGGCAGAGAGAGAGAGAGAGAGAGAGAGAGAGAGAGAAAGAAAGAGAGAGAGATAAATATATTAATCAAGAAAAGGGAAGACAAGACGCTCGAAAATTAAGGAAAGTATAATTGTGATTCACGACTTCTGGCGGTCGTAGAGGCAACCTGATAAAACTGAAACTTGACAGTTGTAATAATAAATGGTTGCACTTCCTTCGTGTAATTGTAAATGTAACCATTTCCATGCTTATACCATTCCACCTCAGCTATTAGAGACAACATTTCAAATCTGAAGTTGAAAAAGATAAACATAAAAATCTACTTAATCAAAAACTTGTTATATAAAAATATATTAAAATTATTCATTCCGTATTTATTTGGCTGTTCGCCAAAAATTGTGATAATTATCATGCTTTACGCATGAGATCGAAAGAGTTAGATTTGTTTTCTGAATTAATTGTACAATATGGAATAACTATTCTTGCATAATACTCTCTTGAAAGGTATTCGAAAGATCTGTGTTTCCCCTGGAATAGAATTGTGATGTATCATACCGTTCCAATCAGCTATCACCATAAACCCAGATATTTCACAAGTTGACTCCCATCTTGTTCTATGAGTTTTGCTGGATCGAAACCCGCGACAGATGACGATAAAAGATCAAGCAAACCTATGATTGTAACCGTCAAAAAGGAACGTCATCTTGTGGCGGTCATGTTCGAAATGTGGTTATAATTAATGATTATTATATTGTTTATAATAATATGGGACACGAAGAAAAACCACTTCCATTTTATTGGTTCTTTCCGTTTTCTGATGTAATTGTTTATTCTATATAAATATGTATTTGACTCATTTTAGGTTAACCTGAATGTAGCACAACTGAATATGAATCAAGATAATAACAAATGTTGTGAAATATCACGTGTCATAAGTGATATAATACATTAATGTTTTACATTTGTCCTACTGGGGACGTTGAAGAGCGTATACTGGAATAAAGTCGACTCGGTCGCGTGACATGGGCTTCGGAGAACTTCCGAGTCGACTTTATTCCGGTATATGCTCTTCAGGCGCCTCATTCAATCTAGCACATCAACTTAACCTAAGTAAACCGGAATAATGTATAAAACCTGATGAAAAAAGGATCAATTTGAAATAAATTCAACTGATAAAAGTAACAATTACCCCGAATAAAAGTGTAAAACAGACAACAAGGATGAACGTTTGATTATTAATTCAATAATACTGGGTTTATAACGTTCCACTATAAGATGATAACTAGGATATATTGGCGTCGGATGAATCATCAATGAGATGATGGGATGATGAGATGAAGGTTTCTTAGGTAATGAGAAGATAGTGGGAAGGAAACAGTCATGGCCTATATTGTAGGAACCATTCCAGGAACCAAACAACGAAACACCTTGAAAGATGGATAGTGGTGGGGATCGAACCAGGTCCGATATGCCTCTCACCTACCGGAGCACACTGAAGTGAACCGTTGGGCGTGGGTTGGAATCCCGCATAAGACATGGGTTTTTGTAATTCCTCTCACTTATCATCACTTCATCGTTTCATTATCACCTGATCATTCGTACCCCCGTATAACCTAGCTGTTGGTGGGGTCTTCAAGCAAACAATAATCATCATCACATGGGTGAGTAACTCTGTAAGTAACTCAGCCACTTTGCTACATAAGTCGAACATAATCAGCGAATAAACGTTTTTTTTCTTCATTTTGTTTGTTGATGATCAATATTTATCTACCCTCTTTTCATCGTTCAGGTCAAGTGGCAATTAACGAGAAACAAGCGCCGGCGCTTCCCGACGTGACATAAAGAGAGTCCATTAACCGTCTACATACAAATCGCCTTATTAGATAAAGTATATAGATAAAAGGAAATGAGAAAATAAAAAAAAGAAAATTCGAAGGGACGATAAAGATCAATACGATCATCAAAGATAATATTTTCAGCAAAACAAAGCACTGGATCAATTGTTTATTCTCCATGAACATATTGGTTCAATTCACTATAACAATACATACTAGTTTGATGCAAAATGTAAGAATCGTAATATATATATATATATATATATATATATATATATATATATATATATATATATATATATATATATATATATAGGCTATATGCAATATGATCAATGATTTGAGATTTGATTCTTGACCCATCTTTCCGTATCGATGAGGGAAAATCCGACGAGGAAAAGATAGATATTCTGTTAAACTTTATGCCAATTCAGAACGTGATTGGGAAGTTAGAAGAACGATTTCTTGGATCAAGGGCAACCAAGTTATCTATCCATTTTCCACTAATTCCTATCAAGTCGTAAATTTACAATTAGCGAAATAGTTTCCTCTTGATGTAAATACGCTCACTTTCACGCTCTCAAATCTTCATGACATAGATTAATTATGTATCAGTCTTCATGTTCCTGAATATAAAATGTTTTTAGTAGTACAGTTTGTAAGAAAAACATTATAACAAAACACGAATGTGTCTAGACAGAAGAAAGTGTTATTGTTAATATTAATAGTTTGTCGTTTCTTATTGCAGGTTAAAATCGTGACTTATGAACACATAGCTTCAATATTCCATAATTCGATATTCGATCTATCGCGTCGATATGTCGATTTGTTTAATTTCAAGGCGTGGTTGCCAGATTAATAATATCGATTTAGGTAGTCGATTAAACAGAGTTTTAATCATAATAGAAGTTAGTCACTTTATTGAATAGTTACGTGATTCATGCAATGAACTAATATTATCGGTTACGTCATCAGCTCTCATATTCCGTATGATAATATAGCTCTGCAATGATAACTGAGATCTATTGGCGTCGGGTTAATTCTGAATGAGATGATGGGATGATGAGAAAAGGGGTAAGTAAGTAGTGAGAAGGATGGTATAGGAATAAAGCTGTTGTGGCATATACTGTACCTAGACTACACAGGGACTATGATAGGATAATTCTATGTAGATGTGCGATGGTAGGGATCGAACCAAGGCCCATTCTACCCGTTTCTCCCGGTAACATGGATCAAGTGCATGCATATCACTGCACGTTAATGTTATTCATAATATATCATTACCATCCGTTTATGGTTTTAAACGTGTTTATGGGTATAATAACTAATCCAGGTTACTGAGATGTAATTACTATTTATAGTCACAGAAGTAATACAGGTGATCGGATTAATAATGGTTATGAAAATAAAACAACAACCAATATAGAAAAAATGTGATATGTGGAAGAACCAGAAATATAAATTCGAATTCGACTTTATTTGGAATTATAAATTGAATTATGTTAATTCCATTATCACAGTTGGACCATAGAGTAGTTGAAAGTTGAAGTTGAATTGAATTGAAAGTTGAATTGACCACACACGTGACATTTTAGAGTAACTCATTGAAAAAACAACCGGGAAAACAATATACTTTTTCGCATTGATGAATGAACGTGTTGATGTCATTTATTATGCCATTTATTTCTTATGTACAGGTAACACTATTCATTTCATAATGTTTATAGATGACATATTGAAGAGAGAAACAGATTCTAGAGTCATCATGTATCATGTAGGCAGTAATCATGCTATGAACTCTTGTATCAGTATTTCTTGACAAATCTATTTGAATTATGTTTCCATTTGTTACTGGATAAATATAGGTTCACGTGAAATTTCAATCGATTATACAATATGATATGATAAATAATTAGAATATAAAACAACTCTGTATTTTATGTTTTTTTTTCAAATCATATGGTGTCAATGTACATTATTGTGTTATTTGAGCTCGAGTAGTATATTCATTTTGTTCATATGTACAGTTGAACTACATTTCCTTGGAATATTGCTGCATGATTTAAGCTGGGCTGAGATATGAACTATTAATAGTGTATCAAGTGATATGAAGTATATAAATCACGTGCAAGAACAATACTGCAGCTTGTAGTCATAACAAATTAACCTATATGAAATAATGTGATTCAGTGTATCGTATGTAATTGTAAATTGTATTCTGGTGTAATGTATATATTGTAAATTTATGTCTTGTGAATAGTAATGTCAGAATTGCTAAATTAACATTATTGAATTGTTAAATTGTCATTATTATTATCATTATTCATTTTATCATTATAAAAAAATTAAGTCTTTTTCCTCGCCTTTCTTATCACCCAAGAACAATCGAATGCATCTCAACGATATCAAGCTCCACTTTATCCAAGACCGTTTCCTTGGCAACGCTCTGAACTTCAACACACAAAGAGAACTGAGAGTGGATCTCAAGAATAATTAAATAATTGATTAAAACATAATATTCTTGTTCGGACAGTTGGCAAGAATTAATAAGAAGCGATCTCAGTGGGTGAAGGTGTAATTGAAGCTGTGAATTACTTGACCTTCAATGGTATGGTGAGGGGAGAGAAGTGGTGAGGCAGGTGAATATACATACCTGGTGTGTTTAAGGTTATTAATAGTTGCCACAGGTTGATACAATTAATTAGTACAGTATAAATCTACTGGGAGTTCAACAATGGAAGTTGTCATCATTTGTACATTTAGTATTGTTTGTATACAGTGGGAATACAGTGTATACAGGTAGTGAGAATAGAGCTTCTGCCTCAGCATGTTCCTATCACTATCTGCATAATAATTACATAATTGTACAATTAACAATAGCAAATATTGTTGATTGCGTCCCTACTCAACTCATCCAATTAGCAGATTAACAGATTAGCAGATAATTCAATTACCTTGGATTCCAATTAACACAGGTCTCACGTGGAACATAATGTCAAGTTTTAATTATCCAATTTGAGGAATAATTGTTACAAGTTGATTGTGACGAGTGTAAGAAATTGATCAGTTTTCAAATCAATATTGCTCTGTTCTGTAACTCAAAATATTTTACGGTAAATAATAATAATAAAAAACTTGTGTCTTGTGAGCTTAGTGGAAAGTAAAAGAAGTTACGAAATGCACTTATAGCTACGTGGACACCATGTACTATATATGTATATATATAAAAATGTCAACACAAATTTGTAAATTTCATTAAATTTGGTACCGGTATTGACACATTGTATAAAATGTACATAGTATGTAACTATATGTATCTAGTTCTACAGAGTACAAAAAAACGAGTCCAACTCTGACATGAAAGAATGAAAGAACATTGACTGAAATGTTTGGATTTGCTAACATTTGCATTGATGTGGGATTTGAAACGGGATGGAGGTAGATATGACACAGAAACACATGCATTCTCAAATTCCTTCGAGACGTTATATGGAAGAATTCTTTCACTCACATCATGTATATATTTCACAGTTGTATAGCGGAAAATATCAACTCTTAAATATACCTGAGAAAATGTGAGCGTCATAGAAGAATTCTTCCAATGCATCTTTTCCAAGTGATCGAAGACATCACTTTTTCTGTGGTATTAGTATTTTGATAACTCAGAGGTTGAAAAAATTGAAAATATTTTGCTAAATCTACTTCAATGTTTTCTTAAATATACTTCATTCCATGCTTTTTTGTTTGGTTTGGTCATGACAGCCCTAATACGCACCATATGAGAAATATAAACTCTGTCACTCAGTTTTTTAGTGGCTGCCTTTATAAAAATAATTACATCTTTTTTTAATGAATTTAGATTAAGGTTCAAGCTCAAGAAAGAACTTATTTTTGATATTGTAGTTCTATTAATATTTTGAGAAATCATCTGTACAATTTCTGATTCTTTTTGTACCGGTAATAATTAATTATCTTTTTCCATTTTTTTTTCATTTGTAAGAACCTCAAAAATTTCAATTTTCATCATTAGTATTATATTTCATCATTTTATATTTTATATTTTTCTGAGCATACTGTTATTATTATTCATTTCAATTCTCAATTTCTCACTTATTCAACTGTATTTCATATTCAAACAATTTTATTTTATATTGATAACCATCCTGTAAACTCTTTGATAAGCCAGGGACCAATAAAGGTTCTTTATATATTAACTTGTTTGGACGACATTGAAGAAGTAACAATCCACACTTCCTCACACCGTTTATATGATGATATGATTTCAGTTAGTAATTTGAATCAATTCGTAATTACATTTCTATATTTGATAATCTCGCCATAATTGAATTAATCTTTTCAATCAAGTCTAATGACAGTATTATCTGTACACGACTGAGAATCACGATGGGAAGTTGATGTCACTTTATGTTCCATGAATCAGCTTTGTTTGTGTAACACAAGGACTATGCGGTGAGACTCAGTATACTTATAAACAAACAGGAAAAAACATAAACAAAACAGATTATTTATATATTTAAAAAGCGTAGAAACAAACCACAAACTATCCAAACACTAATTGCATTATTAACATATAAAAAAAAATCAAAGTTATAAAGTATAATAATTACAAACATAAAATCATTCACCGGAAACTCTCCACTAACTTGTGTGTGATCCGAACAGGAAACCGAACTGAAACCGAATTGAAACCGAATTGAATCAGACCGTCACTAATCAACAAGTGTTGATGACTCCGAATAAATCACACGCTTTACCGTAACCTCCCGTAAGCTAGGCAAGTTTCAGCTTCGAACGGATGTCTCGTCCTATCGTAAAGCATTGACGATATGAAGTGTTGAGCTTTGAAGAATATCTATGAGTGTGGTAAATGTCAGGTTCGAACGGATGTGTAACGCTATCGTCGAGCATGGGCGATGTGAAGTGTCGATTGTATGATGGAAAAGAGTGTATTATTGTTAATTGTGATACAATTCGATAGTTTTTGGCCGTTTCTAATACCCCGTAAAGATAACGTTTTGGTTGTTTCGTTTCGACGATCAACAATACTTTTGAATTAGGGTAATAGATCTAACTAGAAAATGGAAGACTAGAAAATAAAACAGTTATTTTCGTTGATTCCTCAGCAGCATACGAAATATGTAAAATTCGTTGGTGATGAAATCGAAGAAATATCAACGAACATCATGTCTGATGAAAAATTGAAAACTACATCTATATTTCTCATTTACTTCCTTATGCCATACTTGCACTGTTTGATTATAACAGTCACTATATATTTAAAAATGTAATAATGTTATGATTGGATGCAATTGGATCTTTGAAAGTATCACAATAAAACAAATGAATCTTATTTCTTTCTTGAACTTGACAACCTCGCAGATGTTTTTCTACATTCATTGACATATCATTTTTTCAAATTACAATTCAATCTCTGAATTACATTTTTCATTCACAAAAAATCATAGTTGTACAGAGCATTTCAACATAAACCATGTCCAGCCGTTTCAATATTGAATGATTTATCATACAGGTAGAGGTGCCGGGTTTATCTCGAAAACTTCAGAAAACTTGGAATATTTCATTCACCGAAGTGATCATCATCAACCCAGTGCACTGGCGTTCAAACCGGGGGAGGGGGGGGAGGGGGGGAGAGAGTGAAGGAAAAGCATTGCCTCTGCTAACTTTTGGCCAAGGGGGGCAAGAAAAAGGTCTTGCAAGACTCAATTTGTCTCACTGTTTCCTGTTGAAACCCACTATGCTAGAATTGAATGTAATTTTTTTTAAAGTGGCACCCCATACTGTCTTCCCCCATAAAAGGTCGTAATTGTTGATCTTGCCCCCCCCCCCAACATTCAAAGTGTTTCGACGCCCCTGTATATATATATATATATATATATATATATATATATATATATATATATATATATATATATATATATATATATACACTATTTATATGGAAAATCTCTCTGGAATACGAGTACAAAACTTCATATTCTGCGGGCATCACAGACCTGGATCAATTGTGGGATAATCCCTTAAACTTGGTTGCTATAACGATCTATATTGTTCTATATATTACACGATATTATCTTCTTCTCGTTCATTTCATCAATCCCAATCGAACGAACGAACCCCCCACTCCCCTCATAGTAAACCTTCCCAAGTTAATCCCTCTTCATCCCCTGATCTGCGTGGTGACTAAACCCTGAATGACGTCAGCTTATAGCCAACATTTCACCATGAATTAACGCTGTTGTGTGACAACATTTGACAGGTTGGTGAACCTTATCCAACATAATTAAACTGTCATAACGTAACCTCAACCTGTGGTATCAGTGTCAGATCAAGAACCAAAATGTCAAACTAATACAAACTTGACAAAACTTAAATGATTACGGAACCGTTAATATGTTTTAGGTTAATTAATGGTGTTGTGTGGTGTTGTGGTTATAGCTTGCTGTAATGGTGGAGATTGAGAGCAACACAGTTTGTTGATGTTATAGATTACAGTGGCTTTAAAGTTTCGATATTATACGTAAGTACTGATAAAACAAATTTGAATAAATTATAAGATATGTGATTTAGCACTAGCACCAAATTTCTCTGTGAAGGAATGAATATTCAAAGATGTTTCAAAGTTTGCTGTATAAACGTGTTGTTCAAGTTGAGGGAAAAATAAAGTGTAATAAAAATAGATAGATTATTCTTGTTTTTTGTGTGTTTCGCTCCATTTCAAATTCTCACTTGTATGTATAGGCCTACATTATGTTATTTCAATTGTAATTATAGATCGTTCATTTATGATATTTGTATTTTGCGCTCTTCATCATCAAAGTATAGGTCTAATGTAAGAGTAAATTCGAACAGTAATTCGTTCCTATTTGCGGTCTTCTCATCATTCCATCATTTTATTATCTTACTTGGCAGTTCTTAGATTACCTCATACATAAATTGATTCTGTTATTATTATCGACGGTCAAATAGAATATAATTAATAATAAAAAACAAAGTTGAATTGGAATTGAATTCATATTATTTGAATGTAATATACATCGGACAGAGGAGACGTAGAAAGAAGAGGACTTGGGACTGGCAAAATCAAGTCGACAAGTTGTTCCCTTGTGAAAAGAAATATATACTTACCTAACTTTGTTAGAAAAAGTTGTTAGAAATAAAATCTATTTTTAATAGTGTGATATTTCTATCATGATTCCTCCAAGTCTGCCCTTGTAAAATACCTCCATGGAATTATTTTATTTTTTTACCATTTCCCACTTTATTAAATATCATTTCCCACTCAATTCCTGATTATTGTATATGTATAGTTTAATTCTAATACCACTCCCCCTCCTAACCTTTCTCATGTCTACGTCACAACATATATGTAACACCTACCTCCAGTATGACCAAGCTCTACATACTTCACTACTGTTATGCTTATATGAGTATATTGCAGGATCGACACCCCCTACTTGTAATGCTGTTCGATAAGGGAGACGGTCGATCGGAGCGAAGAAATACTACGTCACGTAGCAAATAATTGCACTTCATTAATGCAGTAATTGGCGAGTTTACTTGGCATTGTCTGTCCGGCAATCAGTCTGAATTAGTTGGCTGAGAGATTTATCGTCTGAGAGAATTATTGCTAATTGTCGGTTTCATCCGACGATAACGCTTCCGTGTATATGTACACGTGTATGTGACCGCACGCTGGGCACAGTGGTAAAGATGAAGAGATGTGATGCGAGAAGCATACTGATTAGGATGGACTAGAGTTATGAGAGCGGTAGTAATTTGTACTTCACTCCCAGTTTGTTTGTACTTATACGAACTGAGATATTTGTTCAATTACATTTTAGAATTGGCACAAAGTAATTAAGGCTGAGGTAGGTTCGTTCGGACCGGAGTCTCACAAGGGTGATTTTATCACCCCGGAGAAAATCATGAATTGGGAGACCCCTATGGAGTAGGTCTATCATTTGAGAATGTGAAATTGTTGCAAAAATGCAAGTATCAAATATTTACTGAAATAAGAAATCGGACCATGGAATCCTACAAGGCGATCTTACCATTCCTAAGGAAATCATTGATTAGAATGCCCTCATGAAGTAAAATTCAGAAAACTGTAGGAAAATGCAAGTATCAAATATCTACTGGAATACAAAATCGAGCCGTGGACATCCCACAAGGGCGATCCTCCACCCGTAAGTAAATCATCAATTAGAAGGGTTAATAAACTCTCACTTAGAAATCTAAAAAAAGTGTTGAAAAATTCAAATATCAAATATCCACCCAATTAATAAATATACGTAAACACTACACGTATGTGTAAAATCCCCTGGATTTGCTCCACAAATGTTGACAGTGTCAGTACAAGCATAAGTTACAACTCGATGATCGCTTAGGCTCTCCAGTAAAACACTTATTCATTGTTCCTGGATTAAACAACATTTTAAGTAATTATTTGAATAAATATCTCAATAATAAGGCTATAAATAAAAAGTGAACAATCAACTTGTTGAATCTGTTTGGTTCCTTCTTTCAATGTCATGTGCCCGTCAACAAAAACACTAATCCTTATCAGGTGCAGATATTTGCCTATTTTTGTTTGCTATACTTGGGTTCACGAGAGGTAACGGCGCGAAACACCAGTGCGCTAATGGTGTATGATAGGGGAGACAGTCGTTCAGAACTTCATCTCTCATGTTTTGTCGTGAGCTCACAGATAATTTAGTTTTGTTTATAAATGCATCACAAACAAGTACTGTGACTCCGTGGATTAAACTGATTAAACAACTTCATATAAAGTCATTCTTATCAATTTTATCTTATCACACAATCTCATCGATAACA
Source organism: Brachyptera putata (assembly GCA_907164805.1). Lineage (NCBI taxonomy): Eukaryota > Metazoa > Arthropoda > Insecta > Plecoptera > Taeniopterygidae > Brachyptera > Brachyptera putata. Next base: position 10,172,316 of record OU015472.1, read on the forward strand.
TCAGTGAAGCTCGCAGAGAATTGTCGTAGACTTAACTCGACTGTTACGTAACAGGTGACTAACAATCGTTACTATAAGTCTAACAATTCAACGAACTGGTGATTTATCAATGATTTTGGTCAGTTCACATTATGGTCCATCTTCTTCATAATTGCATGGTTCATCGTTCTAGCGAAATATCAGTTTTTTGATGATAAGATTTTAACGGAATAATATATCAAATTCTTACGTGGGAGAAATGCATTTTTTTAATACCTGAAGGTGCCTGAATTTTTTGGATACCTTAATGATGGTATAAGTAAAAACTATTCAACATATCACATCGTTCTCACACATACACAGCTGAAAAAAACTAAGAATATCCGCCCTCGTGGCTCAGTCAATCATCGCTAGCGGTAGAAACTGAAGTCAGGTCGGGCGTGGGTTCGAGTCCTGCATAAGGCAAGCGTTTTTGTGAACATCCTTTCATCTATCTTCACTTCATCGTTTCATTATCAGCCGCTCATTCGTATACCCCCATATACCCTAGTTGTTGGTGGGGTCGTGAAACAAATTCTTTTTCGAAAAAGAAACTGTACACCTTTGATAGTGTTTATAATAGCTGGACAAATGACTTTCGAAGCTTTAAATAGTCAAAGTGTCAACGATATTATTATGTGATTATGAAGTTTTAACAATTATTTACTTAGTAGACGTCGATCTTCTTACACACACACACATATATATATATATATATATATATATATATATATATATATATATATATATATATATATATATATATATATAGTTACTTACATCACAATCTACGGACTAGACAACTGCCTTTAGGGAAATCATCAGAAAATTATCTCAAACAAGCTTCTGTACAATAAGGATATTCCTCTATGAGTCTATGCACACATATATACAAGTAGCAACTTCCGTCTCTCAAAGAACATGCCTGGAGGAAAATGAGGTTGACATTAACAGGCTAACGAGGCTTCGGGGAAATACACGCGAATGAAAAACTTAGACATTTCTAAAAGTAAACACTTGAAATGGTATAGTGTAAATATTTCATTAAAGATCCGGCCATGAACTTTGATGATATACAAATGAATCTTTTTAAGAAGTCCACAATGCAACTCATGATCGTCAATGTTAGAGGATGGTACAAAAGCGGAAGAGACTGCATTCGTTAGGAAATCTTAGATTGCTACTGCCCTACTACTTTGAGTTTGGAATAAAAATGAGACGAAATATCGGTTTTTGATAAATGACTGGGGAACAGTAAAATACATTGCAATTATGTTCCTTCATGTCTCTGGTTATAATAATGCTAGTCGAATACCAATGTTATTCGGGCATACAGTAATTTTTATATCACCAGCTGTCATATAATTGTTGTGTTTTATAATTTCGAAGAGAAATGGGCGCTGCTGACCTCACCAGAGTACCTCAAAATAACACAAGGTAACTCAGATATGTAAAAAAATATATGTGTATATAAAGGTTTTTGAATAGTGAAAATGAACGCGTTCAACTTTGTTTGAGTCAAAACTGAACGAATGTTTTATTTACTTTGAAACATATCACGGATATGATTGTGTGGCATATAATATGAAATAATACATATCGAGTTATAGCTGATCAAACAATTTATATGTATAATACTGAAAATTTGAATATATTACATTTTTACCGAATATATTATTGTATTAAAAAAATCATCAAAGTGGAATTTCACCAACAAAACTTGAATAAATATTAACATTCAATAATATTTGCACAAATGTATGTCTGTAGATGACAGTATTTACTCGAAGCCCTCAATCGTTAGTGTTTATTGATAGGAGAGACGGTCGATCGGGACCTTCAACTCACGTGGTGAGTAAGCTATATGAGACAGAGGTTGATTGTCTCCGGCACATTATGTAGACAAAGATGGCTGACTTGGATGTCTTAAATTCGTGTTTAGATAATAAAAAAAATGCAGAAAGAGAGACAGATAGAGGGAAAGAGAGAGAGAGAGAGAGAGAGAGAGAGAGAGAGAGAGAGAGAGAGAGAGAGAGAGAGAGAGAGAGAGAGAGAGAGAGAGAAGATGTAATTGAGTGAAGGAATCTCTATTTTGATTTTATTGTCTGAAAAATACTTGATTTTTATGGGTGCGATGATCGATTGTATATACTGGTACTGGTTTTTATGAGGTCAGTGAATGATGAGGGCAATATGTTGTTTTCAATTGTTGGAAAGGAAACAGTATCGGTATGAATTTGTTATAATTCCAGGAATTTTCCCTGAATGTCAAAGAGAATCACATGAAAATGCCGCATTTGTTCAAAAATATATTTTTCTCTAATGGTTGAAACACGATGATATAAGTAGCAATATTTTTTCACTCTCATTTTCCACATGGAGAATAAATTGGATGCAAACTTGCAGACCGAACACTGGGAAATTAATCATGAATTAAATCAAAATTCATTATAATTGCTTCTAGTAAAGTAAATATATATATAAAGCGTTTTCTTAGTACATACCTAAACAACACTGTTTTTAGATACAATATTCTCTCATGAAAATAGTCGAGCTATTTGAAATAGTTGAATAGTTCAAATAATTAGGGGTCGAAATAGTTAATTGTTTGAAAAATCCAAGGGTCATGGTGAGATCGTTTTCATGATGCCCAATCCAAACGATCCTACTTTCATCCATAGCCCTAATTGGGGAGCGATGATTTTGTATCAAGTTTCGATAATAATAAAAATAAAAAATAAAAAGTTCAAATACTTCAACTTTTTGTAATTAATTGATTCTGAGCTCAAATTAACTTCATTTATATCGGAGATAAAATTTTTCTTGTCATGCATATTTATGCTTGGATAAATGTTTATCAGTTCGAAATATTTTACAGAGACTTCCAGCTTTCTTTGTATAACTAATAATAATAGACAACGAAACGCAATGGCATGCCAGTACACAGTCTAGGCAATAAACTTCTTCGTATGCTTGAATAATTATTGTATTCTACGAAATCTCTGTTCAAATTAGACTCTTGAAAAACACCAATAAATTGTTGATAAGAATTTGTAATCAATTTTTACAACCTACAGACAATAGACTGAAAATAGACATTAATAATCAAAGTTTATAATTAGTTGATGCTGAGCAAATCGAGTTACATGCCTGCTAATAAATCATGGAATTCAAGCAAAAAATGTAGTTTTAGATAATGTAAAACTACATTTCTAATGTAGAAATGTATACTTCTGATAGAACAATTGTTAATATTTGACATTCATTCCTTGAGTTGTTTCTACAAGCTGATAAGTTTTAAACATTGAATGATAGCAAATAAACGATCGAAAATTAGTCAGTCAATGGCAATCGACAACGATTTACTCATTTTCTTTACGAGGAAATATCATTTTGAAATTGTTCGTTCTTATATTTTAGAACACGTGTCTAAAAGTCGAGTCAATGAAGTACACTGAAGAAAGTCTTTGTCAAAACTTCATTAATTCAGTCACAAAACAAGCGAAATGTCAATATGGAGTATATCAATTTTGAGGAATTTCGAGATTGCTTTTTCTCATTTTTCTCATTTTTTGAATATTTTTTGCAAGAAGAGTTTTTACTATACTCTAATCTAATGAAAAAATATATAGAACATATCATATTTCATTATTTCTCTATTTCGAATGAAAATTCATGGTTCTGACAAGCGACTATATAGAATCGTTCCTAAAAAATATCTGACAGCAATGCCAAACTATTTATATTAACCAATCAAAAACTTAGTTTCTCAGTAGTCAGTTCGTTTTATTGCCGTGGTAATAGTGTTAGGCATTAGTTTCTCGACAGAAACCTATACATAGACCGACACATATTTAAATTAAATATCTACTTTGAAAATCGGAATAAAAAGAACTTTCCACGTGAAAGTTGGTATACATAAAACTTTTTCAAACACGAAAAAGTTGGCAGTGTCATCAATTAACATGACCTCCACTATAGGAGAGAGACTATTAACCTCTCTTGAACCCTGAACTTTGACCTTTTAAACCATCACGTATTAAAACCGTCTCGAAAAAATGATCGTTTCGATTTATGACAATGCAAATACTCCATGCAGCATTCACGACAATAAGACCATACTATTAATACACCTCCTACAGAAGATTGTTTGCTGTCACACAGAAGTTCGCTTAAACTTGTGAATATACTGACGACAATAGTATAGTAAATTAGAATACCGTAAGGAGCTTAGCGTTGAGGCAAGGGTGACGTCAAGGGAGGGGGAGGGAGGAGGAGGTGACGTAACAGGGGGATTATTCAGTTGTGACTTCGAATGAATGACGTGACTCATTGTTGAAGGTATCTTAATAATATAATTCAATTACTCTTGAAGAGTGGGTTCTATATATATATATATATATATATAGTTAGGTTTGAAATAATATTTCCATAAAAAGTGAAGTGTTGGAAGAAAAGTGTCAGGAAGAAAGTGAATGTAGACCTGTTTTAAACATAATTTCTAATCTATTTAGTAAAAAAATTATTATGTCCACGAGAGATTGGAAGTTGTCTGTCAACCTAACGAACACAAATATCACAGTTAATTTTTGGATCTGTCATATTTTGGGACTAGATTTGGAATAAAAAACACATCTACGTATTTTACTAGAGTCGAATGTTTCAAGTGGAAGCAAATTCCTCTACTTGTACAGTTGGCAGACTGCTTTCATATCTCGTGGATACAAGACAGGATTTATGCAAAAAAAATCCTGTACTGTTATTGAAGATTTGTGGAAAATATATTATTAAAAAATTGTGAAAATGTTGATTGTTATTAGAAATAATTAGTATTGGATTTAGGAAGCTGATAGAATTATTAGAATACTATAAGAAAAATCAGCTTAGGGTGGGTATCGAACGTTTCGGACGTTAAGTATAAGGGTGTCGAACGATGAAGGTATATATTATCCAATACATTGGCAATAAATCTGGCGGAATCCTCTCGAATCTATCACTCTTCTATGTGCATCTGACAGGTATATATAGGCCTATATCGCACTACGGTATCATAACCACGCAGCCCCTTAGCGAAACGTTGTAAGAACTAGGTAGGCTCAGGAAATAACTGCCATGATACGATGATGGGAATATAATACACTATCCAGATTAATTTAGTGTCGGCTTCATTTCATCACATCGTTTATCCAACGCCTTGATATGATGGTTCCGATCGACCGTCTCCTCACTCTGTGGTAATAACAGTCGGGAGTCTCAACTTGTTAAAGAAGAGTAGATTGTAGTCGAGCAGTGTTTATTTTGATGTGGTTTCAATGAAAACAAACAGTAGGATCAAATAATTATTTTAGGTGAAGTAGGACAAAGCCTTTCGAGAATTTGAACTATGGTTCAAAACTGATACTTCGGTTACGTGGTACTTTGGTATGTAATTGCGCAGATTTGCGCTCACATAAAATGGTTTAATCCAAATTTAAATTTCGATTTTTATCAAATCTACACATTTTTCAACTTCTATTTTTTCTCACAGATTATGAATGGAGTGCGTAGGCACATTGTCTTCTAGTTTCAGTGCGTATAATATGAGTATATTTTCATCGAGATTCGTTTTGATGTAGCTTTATATCGACCTGCTTTATGTGACCGAAATCGTACACACATAGTGATAAGACAAATTGACCAATCACAGTAGATGGTTATCGAATAATATATTAATAAAACCATGCTTGATTGAATAGTAAAGACACCATTTGGATGACGTTGCTGATGACTCTTCCAACAAAGATGGATTCAACATCTTGAAAAGTTTTCTATCAAGAAGGATAACAAATAAACAATTGATAATAAATGGAGAGTTTGAATTGGAGAAAGAAGAGAAGAATTTAAGAAGAGATTGAACAATATGGCACCAACGTGAAAATTCGAACTGTTAGCTATCCCTGAAATTATTCCCATAAGATCCATTTTCCGTTAGATGAGTTATCTCATTTGTTGGGATCGCCCTTGTGGTACCCCGTCCAAACGTTCATAAACCTCTCCATAGCCTCAACTGAAAATCCATGATTCTTTATCAAGTTTCGATGCTAATAAAAAAAAGTATACCCTTCTTCTGTGAACAACCCTTACATGATTTTACACAGTACGATCTAGTTATAATAATCAGAGCCGGAGGGTTAACTTCTCTCCACTTGTTTTAGCAGCTCGAAACTACAATCCGACAATGATTAAAGATAGGAGAGACATCCAATCGATACTCTCAATTCTCGCCATCGAATTTCATACAAAACAGTACTCTGTTTAATCAAAAAAACCGTTTCATATACGTGAGTGTAACGTCACAAAGTGATTACATCGGAAATCGAACTTGGTACTTCTGATACGAGCTAGTTTAATACCTGCTAATGTAACGCTATAGGGAATAATATTTTATTCATTCATTCATTATACAATTTCAGAACATACGTATTTCAATGCACCTGAAGTTACATGAAACATAATGATAATATAATATATATATATATATATATATATATATATATATATATATATATATATATATATATATATAATTATATTGCATCGGAAGATTTCTTCATTTATTCACGTATATGCCTACATTGAATAGTTTATAGCTCCACTAAGCCACAATGTAGTTTGACATTAGGGAGCTATTTTCATTGCATGTAGTAAAGCATATAAGGATCAGCGCAATATTACATACATCACTCGAGAGGGCCCACAATATTCATATAAGCACAATCAATATAATATTCCATGATCGTAATAATAATATTCAAAATAATTGCAATGATAATGGAAGTGATAGCATATATTGAAGTGAGAAAATAATTATGCTACTGAGTAAAAGAAGACACATCTTGTGTGTGCATATATAATTAATATTAGACTTTATGATGTGCATATCAATTTTTATAAACTGTGAGATATTGCCTCCTGCAGATATTTTCGAAGTCCCTAAATTGGAAAAGTGCGGGACCGAACGCAGTTGGCGGGCGGAGATCCATCAGCTCCCGCGAAGGACTTGTGCTTTGGGAAAAAGTTAGAGTGAGGCGATCTTGAGATTCGCTTGGCGGGAGTTGAAGCAACAGATGCCGGTTAATTCCCGGGCTTGGGAAAAATGTAAATTGCCAGCTGGGGTCTGCTTACGGTGGGGCCTACTTGTTATTGTGACTCATTACGTGGCTTCATAACAACCAAACTTTTAGCAGCCTACTCTTCCTTCCACATGAAGTGGTCGATCAAGCCACATTGAGATTTAATCCTGGTAACAAATTGCTGACACTGTACGCATTGAAACTAGCAAAGTATGTTTAGGGGCCATATGCACTTCACGTACAGTCTGTGGAAATATTGGCTTTGAAATATGATTTTTCTCAAACCAATTTTTTTTCGAGCAAAAGTGACCAGTTACATACATTATTGGTTTGTACTTTGATGAGTTTGTGCATCCTCAACTATACATAATTATATAATGAATGCATTTTATAACAAAATATGTAGGCTTTCATTCAAGTTATTTGAGAATCATCCCCAAATTCGAAGTATAATAATTATTTGATGTATCTAGAGCCAGTTTAGACATCTCAGTCACGTACTAGTCCGCTAGCTATCAGTTAAATGTGCAGAAATAGTATATAACCAAGGGTCATGACAATGTAATCCTAGACCACTGAGTCGAGCCATAATTTTAATTGACCATTCAAATTTTTACTGAATTCAACATGTATAATTGGGTATTTGAGATTGGAACAAAATATCATTCCACAATTTGACATTCAGCTTCTATGAAATATCAACACTGTTTATCCAAAATGTATGTATAATCAATATATTCTTGAAACAGAACTGATATATTCCGCTGAAACTATTGTGCAGCTTCTACAAAGCCAGACAGTGGTGTTTTATTTTCTAAATCTCGTTGTATGAAGGTGTTGAATATTATAGTGATAGTTCACAGTTTACACTCTAGATCCAATTACAGTGTAATTCAATTAACTTCCGTTAGTACGTAAGTCTAGACAATGCTTCCAGTTCAACTACATACATGCAGATATTATGAGCGCAGTCGGGCATCGAACATGAACCTTCAGTTCACATGATACCTTTGTATTAAAACAAGGCTATAAATATCTCACCTTATTGATTGGCTAGTATACGGTGTTTCGTACATGTTCATGCAAATTAGCTCCCTCCTCCCCTCTCACTCTCACCCTCTCTTTCTCTCTCTATCACTCTCTCTCTATCTCTCTTACACTCTTTCTTTCTCTCTCCATCTCCCCCTCTCTCTATCTGCATCACGCATATGCTGCATTTGCCTAGTTACATATAGCATATATTAGAAACCTTTAGATACATATCTCTCTTTCTTTCTCTCTCTCTCTCTCTCTCTCTCTCTCTCTCTCTCTCTCTCTCTCGCCGGTCAACGCTTTCGTTTTGTCTGCTAAATATCGGGGAGTTAATTACAATAGGAGTTTGACCGGGTCAATTGTTGACAACAGAAAAGGGAAAGTTTGGCGTGCATTCAACGAGTTTCATGAAGAATAATCTAGTCCCTACAAATAATACATCAATGGAACTTTGTTGAAAGTTTATACTTGGAATGAGGGAATTTAGTTAATTGTTTTCTGGAAGTTTTTCATAGAAATGAATTGAGAAAATTCCTAGAAAATATAAAAATTCGTTACATAATAGAGATCATATCTGGTGTTGTGATTTTTACGTAATCATGAGAAATACAATTCAATAAGAATTTTTTTTTAACCATATTTTGTAAGATGTTTTGGTTTGAAGAAGTCTTCTTGGGACGTGGAAATGTTCAAAAACATGAAATTCCGTTCGTAATCCCACTAAATTATTTTCAAACTTTGTTAATTGGTTAATTGCATGTGAAGAAAATCACTACACAGATTTGAACATTCAACGCTTCCGAGTAGAATAGTTGCGTTTCTATTTATAGTATTTCAAGTCTTGAAAAACTATCGCACCTTGGAGTAATTGCAAATTTTAATAGCATGACTTTTTTATTTAATTTGATTAATCTATACAATTTTCACTGTAAAGACCAAATTATATTTGTTAGGTTGGTAGAAGATCGTCTTCTCACGTGGAAACAAGTGTATATAGTAGAATCGATGTCATCGACCCCCCCCCCTCCTTTCCTCCTTCCCACAGAAGTAAAAAAATTAGTTTCAAATTTACAAGTTCTCAATATACTCTTGAAATTGAATTTCAAGTTTTTTGGTGGATTAGTAAACTTTACGTCCCAGCTAATACTACGGTTTCGCATATTGACTTGTGGAAAGTTGAGAAATGTATAAAAGATGAAATGTAACCACGAACTTTGAGGATGAGAAGATACACGTCACTCAAATGTTTTTCTGATCAAAATGCTCTCTAGATAGAGCTAAGGAGATCGAGAATTATTTTTAGATTTGAAACAAGTTATTGAATGTTCCATCAACCCTGAATTTCTTGCATTTTATTTCCACTTATAATCTTTTATATTATGGTAGGTAGCTATTGAGTAGTATTCTATTGTCTCAGTATAAATTACGAACTAAATTAAGAACTAATCAAATTAAAACATATTTCCCAATGCTGCAACGTGCATAACATTAATTCTGAATATTGATTCATTATAACATAGTTTCACGTTTTTTTCCGTCCTGAAGAAACCGAAGGAAAAACCGTGAAATTGTGTCAATAGGACTTGGACTTGAAAATAGGAAAATTGGACTTGAAATAGGACTTGGAAGTTCAAGAACGAAAATTTAATCGAAGAAATCAAAATACAGAAACGATTTTAGAAAAATGACGAGAAAATATAGCAAAACTGAATTTGAAAACAACAGCAAATTCCGTATACAAAACATGATATTTTTCCATCATTTACAAAAACACCTATAGAGTGTGGTTCTTTGTTTTCAAGGCAGTTTGGTTTTTCATTTTGAAGAACCAATTGTTTTTTTATCTTCTTCTCGCCATCCCATGAGGCACACTTTCGATCAACTGGCGTTGAGTTCAATCTTCCTCCCAGATTCGCTGGTTCAGCGTTTTACAGAATTATGGTTCGTTCCTCCAATATTGGTATCCATGCTATTCGGACACTTTCAATTTCAACGTTGAAATATTGGGAGGAATAAATATTCCAATATTTTTCATCCATTTTACGTGGTTTACAGGTTTGGAGTCGGTGAATGATATATGAGATGAAGCAGTTTTATTATGTGTTTTTGGATGGTGGCAAGGAGTCAGTCGTGACCTGTTGTTGAGGAACCATCCCAATATTGACCTAACGACAGAAAGGAACCACGAAGCATCCCTGTACGGAATGGGGGATCATGGCGCTTTCTGATCCCGGGCTTCTGAATGACGGTTCAGTGTGCTAGTCACTCGGCCACTCGTCTCAGTATGTAGGCCTATATACATGAGGATGAGAAAAAAAAAAACATATATATATATATATATATATATATATTGAATTTATCGACGCACTGTTATGATAGCGCAGATCTAATGGCGTCAGATGGATGATTAATGAGATGATGGGATGATGAGATGAAGGTTCTTGGGTAATGAGAAGTATAGTGGGAAGGAAGAGGTCATGGCCTACTTATTGTAGGAACCATCCCTGCATTAGCCTAGACTACAGAGGAAAGCCATGAAAAACCCCTGTAAAGATGGTCGGCGGAGGGGATCGAACTGGGTTCGTAATTCCCTCTGCCTCCCGGATCACACGAAAGCGAGCGCGTTAACCACTGCGGTAATATATATATATATATATATATATATATATATATATATATATATATATATATATATATATATATATATATATATATATATATATATATATATATTTATATTAGAAAAATATTCACTCATCCGTTCATTGTATATTATTTCTCACAACTCGACATATCAACCCATACAAGTATGTCATATGAAGTACCATTCTTATTATCGATAAAATTACAGAAAGTCATGTCTCAGTACATTCACACCTCAGGGCTGTAATCTCATAAACCCATCTGGTACCACACGGAACCGACATTCGTCCAATTGACCGGGCGTTCGTCTCGGTTTTCCACCCAACAAATCATCAAGTATTTGTCACACGGGACACCCAATCGGTTAATGGTGGCTCATGAGCCGAGCACACGTCTCGTGCTGGTAATAAGTGACCGGGAATGGAATGAGATTATACTTCATTGAGAAGTGGAAAGTGATCAGCTGTGGTCATGTTTACGTGTTCAATGTTGGGTTAGGACTCTCTTTCAGCTGTTTCAATAATGACTTTCATTTTAGCATGAGGAGAACGCTATGCACGTGTGTTTTGTTCGATCTCATTACATTTTTTCTCTTCCAATAAAATATGACAATAACAAGTTGAAACAATGTTGAATATATATATATATATGATATCACAATCAATTTTTTTGGATACGATCCAATATCGAGTTATTCGGGATATTATACTGATGTCATAAAGATGTCTCGACCGGGATTCGAGTCCGGGTCCTTCTGATTGCCGGTCAGGTACTCTCCGGTTCGAGTGCCGGTTGAGGATGACATGACTATAACATCGTAAATATATATTTAAATGTTCATATCTATATAAATAAGTTTATATATATAAATATCGCTATAAATAGTCGCTAATATGATGTTTTGAAGAATAAGTAACGGTGGTGGAAGAGTCTGCAGTCGTTTGGAATTCATATTCCGCATTTTATCGTGTAGATGGATCAGAGATAATATTATGATTTCTATTATGAAAATCACACATTTCAGAAGTTATTTCATGACTTTGTGTCTCTCTTGTTCTCATTATATGTTATTTAGGATTTGAGAGTCAAGTAAGATAGTTTAGTTGGGCCATTAAAACCAAACATTCAACTCAATTTATCATTCAAATTAATATTCTGTTTTTTCAAAAACGAATCATTTTGTTGTGTACCTAATGAACTTTACAGCCATTCACACTTTAAGCTCTGCACAAGCTCTGGAATTGTGAAAATGCATTAATAGCCAATCAAATATATCGGTAATAAATGGAGTAAAAATCGAGATGGAAAATTGTTTGCTATTGTTAAAATATACCTCGTTAAATATTATGTTCCATCAATATTTAATAGTGTTACACGGTTGTTGGCTGAGGGGGGGAACGAAGAGATGGAGGGGAGGAAGGGACGAGGGACTAGCTCTTACTCCTCTGGGAATCAAAATAAAACAGCTCGATAGAAACAAATGAATAATGTGGTCTTCAATATGAATCTAGTGAAAAATGTGTCACCTTCGAGTATTCAGAGTTTTGAGTTATTCGGCTTTTCGTTCTTATAGTGCTAGAAACATTTCTTGTTAGAATCAAGTATTCGAAACCAACCTGCTATCTGACTTTGGTGTACATAATATGTTTCCATTTAACTCAGGTCGAGTTGAACGAGGGTTCGAGTACCGCATAGCTCATGAGTTTTTGTGGACATTCGCTTATTCGTACCCCCAAATGTCTTAGCTATTATTTGGGTTGTAAGTCGAACAATTTTAACATCATCCATCCATAGCTGTAGTACTGAGACGAGTGGTCGAGTGGCCAGCATACTGAACCATCATTCAGCATACCGGGGTTTGATTCCCACCATTGACGACCACCCTTATAGACGTTTTTTCGTGATTTTCTTCAGTCGTTTAGGTAATACTGGGGTGGTTCCTTAACTACTGACTCTCTTCTACTATCAAAAGACACCCAATAAAATAATCTTTCATCTCATCATCCCCCCCATCTCATATATCATCCACCGACGCCAATAGATCTTAGTGATCAGTACATTGGTCGTCGAAACCCAATATAAAATAGAACCAGCCGCCCTGGTGGCTAAGTCAATTATCGCTAGCGGTAGTAACTGAAGTCACCGTTGGGCGTGGGTTCGAGTCCCGCATAAGGCATGGGTTTTTGTAAGCGTCCTTTCATCTATCATCACTTCATCGTTTCATTATCGCCTGCTCATTCGTACCCCCGTATAACCTAGCTGTTGGTGGGGTCGTTAAGCAACATAAAAAAAAAGAAAAAAGAACCTACTCGTTTCAGTGGAAAAGTAACAAATCCTTGGCTTGGAATAATAATAGCAGTAGCATGTTAGTAGCGTGTTAAACGCAATCATCTAGAATCATTCCTGTTCTTTACCAGCGAAAAACATTTCACCGAAACAATTTCACTGCGTTTCCTTCAAACTCGAGTCAATTATTTGTTTAATGATATGTTTATTCTCAATGAATTATATATGCGGAAAAACCGAGGCGAATTGGTTTCCTATTATATTTGTTTGTTGGTTTTATGCGGGAGAATTTCCCGATTTCGAAATGTGAGATATCATTTTGTTATTATAATTATTTCATTAATTTCGAAACTCGATACAAAATCATTGTGCCCCAATTAGAGCTATTGATGTATTGATGTGAGGTCGTTCGGACGGGGCACCATAATTATTTTTATTTTTTAATTATTTTAGATTAAAACCAATGAACTTTGACACCGGGCCTGCGCAGCCTGTGACTTCGCTTACTGAATTTGTATTTTTCATTATCTTATTCTAACTTTGAAATATGTCGTAGATATGAATATTCTAATTGAATAATCCCAATAAAGAAACCCATCACGTCGTGTTTTGAACTTCAACATGGATTTATGTACGACCATCAACAAATAAATGACACGATTATCAAGTCAATATGACCATGTTCTTTACTGAATCGATAGCTGTGATACACTTATCTCAATTTTACTCAATATTTTTGTCACCGTTTGCTCATTATTATCGAGTTTTTATGTGGTTTGCATCAGTCCTTGAAGTGAATAATGTAACGGTTCCCTATTATCAGGCTACGACCGCTTCCTTCCGATAAGATGGTAAGAACTTCTGTATTTCTTCCCAAGAGGCAAAAACAATCAATAGTATGAATTTTTATTATAATAGTTCAAGTATTATAATAGTTTTTAATATTTTTAGTGAAATTTAGTGAAATGATAGTGAAATATTTATAATTATAAAATAACTTAATATATATCATTTGTCTCCTCGGTTACTGATTTCAGTGAATTGTGTTTTAGTTCGAAACACGGCCTAGAAGATGGAAGATATTTTATTAGTATTTGTATTGTTGATTATTTCATTGTTTCCATGATAAACCGATCATTGTTAATTCGACGACTTCCCCATAATGCAATATCAATAAGTTGTTTGGGGATGTATTACTTATAAAGTAACTGCTGTTTCAGATGTGGTTCTTATATTAGGCCTATAGATTATCTCACATGACAATCTTGTTCATTGAATATAGTTAAGATCAGGATGAGTATTTATCATTTAATTTCAAATTTGAAGAGATAAATTGGATATGCCAATAATGGTGCGAAAAATATGATTTCGTTAATTTATTGAAGAAGTCATGTAACTAATTTTTCTATTCGATATCTACTGAAAAAATATCTTCGTAGAACATTCATCTTTCAATTTTCCAAAAAGAAACCTGAATGGACATAAACATATTCGAGGAAATTGATTAATGTTCCAAAGAATCAATCTTACTTATATTTTTTTCTGAAAGTTATTGAATATAGACCTACAACAAATTTGATTTTGATTCAATCAAATCTTACATTCTGAGATTTTATCACAATAAAATGAGAACGCAACCCGAGTAAACCAAACTGAAAAGTATATTAAAAAATATAAATTAAAAATATTATTCCATTTCTTAACAGAAATATGATTCCTACCTTTTTTAAAATTCCCGAATGAACATTCACCGATATTTCCACACAGTCTCAATACTATTACTTCTCTTCAATTATAAAATAACAAAAAACAATTCACTCAAAACTATCCGTCCAATTCACTGTCTATAAACCGCTCGTCTTGGCGGCTATCACACGTGCGAAGTTAACACAGTATATAGGCGGCGGTGAAACACAACCTCTCGCCGGCAAGTCAAGCAGCGAACTGAACCCACCGCCACCTTACCGCTGCTGTCAAAACAACACTCGGCACGTCCGTTCGACGCGGCCTGTCCGACATATGCACGGGGGTGTCGGGGGAGGTGCGCACAACCGAGGAGGTCGTGATACGCAGACGTCAAGTTTAAGATGTTTTATTGTAGGTGTTTTTAAAGATGATTATTGTTTGTTGAAAGATTTTAGTTATTTTGGGGGTACGAGTTAGTGGATGTTGTAGACCTATCCAAAAACTAATGTATTATTCAAGATTCGAACCCAGACTCGAAACATGCAGAATCGGCAAAAACGGCACAAAATGACCTAGATGTTGAACTACCGTGAAACCCAAAAATTCATTCATTTTATGAATCAATTTTCATTTATTCATTCACTTATATTTTTATTTCCATTTTTTGTCCAATAGGACAAATGGAATGGGGTTTTGTGTAAATGTCCCCTTATCTACCATCACTTCATAATTTCATAATCACTTGCTCATTCGTACCCCCGAATAACCTAGCTGATGGTGGGGTCGCTAAAAAACAATAGTCGACCGATCAGCGTTATAATCAGTGAGTACACAGATGCCGTACCAGTTACGACGTGTAGTCTAAACAGATAATTAAACTATTTTCGGGATATTCGATTTTTCTTATTGATCTGCTTTTTTCTGCGTTGTTTCCATCCAATAGAAAGAAATACGGTAAGGACATAATCCCCATCTATAAAACCCCCGCAATATATCAGGAGATCCAACACCAAGGCTACAAATCAGTGCTCGAGATTTGTATACGAGTAATGTTTAAACTTGGAGGTATCTCAGGAGTGAGTTATACACGCGACACAATACAAGATCCGAATGTATTACATGTAATACGTCAAGAAAACTTTTAGCATGCACACCTATAGCTATGATTTATTCTAATAAAGAAGTATATTATATATTTGAAAACACTTGTAGCCGAAAGTTTGTCAGCTATATAATATCGAAATGGAATAAAAACAGACAACGAAACATTTCTCTAATTTAGTCCGATTTTATTTGTGGATACCCTTCGATTTTTTCTTGTTCAACAGGTTTATGAAAATGACTTCCGTCTCATAAATTCCAGAACCTGTAATTATTCCAATCTAATATGAGACATTCTGATTGTGAGACGGCGAGATCGTCGATGTGGATCTTACTTTCATCTCCGATGGACCCTTACGACCCAAAAACTAATTAATGAAACCCCACGAACTATGACACCCCTAATTCAAAATTGGCAATAGTGCCTCACTAGATCTTCCAGCTCCATCATTTATTTCAACTAGATTAATTTATTGTAGAGTTTGGCAATTTCGGATGAAGTCGTATCGTCTGAACAATACTAACTGGAAATCCTCATTCTTGAATCAGGAATATTTACTTTTTATCACGTTGAAAACAATCATATTGAGGAAAATATGAAGTTTCCTGGTTTTCCGTTTTCCGTTTTCCGTTGTTTTACGCTTTTCTCGTGACACAAATTACTGCATGTCAATTATGATTGACAAACTTATCATCAATTCAATTCATTACTATATCGTATTATCATAATCATTAATGTATCAATTATACTGACTCACTCCTGGACCTAGTCTACTATTCATTTCCCCGGCTTTCATCTGCTCATTAGACTTGTGTTATTGCTATGACGTTGTTGCCAGCAATGATTCATGAGCTCCATATTATCATTATGTACATATGAGTACGCAGGTGCATTATCAGCAGACTCCATTCACTTATGATGATTGGACGAGACCGGGGAGAACACGATACACTCACGTGTTGACGTATGAGCAAACATGTGTGGCGGTAGCAAGTTAGGATGTAGAAAAAGTGATGTCAATTTGATGTATAGTTAAAACAAGCTCACTGAAATTCACTAATGTTAGCCACCTGTTAGGACAGGGTGATTGAACACTTATTATGTGACAGGACTTTCGATTTCCTGTTATGTGACATGATCATTTAGGTACACAGATTTTGTCTCAAGTTTTCATTTAGTGATGGAATAATACAGAGATTGATATCTGAAAATGATTTTTTTTTAAAGTTTTCAGTATATAGTATGACTGTAATTTATTGTATTCATATATTTTGTTTTTCATTAGTGAAGCATTGTCTACATTCAAGTATCTCCTCCCTCATCACAGAACGACAATCATGATGCGTTATCGCACTTTTTTTTATATATTCCATAAAATAATAAAAAATTCAATGTCAAAGTCAGAATGATGAACTTGTTGATATAAGGAGTTCTTGGATGACTTCACATGTGGTTGATATACCATAATACCACAAAGTAAAATGTGTCCAAAGATAAATAAAAACCTGAGTGATTTGTTACGTACTGTAACGTGATGCAACGAACCACGAAAGTCAAGGTAACAGACGTGTAATGGAGACACGGGAAGTTTGTAGATATAACCTAGTAATCATTCATGAACGTATGTTATTAAAATAATTAAATCAACAATAAGGAATCACTGGAGTGAACACAAACAAAAACAAAATAGGCCCATGATAACCAATAAGTACAATAGTGACATTGATTGTTACAAACAGGGTATGGGTAGTACCGATCATGCACTTTTCTGTTCGGTACTTTCCGTTTTTTTTTGAAATAACAACGGAATCAATCGATATACAATTATTGTTTTCCATCTAGGACCAAGGATGAATCGATAAGCTAACTACAATAATCTCTAAAATTGAATTGATATTCTCTAGTTATCTTTAAAATTGGGAAAATGAATATCGTCACTATTCTAAGGTTGTGATGTCCTTTAAGGCGGTGCATGCACGGTGCCTATGAAAATAGAGATACATTTTTTTTTCTTCATCACGAAAAGTGTATTTGAATAAGAAGTATATCAAACCCAAGATAATTTTATGCTCTTTAATTAACATGACATTCTATTTATATAAATTCAATCAGTTTTAAGATAATACGTCAATAAATTCAATCACGTTCTTCATATTTATTGACGTATCATCTTAAAACTGGTTGAATTAACAAAAATAGAATGTCATAATAATTAAAGAACATAAAATTATCTTGGGTTTGATATACTTTTTATTCGAATACACTAGTTTGTGATAGAGAAAAAAAAAGTAAAGATGAATTTCTCTCTTATTATAAGCATCGTGCATGCACCCCCTTGAGAGTTATACTTCCTTCATAACAGTGACCGACCGTCATGGCTGTTTGTACGTAGTATGTTCGAAGTTGTGACGTCATCATAGAGCTTTGCAGAAGCAATATGGCCGATGTTGTAAGGGGTGTGAAATGAGGTGGAAAAATGAAGTCTTTGACAGCTAATAAAAGTACAGCAGGTAAAAGAAGCTAATCACACGGCAAATTCAACGGGCCGTGAACTTCCGGTCGACTTGACTTGCGCGCGCATCGCACAAGAGTCCCTTTCATGTATAGCACGGACAGATAATCGAGCTTATAGTCCGGAGTGGAGAGGAAAATCAGCAATACGCAATACGCATTATTATGTATTACTGATATAATCACATGATGATAATCACAACTATGAAAATAATAAAACTCTTTGGATGTTTATTCATGATGAAAATGCAATTGTTCCTCTTATTTGTTTTATATAGGCCTAAATATGATAAAAATATATGATGAGATGGATATTATCATCACTGAAAAAAAATCATCTCTTCGGGAATTCGAACTATAGTTGCCTGATGTTAAGTGATACGTAACTGCTCTTTCCATCTGAGCTAACGAGGAGGGTAACTTCAATTAAATGAATGTGTGTGGGATGGTACAGATGGAGGTTGAGGGGTAGAGATACGTTCCACCTATTCAACAACTCAGTTACAATTGGATGCACTATGGATCAATTCTATCCCTTCTATTCATAACCAAGTACAATATTCTTCAAATTATTGTAATTGTACGTACTTCTGGCGTATTAAATATAGTAGACAACATCACAATCATCGTGAACTATTGCGTGTTTGAAACTGATTCCAATATTACACCTATCACCTTACACTTCCCGCCCATGTATTACCCCCTATCAAGACCCCCTCACCCCCTCATGACCCCTTCCTAATCCACCTGCGTAATTCTATCCATGCTATTCCCTCACAACCGGGTTCACTTGAATGATTTGGTGAATTCAACTCGACGAGTTTTGATCCCAGTATCGCCTGTCAAGACAGAACTGACGTCGTCGTCGGATCGAAACTACCGCTCGGTCATGTGAGAGATGAGGAGGAAACACCCAGTCGATCATCAGTGGTGATACTCAATGTACTCTATAGCTTTCCTGCTTGTAATGATAGAGTGATAATCTGGATTTCGTAGTCTTTTAACATAATACCCTGATTCTCTTTCTTGCTCTTTTCACATTGGACTGTATTGAAATGAATGGGAATAATGACTGTATTGAAGGAAAATTCCGTTCGGATGAAAATACGAATGTTATTCAGTTAATTTCCCTCCTCCCCCACGCCCACTCCCCTATATACACACAATAGCTATGTAGCGAAACGAACTCTCAACTCTTGATTAATTATTGATTGGCTAATTACTAGTTATAATAGGCCTACAAAACTTACAACGTAACCAAGGGTAAAATAACATGTTGATTCGCAAATTATTATTGATTAATTTACTGATTTACGCTCATGCAAAAGGCCACATGGAGCTATAAATGCACTAGGTTTAGTTTATTTCAGAATTACAGAATTTATCAAGTTTCATTATTTTTCCTTTTTTTTCCATAATTGATATTGTATGAAGACCCTTTTGTACTGACTGATCTAGTGAAGAATTCGAAATTCTTCAAACTCTCCTCTCTCTCTCTCTCTCTCTCTCTCTCTCTCTCTCTCTCTCTTTCTACCCATCTCTCTTTTCATCTGATTCTTCTTATCAGAAGGTAATACAAACACTTGATCTCTTTCGAACAAGATCTGAACTGCCAGCAACACGAAACGTCTTTCAGGACAGCATGAATGTTCGACACTCTTGACCTACAATGCCAATGGATAGTGAAACTCCCAATCGGTAACATGAATATATAGTTTCTTCATCGTTCCAGATACACTCATATATACGTCAGTGAATCCAATACCGTCTGGATACTTCACACTACACTACGCCGCCGTGCACTCTATACCTCATAGAGGTAAAGATCGAGACAAAAAGAGCGCGGACATAAGACCCGAGGGCGATAATCTCGTGACAATTGTATCGAGTGAGGTAAAATGATCGCAGCGGCAAGCACATCAAATCCTCAAAAACCCAAATCTTCGAAAACCCATATCCTAGAAAACCCATATCCTAGAAAGCCCATATCCTAGAAAACCCATATCTTAGTAGAATCCATTTGTTCGACACTTCGTTTACTCGACTGACCCAAATCTAAGAAAACCCATACCTGAGACAGTTTGAATATTTGGTTTCTCGATGATTTGGGTTTTCGGAGTTGTGGGTTTTCTAAGATTTGGTAAGTAACCAAATGATCGTGAGGATATATAAGATCGCGAAAGATCAAAATATCGCGAGCCAAATGAGCGCGGGTGAAAATACCGTGGAGGAAATAAGATGGTGGACAAAATTAATGATCGTGGACATCAAGATCTAGGCGACCACATGACAATAAGCCACAGGGACAATAAGATCGATGGTCGTCGCGATCATATGGTCGACACAATTGTTCTGTCCGTGATCATTCGGTCGTCGAGATCATTTTGTCGTCGATCATTTGTTCACCACGATCTTATTGTCTATACGATTATTTGGTAACCAAGATCTTATTGTCTATACGATCATTTGGTGGTCGCGATCTTCTTTTCCACAGTCTTTTGGTAACCACGATCTTATTGTCCACGATCCTTTGGGTGACGACATTTTTGGTTCGGTCATATTATCTAGAGCCACCTATCTATAGTGTATATTAAACCGTGCTTCACTTCTATACATGAAACAAGAAGGTTCTCTACCAACACTCCAGACAAAATGTCACAGAATGTGGGTACATTCTGATGTGTACAAGATCATGAAACAAGAAAATGTCGTGAACTATCTGTTCCTACTCAATAGAGTCGCTTTTGTAAAAGTGCATATTATCATTTGTATAAATGTTCAAACATCAACGCAATGATAAGTCAAATAACATCACCGAGAGATTATAGTAAATTCAGGAATATAAAAACAAACGTTTACTTGCTGACTATGTATTTTATAAGGTGGGAAATTCTTTTAAACAGATATTTGATTGCATGTTTTATCAAGTACTGTTTTCATCTGTTTTTAACATTGTGAACTGGATATTATTAACTTGAAAATTGAAGAGTCGGATATGATACATACATGTATTTTTATTTACTTTTATTATTGATATAGATACTTATTCCATCAGTTTTCATGATGTGATCGATGTCATTGATTCAATCACCTCCACGATGTAGTGAGCCTTGCGCATGCGGCTCACGGCGTTAAATACAACCTAAACCTTGATTCTAATTAAAACGGTTGCAGGGCTTTTGCCGTCCCAATAAGTTGAGTGAAACAGTTATACACTTAAGAGAACCTCAAAAGAATCGAGTAATGCCGAGGGTTTAACAACTCCTGAAATCCGGTGTACACTTGCAATGAGATCCCCTTGAAAACCCTGAAATCCCTAGTGAAATTCCTGAGATCTCTTGAAATCCCTGAATTCCTTTGAAATCCCTGAAATCACTTGAAATCACTTGAAATCCCTGGAATATCTTGAAATCTCTGGGAAGCCCGGATATCTCTTGAAATCCCTGAAATATCTAAAAATCTCTGAAATCACCTGAAATCTTGAAATCTGAAATCAGGTGTACACCAAATTTGCGAGTTGTAAACCCCTCGGGTAATGCATACGTCACAAGTCAGCAAAAGGGGCGGGTCTCAGCTGATAATTTGACCATCTCTATGATTTGACAGACAAAATGACGATTTGTATTTTTCTCAGAAATTGAGGGATAAAAATAGCGTAATTATTCATTCGACTCTATTCCCAGGGTTATTATGTCCTTTAATGAATAATCCATAGGTAATATTTTCGTTTTTGCATTTCCCAAGTGGCGGTTGACTCTATTTATTTTCCATCTCCTGTCCATGTATAAACTCTTCTACATTCACGAAGGCACGAACCACCCGCGCGCTAATGGTGTGATATAGGGGGAACGGTCGCTCAGAATCTGCTTCTTTCGTGGATACAAGTTTGTTACACTATTTATAATGTTTAGATTGTTTATTATTTAATAGTTGAAACGAGGTCAATGAGTGAGGTGAGCTCCCATGACAACATGCGATGGATATCCGTGTAGAGTTGAATTTAAAGTTAAAGGACATCAAAACCCTGAAGCTAGAATTTAATGAATGACAATATTGATTTCAATATTTTTGGAGATAATTTTTTGTCCATGAATATGGAAACTTTATGGCAGCCTATGTTCACAGAACCATCCGTGTACTTCACAACATGCGGATTTTGTTGTTGTTGTTGTTGTTGTTGTTGTTGTTGTTGTTGTTGTTGTTGCTGCGCGGATTCTGAATTAACCCCAATCACCCCAATCTAAACAATTTATTGAACCTAACCCATCCACACTAACATAAACCAAGTAACCTGACCAAACAGACATCGTATCCTAATCCAATCCAAACTAGTTTTACAATTTTATTAGTTTTTACAATTTTATTATATCATTATCTTAGTTAATTTATTATTTTTTCAATCCTTCTTTTAATATGTTTGTTTGTAGAACAAGGTTAGATGGTAGAGCGGTTGGAGGACCGAACCTCGCATTTTTGATATTTTCATTCAAATGAAGAACTTAAATAAGTGACTAACAAAAACCTTTGATGAAACTAATTTGAAATCTACTTCCAGTTGGGTGAATAGCCACTTCGAAACTGTATACAAAATCATTGTTCCACAATTAAGACTGTGGATGAATATAGAAAACTAGACATCACATCTCAATTTCAAAAAATTAAAATCAATCAATTTTGTCGTGGAGTACCCGGCCTTTTTTCTGAGTCGTGACGTAGAAATCAGTCCATTCTGTCCGTGTTTCCATACAGAAGCGGCATGTCTACGTCATGACTCATGGTCTCTTGAGGAAACCCTTTTTTGAAGCTCTCCGTACTTTTCTGCAAGATTACAGAATACTTACACGTTCATGTAAGTGCTGATTGGTCTAGAGTTTCAATTATCTCACCTGAAAACAGAAGAAAACGACACATTAATTTGATGAAGATTTACTCAATATCTGTTAATATATAGAATGTGTCAGAAAGTTGTCACACCTGAATCAATTATGGCTATAAGGATGGATGGCAGGATCATACGAAGGGAGCACACAGCAAGAGGAAAATATAAATTCATTTGTGTATTTCTATTTTGTTTTACTTCAAAAGTTTCCATGTTTTTCCGAATTTTCTTTCAATCAAATGAACCTTTCTTGAAGTATTTGTGGTAAAATAGTTGAATAAACCTTTTAAAATATAAGATGGTGATCTATAACCTCAATCTGACTATACTTTATGTTAAAAATGACTGTTCATTTTAATTTCTCCGTGTTTTTTTTTATTATATCGTATAACATATCACTTCTATAGACAACCAATTGGATATAATAAATTACAATTATTCGTGATGGAATATGAGAAATGCATCGTCAATTGAAGGAAAAACATACATTATTCATTTTGTATCTATTTTATTTACATCATGCTAACTGGACGTTATAATATCGGCTAATAGACAATTAAATTTAAAAAAATTACTTCCTATCAATTCGCAATCACGCGATACCAATCTACAACTACCAACATACTAAAAAAAAAAATGTAACATATAATATTCCTACTCCCATAAAAGAAGAACGAATGTATCGACAGTGTGCTAGTCATGTGTGATATAGAGACGGTAGTGCGCTAGTGTTGTGGGATAGGGGGAACGGTCGATCGGAACCTTCATAAGCACATGAACACCTATAACGAGAGATGAAGGCTTGAACCACCCGTGCGCTAGTCATATGTTGTAGCGGGAACGGTCGCTCGGAACCTTCATCTTCCGCACAATAAACGTAATTAGTATTAAATGTGAAATAAGAGTTTGTTACACTTTGTGTACCTCTAAACGAGAACGGCATTCTCGTGTTCGCGTGTCTACAGTCCCACCCAAACAACACACACGAACCTGACGTTCCCGGAACGCTGTCACTCATCATCACATATCTCGTCGCTTCCTGGCGGTTCGACACCACCGAGCGGTAATGGTAACACATAGAGGAGACGGTCGGTCGTACATGTGGAACTATGAAGGGGGTGAACCCTGACCTTATCATACAGGTGACAGTGACATGTGGGAAATAAGGGAATGTAGACCCATTTGCTTAATTATATGAAAGATAGTTAGATAAGTATTGCTTGATTAATTGCGTATATAGTTGTACTCATGATAGATAAGTCGTATCATGATCATGTCATTATATTACCACGCCTACAAAAATATAATGATAATTGTGTCTGTAATGTTGGTAGCTACCTCCGTTTTTTTCGGGTACATCTAATATGTACTATGGATTCTCTCGTTATTTGTGCTAATATGATGATGAGAATTGATGACTTGTCATAATGATTATGCCGGAATATAATTTTCCTCTAGTTTTATGTTCAATTATTTCCAAATTATTCACTTGGAAACGATAATTGAATGATATTATATTATACATATCTATTCTGGAAAATTTATTTCTGAATTTATTTCAATGAGCTCGATACAAAACTACGTATAGAAAACATTTTAAAAAGTTATTTGTTTCAAACTGATTTACTAAAGGCAAGAATTACAAAACAAAGGCGATGATTTAATTCATCATTCATTGACGCAAATATATCTTGGTACAGTACGTCGTAGAGTCGAATATATAAATGACAATTAGTTAATGGGAACAAACATCCCCATCAACAGGAAGGTTATATGGGAGCAAATCTCACTCTTCAATTAATGTTAATTAAGTAGCTAACTTAATTACTAAATGTCTCATGTAAATTTGCTAACGAAGTATTGAATGACACAAGTATCAAGGTCTCAGAGGGTTAAGCAGGTATGCATGATACCTTGCCTGTATCATGCCTTGACATTAGAGTGTTTGCGTGAAGTTTGACGCTTTGAACTTAATTAATTAGAATTAATTAGAATAGCAAGCTTCCAGTTCCAGCCTATACCAATGAAGACGTTAGTGGAAATAAGGAAGTTTGAAGTAATTGCCAAGCGTCATTGTTATTTCTACATCATTCTATCACTTCCTATATACTTATTACAGGTGTGACATACGTATATGACTGTGTATGTGTGTAAGACTTTGATATCATCAAACATTTTATTTCCTACAGTAGAAGTATTTCAAATTATTCATTTTGAGCTGGAAAGATCATCCATTTGTGGAAATGTATTTCTAGAAAACATATGAGATAATTGTATGAATTCGATAATATTTTCGAAATTGATTCAAATTAGAACAAATCTATTCTGTAATTTTACACGCAATATAAATTAGCCTAAATTAACTTTCAACTAATTATTCCAACCATTCATCGGAACAACCAAACCATCCTAACCTAAACTGACAAGTCTCAAAAAAGGACAAGACAAGCCTGAAACAAGATTCTAACGAATGAGGACGATTTCTTCTTCCCTAATTTTAGAGAAAACCAGAAATCTTCATCTCAATTTCAGAAAGTCAAATTAATTCACAATTGTCCTCTAGGACCCGGTGTGGTGGCATTTCTATACTGTAGCTGATTATTACACCCCAGTAATAAAATGCTGGCTAATGATTACTGTACGGTAATCATCAGCCAGGCATTTTAATACTGATCAGTACAAATATGCTGGCAGATGATTACTCCCTCTGATTCCTTATTACTGATGTATTAGGTGACAAGATTAATAATAATCCAGCGGATCTTTACTGAATTCCATACAACAGTAGTAATAAGAATCCAGCATTTGTTTACTCCCTCGGGTGTGGAACATGAATGTTTATCGAAATACTGAGGTAATAATAATCTGGCAGATCTTCACTGTCTTGTTTCAAAATATTGTTTTCAACGATACTTGAGGTAATAATAATCTGGCAGATCATTACTGTCTTGTTTCTGAATACTTTTTTCAACGATACTTGAGGTAATAATAATCTGGCAGATCTTTACTGTCTTGTTTCTGAATACTTTTTTCAACGATACTTGAGGTAATAATAATCTGGCAGATCTTTACTGTCTTGTTTCTGAATACTTTTTTCAACAATACTTGAGGTAATAATAATCTGGCAGATCTTTACTATCTTGTCTCTGAATACTGTTTGCAACGATACTTGAGGTAATAATAATCTGGCAGATCATTACTGTCTTGTTTCTGAATACTTTTTTCAACGATACTTGAGGTAATAATAATCTGGCAGATCTTTACTGTCTTGTCTCTGAATACTTTTTCCAACGATACTTGAGGTAATAATAATCTGGCAGATCATTACTGTCTTGTTTCTGAATACTTTTTTCATCGATACTTGAGGTAATAATAATCTGGCAGATCATTACTGTCTTGTTTCTGAATACTTTTTTCAACGATACTTGAGGTAATGATAATCTGGCAGATCATTACTGTCTTGACTGTCTCTGAATACTTTTTCCAACGATACTTGAGGTAATGATAATCTGGCAGATCATTACTGTCTTGTTTCTGAATACTTTTTTCAACGATACTTGAGGTAATGATAATCTGGCAGATCATTACTGTCTTGTTTCTGAATACTTTTTTCAACGATACTTGAGGTAATAATAATCTGGCAGATCATTACTGTCTTGTTTCTGAATACCTTTTTCAACGATACTTGAGGTAATGATAATCTGGCAGATCATTACTGTCTTGTCTCTGAATACTTTTTCCAACGATACTTGAGGTGTAATAATAATCTGGCAGATCTTAACTGTCTTGTCTCTGAATACAGTTTTCAACGAACTTGAGGTAATAATAATCTGACAGATCATTACTGTCTTGTTTCTGAATACTTTTTTCAACGATACTTGAGGTAATAATAATCTGGCAGATCTTTACTGTCTTGTTTCTGGATACTGTTTTCAACGATACTTGAGGTAATAATAATCTGGCAGATCTTTACTCTCTGGTTTCTGAATACTGTTTTCAACGATACTTGAGGTAATAATAATCTGGCAGATCTTTACTGTCTTGTTTCTGAATACTTCTTTCAACAATACTTGAGGTAATAATAATCTGGCAGATCTTTACTGTCTTGTCTCTGAATACTTTTTCCAACGATACTTGAGGTAATAATAATCTGGCAGATCTTTACTGTCTTGTTTCTGAATACTGTTTTCAACGATACTTGAGGTAATAATAATCTGGCAGATCATTACTGTCTTGTTTCTGAATACTTTTTTCAACGATACTTGAGGTAATAATAATTTGGCAGATCTTTACTGTCTTGTTTCTGAATACTGTTCTCAACAATACTTGAGGTGATAATAATCTGGCAGATCTTTACTGTCTTGTTTCTGAATACTGTTTTCAACGAAACTTGACGATACTTGAGGTAATAATAATCTGGCAGATCTTTACTGTCTTGTTTCATAATACTGTTTTCAACAATACTTGAGATAATGATAATCTGGCATATATTTACTGTCTACCGAGGTTCAAATATTCCAGCATATGATTTCTCCCTCTCATTTATTTCAACTGATATATGAAGTGACCAGATCAATAATAATCCAGCGGATCCTCACTGAATTCTATACAACGGTGGTAATAAGAATCCAGCAATTGTTCACTCTCTCGGATGTTAAACATGGATATTCATCGTACTATTGGGTTAAAAATAATCCAGTCGAACTTTACTGTCCTCTATGAGGGAAGTGATAAGAATCTACCTCCCATCTTGTTTCTGAATACTGTTTCCAACGATATTTTCATATTTCAACGATCGTTGAAAACATTACTCAGACAGTAAAGATCAGCCAGATCATTTCCAACTCAAGTATCGTTGAAGACAGTATTCAGACAGTGAAGATCAGCCAGATTATTTTTACCTCGAGTATAGTTGAAACACTATTCAGACAGTAAAGATCTGCTGGATTTTTTCTACCTTTTCTATGGTATTTTTCTATGGTTATGGTATTTTACCTTTCCGTAAAAGAGGACAGTGAATTTCCGCTAGATTATTTTTACCTCAATAGTACGATGAATATCCATGTTCAACATCCGAGAGAGTAAACAAATGCTGGATTCTCATCACTACTGTTGTATGGAATTCAGTAAATATCCGCTGAATTATTATTAATCCGGTCACCCTATATATCAGCTGAAAGGAATAAGAGGGAGTAATCATATACCAGTATATTTTACTGATCAGTATTACAATGTTCAGTCGACAGTGAAGATCTGCCAGATTATTTTCACCTATCCATTAAATGACAGTAAAGTTACGCCGTATAATTTTACCTCAATATTGAGATCAATATCCATATTTCACATCCAAGGGAGTAAACAGATGCTGGATTCTTATTCTTCTGGTCACTTCATATATCAGTTGGAAAGAATAAGAGGGAATAATCATATGCTGGTGTATCTGTACTGTATATCAGTATCACAATGTTCAGTAGACAGTAGAGATCTTCCAGATTATTATTACCTCAAGTATAGTTGAAAACAGTATTCAGAAACAAGACAGTAAAGATCTGCCAGATTATTATTACCTCAAGTATCTTTGAAAAAATTATTCAGAAACAAGACAGTAATGATCTGCCAGATTATTATCACCTCAAGTATCGTTGAAGACAGTATTCAGAAACCAGAGAGTGAAGATCTGCCAGATTATTATCACCTCAAGTATTGTTGAAAAAAGTATTCAGAAACAAGACAGTAAAGATCTGCCAGATTAGTATTACCTCAAGTATCGTTGAAAACAGTATTCAGAAACAAGACAGTAATGATCTGCCAGATTATTATTACCTCAAATATCTTTGAGAACAATATTCAGAAACAAGACAGTAATGATCTGCCAGATTATTATTACCTCAAGTATCGTTGGAACAGTTTTCAGAAACAAGACAGTAAAGATCTGCCAGATTATTATTACCTCAAGTATAGTTGGCAACAGTATTCAGAAACAAGACAGTAATGATCTGCCAGATTATTATTACCTCAAATATCTTTGAGAACAATATTCAGAAACAAGACAGTAATGATCTGCCAGATTATTATTACCTCAAGTATCGTTGGAACAGTTTTCAGAAACAAGACAGTAAAGATCTGCCAGATTATTATTACCTCAAGTATAGTTGGCAACAGTATTCAGAAACAAGACAGTAATGATCTGCCAGATTATTATTACCTCGAATATCTTTGAGAACAATATTCAGAAACAAGACAGTAAAGATCTGCCAGATTATCATTACCTCAAGTATCGTTGGAACAGTTTTCAGAAACAAGACAGTAGAGATCTGCCAGATTATTATCACCTCAAGTTTAGTTGGCAACAGTATTCAGAAACAAGACAGTAAAGATCTGCCAGATTATTATCACACCTCAAGTATCGTTGAAAAAAGTATTCAGAGACAAGACAGTAAAGATCTGCCAGATTATTATTACCTCAAGTATCGTTGGAACAGTTTTCAGAAACAAGACAGTAGAGATCTGCCAGATCATTATTACCTCAAGTATAGTTGGCAACAGTATTCAAAAACAAGACAGTAAAGATCTGCCAGATTATTAATACCTCAAGTATCGTTGAAAAAAGTATTCAGAAACAAGAGAGTAAAGATCTGCCAGATTATTATTACCTCAAGTATCGTTGAAAACAGTATTCAGAAACAAGACAGTAATGATCTGCCAGATTATTATTACCTCAAATATCTTTGAGAACAGTATTCAGAAACAAGACAGTAAAGATCTGCCAGATTATTATTACCTCAAGTATCGTTGAAACAGTTTTCAGAAACAAGACAGTAGAGATCTGCCAGATTATTATTACCTCAAGTATAGTTGGCAACAGTATTCAGAAACAAGACAGTAATGGTCTGCCAGATTATTATTACCTCAAGTATCGTTGAAAAAAGTATTCAGAAACAAGAGAGTAAAGATCTGCCAGATCATTATTACCTCAAGTATCGTTGAAAAAAGTATTCAGAAACAAGACAGTAAAGTTCCGCCGGATTATTTTTACCTCAGGTTTTCGATTCACATTCATGTTTCACACCCGAGGGAGTAAACAAATGCTGGATTCTTATTACTGCTGTTGTATGGAATTCAGTAAAGATCCGCTGGATTATTATTAATCTTGTCACTTCATAAAGCAGTAATAAGAAATCAGAGGGAGTAATCATCTGCCAGCATATTTGCACTGATCAGTAATAAAATGCCTGGTTGATGATTACCGTACAGTAATCATCAGCCAGCATTTTATTACGGGGGTAAACATAATCTAGCAGTACAAATATTCCGTTACACCGGACCTTTTTCCAAGTTATGACGTAGACATTACTCGATTCTGTTCATGTCTCCATAAAGAATCGGCAATGCCTACGTCATGACTCATGGTTTCTGGATTTTTGGATTCTCAATTTTTAAAATTGAGATGATGTTTTCTAATTTTCTCTAAAATTAGGGAAATACAAACCGTGATATTTCAAGTTATTGGGGCAATAAATATCATACATTATCACTCAAAATTCGGTTTCAGGTTTGTGATGTCCTTCAAAGTGAAATTAAATAAAAACTAAGATACAGAAGCCATCTCTAATTAAGTTAAACTAGGAGAAACTGTTTCTCCAATGAAATAGACCGAGAAAGAATAACACATATAACTTATTATTTATTGCATTTCACATTTGGTGTGAAAGTCACTTACACTTCAACCAATCATATTCCCCTACTTGCAACAATATTGACGTTTCCGATCGACCGTCTCTCGTATCTACTTTCTTGAACGCTCGTGGTTTCCGATCTGTCACGTGACTCGAGATCTCTCGCGATCTTGACTGTGACCTTCGAAAGGTGGTAAAGAGAGTTTTTGTGGGAGACATTTTTCTACCTTGTGGAGGATAACTTGAAGAATATGATGATAGGAAAAGTTATCTCTTCAAAAAACCACAAGCCTGACGCTGATTTTCCCAATGCGGCAAAAAAAATCCCGCATTGGGCGATTTTATATATTTAGTTGATCACAAAACGTGAACTAGGTATAGGCATGAAGGAACCAAAACAAACAGTAATAACTTCCCGAAAGTATACTTATTAGTAGTATTTTGTTGATGTATTGATTGATATATCCGAGGGCTTAACAACTCCTGACATCCGGTGTACACCTGCCATGAAATCACTTGAAATCTCCTTGAAATACTTATGAGATATCTTGAAACCATCTGAAATCTCTGAAATCACCTGAACCAGATGTACACTTGCCATGAAAACCCATTGAAATCTCTTGAACTCTCTTGAAATCACCTGAAACCAGGTGTACACTTGCCATGAAAACCCATTGAAATTCCTGAAAGCTCTTTAAATCTCTGAAATCCCCTGAAATCAGGTGTACACCAAATTTGCGAGTTATAAACCCCTCGAATATATCTAAAAATCAGAAGAAGTAAATGAATATATCGATCAAAATTTAAACATCTGAATCATTGAGGGTCATTACACTGGTGCAGGTGTATTCAATTTCTATCTATAATTGTTCCATAATTTTCTCAATAGATTTTTATGATTGAAATATCTGAATTATCATCCATTCAGAAGGAAGACGTTGTAAATCTGTAACTATACCATTTCTTCAGATAATAAATCAACAGTAATAGTACATTAATATACTAATTTACCCTAAAATAGATGTGGAAAAGCTGCTTGCCTGATGGACAATTGTACGCTAAATGATTTTAATTCAAAAAAAAAATGAGATAATAATATATATAATGAATTAATGTGGAATAATATTATCTGTAATACGTACATCTATTAATATATTCATTCATTGAAATAGTATGTGTTTTGATATTTTATTCTCATGTTTGTACCTTACGTATGTAATTAGAGATCTATCATGTAGAGATTAAGTATAACAGAAAGATCTAACATGTGAGGATTAAATATATATAACAGTAAAAACAGATACTTTTTGCGAAGTATTTTCACTTCGTCACGGATCGTAATATGTATATAGCGTGCTACCTAATGCATATTTCAGAAGATACTTCTCTGAATTATATGACGCATCTCCATCACATCAGGGTTAGATGGAAAATAAATCACTACGATAGTTTATATGCTACGTTGATGCTGAAAATGTTACGCAGTGGGTAGAAATCTTGAAAAGAAATGTCATTACAACGTGACAATTATTTATGCATTATTGAGTCTTTAACTTTAGGAGTTAACGACTGTTTTTCAATGATCAATTTGGTATCTCAAATGACTTTCACATCTAGGAACTGACAGAAGAAAAGTGTAAAAATAGTTTGGGCTTATTTTAGTTGTGACAAAATCGTATGTTAATTATATACAGAAGTGGTCAAGATATTTACTCATTATATAGACAAACTGGAATGCTATGATATACGAACATAATTACATCAGCTGGTTTCATTCTCTATCTCTGGTTGCTGCATATAATGCTGGTTTCCCTCAGTCATACTGTCATATAAATGAAAACTGAAACATTTTCAATTCGTAGCAAGCCCTTAAATTATGATAGCCTTTTGGTATTCATATTTAAAATATGGACTTCATAAACTTCAACCAAAATAATTATACAGATGAGTACCTAATTTTATGATTATGCACCCTTCACACACCGTTGTGATTATATTTATTTCCTTTCATTGTATGACGTTGGTGGTATAATTCATTTTCAGTACTTTTGTTGAGTGCGTGTGTATTGTATGAACGAATTGATCCGTTATTTTACACTCCTGGTAAAGTCTATCGAAGATTCTCGATATATTCAATTATTTCTTGTTTTGAAAATATATATTGGAAGTGATTCAAATAGTGTATGTAATCATAAGTTCGGATGAAATGGTGATTAAATGCTGAAATGTTAAAATGGCGATAAAATGCTAAATTGGTGAAAATGGAAAGGGGGGATCAAGAAGTAGGAAATAAGGATGCATTCAAAGAACGACGTGAGAATGGAATGATTTGGAAGAAGATACAAAGAATATAAGGAAGATCGGTTTTTTAAGAAGAGAGCTAAGAAAGGATGGAAATGTATAATTCCATTAGGTATGTTTTTTTGTTCTTCATTAATTTCATGAGAGTAATCATTACCACCTGTTTTAAGAACAATCTGTAATGAGTAAATAAAATAACTAACTAAAATCTAGAATCAAAAGACATTTTTCAGTATCAACTTCTGAAGTGCCCGAATGTGCTTACTGCTTATTTGAAAGATGGTTGCAATTAGTAATAACAGGTTTGAGTTTATTTAATAGCACAATATATGTATATAGTATAGCCATAATAATGTTTAATGTTGCTTAACGACCCCACCAACAGCTAGGTTATACGGGGGTATAGCCATAATATTGAAATGAAAATAAAAAGAGAATATATCAACAAAATTTCTTGATTGTGTTTAGCTCAACTTATTTGGAAACAGAAACATCACAATGTATAAAACTTAATTTTCTCTCAAAAACCAAGTCGACCCAAATAAAAACAAAACACCAACTTTTAGTTCAACTTGCTCACGATATACCATACCAACCAAACCACGGCAATTATTTGAAGAAATCGGTCCCAATTAACTGCTTGATCGACGTGCATGTCTCGAGTGTAATGCACGTGAACTTCCTGTACCGACCGAACCATGCGATTCTGTATACGATGACCTGACTTAACACTGTAATTATCTAGCACTCTAATTATCCCAGACTTAATTATATACATGCACAATAAAAACTTACATCATCCGTAAAGACAAGGTATAGAAATTAATTCTTTGATAAAAAAAAAAACATTTGCATTTCTCTATTGTGAATTTAATAAGGAAGTTTGAAGTTTATAAATAATATTTATTATAGTTTCTAACGGGTGTCTATAATATATTCGATTAGGTTTCTGAGCATGAAAGTAATTCTGTAGGACACCGGACCGTGGCAAAACACCCACTAGAAGCATTGTGGCTCATTGGGATGGATCACTGAATATTGGGTCAAAATTGTTAAAAAGCGTGAAGAAATATGTTATTTTATTGTATAGAAACACCCCACATAACCTAGCTGTTGGTGGAGTCGTTAAGCAACAATGATCATGAAAAATAATTGATAAATATTGTATTTCAATTTCAATCTCAATAGTGTTAAATTATACAATCCATGAAAGTACACTTCACAAAATGTAGATATTGAATGAATATATTTTGGGATAAGTATAAATGAATGCATTAAATTCTCATCAGACTCGAACGAAGTCAGATTTGATTTCAAAAGAAGTCGAGATTCAGATGACAGGTTTCATTGAATAACTGTCAATATTTTGATTACATATGAATTTGATTTCTGTACTTGCTGTATAATCAAAAACATTCAAACTTATGACATCTAAATATGAAATATATACATATATATATATATATATATATATATATATATATATATATATATATATATATATATATATATATATATATATATATATATATGAATAAATTCAACTTTTTCATAATATTTCCATAAAATACTCATATATCCACGACTAGACGGCGACATTGAAGTTCAAAGATCGATTACGTCGTCACAAAACCACTTGCATGCACGTCAGTCGCACAAGACACCATAATTCAAGTATTTATATTCATTATTTCTCTTTTACTTCAAGTATACGTCAATCCAACCTCTTATATTGTCATAATGGTATTGTAATTCGAATAATTATATTCTTCTATTATTCTTTATCCGGCATGATTTTCTTTCCATCACAAACAATGAAGTCAAATGTTAGAAGATAAACAAACACGTCGATGCAAAAAAAAACACAAGGACGAACTTTGAAATAATCAATATATGATATCGATTCCTTGTATCGCTTTGTCAAACAGTTGTAATGGATTTTGACGTATTCAGTAAGTTCTTATAGTAAATAATAGAATGTTTTCATTGGTGGCCTTCTCCTGGCCTATCCACAGATATTACCAACACAAATAATATTCACAACAACAATTATTTTCTCACAACAATGACAATGACAATCATAATCCCTCGTCGAATTCTACTGAAAACGATCAAGAGAACTATTTACAACATACATTTCGAATTAGATTTCAATTAGTATTTCTGGCTCTATTTCTTCACATTTGTAGAAATATTGTAGATTATTTTACACAACAAAGATCTTATAATATAACCTACGGTGATCCACATTCAATAGAAAATTCAAATGTTTTATTTTAATTCCAAATTATATTTCAATTACTATCACGTAAGCTTGGTACAAAGTCGTTTTTTCCAAATCAAGGATAAGGTTGATAACAATTAAGGTAGGATCGTTCGAACGAGATAAAGGGGCTTAAAGGGATGGTTTACTCTGAGGTCCGTTCCGGTTCCTTTTTATTCACAAGTTAAGCCCTGACTGCAGTTAATAACCTGTCAGAATCGATCATTAAACGTCATATAATGAGGTAAAGTGTTAAAAATGTCGAGTAATTTCTTATAATAATGGTAATAATAATAAGTTTCAGCCTTTAGCTATGTAAGTCCAGCTATGAGTCATAACTAGGTGAAGGCAAAGACCTTGCTGGGACCTGGAATGACACTGTTTTACAGTTTATTATCAAACTAGGCTTAAATAGTTGTTTATGTTTTATTAAATAACTTTCATATTATTAAATACCTATGCGGTTGAATGCAAATAACTCGCAATAAAATCTATGTAAAAAGAGTTTCAAACATGAATTTACATGAATTGATAAAATATGTATTTTTCTGAAGGAACTAAACAGAATACATCCCAGTTTCAATAATTGATTGTAAAACAGAGGTTCTAAAATTCTACATATTTTGATTCCTGCAAAATGTTATTCTGTTATGTTGTGATGTTGTTAAGTTATGTTGCAAAATGTTCCAATTTATCCCATGTAGAAAAAAAATGTGACAGATGATATACTTAGAATTAACTGATGCACAACCGTTAACGTGAATTGATGAAAACAAAAGCAAAATTTTCCGTTTTCCCCCGTTTTTTGTCTATGACGATTTTATTTCCCCAATTTTAGAGAAAACTAGAAATCATCATCTCAATTTCATGAATTACAATTCATTCATTCGTTCTCTATAGGACCCTGGACTTTTCCCAAGTCGTGATGCAGACTTCACTCAACTATATTTATATTTCTGAATAGAATCGGTTATGTCCAAGTCATGATTCATGGTCTTTGTAGGATAAAAATATCTGAAATTGTGACGATGATTTCTAGTTTTCTCTTAAATTAGGGAAATATTCATTGAGATCTATAGTTTCAAAGTTGTGTTGTCCTTTAACAATGTTATGTCACAAATAATTGTATGTTTTGAGGTGGTATAAGATATCATCGTGCGGTGCCTCGTCCGAACAAATAGAACGATCTCATACTATTTCTCAATCTCATCGTCAGCTTTAGTTGGTATACAACGACTTTGAGTGACGTTTCACATCTTTAAAAAACAATCGCAAAGTATTCTTCCAATAGATTCTTCAGAAACCCTACGAAGTCTGAAAAAAGTATCCGACAGACTCCATTATCACACCCACACATTGACCTCTCGAGACTACCGGTCGTCGAACCAGAGAGACACTCGAGACGATCGATCGAGACGACGGGTGTGACGTAATTGACAACTGCACGTCAAGGTGTTTACATATTATATAATACTGGCGCGTATAGAAGTAGGACTACTCTATCGACCTGAGAGATTTTAGTCTGTGAGTAGCATTGAGTCGACGCCTCCTCGCAAAAGTTGTAAATGTGATCGATTTCGCAGCAAAAACAACATTCGTGTTTTTGCCATAAGAGGAATATCTCGCTTTAACAGTGATTCTGTTTAGCAGTAGGAAGTGTGTATGTGTTTTTTCAGTGCGAAGGTGCTAGGGTTCGAATCCACTTCACACTATTTTATTTTACAGATTTTTACATAGTGCTCTTGTTCACAGGTTATAGATAATGTAATTTTCAAAACACTGGCAAAAGATTTTTCATTCGATTCTATCACGTCATATTTTCTTTTTTTTTGCTTTGATCAATACGTAATCGGTTTGCTTTTGAACCTTAGCAAGACGGTGTCGAATCAGCGCTACTCCGACAGTAGTGCTAGCCAACGGTAATGAACCTAATTATTTAACGAAGCGTTACGCGACCCCTTCTCTCTCTTACACCCCGCGATCCCCACTCCTGTCTATCACGTGACCAAATACTTGTATAGTTGGTGCTACAGAAGTGTGAGTGTACACATCGTGTCAGATCAGCGAGCGAAATACTGGAGTAAATTTATTATTATTATTTCAATAACTGTCGATTATTAGATGAGATCATGAATGAAGAGATGCGAGATGAACTGTGATCGTTGGAACTGATAAGACGATGTTACAATATGTAAGTTGTGACGACTATTCAGAGAGAATTCTAATACTGGTCCTTCACTACCAACAGAGGGCAGAAGAGATCGGTCGACCTAGGTGGCGATTGTCACACTGGTGCAGGAACAGGCTTCTAGCCCAATCTTTGATAAGAGAGAGTCTAAGTGTGAAGTAAATAATACAAAATAATAATGATTTTCCTTTTCGTATCACTGTACGATAAGTTTCTAAAAGAAATCTCTATACGAATTCATGAGAATTTCAAATATAATTCAAGTAAAGAGATTGGGATAGAAATTTGTCATCATTCTGCCGATTGAAGAGAACCAAAACTAAAGATAATATTTTTTCCCCAATTAAAAAATTAATTCCCACATTTTGGTCTTGGAAAACATGTCACTTTGGACATGTGGACGTGTTGATCAACTCAAATTTGACATTGGCGATAGCCGTGAGAATATGACATGTTGAATTGACGTGGAGTGTGACATGTGAATAATTGACGTGTGGAAATGTGACAAGTCATGATCGACGTGCAAATCAACGGGAAAAACTTCAAACTCCACTTAAAATCAATCATCGAGAAAAAAAAAAAATCCAATTCGTGGCCCTACAGTTTGTTTGTTTGTTTCAGTATTTGATGTTTTTCAAAGAAATACAGAACATGAATAAATCACTATCATGAACATGCATGAATACAGTATTTGATAGTACCTGTTGAATGTTATATGAGCAGAAATTTCAAGGTAGGTATATTTTATATAATGTTCTTGACTAGAGCTAATGTAGTTCTTTTTGATGTTAGTTAGACTAATTATATATAAAACATCTTAACTGTACTACAACAAAAACAGAAACCACGTTTGCAATTAGAAATGTTTGTGTCTTTTACTGACTAAAACGATCGAAGTAATTATAATGTCTTTTTTATTTACAACATTTAGAAGTTAACGACAAAAAATGTACTTCGAACTAATTTCAAAGAGTTCGATAATAGAGGTGGACGTATAATTGTTCAAATGTACAAGTCTTTTTCAAGTAGGCCTACATTACATTAGCCGAGTATATAAAACACGGTGTGCAATTACCTCCCCCTCCCCTCAGTTCCTCTTTAATTATCCCTTCAGTTGACTAAAATCACAAGGTCAGCTCTATAATTACATTCATACATCCCCAAAGGAAGAGATAATTCAAACATTACCCCTTTAGTCTATGATTCATAGCAGATTCAAGAGCTGGAGTAGTCAATAATAAGAAGGGAATATTGTATTATTCATTTTTTGTACATTCTCTTTCACTTTTTGATTCATCTTATATTTTTTCTATTCTGTATTTTTAAATTAATAAGTAAAACTTGAAATGTTATCATTGTTAACGTCAAAGATGACATGGTAGGATCGTTTGGACGGGTCACCACACTATAGCAATCAATTACCACTCCATAAGAAATTATGAATTTTCACCTCTAGTATATATTGATGATTTTTTGGCAGAATATTTCAATAAAATCTTGAAATTAAGAATAGCAAATGGGTAATTTCATTTGAGTGCATATTCACACACTAAAAATATATTTCTGTAGACGAAAATCAACAAATTGTGTAAGCCTACTATTCAAATGTATTACATAATTCCATTCTCAAGCCGATGTCTTTACAGAGCTTGCTTGCACTTAGCGAATAACCTAGTTATATAAGGTGAACACTCATATGACGAACTACTAGCCAAGTGGACGAGGCAGTGAATGTAGACAGTGGACGCAGACAGTAGATGTAGACAGTGAGTGGCTTCTGATGGACATGTGAAAGGAATGCTTCGAGTGAGATTCGAACCAGCACCCTTTTGACTAACAATGTATATGTAGATTACTGATTCAATTGTGTACAAGTCTATTCATATAAAACTGTATTCACAATTGATATACATGTATAAATATGGCAACAGATGAAGTATATATATATATATATATATATATATATATATATATATATATATATATATATATATATATATATATATATATATATATATATATATATATATTTATATATATATATAGAGAGAGAGAGAGATAGAGAGAGAGAGAGAGATCCAGGCCCACATAAATGAACTGTGCACATGTTTTTCATGTGGTTTGATTCACTTGAATGAATATGAAAACTGAATTCGATTATTAATATTCTGGCAAACATCCATACAATATATACTACAACCCACGGTAAATGATGACAATCTACCAACATTACAACATAATATTCAGGAAGTGACCGTCCACTCGGTTCCATTTGTCTTGGGTTCGAGTCCTGCTGCAATCATACCTCTTCTAAACGCTCTTCACTCTTCACTTCATCGCCCCAACAACCCGTTATGACAGCTAGCTATTGGTGGAGTCCGCAAGCACCATTAAAACATTTACAGACTAATTATGTAATTATCATATTTTTCCGGTATTTAAATTCGTCACGAAGATCACGTCAGCCTTCAAACGAATAAATTACCACCATTACGGTAAGTCAGTCACAAGAAAGGTTTGTTTTTAATGTTGTTATGAGTCCATGGGAGTCGATTTAGCGAAATATATTTTTTTGGTGATAACTTTTGAACGGTATGTGATATCAATTATCTGATAAAGAGGAAACACCTATAATTTTAATACCTTCAAAATGGTGTGAGTTATAATTATTCAACGCATATCGCATAATTGTCAAACGAATAGGCCTACAGCTGATTTTTTTTTAGTTGTATACACTTGACAGTTACGCAACATGAGTTTTGTAGCTATTTTTCACACCATTCTGAAGGTATTAAAAGTATCTGTGTTAATTTTTAATATAATTCTGAAATCTCATACCTTTCGGAAGTTATCACTAACAAACTGATATTTCGCTAAATCAACTCCCATGGACTATTACTTTTTTATTCACTTTAACGCAGCTTAACGACCACCAAAAGCTAGGTTATATGGAAGTACGAATGGGCGGGGGATAATAAAACGATTAAGTATTGGTAGGTGAAAGGATGTTTACAAAAAAAATATTCTTCATGTGGGACTCGAGCCCACGACGGACCTGACAATTCAGTTGCTAACGCAGTCCGAATAGTTGACTGAGCCACGGTGGCGGCTAGACAACTATTGAAATGAATGGAAGTATATCTATATGTATTTCTGTAATAACTCAAATGCAGGATTATTCGACCAAATCGAAGTCGACAATCGCATATGTCGGTTAATTGTGTAAAGGGTAGTAAGGGGGATGACCCATGATGTGGTCACTAAGGGGGAAGGGGAGGGTTAATGTAGATATACATGATTATTCTGTGGTATTGACCAATGAGGGGGAGGGGAAAGGAGCCGTAGGGGTTAAACGTGTCAGTGAACACGGGTGATGGGCTCATGTGTTTCAAATGTGAATGTAGAACACTGATCATATATATATATATATATATATATATATATATATATATATATATATATATATATATATATATATATATATATATATATATATATATATGTATATATATATATATATATATTATATATATATATATATATATATATATGTATATATATATATATATATATATATATGTGTATATATATATATATATATATATATATATATATATATATATATATGTGTGTGTGTGTGTATAGTTGCGGTAAAATAGAAATGGTTCACATTTATATGTCGTATTAAGAGTCTAAGGGAGTCGATTTAGCGGAATATCAGTTGCTTGGTGATAACTTCTGAACGGTTCTATTACATTCTATTCTATTACATGTTCTTCTGTTTCCGTACATTGATTGTTTTTATAAATAAGCCCACATTGTTGTTATTGTTAGTGATAACCTTCTTACGACTGCAGTTTTGTTTTTCAACTAATAATATTTTTATCTCTCTGACCCTTGACCCGATATATGTTATATTTGACCTGAGAATGATTGTCATGAGAAACGACTAGCTCTGAGCTTCCTCGTATAAACTCAACGATTAAACAACAATAGCCACTGGGGGACACTGGTCTAAACATGTAATTAACTAATTATTCGTATATCTGACAACATTTCTTAGTCGGGTACACGACATTATGACCCTCTAACCCACATTACAGAAAACACACATAATATATATAATTTGTTGAACATATCATTTATATTGTACTTTTTACAACAATTAATACCGAGTTTCTCTCACGGACTCCGTGCGTGTAATTCATTGTGTTCGCCCGAATAAGATACATACATACTCACACGCATGCGCGACGATAAACGTGTTTCTACAGTTAGGACTAACAGATATTCTTGTATTCACGATAAGAGAAGGTCGTCTACCAATATGTCAAACACAAATGTCACTGTTATATCATATGAAAAACCGGAATCAGGTCTCAACAGTTGGTGTTATGTTATGAAAATCAGGTAAACAGTACACTGTAACTGCATTTAAAAAATAGATGAATATAATGTTCCACTCAGTGTCTGAATTAAGCCCTATTTCAACGTTCCAAGTTTTCATTCAACTTCTGTGATTCAAGATTGGATACAATTTCTTGAACCGTCTGAATGGAAAACTCTGTGGAAAAAGCTCTCATCCAACCCTTGGACACATCCTTTCATCCAAGTCATTTCGTTTAGGAAATTCCTATTTTTCGTCCAACTTCAGATGAAAGCAACCAATCGGAGGCTTTGACGTAATACAAGTCTAGCGCGCAGCTCGGTTTCCCACCATATCTGATTGCCAGTCAGCTGTTACCAAGTCATTTAGATACTCAGCATGTTCAACTATTGGGATTAA
Source organism: Brachyptera putata (assembly GCA_907164805.1). Lineage (NCBI taxonomy): Eukaryota > Metazoa > Arthropoda > Insecta > Plecoptera > Taeniopterygidae > Brachyptera > Brachyptera putata. Next base: position 10,214,799 of record OU015472.1, read on the forward strand.
TGTGCCGTGTATGGCCTTCAATAGATTGGACCGTGTAGACAGGCGTTCAGTGTTCCATACTAGTTGATGTCAAAGTACTTGGACCAACCCTTGAATCCACGGACTTGGATGAAAACTTGGACTGTGTAAATATGGCTTCATCAACGTGGAAGTATAGCTCTAATTGACAGTTATTGTTGTTTCCACTGTGGCTACTTACTTATGGTGTTTGTTTTCATCAACTCGTCACATAAAGGTTAAATGGTACAAAAATTTAATCGGTAACTAAGGGCAGTAACAAATTAATCTGCCAACTGTTGTTTATAGTCGACAAATTCATTATTCGTGAAGCCGGAACCTTATTAAAACAAAACAAAAAGCGACTCAAAAATGGTATCTCAATTCAATGATATATTACAAAAAGCTAACAAGACGTATTGATGTGAATAGCATTGGTGACTATAGTAATGAAATGTGGATTAATTATGTTGATTCCATGTCTGGACGAGATATACGATTGTAAGCACAACTACATTTTCCCAAAGCGTTCAAGGAACGAAAGCGTTGCGCTCCGACCAGTATAGCAACTTCGAAAACTCATTCGACATGGCTACTCAACGGGTTGAAAGTATGTTTTAGATTGGTTTTAGTTTAGATTAAATGAGTTGTTTAGTTAGGTCAGTTAGTTCAGGTGAGCTTGGATTCAGTTAAGTTTAGGCTGCGCCCAACAACAACAACAACAACAACAACAACAACAACGTCCTCACGTGGTCCCATGAATAGCAGTTTCGAAAACTTATTATAAACACCTAACCAGTCAGTCATGAGTGCGTTGAGCTGTGGGGACCCGTCAACACGACACGAAGCTATGTCGACCCCAAGGTCTTAAGGTCAGTGTTTCCGGCGGCAAGTGGCGGTCATGTGGCAGGTCAAGTAACTAGGTCACCAATATTGCAACAAAGGTCAACATATGTGAACTTGTGGCACGGCTTTCTGCAGGTCTGATTCATACAATTCATTCACTTTCATGCCGAGCTAGAATTTCCGTTACTATTAATTAAAAACATTTTCAAATTTCACATCAAGCTGTTCTTCCTCAATTAAGGCGAGGGATGACTAGGTAGGATCGTTCGGACGAGGCACCACAAGGGTGATCTTATCACCCTAATGACCATTAGTATCAAAGCCATTAAGATAAGCAGAGATGAAGCCGTAAAAATGTCGGCCTAGAGGCAGAAAATATCCAAACACGGCCCTGGGTTCAACGTCACACTGTACTGATGCCTACGATCTATTGGCGTCCGTGAATCATATATGAGATGCAGGGATGATGGGATGAAAGGTCATTTTATTGTTTTTCTTTTGAATGGAAAGAGTCGGTATAGTGGCCAGTTGTTAAGGAATCCTCCCAGTATTGACCTGAACGACAGAGGGAAACCACGAAAAACCCTCGCCAGATTGGTCCACCATTGCGGGAATCGAACCCCGGTCTCCTGGATGATGTTCAATGTGCTAGCCACTCGACCACTCATCTCAGTCCCTGGGTTCAAGTCTTCATCTCTCGTGCATTCATACAATATAGAGCAATATAATGATCCGTTTTGTTTGTACAGACAATTAACCTCCAATATTCGTGAACTGACTCCGTATTTTAAACTCTATGAAAAAACCACCTTCAATCTGATTCGTGCATTTCGCTCTGACCTATTACACATTCCAATGCTGAACGCTCAGTGGCAATTATACTATATTCTACAAGTCTTGCTCTTTCAGATTTCACACTCTCAAATTCTAATTATATTAATAATACCGTTGATTACATCTGTTTAATGTTGGCAATTAGTGGGTAGTTAAACGTTTTGCTCGTGGAGTAATTAGAAAATGTAATCAAAATAATTCGTCGAATAAAAATTGCATGGGAAGGGCAGGGCGGGGAGGGGGGGGGACAGAGGGGGGTACACAGAGCGAAAAATTAAATTTTACTTACTTTCTGTTTGAATATTATATCGTGAAACTGCTTCGTATACCACTTAGAGTAGTAGGCCTATCTTGAAATTACTGATATTGTGTTTAACGAACTGAACTAATAACTAAGATCTACCGGCGTCGGATGAATTATTAATAAGATGATGGTATGAGATATCAAAATTCCAATTTGGAGATAATACAGATATTTTTAATACCTTCATGATGGTATGAGTAATATCTATTTCTCTCATAACACAATGCTGTCAAACGTTTTTATCCATCGCAGCTTAGAAAAAGTACCCTTTTTACCGTATAAGCGTGACAATTATGTGATATGAGATAACTGGTTATCACTTACACCATCTTGGAGGTATTAAACATATCTGTGTTTCATTAGAATTTCGATATCTCATACCGTTCATAAGTTATCACAAAAAATCTGATATTCCGATAAATCGACTCCCATCGGCTCTAAATGAATGAACTTTCTTGTACTTTGCGACGGGAATCTTTTGGACAGAATATATTCGAAAAGTTCGTTTCCGAATCTTGGGTATTGCTTTTTAGAATATTATAGTAGAACTTCAAATTAATTTAGACTAAAAAAATGTAATGACCACCGAGTGCTTACTATATACATATATCTCTCATCTTACGACACATAAGATGCATTTTACCTAGTATTTAGTAATTGTATATTCTTGGTATTTTTCCTTTACTAGAGTGAATATAAGTATATATATATACATACATAACTTCATAACTCATATTTATTCATGTTCATTTCATTATGTTCAATTTCATATTCATTTAAAGTTATATAATTGTATGTAAGCCTATGACTCAATTGCAATTGTATACATCTCAAAGTTCATTCATTGTGCATCATTTTATAGTAATTGTTATAAAAATTCCGAGAAAATAAATTACTTGAACTCAAAAAGGTATTTATAACACATGTAATCAAACCGAGAGACACACACGTTGATAGCTTGAACTACTAGAACTATTTTACAATTAAATTAATCGATAAATCATAAAACTCCCGTTAGAAAATGATGAAAACGACGAAAAGAATATTCGATTTAATCTGATAAATTCACTACATTCGATCTAGAATATCTTTAAACCAGATCAAAACATCTGCGTAGCTTCACAACAATGCAATCTTAAATCAAATGTAAGTTCACTTCCTGCATCAAAGCTGTTCCATATCGATATATCGCTATAAAACTATCGATGTGTATCGACTTCGATTATTTTCTCTTTTTAGAATATTTGCACTATAATAAACCTCGGCAATGTATAACATGGAAAAACAGACAAATGCAACGTTAATTGCACAAATTGCACAAGTAATGAATGCCCCGATCGACCGTTACTTGTATATATAAACACTATCGATAGGAAGTTTGACCCTTCAATAATTACACCGATGACGTTGAATATATCCACGGGTACTTTTTTCAAGCAAAGGATTTTACCTTCAAGTTCCCGGTAATACTTTTACACAATTTAAGTGTCGAAATCACTTCCAAGTGATCAAAGTATAACTTATCGAACTTTGATCGAAGTGCAGTCAAGTCACTTCTAGGCGTTGAAGCTTATGTGTGAGGAAAACGAACTATCGGTAACTTTATTTTATTTCATTAATTTCAGGTTTAACGACGGACTGTGATTATAAATCAAATTAATTGGTTGATGATGAGTTCAAGAATGTGAGAATCGAAGAAAGAAAGATAAAAAGTTGTTTTATTGAATGTTTTGGACAGTGAGAAGGAAGCGGCCGTGGCGTGTATACTTGAAAGACTTAACGTGGACCACGAAAAACCTTGTTCTGGATGGTCTGCCGTGATGAGAATCGAACTCCGGTCTCCTGAATGATAGTTCAGCGCTTTGGCAACTAATCCACTCGTATTAGTTTCAATAATCATGACTTGGATGGTAAAAATAAGTTATTTTTCCTTGAAGATGATTTAATCATTTCAATTCCCGGTAATACTTTTACGAATTTTTATTTTTATTATTGATGGTTCGAATCTTCTGACCGATAATGATAATGTATAAGAAGAACGGACAGTCGGAACCTTCGACACGAATGTGGGAATCTTAATTCCAATAAGTCCAATACATAGACGATAATCGCCCAACAAACAACCTCTAAATCGACATTTAAAAAACTTGTCTACACGTTCAAAGTCCTTGAGACTTGAAAATAGAATATTTCCTTATAGGCCTGTCTTTAACTACCAATGTATTCCTCTTTTTATATATATAATTATAATAAATAACAACTTTAATAATGGTGTTTCCAATTCCTTATTTGGAAACGATTCAATTCTCAAAATCAGTTTCAATATCTTTGTATTTAATACAATTCTAATCGATTGAGAACCCATTAAAGTTTTATAATTCGAGTTATTATCTTTTGAAATACCTTTGTGTTGTCGACCATGATATTGGTTATTTTGTTGGAATACAGATTATCATTTTTATTCATTTTTATGTTGTTGTTTTGTTTATTGGTAGATAAATAATGATCTAGTTCTTTAATTATGAATCACCGTTATCCAATAACCTGGACCCGTTAACCGCTGATCAACTTCTTGCTAAGTTTTGCAACTAGATTTTATGTATGATATACAATGAAATGTTAGCTTTTTTGTAACATGTAAACTAATATAAAATCTGTGATAGCTCGACACAAAGTCATTGTTTCATAAGGGGGTACGCGTGCACGGTGCTTACACAAATCTAGTAATTCATCATTACTATTTTTTTACATTTTCAAAACCAGTGTAATTGTACGAAAAGCTTACATCTCCAAGATAAGTCCATGCTCTTCAATTAATTTGACATTTTATTTGTATTAATTCAATCAGTTTTGAGATGATACGTCAATGAATTTCATCACATTCTTTCTATTCATGGACGTATTATCTTGAAAATGATTGATTCCACTGACATATTGTGTCATATTAATCGAAGAGAATAAAATCATCTTGAGGATTTAATTACACATTCATTCAATTACACTGGTTTTGAACATAGAAAAAATTAGTGAATGTGAATTTCTCTATTTTTATAAGCACCGTGCATGCACCTTCTTAACATAAATATGATAAAGTGGGATCGTTGGGATCGGGCGGCACCTTGCCATCCCGTCCATACCCCAACTCAATAGCTTGCTCCAATTATTGCCTAATTGACAGCTTGGAATATAACTTTTTCTTTGAAAAAGTTGATGTTGAAAACGTTGAGAGAAAATAATTAATTATCAAGTAACTTTATGTGAAAAACCGTTGATATTGCATACTAATAAGATCGGGGATGATGTATAATTTGAACTGTTCAGTTTGGGTGGAAAAGTAAGGGAGGGTGGGGAGGAGGGAATTTGATATAAAATGGAAATCATTGATTTTATGGAAGGTGAATGAGCCTGTATGACTGTGAAAGAGTGAAAAAGTGATCAATAATATAACTGACCAATCATATGAAAACTTTTTTCTCCCACATATGTTTTTGAAGTGTAGTTGATGCATTTAGGGCCTCAAATGGTTATGTTTGATGAACGTCATACATAGAAATCTTTCTACACGCACATTGTCCCACAATTGGAGTTAAGGATGAATTATTACGATTATTCAAAAGTCGGCACCTTTCGGTGTAGTTGTGAGACTTCAAGGCGATCTTGTCTACCAACTTCTCAAAACTTGATGAACTGAATCGTGAAGAAATAGTAATTGTGAATAAACTGCCAGATATTTTTAAAAGTCAAAAGTCATTTAATTGTTGAGATTCCTCCCACACTCGAAGTTTTTGTATGATATAACTGAGTTTTACAGTGAAATTTGTTGAATATTGTGGAGCCATGTTTTATAATTCTATATACATAGGGGTCTATACTATAATATAGATGATTAACATGTGAATAAATATGAATTTTGATTATTACAAAGAACAAGTACAATAATCCGAACATTGGTTATGAATATTGACAATTCAACGAGTCGAATTCACTTATAATAGATTTAACATTGAAAAGCGAGTGAAATTCAATGATTTAACTGGGTATTTGAAAGTGAATTTGAATTCAATGTCAGATTAAGAACTAATGATAACATAATTGACATCGTGAAATCATAAATTTGTCCAATATAATATGACGAAATATAATTATCATTCCTTATGATAATTCACCGTTTAACAACCCCACCAACAGATAGGTTATGCGGGTAAAATCATTTCAGACACAAAAATTGTACTCCGTACAGTGTTGTAAAATCTGTCTTGAAGAATTTAAAATTTCAAAGTGACGATATATATATATATATATATATATATATATATATTTATATATATATATATATATATATATATATATATATATATATGATTATAAATATATATATATATAGGCCTATATACATATATATGTATATACATATAAATGAGAGATAATGATATAATGTGGAATTTATATATGTATGCATCGACCTTCAGGAACTGGAAATAATTCATCAATAATAATCCTCGATCAAGAGAGTTATTAACGAGTTATTAATATTTTACATTCATATGTGGAATAATGTCACTCGATAATAATCACTTTCGAATACGTGAAGGGTATACAATACTGTGTGAAGCCGTGAACAAGGAGTGTGTTGTACAGAGATATTATGAGGTCGAAACACCACAATTATCATCAATTAAGAAGGATTTTTTTTCTTTTTCATCCTGATTTATCCCATGACGATTACACAGCTTTCTTTCCCATCCAGAAAACTACCCGAAAACTCTCGACAAAGTTCCTGAATTGGTAACGTGATCTACCAACGGAAAACCCGCGTGTTTAAGTGCTATGTTTTCAAACAGACTTGGAGCAAATATTATGAGGTCTATATGTGGAAATAAATTATTGGATGGACAACTATATTCAGATGGGTTTTTTACTAGAGGACCGTTTGAATAAAGTTGCATTAGGTTCGTATATAAGATGAAAAATAATTGCCATACTATTCTCTCGTCATAAAAACTATATAACGTTCTATATAGTTTTCCAATATTCGAAAATGTCGACACAATTTTTCCTAATGACAGATACATGAAATTGGAAAACAGCAACTATAATCAAAGTGGAAAAATATTCTCTCTAAAAGAGGATTGTAATATGTAAAAATGTTTCTACATATGCTAACAACAACAATAATTATTCCAGCTACAAGTCGTTTTAAGCTAGTTACAAATACACGTTGTATATCGAAAATGCTTCAATGTGAACGACGACAGTGATGTGAACTTCAAAGTTGGGTAATGTCCTTGATAAACCTGTTGACTCCCACCCTTATACACTGGTGGAGGCGCCGAGTTCCATTAGTGTGACGTATTGTCAGGTTGTGGGCATCATGAGCACAGCACATTTCAAGAATAACCGGCGATTGAACCGCATATCAAACATACACACACACATATATATATATATATATATATATATATATATATATATATATATATATATATATATATATGAATATATATATATAAACCTAAAAGATGTCTCCATTCACAAATATGCATCATGAAAAAGAAAGTTTCAAATCATATATATATATATATATATATATACATATATATATATAGAGAGATAATTATATTTTTGTGTGTATTTGCATGGTAGCCTTTATGTAGTAGAAGACCTCCTAGACCTACATTACAGTAACGCTTCATTAACCTTTAATTAGAAGCATATGCAATAATATACATGTTGAATGATCGAGGGAATAATATTGTAGATCACCTTCGAGATTGAATGTAGAATGATGAGAAATATATGCATTTTTTGAATAAATAATATTCAACCTTGTGAAATGAGTGCTAAGACAGTCGCCTGAAATGACAAATTATACATAATTTTTACTTGATGAATTCTTTCACACACATCTGATAGCATTATTATACTTATTACTTAATGCTTATATAGTAAGATCCAATTATCGATATGAATACAAATAATATAGGCCTATATGTGTATAGCCTTCATATTTCATATTTCAAACATATTATTTATCATCGACGAATTCATCGTATTGCTGAAGAGGAATAAAAATCAGGTCATTTCATTGTGACTTGATTCAAATTTTACACGCTCATTGCCTAAGGTGATAATAGGCCTTTGTGTGTGTGTGTGTGTGTGTGTGTATATATATAGGCCCATATATATATATATATATATATATATATATATATATATATATATATATATATATATATATAATATATATATATATATATATATATATATATATATATATATATATATATATATAATATATGAAAATATATATTATATATATTATACATTCAAATAGATATGAATATAATTAATATATCTTCAATCTCATTTAGAATAGTGTACAATTATGACAACAACTCCGATTGGAGATAATAATGATAATATCAAAAAGTGTTGAATCAATATAAATTCAGAAATATCTGATGTGGTGAAAAAACAATATAATGCCAAGTTAATGATGATAATGATAATCGTTCTTCTACTTTAATTTTATTGATTCATCGATTTGTTACTATACATCCTACGTTAGTTCCCACGATAACCATCGTCCAAGTAAACGTATTTCTATAAAACAATTCGCCTTACAAAATGCTAGAAATGTTCTCCCGCTTCGATATTAAATGCACGTCACGGCTGATTGCAGTGAACTCGATCACCTTCCACACAGTCATGACGTCATATACAGCCAATCACGTCACAGACACATATCGGCTTGACCAATAGCTAACAAGGTTCAAGCAACAAGCAATAACAACTGACCAATCGCAAACAACTTTGAAATTGTAACACGTTTTGTATGACTTCTTATATATGCTCGTAAATTGTTGCAATGAATGAGAAAGAAAAAAAAATGTTTGGACAGATAGAGAGAGGGAGAGAGATCGAGTGATGGATGATATACATGAGAGAGATGAGAGAGAGAGAGAGAGATACAGAGACAAGTTTCTTATAGCGACTCTCGTTGCAGGGACAGTAAATGAAACTGCATTGCTTGGATTTATTACACGTCCAAGTAAAGGGAGTAAATGAAATGCAATGACACGATTGCCAATTTTAATTGAATTTTGTTCAATAATTTGAAATGTCCATTGTTGTAATATGTTGTGAGAGAATAGAAACTAATACAAGAGAAGTTGATCCGATAATTTGAATATGGATGATAAAGCGTAGCGTGAGCAGAGTTAATATATAGTGCTGTGTGTGTTTATACACAAACAAAACATATATAAGTTACCCTGTCTTTATACTTCCCTATTGCACGTATAGATATTAGGGTTGGTGTCACAAAATCTGAATAATTGAATGGAAGTGAATAATTGGAAACAGGGTGGACGTCCAACCTCCCATAGTCTGTAGCACCACTAATAGCGTACCGTTTCATACCGTCTTCAAACTGAGCCATTGAATGTCAAAGTTATAATTCAGTGTGCTTTGTTGGCCTATACAGAGCACTTACCGCCAAACTTATAATGAATGTAAATTATTGTTAAATATACACACTGACACACACCCATATATATATATATATATATATATATATATATATATATATATATATATATATATATATGCAAATCTTAAACTCAATTGACAAACGCAACAATACACACAGGCAAATACACAACACGTATAAAACATCAAGGAAGTGCAGGCACTGTGATTAACACTAAAATAGTGTTGTTGTTGTTTCATTGCCATTTCTCAACGAGAAGACATATACATACATGTATTCTACACAAGAGTCCACAAAGCCTACTTGGACTTGTATGTGGCATAAACATAATAAAAAGGTGAACACGAAAGAAAATGTCAAATTGTAGCCAGAATAACATCATTAAGAACAGGCCTAAAAATTAACAGTACCGTACTGTACATACAAAAAAAAGAGATAATTAAAGTGATGGTTGAAATAATGAGGTGTTGTGTTGGGTGTTTTGTCAGGTATCCACTTTGTTGTTGGTTGTTTTCTGTTTTTTTATAAGTGGTTTTTAATAAAATTAGTAAATCTTCATAGGCTGCCTGTCTATAGTTGGATATTTAGTTCATACATGGTATATCATGTATCATTGTAGATCATTGTTCACACAAAGACCCCACCAACATCTCGATTATTTGGGAGTACGACTGAATGGTTGATAGTGACACCCGTGCTATTTGCGAGACTCGAACCCATGTCCCACTCCACTCTAGATTCTAAAGCACATCCCATATAACTAAGTATTAGTTAACTGAGCCAGACATGTTACTTGCTATAACTTAACTCGACTGTGGTTCATTTTCAAATAATTCCAATATAACTTAACATAATTTATAGCTATCGATCAAGCTGGAATTTTATTTTTTGCCGGGTAATAATTGTAATATATGATAGAGTTTTACAGTTGTCGTTATACGACCGTGGTCTTGAACCGTGGTTACGACCTATCAACAGTCATAGAATGGCAAACAGCAATCATCGAATGGATTTGATAGGTTTATGATGTTTTTATATTTTAATTTGCAGCAAGTCTGGCGCCTGCGCAATATGACCTCATACCCCAACAGTTATGGGTTTGAAGGGGACCTGTGATACATTATATGATTCGAAAAAGTATCTCCCATCATGTTTATCGGAATTCATATTCATTCTTTGAAGGCACCACAAGCCTGAGACTGGATTGTATTGAATAATGACGATATTGATTTCTCTAATTTCAGAAAAAAACTGGAAATCATCATCTCAATTTCAAAAATTATTTTCGATGTTTTGATCCTCCAGAGACCATGGATTATGACGTAGGCATTACCGATGATGTATAGAAACATAGCCAGCATCATGTTATGTCTCAGTAAAAGGGTCGGGACCTGAAAGACAAATAAATTGATTATAATTTCTAGTTTTCTGATTTCTAGTTTTCTCTAGAATTAGGGATATAAATATCGTCCTGATTCGTTGAAATCTAGCTACAGGGTTGTGATGTCCAACAAATCGCACTGCGTTTAACGACGCATTGTACTGATTTTTAAGATATATTGGCGACGGTGAATGAGACGATGGGAAGGGTGTGTTTTATCAGCTGTTTTTTATTATTGGGCAGGAAGCGGTCGTGGCCTCTCAAGGAATCAATCAAAATACAGAGAGAACAACGCGAAATCTCAGCCAGGACAAGAGCCATGACGGGAATTGAAGCGCGGATTCCTGAATGATGGTTCTGGACCCCTATTCCTGAGATAAATGAGATTTGAGAAAATAAAAATGAGTGAGAAAACGAGTATCTCACATAAAATCTGAGATGAAATATGTCATTATTATATGAGATAGTTTCCTAAGATAAATGAGATGTGAGAAAAATAAAAATTAGTGAGAAAACGAGTATCTCACATGAAATATGAGATGAAATATGTCATTATTAGGCCTATATGAGATAGTTTTCTCACTGATTTTTCTCACATCTCATTTACCTCAGGAATATGGGTCCAGCCCTTCAATGAAATCCACCCTTTTCATCGAACACACCTTATATAAATAAATAGATGAATACGAGTAGGAAATACGATGTTGTATTTTGTTCGATCGATCGATTCTGTGAAGTCAGCTTAACTTTTGAGAGTGTTGTTTTTGTTTACGTCTTTCACAGTCTTGAGGGATTATTCATTCTGGAGAGGGATGAAAACATAGAAATTTAGTTCCGATGATCTTTTCTCTCATTTTCCGTAGAATCTTTCGCTTTTTATTCGTGTTCGTTTATAATGGATTTCTTTGGCACCAGACAAAAATATGTTTACATCAGAATTCTATTTTATGATAGGATGAAGGAAAAAACAAACTTATTTCTCATATATTATATCTCGTTCTTTCATCCTAATTCTGCACTGCATACTAGAATATAGTGATCTATCCAGTATAACATGTCTTGGTGTATTTTCAGAACGTTTTTATTCAGATAATTCTCTAGAATAACAAGCTTTGAAAGATCCGATATATACGCATAATTCTACATAATTAACTCATCAATCATAGATTCAGAGTTTGTTTCATTTTACCACTACATTATTTGCACTGTACTTATATCATTTCTTTCACTATTTTTGGTTACTTATATCACTTTGGCCCATGAATGATTTCATGTATTCAAATCGATCACTATCCGGTATATATATATATATATAATTTTTCCAAACTTGGACCTCCAAACTCATACTATTATGTATTACTATGAAATAGTATAGGCCCCTATGATACTATGATGAGATTGATTAAGGTTTCACTACAATTCCTTGTATGAGTGTACTGCACCAAGTCAGTGTGTATATGTTACATTGACACCAAAAATGTGAATCTGTGGGTGGGTCCCCCTTAATTCGTAACGCAACAAACCTACTTGATGGTGAGATTCATCTAACACCCTATCATTCCTAACCTCAAATTCCCTCTATTAGTAGGGTGGTTTCTAGCGAACAATTATCAACCACCCCCTTACCCCTCATCCCCCAAACTTATGACGTACGTATCTCGTTATCCTGATTGTTATTAGCTCGTCCATTATGTGAGAATCCGCGTAACAAAAGACCATCATATTATAACTATAAGACGTTACATGAACAATAGTCTTACATGACGCGTTATATAGTGAGCGAGAGAGAGACAATGAGATGGTGTTTGTACGAGTACGACAGAGAGAACTGCATCTTATGACGTCATACCGTGAGAATCGATATTGCGTGGTGAGATGAGTTAGAAAAGTTCAGCGTGTAATATAATATGATGAGTAATATAACAATTTACTTCTATCTGATTACAATCGAGACACCCGCAAGCGCAGTGAAACGTCACTTAGAAGGTCAGGGTTCGATTCCAGTGTCATTTTTTTTTTAAGTTTTCCTCAGTCATAGAAGTGAATATTGGGATGGCCCCTCGATATCAGGCCACGACCGCTTTCCACACAATGTACAAAAATATCTAATGAAAAAACTTCCATCTTATTTTCTGATCATTCACCGACGCCAAAAAATCTCAGTTATCAATCATTCCAAACCGACGATAAAGTGATGTATTGTTGTATTCATGGTATTCTGTTAATCACTTTCAAGCCCATTATGGTATTGAATCTTGATGACCAATCTCCATTCATATCTCTGTCTCCACTCGCTACAATACTATATATATATATATATATATATATATATATATATATATATATATATATATATATATATATATATATATATATTCCAATTGATTAATAATTTTAAGATTAAACTTGTGTGATGATGTATCAATTTTTTTATCCAGTATACTATCCAGTATCCAGTTTGTCATTTTTATCCCTCAAGACAGTACATCATCACACAAGTTCAGAAAATTATGAATCAATTGGAAAATAATACTTGTGAAAGCTTACACAAATATATATATATATATATATATATATATATATATATATATATATATATATATATATATATACATACACATATAAAAATCAATGAGAAAAAAAATATATATATATACACCCCATCTCTTCGTCTGATTTCTCACATAGGTACCCTACTCACATATCTCCCACCTCGTCAACACATTTCTCCTTACCATCTCCACAATGGTTGGTTTGATTGAAATGCTGGTCCTCTGGTATCTAACGCAAGAGTAACCGCCACTTAATCAATATCCACAGGTTAGAAACAAGTGTACCGTTAGGCAGCTCTCTATTGACCCGCGTTTTAGAGTGGCATTAGGCAATGTTTTCATGACACAATTCTTCTCAGGAATCTCGGGTTCGATAACCGACAAGGCCGAATCGACGAGCTGTAGTGCTCACGCAATCACGAGAAAAGAAGCTGGAGAAGTTGGTTGAATGAGAACATTGTTTCCAGAAGAGTTTAAGAAGATTCAAGATTGTTTCTTACCACTGTGAATGTTTGAATTCTTTTTTTAGCCCTGAAATAACTACCTTATTTAAGATTTGATTTGTTTTTAAATGAGTTATCATATTTTGATTATTCCTTGGGGTGGTAAGATCGCCCTTGTGGTGCCCCGTTCAAACGATCTAATCTTCCATCCATAGCTTCAATTGGGAAACAATGATTTTGTATCAAGTTTCGATGGTATTAAAAAAAGGAGTTTCGAAAACATGGAAAAATATGTAAATTAATTAAAACATTGATATTTCGGAAGTTGGCCTATTTCATATCCAACTTTTCTTTGTAGTGGTTAGATCGCTCTTGTGGTACTCCGTTCAAACGATCCTACCTTTCATCCATAGCCTTTGTAGGGAAACTATGACTCTGTGTCAAGTTTTCGATGTTCATAAAAAAAGGAAGTACCTCGACCTCAGTTTCCAATTTGTATCTTGCTAAAATATTTATATTTGTATATTATATTGGACGTTTGTCAGTGTAATCACTTGTAAGAGTGTTATACTTTTCAGTCTGAAAGTTGGAGTTGATTGACTTTCTCATGAAAATGGAAAGGTAGGATCTTTCGGCCGGTACTCCACAACCATGATCTCACTCCCTCTTTCCCAAACCACGCTGCACGAAAAAAAATCAGACTAAATTAGTATGGATTTCCTATTTTCAATATTCTTCCCAGTGAATCTGTTATAGTTGAATTTTAACGAGAACTCCACTTATTATTGAGAAAAATAAGCCAAACTTGGTAGATCATCACAAAAAACTAAAAATAATTTCACTTTTACATAGAAAATTAAGTATCAACTAAAATGAAACCAATTAAATAATTCAATGAATACTCTCTTTATAATTATTCATTATTCATTACATGTAGAAATTTCACAAAAACTTTTGCCATCAACAAATAAAAAGGAAATCGGAATGATGTAAAACATTTTTACTCCGTTGAATATAGAATATTCATGAGTCCCCTTAAGTCGAAACTCTTAGGTGAAAACCAATGGGGTCAGACAATCTCATACTGGTCGTTAGCGCCATATTTGTTAACACACTCTCAACTCATATCTTATGTAATCTAACAGAAGAATGTTCTTTTAACATTTCTTCATTCTCACTGATTTAGTTCATTACATAGCATACTATCTATAATCTCATGTTCTAAAAGACAATGGATATACCTTTCTTTTGACCCATCATTAAAGGAACAATGTATCATCAATTTAACATATCTTTTTTGTCTGTGGGTTTCTTTCATGTAACAAATGCCTAACGCGTTATTCCATATCTTATTATTTGTTACCATAGCTTATCATTATTTCCGACGGAAGGAAGTGAAGAATATAGGGAGGTATTCGTTTTTGAGTGGATCGATCAGAAATTGGAATGAAGTAAGAGATAAGATTATCAAATTTTTGTCGGAAACAGTTGTGGGAATTAGAAATAGACGTAGAGATAATCAGGGCTATTCTACAGGAGATGAGAATTTAGGTTAATTAATTGAAAAGAATACATAAGTTTGTCGAGAGTTCGAAAGTTTTGAACGATACTGGTACCTTAGAATTTGTTGAAAATATATATTTTGTTTTCTATTCTTATCGTTGTTGAACCAGGACTATTGGCCACTGTTATGGTATGACTATTTATATGGATTAAATTATGTCAGTGGATCATGATACATTAGTTCAGCTTGGGTTGGTTAGGTTAGTTAGACCAAGTGATCTTTCGTCAATTTAGATTACTCGCAGCAGCAACAACAACAAAAACAACAACAACAACGCCCTCCACGGGTTACTACATACCCGAGTCTTTAGCTGCGCATAATCTTACCAATAAGTTGGTCCAAGTAAATATATTCTCCTGACGAAAAATGTCCTTCTCTTCAGACAATAAAAATACTAAAAAGCTCTATATGTACGTGATTATATCAGGTTACATTGTGTATATCGTAGTCGAGATGAGTGGTTGTTCAACACGGCCTACACCCATCCTGTCGGGTCACATCGTTCAGTCGCAGAGATTGAATCATGAGACAGATTCCTGCGGTTCATTTACTCTGTAATTGAAGCTGATGAACTCGATCAAAATTTATAAGTTCCAGGAATGGGTCATGATGTTTCTAGTACGAAGATGAGCGGATGAGCTTTAGGATGAGCGGAGGATCTGAAGCTTATAGGTAATACTCCTTTCACAGCATGATCACTAACTGCTGTTAAGCTACTAACTGATGTTAGCAACGTGATGTAAACGGAACGAAGTTAGTAATGTTATAACTTCGTTCCGTAAACGCAGTTAGCGCTTGACGTCAGTTAGTGCCACAGTGTTAGTGCTAACAGCAGTTATAGTCAACGGGGTACAATCATCAGGATGAGCGGAGGATTATGAGGATGTTGATGCGGATTGGCATCAGGATGAGCGGAGGATCATTAAGCTAATAATGTGGGGAAGTATCAACATCAGAATTGACTAAACCTGGATAATTCTTGTTGGACCTACCCACAGTGTCAACATGACATATAAAGGATCGTATTGTCTTTCCGTGACACCTACATATCATTCAGAGAAGTATCTTCTGGAATACTGTTGAGTCAAGACAAACATAGACTGTAGGTTATCTTATTTGTAGTAATGGTTCGTGGTGCGAAATGTAGCGTGCTACTGTCACATGGAATTAATTTGTGGACATTTGTTTTTTAAATTTGACTCAGTAGCATTCTCAATAGATACTGTCCGCGTCTTACCGTGTATTTTACGATATTGTACCTAGCGAAGTTTAAATTCCATCATTCATATCTCAGAGATCTCTCTAGCGGGAACCTTTTGACCTCTATTAGCTACGTCGCCTTGATAACCCTCTCAGTCATGCATTTTATTGGCCCATAGGAAAAATCTGAAATTTGACACACATGATGACCAAATTATTTGTGATTTCTAGGTTTTTTTTTTTTTTTTTTTTTTTTTACTTGTCTAGGACTTAAGTCATGTCCATGAACATGGACAAATGTACTGGGGGACAGAAAATGATTGAACTAATTAATTATTTCTGTAACAGCTATATATGAATATGTATCTTATTCAGACTATAGGATTTAGAACATCAGGATATCTATGGTCTATGGTTTTTCAGTTGAAATCATTTTTTTAATCATTCAGTTTTTATATCTTTGCGTAGAACATATAAACATTGGTTACGGCAATAATCGAAGCATTACTATTTGTAATGAAAGTTGCGGAAACAGTTCTTCTCTTTGGTGAGGCACAGATGCACCTTACATTTCTCGCATTTAAGATGCGATTTGCCGGTGCAGCCTTCCAACTTGCATCGGATGGAATCTTTGGTACCGGAGTGCATAGGCATGTGGTCAATCCCATCGTAGCGGACCTCCACAATTGGTCGTACCTCGGTATTTCCAACTTTTCCTCTCGCAGCTGGGGAAGAAGACAAACTTGGACGCCCACGTTTTCTACCTGCTGACATAGGTCTTCCAGCAACAACGAGACTTTCCGCAACCCGCATGCGGAAGTGAAGGAGATCTAGAGTGCGTTTCTTGGGAACGTCGCACACTTCAGCATCCTTCCGATATTCTAACCAGCTATTAGTAAGAGCAACATCGACTGCGTGGAATATCATTCTCAACGTCCACTTTCTAGATCTAATGAATATTCGGTACAAGCCGATAAGCATGTCCATCAAATCAACTCCACCCATCGAAGTGTTGTATAGACGGACAATTTCTGGACGGGGAACCTCGATATACTTCTTTTCCTTCTTATCCCAGCGTTTTGCTGTGTCAGCTTCTCCAACACCAACAAAATTGGACGCCAAGTGCACCGTCCGGTTGTCAAGCCACTTCACTATCACCACTTCGTGGTCTTTACTTGCCACATCCTCAAATGTACCGCGTTCCTTTTTTTTCATATCTTTATCAGAAGTGAGAGGTGGATTGCAAAATCGGTTGACGCGTATTGTCCCAGCAGCCAAAATATTCTTTCTTTTCAATATTTGCAACAGATGGTAGCTTGTAAAATAGTTGTCACAGTATAATTGGTGACCTACAGTGTTCTCCAGTCTACGAGCCAAGTGAAGAACGACTGCCGCTCCCTGTCCAAAAAGTTTGGAAATGTTAGGATCAAGCTCTGTGGTTTTTCCCTGGTAGATTATGAAGTCATAAATCAATCCGCTCTTCCCACACAGCAGAAATAGTTTGATGCCCCAAGGAGTCGGTTTCCCTTTCATGTACTGCTTTATGTTTATATTACCCTTGAACGGCACCATCTGCTCGTCCACGCAAACAGTATGTTCCAAGTCTAATTGGAGACAGCGAGCTCGTACCGCTTCGTAAATCGGCCTAACTTTATAAACACGATCTACACTACTATTGCGAGCATTGTCGTCAAGAACGTTGACCAAGTGTAACATATTCCGTAGCTTGAAAAATCTGTTATGCTGCATGTTATCAGTGAAAATGTTGATGTGAAGAAGCCTATCCCAAAACAAACGTACTCGAGGAAATTTTAACGTTCCTATGATAATATGTAGGCCAACTAGGACTTTCATTTCCACTGCAGTTGTTGGAACAAATTTGATTCTAGATGAATCATTTTGTAATGCATAAATGTTCGTCATATCTGCCATGCGTTCAAAGATGTACATAGGAATGTACTTTTCAAAGTACTGTACCGGCATTAACGGTTCTAATATATCTGATTTTGGAGGTACCTCCCAATCTCTTGGCATCGATTGAAATAAAACTGAACTGCGCCACTTTATATTTTTCTTCTCAGTTAGGTTTAGCTCATAAAAAATATCGGCGTCGACTGCCTCCTCTGATACTGCTTCGTCCTCGTCAGATTCTGCAGAATTTGCCGGATCCAATGCTATATCGTCATCACCACCTTCTATAACATAAATTACCGTACATTACATTAGCATGTAGAAAAATTGTATTTTCAGTTTACGTTCATAAATTGTATGTTACATTTGTTATTGTACATACCGGTACCGACTTGAATCGGAGGCTCATATTCTGGGTCATCCTCCATTTCCCCCAGTTCATCGTCCCCCAGCATCTCAAAATCTTCAAGATCGGAGAGATCTCCGTCCATGAGCAAATCAAAAATTTCATCTGGCGTGTATTTGGGATCACTAGTAATTCTGTTCGTTTTTGTTCCCGAAGGACCTAGAAAAATTACAACGTTGATATGAATTATAGGTTCACAAGGTACAAGGTATATTATTATGATAGAACAATACATCTTCTGTTTATATTGAGTGTAAAATCATTCTTTATATGCCTCTGAAGCAAGGGTTTCAAACATGTATGTACAGCCATAACCCCACTTTATGAGAAGTTTCTACAACCCTCCAGTAACTATGTCCATGTTGATGGACACACAAGTTTATGAGCAGTCTAATCAAATAAAAATAGTGGAACCATTATTCCAACCATGAAAAGAATATTGCTTGTTATTTTTGGAACATAAATATACTCATATGAGGTAATGAATCAGTGATATTCATGACTAAAATAATATAATAAAAAGTGCTTACCTGGTTGGCAACTCATATCTTCCACCGTATGGTTTGTTGTCCGATTTAGTTCAAACACTACCTAATAGATGGCAATAGTAGTGTCTCTGGCTGTCAAGTACACATGTCCCTGTTCATGGACAAATTTACTCCAAGTAGATACCTGTTATAGTTTATTTACTAAAATATCTGGAAATCTAGGTCCATGATCATGGACACTATGACTGAGAGGGTTTTAAGGGGTTTATGCACAGTGCTTATAAAAATAGAGGAATTCATCTTCATCATTTTTTTCTCCATCACGAACCACTGTAATTGAATAAATGTATTAATGTTTGAGTTTTAAGGCGCGTCGACAGCGAGGTCATTTTGCGCCTGTATGTAATTGAATAAATGTATATCAACTCCAAGATAATTCTATGTTCTTCAATTATTATAACATTCTATTCTTGTGAATTCAATCAGTTTTAAGATAATACATCGATGGAAACCAAAAACGTTATGCAATTCATTGATGTAGGTCTATCATCTTGAAACTTATTGAATTCGCAAGAATGGGATGTCATATCAATTAGAGCATGAAATTATCTTGGTTCTGATCAAGTTTTTATTCACGAACATATAAAAAAATAGTACAACGATGAATTTCTCTTAAGGGGGTGCGTGCATCCCCTAGAGGTGAATGTCACCACCGGTGACTCTCATAGAGCGTGCTACTCGCGGCACCTGCCCAGAAAACAAGGTGGATCTAGGGTGCGTGAACACGTGACTAAAAGGTGTTTACATAGGTGCTCCGTGTCCTTCGCATCGTGTTCCTCCGAGTGCGTTGATTACGTCACGAAGAGTGACGTCACATGTGTTTGCTAGAATATCTTAGAGAAGGTGTTGTTGAGAATATTCTTTGAATTAGGGAAACGAGGTAGTAGTCGTTGTTATCAGCTGGCCGTCGAGGTATACGTATGTAGTAAAATTTAAATGTATATTATTATTTTTAATTTCTGCTCGCTTGATTGTTTATGTTGTTTCTTGTTTTGTAGGGGACGGAGTAGAGGACCTTTTGGCAATGTATGTATATGTTCTTCACGGTATTATCGTGTAAAAGTGGGAAGGAATCGGTCGTGGCCGGATAGTACGCAGTCATTCTGGTGAGGAAAAACCACTGAGGAAAAAACGAAGCGACTTATGAGATGGATTTTCACATTTCTTCCTTTTTTTTTTCTAATTGTAATTGTAAGTATTAAGTATAATTACAGATAACATATATAACAAAAAAACAACAACTTGGACAATCTTAGAATCATGTTTTTACGTATGATTATGTTAGGTTGTATAATTCAAGTTTCTTCTTTTCTCCAGTCTGTCCTCTAGTCTGAACAAACACTTTCTGTTCCAAGTAAAGGGAAATGCTTGTTTTTCAGGTTACATCAACAAGTCAAGTTGGGGTCAAGCAAACTGATAACAATTTTTATTTCGAAAACCAAATTTAGTTTCCATTGTAATCCACTTATTTCACCAATGTGTGACATCACTTGAACGAAGTCCCGAGTCCCGAGTAACAATTAACGATTAAATGTTACCTAACGATTATATCATCTAGAATAATAATCGCATGCACTAAACATCACTCAAGATTCAGTTTGAAGATGATTTCACACAGTTTGAAGAGCTATTATTGTTTGTATTTGTGCTTGACATGGATAGGCCCACCTTGAATCTTCGCGAATATATTATATCACATGCGTGGGTTCTCTAATGGACACCTCTCACTCTCCTTTCTCGAATCTTGGTCCTAATGAGCTCATCCCAAACATACGTGTTCGATTAACGACTGTTTATACACCGTGTATGATAGTAGTTTTCCACAGTAGTCGCTATATTAATCAAAGATAAACAGAAATGTAGACATTCTTTAATTCCACTGTTCTCTTCTAAAAAGGTATCAATTTCTTTCTCAAATATTGATATTAATGAGCTCATCCCAAACATACGTATTCGATTAACGACTGTTTATACATCGTTTATGATAGTAGTTTTCCACAGAAGTCGATATATTAATCAAAGATAAACAGAAATGTAGACATTTTATAATTCCACTGTTCTCTTCTAAAAAGGTATCAATTTCTTTCTCAAATATTGATATTAATGAGCTCATCCCAAACATACGTATTCGATTAACGACTGTTTATACATCGTTTATGATAGTAGTTTTCCACAGAAGTCGATATATTAATCAAAGATAAACAGAAATGTAGACATTTTATAATTCCACTGTTCTCTTCTAAAAAGGTATCAATTTCTTTCTCAAATATTGATATTAATGAGCTCATCCCAAACATACGTGTTCGATTAACGACTGTTTATACATCGTTTATGATAGTAGTTTTCCACAGTAGTCGATATATTAATCAAAGATAAACAGAAATGTAGACATTTTATAATTCCACTGTTTTCTTCTATAGATGTATAAATTACTTTCTCAAATATTGATAGTATTGTATAATAATTATTACCTAATCTTCATAACTTGTCTGTTCAGTATGATGGTTTCCCACAGTAGTATGTATATATATAACATGTGAACAAAATTGTTCACATCTTATAATTTCATGATTCTCTTATATAAGTGCCTCTCTCTCTCCCACTAATATTGATAGCCTACTAATTTGTATTATCTAATCTCCATACCGTGTCCACTCAGTTCGGCTACCAACTGACAGTTATTATCGTGGTTTCCCACAGTAGTTTGTGTATTCCTTACATGTGAACAATACTGCTCACATCTTATAATTTCACAGTTCTCTTATATAAGGGCCTCTCTCTCTCTCTTTTTCTGAAATATTGATACCCTACTCATTTTTATTATCTAATCTCCATAACGTGTCTATTTAGTTCATCCATAGACTGCCAGTTATTATCGTGGTTTCCCACAGTAGTTTATATGGTTTTATGATCCCTCTTGGCAACCACGAGAACTCCAATTCTGAAATTACAAATTTGAATAAAATATGATAAAATAACCATTAGCATGATTCCAGCTCACCGATTTACATATTTTCATGATCTGGTCTTCATGTGTTGCTCCATTTCTGTAATGTGTCGATACTAGGACGTGAGTATCATGTAACGTGTGCTAATATACAGTGTAATGTGTTTTAACACATAGTTTTAAGGGGGACTCACGTTTCTTGAAGAAATCGAACACCTCTCTCTCTCCCTCTATGTCTCTCTATCTCTCTCTCTCTCTCCCTCTATGTCTCTCTCTCACTCGCTCTCTCCATCTCTCTCCCTCTCTATGTCTCTCTCTCTTTCAATCTCTCTCTCCCCCTCTATGTCTCTCTCACTCGCTCTCTCCCTCTCTCTCTCTCTCTCTCTCTCTCTCTCTCTCTCTCCGTCTCTCTCCCTCTCTATGTCTCTCTCTCACTCGCTCTCTCTCTTTCTTTCACTCTCTTTCTCTCGCTTTCTCTCTCTCTCTCTCTCTCTCTCTCCCTCTCTGTCTCTCTCTCTCTCTCTCTCTGTCTCTCTCTCTGGCATCAACGCGTTTACTTCAATGATGAAAGACGAGATGGCACACGACACTTGTAATGGATGAACGAAGTGAACACTCCATCTGTATAGCTGTCTTCTCGTTGAAAAAAAAATGAAGTACCCACACTTCCAATCTCATGACTTGTACTCCGCAGAACATGAAAGTTAGCTGGAGTGCTCGAACCAACTCAAACCTCTACTACAGAATCTTAGATGGATTTTCAGTAAATTCTGTATGACCATTTTTCATTTGTCGAATAGTCAAATTTGATCGAGCCCCAAAACATAATATGGCGAGCAAAACTCTTCCAAAAACACTATACTTGACCCACTAATATACTAGGGGAGCGGGAATTATTCACCTCCAGTCATGTAGTATTGAAGCAATAATCTAGAAATCGGCCTATATCAAGTATAATTTTTTATTAAATCAATTAA
The DNA here is from genome assembly GCA_907164805.1 of Brachyptera putata. NCBI lineage: Eukaryota > Metazoa > Arthropoda > Insecta > Plecoptera > Taeniopterygidae > Brachyptera > Brachyptera putata. Next base: position 10,238,201 of record OU015472.1, read on the forward strand.
AACCCATGTTTTTTCATCACGTCTTTTTCCGATTACGATCCAGTTCTTCTTCAATCAATCCCTGAACAACGATCACACATCAATCTGGCGCATGCAGTGTTATGTGTTTTAAACACACAATTTCAATGTCACGTTTCTCAGAGAAATCAGAAATCACAGACATCTCGGTCGGTTATAGAAACACAAGCACGCGAGATGCGTTTAATAACACATAACCGGGCGAGTATATTGAACAACGATGTTGGAATGTCTTCGAATTAGGCACTATATATAACCTCTTTGGTGTACGTTGAACGACTTGGTCGTGGATCGTTAACTTTCACCATAACGCGTGATTGAGTTCGACCACGTACACGAGTACAAACAGACGGTATGGATTGGGGATGATTGAGGATGATTAGGGAAGATGAAGGAGGATCTATATAACGAACATGTAGGAATGTTCGATTCAGTTTCAACACAAAGAGTGGGCCTAATCGAAAGTATTTTGTCGTGTAGATCAATAATAATTTGGTATAAGTTAAAGATGGATATATATACACGCAGATATATATATATATATATATATATATATATATATATATATATATATATATATATATATATATATATATATATATATATATATATATATATATATATATGTATATATATTCTTTTTTTTGTGAGCACGTGAAACTTGAGAAGAGTCATTGTCCCCAAAATAAGGCTAAACATAAGTTAGGATCGTTAGAATAGGACACAAGGATGATCTTACCACCCCAATTGATCAAGGCAAGGTTCCACTAGATTTGAAGTGTATGAAGCGTGATAGCAATCAAATGAACCTAATCTATTGATCAATTGGAAGTTTCTACGACCTCATGGTACAAGATGATTGTAGAAAACTATGTAAATTAAACTAAAATTAATATTTTGACCCGCTTTGTAGGCCTACCAACATCATCGAGAGATTCTATCAGAAAATCTTGGTATTTTTATTCTTTATTTCGTTTGTGATGATCAGTTTTGGTGTATGGTTTCGAGTTCAAGTCCCGCTTCAGACATGGGTTTCAATTTTGAACATTATATCACCGCTAATGCATCCTCAATTAATAACCTATCAGTTTTGGGGGTTTTAAACTGAAAATAATCATCAAACCGGTCTGTATAAACACAATGCTGATACTTGACATGTGGAAGTACTATGCGGTTTAATAAAATAATAAAAAATTCAGAGAGGTGTGAAATATGCAAGGTTAATGTTATTTTTTCCTGTAGAATAAACAAACCTTTTCAGACGCGATAAAAACAAATAATTTCCTTTATTGATTCACTCAACAAATCAGTCATCCAATCCTGCATTCCTTGCTTGTATGGCCAAGTCATTATTCATGTCGTTAAACAGAAGAAGTATTAGCAAAGTTATAGTCAATACAAGGAATAAATTCTTCATTGAAATAACAAACCTTGGAGGAGCCATAGAAAGAATAATGATATTAATTATTCCACATTGAATGTATAATAAACGGAGTCGTGACTTGTATTTCATATTTTGCTTCTTCGTCGTTGGTATTGTGCAAGACTATCCTGTGCGTCGCCATTATAGGAGCGTGTTAGAAGGAAGTGAAAAACTGTATTTTGTTATTCGACTTCAGAACGATTCTGCGGCGAAAAATTATGGTCACAGACAGCGCAGTCGGTGGTTCCAAATGATTAAAATGGGTTGGTTGAGGGGCCCTTGTGGTGCCCCGATGAATTTTATCACATTCCTGATATTTATTGACGTATCATCTTAAAACTGATTGAATTAACAAGAATAGAATGTCATAATAATTGGAGAGCATGAAATTATCTTAGGCTTGATATACTTTTCATCCAAATACACTTGTTCGTGATATAGAAAAAAAAAAGTAAATATGAATTTCTCTACTTTTATGAGCAGTGTACATACATCGCCTTAAAAACCACCTCTAATTAATATTCCTGTCTCCGGAGTGGAAGTGCGTGATCGCTGCGTACACACCGCAGTTGTTGACTTACTATGCTAATCTCAAGTGCCGAAGAATGCGTACAGCAACCTGTTGACAACAACAGCGACCAGGTGCAAGTTGACCTCAGTCCGCCACGGTGGTAGCACTGCAGTAAGACTAAGATGGCCGTCGTATAGCCCACACATTGTACCGGCAAGGACATTTAAATATAGTCTTTTAAAGGACGTTTATCGACTTGGAGATTGGGTGGGGCAATTAGTGATATAGCAGGTTTATGATGACTTCCGAGCTGGGTATGATATCAACATTGTAATGATACAGAAAGTCAGGAACATATTTTTAAAATTAGTTCAGAATTATATGTATATAGAGAGAGAGAATGGAATGGAATAATTTATTGTCTTTTTTCTGATCAAATACATGATATGAGACAGTCGTTACACACATTATTAAAGCTGTTATATTATATTACATTTTATATTATGTTACATTTAATATCATGAGCCCAGATAACCAACTCAGTTGGGCCAGGGTGTGTTCCCACCGATTTGTCTAGGACAGATTCAAATAAAAACTCGGTTTCTGTCAGTGATGAGTTATGTAATCACTTCAACTTCTCTTCTTTACACCTACTATCGTCTTCCTCTTCTTCTCTTCCTATGAGTGCCCTCCACCTTTCCTATCCTCCCACAATTTCTCTTCTTTCACTTGACTCCATTCCTCACCTCGATTTACTATTCCATTTTCTACTCCCTTCTGCCATATTTCTCTTGGTCCCCGACTCTTCTCTTCATCATGAAATTGTCAACCATCTTCAACATTTTTTTCTGAATCTACTCGTCTTCCATACGCATCATATGCCCAAACCACCTAAGCCTTTCCCTTTTTATTTTAAAAGACAATCTTTCCACTCCCACTTACTCCCTCATCTCTCTGCTTCTCTTCCTCTCCATCTTTGATACTCCCTCCACGCTCCTGATAAACTTCATCTCTGCTGCTTCCAACTTCTTTCCATCTCTCCAACTTATTATCCACGAATTGTTCTCAGAATTGTGATCAATAAAATCAATGAACTGTAATCCCATCTCATTTTCAGGAATAAGTTGAAATAGTATGTTTCCACCTGTATACCTGTGAAACTATGCTATATATATATACCTTGATAAATTGTCCTGATGTATACCACCTTGTAGGTAAAACTATCTGTTTTCCGAAGAGTGCTAGATTTGTTGTGCCTCTAACAGTTTAATAGTTGTGATGCTTCTATGAACGGACGCGCTTGCGCCATATCATATACAACTAATCACTACTACCATTGAGTTTGTAGTGCTACTACCGAGTACTTCCATAGACTGATACTTGTACTACAAACTACGTACTATAACTACTGTTAACTATACGCACTATACTAACGTATATCAAGTAGTTGTGTCATATCAAAGATTTACTATTTTCATTAACGTAATGTATCTAATAGACCTACTTTCTCAGTATACATCCGATCCCACTTTCAAGAAATCAATTATTTATCTTCATGAAGTATCTGATAAGTAAAATCAACACCAATACGTTTAGATATAGAATGCTAATTTAGGTAAATGCATTACAACTGCATACGTTTTAGACCGAGCTACGTGGGTGATTTGCGTTTCTTATTATTTGATCGTGAATGAAGACTATCCTATACTATCCACTCCCAGATTAAAAAACATCCATTCCAGCCCTACATATTAAATCTTAGAATAGAAGTATGTTATGTTGTATTTTCTGAAGACGAAGTTCGTTCATCGACAGAAATAATTTGAAAAATCACAGTCGTCCCTGTGGCTCACTCAGTTTTTACTCTGGGAGCTTCAATATCCGTTTTAAAATATTATACTGGCCATAATTTACATTAGGTCCTAAAGCATTGCATAATGATAATGTAGTCTAATTCTCATTACATATACTGTAATTAGAAAACAGGGCTAGAATTATAATATCAAATTAGGAGTTTAATCCTTGGTTGACATTATAACAGCACGGTTAATTCATGGTCAACATTGTTATTTTCTCGACTAAGAGCAGATTTACATATTTTGTAGTGCTTATAAAACTGAGTTTTTCCTCATCTTAGGGCGGAGGCTTGCATATTTTATAACCTTGTGATAAATCCGCTCTGCTGTTAGACATTGTAACAAAGTTGTCTGCCTACTCATCTTTAATCTTTTAATGAACAATTCGAAACATTACTGACAAGTCAAAAAAAGGAAAGTTATTCCACAGCTTTCCGTTGTTACATTCATCATTAAATTTAATCAATGAAATGTTTAATTTATTCCACACTGTTATTTATAAATCTCATAGTATTCAGCCACCCTCGTTGGCTCAGTCAGCTGAGGCACGCTTCAGACACTGAAGTCAGCGTAGGGCGTGGGTTCAAATCCCACATAAGGAATGCGTTTTTGTAAACGTCCTTTCACACCACTTCTTAGTTTAATTATCACCAGCTCATTCGTACCCCCGTATAGCGTAGCTGATGGTAGGGTCGTTGAGCAACAATCAATCATAGTATAGTCATTCTTGACAATGAAATAGAACAATATAAATAACTGGTATTTCTAACGACATACCCTGTGGGATTTGACAGTAGAACTGCGTTTATGACGCCGTTCTGAATATATATGCCCTAACGATCTGTGTGTTAGAAACTAGTCGGCTCGGGTGGATGTGGGTTCGTGTCTCGCATTTGTAAACAAGCATCATTCGCAAATCACGTGCTCATTCGTATACCCCCATTAAATAACATAACTGTCGGGGTAGCTGTTGACCAAACAATTCAATCAATTATGGTCATATATTTTACCGTTATTGTCCTATTATTGTATTCTAAAATCTAAATGACTATACGGCCTAACAAATACAGATTATAATGAACGTTGTCGGCTCAGACATGCAGTCAATTCGGTTCGAGTTCGAGTCCCGCATAAGGTGTGGGTTTCTATCATCCATCGGTCATTCGCCCATTCGTATACCCCTCAATTACCGGTACCTAAATGTTGGTAGGGTCGTCACGCAAATAATAACAATATACATTTTGTTATATTTAAACATTAAAATTCAAGTTCATCAACATTTCACAAGCTTATCACCATTATGGTCTACGGGTGGAAAACTGGAAGGGTGATTAGGATTTGTTTATCTAATCACCAATTAAAATAAAATGTATGCCGCCCTCGTTAGTTCAGTGAGCTGAGGCACGCTTCAGCGACTGAAGTGATCGTTGGGCGTGGGTTCGAGTCCCGCATGGCATGCGTTTTTGTAAACGTCCTTTCACCTATCATCTTTGCATTATCATCCGCTCATTCGTACCACTATATTACCTAGCTGGTCTTGGGATCGTTAAGTAACATAAAAAAAACGTATTTGTTAAAAATGTGTGTGTACTCACCTTGTTTATTATATCCAAATACTGTAGCGAATCAGCCTCTATTGTAATATATGATATGAATTACAGTTCAATTCCTTCACTGCATTGAAATCACCACAAACACACATCAACACAGATTCTAGAATACAAAACAATGAACACTTAAATATTCGATGAATATCAATATTCATTAGCTATCATCTCGATATATCGTTCAATACAGGCCTAATCCAAAACAAATCCTCCATACGAAGTTGATGTCATGGCAACCAAACCAAAACATTTGTTAAACCATCTTCAATAATATCCTGATATATTTACACACTGATTTACAACTCGACACTGATATTTATGACATATTCACTGATCTCACTGGTAATTTATTACTGATAACGCGTGTTTGAACTGTATTATCGGTGATATTATAGACTGGTAAGATACATTCTTACTTCTTACGTTTGTTAGATTCACATACTAAAAGTTCACTTCGCGTACAGGTAACTTGGTCTACACGTAGGCGTTGAGTACAGACAGAACATAAAACCAGAGACAAACACGTTTTGCGAAGAATAATAGTGGAATAATTATTGTAAATCAATTCAAAAACAGATGAAAATATGTGAAATTATATATGAATTATGGGGAATATAATATCTCGGTTTGTATTTGTTATTATTGTGGAAATAATATTATAAAACTGATTATAGATGTTGCTGATAGTTTTCTAGTGCTGTACAACAGTGAAGTCGTTAACCATGAGCGGTAGTATCGTGGTTGGTGATTGGTCATTGTTGAGAGAGCTCGATTGTGATTGGTTGTCTTGTGAAAATACAGGTGTCTCTAAAGCCTTTCCCCTGGTATGCTACCTGATGATGTGCTCTTGTTTCGTTGCACCCCCTCCCCTCCCCTCCCCCTGCCCCCTCCCCCGGCGGTGTGCACCGACTTTCGTTGGGGCATTTCCGTTGCTTTGAACTGTCAGCTGGTGAAGTCTCTAAACAACAAACATGACTTTTAGTTATTTTAATGGAGATGTGAGTTGTCATTACTTGTATAAATTAAATGAAATACTGTTGAGTTTTGTTTTCACTTTTATGAAATAGAAAAAGAAAACATACTAAACGATGTGCATTTTGTTGGCTTTGGAAGGAAATGTTTTCTAAAGCTACTTGTATAAGTTTTAAAAAAAGACTAGTTTGTTGGCTTCAGAAGGAAATGACGGCATATGATCAATGAAATGATAGTCTGCGTATTATTTATATATTATTCTTATTTTTGCTATTCATTATTTTTATTATTTGCTTCATTACGTTGTATTATAATGAGGTAGTCGAAGAAACGATAATTTAATCGAACTTTTTGAGAGCAACGCTAGAACCAGTAAGATCGCTGTGTTAAAAATATATATAATGTTTACTCGTCATTTGAATAGAACTGGAAGAATAGTAAAAAGAATAAATAAGAGGAATAGTAAGAAGCTCAAATTCAAAATATGTAAATAGTTTGATTTTTCTAGCTATATTAATTCATACTAACGTGATATTTCGATTCCTTCAACGAAAATTCATTTTATTGCTACGTTTTCTCTTTTGAAATAATTTGAATTATTGATAAGGTAAATGTTTAGAAACTGAAGTCAAGTCGAGTGTGGGCTCGAGCTGCGAATAAGGCATGGGTTTTGTGAACATCATTCACTCATTTTTTACCCCCAATCAATCTAGCTGCATGTTAGTGGAGTCTTTCGCAATAACCTGTCGTTTCAAACTATACTTGAGTGAATTTCGTAGTAAAATAACAGTGGTTGATAATCATTTAAAATGATGTAGAAAATAATTAATTTTAATATTATTTCATATTTGAAATTATTACTAATTGATGAATGAGATTGGTCCTTAATCAATACCACTCTCAGTTTTGGTGTCATCTCTGAAATTGAATTTTCCTTGTCTGAAAGCTGCCATGTTCTGCAATCAATGCTTCTAATTTGAAATTGAATCAAATTAATTTGACATCGTTTACCATTATCTAATTGGATCACTTACCTAGTGTTAGTATATTCTTGCTAATAATGAACTACACAATCATTACTCGAATATTATTATGTTCAGCTGATATTGATAGGTAAATCAACTTGAGGTAACAGTAAAAGAAATAATTATGAAAATATGCAGGGCCAACTATTTTTGGCGTTATTTCACAAGATACACGAAGGTTTGAGCCAATTGTACCAACTGATAATTCATGCATTAACCTTAACTTATAATCAACTAATTCATTCTTACTGGTCAGTTGGTACTCAGTAGAGTATTGGACTGAATAACACAAGTCTATAGTCACTAGAATAGTCACTAGTCTATGATCTAACAGTATGGTAAGAACTTGCAAAAAAATGCATAGCTTTATGTCATACAGTTGCGAGGGAATTGTATTCGAACTTGAAATATCGGTACTAATTTTACATATCAAATTCATTGTTGCATCATAATTTATTTCACCAACATACTCCTCATTTTCTTTCTCTCTTATTTTGTATCTTAGTAATCAAAATTTTGAGATAGAAAATTGTGACTGAGAATTCACAGCCACGAAAATATAAATGAGATCATGAATAATGAGATCATGAAAAATAATTATTTAGACCAGTTTTTTACACTTGAATACACTTGAATACCTCTTCATACACTTTCTGATACAAAACTAGAACTAACATAATTTTTGTTTGTTTTTATTCTTCACTTAATTTTTTGGCGCTACAGTCCTCTTACTGTATAAATAGTGAACTTTTTTTTTGTATTGGGTTTAACGACACACCTCTAATGATAGCTAAGATCTATTGGCGTCCGATGGATGATTAATGAGATGATGGGATAGTGAGATGCAGGTTTCTTAGGTAATGGGAAGGATAGTGGGAAGGAAGCGGTCGTGGCCTATATTGTGGGAACCATCCCGGCATTAGCCTAGGTTACAGAGGGAAACCACGAAAAACCCATGTAAAGATGGACGGTAGCACGGATCGAACCGGGTCCGAAATTCCCAACTTTAAAGTTCAGGAAGAGTTGACAGTTCATTTATTTCAAGGAAAAGGAATCAGCGACTTATTGAATTATATTTTCTCATTCCTCGATTCTTCTTTGACTTATTTTCTTTAATTCACATATACCTTTATGCTGGTTCTACTCTTGATATTTGTCTCACACCAGACAGTAGGGTATGCTGCAAGTTGTAACTTTTCGTTATTCTTCGAACAAGTCTGTACACGGGTAAAAATACATGAAAAATCATTCTTTTTTATAAAAACCTTGTTAGAATCTCTGGCTCAGTCAGCAAGGTGAGAAACTGAAGTCGGGTGTTGATTCAAGTCCCGCGTAAGGTATGAACGTTTGTAATATAATTCATCTAACATTCACTCAGTAATACCCCAAAATAACCTATCTGTTGGTGGGATTGTTATATCAATACCCATCAAGAAATATCCAAAATATGGTGTGTTTGGTTTTGTGGATGTATGGGGATAATGAATTGCTTCGAAACATCCAACGACTAAATTATTTGGGGCTACGAATGACGTAGTGACAAATCAATAATTCTTACAAAAATCGTTGCCGTTTAAGGCACTCGAATTTGAGAATTGGCGCCCAATTTGACTTCGGTTAACAAGACAATACCTCGACTGCCTTTGTTGGACAGGAGGCTTGTAGTGAATTGATTGATTTCTATTTTTATTTACTATTTACATTGATTTCTATTTACTATCTATTTCAAAAAATGAAACAAGGACAAAATAGTTTTGATAATTATTTTATTATAAATCAATCAATTTGATCGATCAATCATCAAAAACAACAATTACTGCACATTTTTTTAGACTATTCATAATAAATAAATAAATTTCTAGTTATTTACAATTATTTATTATGTTTTCACACACATATACAGCATTCACTCACACGCGCATATATCCAATGACTTTGTAAATATTTTAAAAGAGTTTCCATCATAGAGTCCATATTACAGTATTTATACGAAAGAAAAACGAAAAAAAAATTATTTAAAGTATATTTAATATAACGGCAAGCCAATCAAACTGAGAGTGATTTCAACTGTTACCAATGTAACAACACTAAAATCATTTAGTATTGCCAATTAGAAAATGCAATTTTACATGAATTGTTAAAGATACTTTACTAAGTTCAAGATTACATTCAAAGTATTCCTAATTCTAACGATCAATCGGAGAAAATTTCATTACGCACTGTCTTTCACTTGGCCCTCAGAATCAGTCTTGTAACGCCAAAGCTTCTTTCATAGAAAAACACGCTGGCTAAAAAGTGGGCACTTATTGTCATTAGTGACAACAACTAATCGATTGCTTTATGAACTATAAGGTTGGTATTGGTAGTTTGCAATAAATACGCTGTCTGTTGACGAATTGCCGTTCTATCAAATATAATCCAGTAGACCTACAAATTTACACTGTTGCCAATATTTGGTCGAGCGACATATCTTTTCTTTGAAACTCACAACTGCTGTTGAACTGTTGTACGGAGAAACGATGAATATAATTAAAAACCGAGAATTCAGAAGCTCGAACATGCCTGCTAAACGTGTGGCGATTTTATTCGCCGTCATTTCGTCAACGTCACGAAGTAACAAAAATTGAAGACAAATTTCAATAATATTCCCTGTCAATTTTGAACGTATCGTAATTAATCTCGTCAATCGGAAAAGTCTGCCTATATTGTTGCTAAACGTGATTTACCGAGCGATAAACGTGATTTACTGAACAACATACTTTTATTTGAGTCTGGAAATTGAACACTTCCACGTTAGTTTCAATATCAACTTCGGTAAAAATGAAAACAAAAATGACTAAATAGTCTCAAAATGATTGTAGGGCCTACAGACCACAAGTATTAGAAAAGCACATAAAATGTGTAGGTAGACCTACATAAACTTGTGGACTACCTTGATAGCATGAGAAACAGCGACTGAAATTTCTCAATTAGGCTGCTAAAAGTCATTTTGAGAGAAAATTTGAAATACATAAATAGGCCCTACACCTAATAACAAATTGGAATTTTTTAAAATTAAAATCAAATTGAAATTTTCACAGGTGTCCACAGTAACTTATTTGTTTCCATTTCCAATACAAACGTGACACAAACATTGAAACACAGGCCCAACGCAAGAACCATGCTTCGCACGTACCATATTATCCATATATAATGTGATTAGGCCTGATTAGATTGTAGTAAAAATGGCAAAAATACAAAACAATCTGTGATATGGTATTACAGCATTGTACTCAGCTAATCTGATCCAGCTAGCATTCAAACCATCCAACACACTCAAAGAGATTTATAAATACATGGCTAGTAACAGAGTCTAGAAGTAAGAAGTTACGTTACACGTAAATACGTCGCGATTTGCCTCGAAAAGCTGGCGAGGACATTTAAGAATCACAAACTTGATACGATGTTTCCAATGACGTGTTTAATAAAAGACGCGCTCGACCAAATTCGCCGACCAGATGAAAAGTTTGACGCGTGACGCGTCCGTCACCGTAAGAATAAAACCTGATAATTTAGACGGTGGATTTTTTGGTGTTTGTTTTCGAAACTGTTGTACTCTCAATTGAAGTGGAACTTGAACTGGAACGGACTTCCTCCGTGGTGGAAATGCTGGAAACCCGGATGGAAACCGTTGGCGTGCTGGCCCGATTCCGGATCGAGCGGATCCTCTCCGTTGTCGAACTTTTGTCTCTTTTCTGGAACAACGCAACGGAGAAAAAATTGAAATTCTGACGATGATAATTATTTGTTTGAAAACCCAACCAACAGCTAGGTTATTTGGGGATATGAATGAGTGGATGATAGGCGAATGATTTTCACAAAAAGCCATGGCAGAAATGTATTGAGGGTTGCGTTGGTCCGCCGGTCTTTTACGGTGCACCATGTTTGATTTCGAAACGATTCTATTTCATGAGTACTGTCCTTGAACCTACTGACTGCTGTCCTACCTAGTGCAGAATTTGAAACTATAGGCCTATGGCATGTCTTCTATAAAACTTAAGTATGGGTATTTGGGATGAAATAATTTACCATTTAGGTTGTTCAATTTTGTGGTGGCTTCTCATTCCACTCTCTGATAGTTCTACCTACGAACGAGACTACCACCCTATATTTGTGTTGATAGGCCTATTTTAAGTGAGTATATTTCAAGTAACTGTTTTATATATTCAATAAAATTACTCTACTGAAAACTGGGCCCTACAATACAAATTCAACTTTCCAATATATTCCAAAATTTATCAAATTAATCAAAGATTTGCCTACGACTGTTAGGTTGAGTGATCACTAACAACACTCACAACGTACAGGAATGCCAGAGTATTAAACCACGCCTATTTCAAAATATTAATCGAGACCTGCCGCAACTAGCACCTTGAAATCAAAACCGTAAACCAGCAGCTTACCCGGATCGGTGAGAACCTCTTTGGCCGCAGCGATGTCGATGAACTTCTTCTCCGCCTTCTTCTTCTCGTCCTCGTCGGGAAAGTTGTCGGGGTGCCACTCCTGCGCCGCCTTCCTGTACGCCTTGACAATCTCCTTCTTGTTCGCGTTCTTCTTCACGTTCAGGATCTTGTAGTAGTCCCGCCTCTCAGACTGTTTCTGCAGCTTCTGAGCCCGTTGCAAACCTTCCTTCGCTCTCTGGAATCCTTCATCCAGCTCTAATGCTGCCTGGTAATCCCGGATAGCTGGAAGAAGACAAATTTAAATTAGAATTGAAATTGAGTTGGAATTTTAATTTCTCTGCATCGATGTATTCGATCCTTTGAAGAATGATGATACAATAATACAGACAAACATCATTGAGAGTCGTGAGGAGGGTACAGAGGGGTGTCGTGATGGTAGAGGTGTACGGAGGGTGCAGAGAGATGTAAGAAGGGTGCAGAGAGGCAAAAGGAAGTTGAAGAGAGGTGTAAGGAAGGTAAAGAGAGGTGTAAGGAAGGTACAGAGAGGTGTGAGGAGGGTACAGAGAGGTATTGGAAGGGTACAGAGAGGTATTGGAAGGGTACAGAGAGGTGTAACGAGAAAAGCGTCGACCACTCACCGTCGTCGTACATATCGTCGGCGATGTACGTCTCCGCCCGGTCGCAATAAATCCTTGGCTCCTTGCGTATCTCGAGCGCGTCCCGGCACGCCTGCAGGCTCTGCGAGAACTCGTTGAGGTGCGTGTAACACTGGCACATCTTGTCGTACGCCTGGAACCGGATCAGAGCCACCGACGGCTCGCTTTTCAGGACCTGGAACGCGGTAACAAACACAAACTGAATGGCGGACGCTTGAAACCGGGAGAGTATGGGCTGTAATCTGGAATGTAGCTATTATTATTATTATTATGTATGATACAACGGAACTAGATTGTAATAAGAGTAGTCGACATACATAAATCTCGGATGAAAATATATCACGGATAAAAATATCACAGTCGTAACTGTTAGTCAATGAACGAGTCAAGAACTGAAATTTCGATAAACAAGCAAAACACTTGCCAAGTCATTTGACTCCGGAGTAATTCTATTGTTAATAGATCCCGCTAGGTATCTAGGTATCGCTAGGTAGGCTATAACCAACAGCTAGGTTATACGTGTGTACGAATGAGCAGGTGATAATGTAACTATGACGTGATGACTGCCATAATTGACTGAGCTACGGAGAGGGCTAAAATATCAAAATTATATCTTTCTTTGAATCAGGTTATATCAGTCGAGTATTGTCGTACCTTGTTTGCGGTGTCTACGCACGTCTGGTAGTCGTTCTCGCTAGCCGCCGCCTGCATGTCCACCAGCTGTTTGTGCACCTTCTTCACCTTCTTGTAGAGCGGGAAGCAGTCCGGGTGCTCCGGGTCCAGCTTCAGGCACTCCCGCACCTCCCTCAGGGCCTCCTCCGACTCGCCCAGCTGGTAGTGCAGCGTAGACAGCTTGTAGAAGCCTATCAGGAGGGGAAAAGCAAACACGTTCAGAAGAAGCGTAGAATATTTATTCAAGGATTGATTGAAAAAATGGTGCATTTCTTCATTTTCAATCGGTATAGAGACGACAAAAGCGAGATTTGAAATCACAAGTTATACCCAGGTATCAGAGTCCGTGGAAAAGGTAGTGGGAAACTCGAGTTTGTTGACTAGATTGTGAAACCTACCTCCCAGCACTCATGTCCTGTCCATTTTGTGTGTGTTTTTGTGGTCTTATGTTTTTCCTCCAACCTGTACCCACGTCATTATTTCTCATATCACTAGCTTCTCCTAGGCCTACATTGTATCATCATCCATCATCCATCTCTCATATCATCCATCACAAAAATATATTCTTTAAACCCAGTTATTGAAGCTAGGGTAGTTATACTTAAAGCTTATAACTAAGTAAAGCACAAGATTGAGCTCTTTCCTTCATCTTGTCTACTGACTGAAACCAATTGACTCAGCACCATAGCTCAGTCAACCAGAGCACTACTTTGGAAACTGAAAGATATCACCGTTGGGGGGGTTCGAGTCCTGCATAAGGCACGTGGTCGTGTGAACGTCTTTTCATGGCCGACTCATTGAAGAAACCACTACAATTACTACTACAATTTGTTTAAAAGATGCCTTTTCTATCGTCAGGGGAAATTTTGATGATGTGCTGCTGTATAATTGCTACGACCCGAACCGTTCCGTTACCTGCAGTGTTGTCAGACTGCAGCTTGGTTGTCGACCGTATGTCCGATATGGCAGACATTGTGTCGCCGAGGGCAACGTGGCACTCGGCTCTGAGCTCCCTCAACGGGGCCGACCACGGGCACGTCTCGATGATGCGCGTGATGAGCTCTATCGCCGACGCGTAGTCCTGACCGCGTACGTACGCGTTCGCAAGGGCGATGTCTTCGCGCGTCGGCTCGACCTTCTCGAAGCTGCGGTACGCGTCTTCGTTGTGTGGGTCTTCGTGAAGCTGCGCATGAACGTTGTCAGTTAGGATAAACGTTTTTACTGGTTGAGATAATTTGAAGAATTTTCAGTAGGCCTACATGGTGATTGGTTTCATGAGCTTGAAGAGTTTTGAATGATAAACGACTGAACATAATGTTTCATGCAAGCAAATCACGGTAGGCCTTAAATTATAATTGTGGTCATAAAGAATGTTTTTCCAAAATTCAATTTTGAATAAAATATAATATTATTACAATTAAATGATTAGGCCTAAATGATTAAATTGAATATTGAATCATCAAATTATTAAATTATCAGGCCTTGACTGTAGGCCTATGTGGAGCGCACATATACAGTGTCCTGCTAGTTTTATTGTGAATATAATAATGGCAGTAGGCCTACATTTTCCTAACAATGCATTTCGATGTGGCTTATAATACAGTATGACCATTTTATGTGACCGCAAGTGAAATTGGTGCAGAGATAATTTTTTATTGATTGAATATTCTGAGAGAATTTTGATGCAAAATATCTTGAATCCCACGAAAAAAAAAAAATCCTCACCTTAAGAATTACCAATGCTGATAAACAAAGAAAAAACACGGCCTACAACTATTGCCAGCATCTTGATATGAAAATTCAGAGAGATTGGTTCCAACTTTTAATAACTTGGTAACCAACCCTCACAATTTACGCAGCTAGGTTGAGTAAGAAAATGATCAGGCGGATTCAGGCCTACATGTACTGTCGACTGAACAGAGGTAAGCTGCTGGTCGACTGAAATACAATACGGTAGAAATGTGTAATAATTACCACGTGGTGGAAGTCTGTGAGAGCATTATCTAGTTGACATTGTTTTAAATACACCTGACCTCTCTGCAGTCTTGCCTGAAATCAAACAAACAAGTGGTTAGGGCCTATATATCTATCTCAACACTTTAGAATAACATCTCTACCACCAAATATGTTTGTTATTTCAAGAGAATCAGTATAACAACAACTAGGTACACCAAACCACACATTCCTGTGACCTGCTCAGTCAGCATTCGGTTCAACATTTAAGGGCAATATTTGTGTAGATTACGTAGATTAATATATTCATGTTGGAAAAATTGCATATGTGGCAGATTGTATAGACTTATTTGTCTATTAAAAAATTGAACGGGTGGAACAAAATATAATAATTTGAAAAACATTGACTACCTATACCACACAGCTCTGGGAAACAGTTTGTCAAGTTTATTCAGCCTGAACGGTTAAGACATCGTGATGAACCTGTGCCTATGTTCGCAAAGTGGTGCTCTAAGATCTAAAACTGTTCGAAAAATGATTTGATCCTATCAGATCGCATCTGAAATATGGAGGGAGGTGTGCTCATAACTGTAAGCCAATAACAAGGCAGTGTGAATAAACAAATATGTGTTTTAGATTTACAAACTGATTTGAACAAAAAGATTCAGGGTACCGTACGCCTATCGTGACAACAGTAAAATATTTGAACGGTTTCCGACTGATCGGTTTGGCTTAAGCATTGATCAGCTCTGAGATAAACATAGTCACTGTTAACTTTGGGCTTGAATAGGCAAACTTCAGCCTACCACTCTGATAAATAAACTCAAGTTACAAACTTCCTCTCTGCGTTTTGCAACAGTTTAGAGAAAAACAGCTTGTTAGAGTACTCAAAATATCCAGAAGTAGGCCTATAACACAGCTTAGGAAAATAGTACGTAATCATTCTGACAAATGTGATTTCATATGGACATTAATACGCCCACTAGGCCCCTAGGCCTAGCGTGTATAGGCCTACTTTATGAAGGCATACAAAATTATTAAAAATTAAACACATCCCTACAACTTTTACGCCTCGTCAGAAAACAGACACAAGATGTCTCTACACCTATGATTAGGCCTAAGCTACTTCGTTCTAATAGAAAATGTGATGAGAAAATTATTAATTCCATCAACGTTTCATATTTTGCCCACACAAACAAGGATAATAATCTTCAAGTTGTACCTTTATAATTCATGCAAGAAATTGAAACATAATTGGAGAGTCTACTTACAGCAATGAAGTCCGGTTTGAACTCGAGAACTTTATCAAGATCTGATATGGCAGGTTTAGATTTTCCGAGGGCTAAATAGACGGTACCTCTCTTGAAATATGTGAGGTAGTTTTTTGGATCTCCCTCTGAAAAATATGATAACTTACATCAGACAACCATGGAGATTATTGACAGATAGGCTACCAGTAGGTACTTGTTTGAATATATTGGGTTCACAAAGACACACTGAAACGGTACCGTACCTAAGATCTATTGGTGTTGGATGAATGATTAAAGAGATGGTGAACTAATGAGATGCAGGATTCATGAGTAACGGGCAGGATACTGGGGAGGAAGCGGTAGTTAACTCAATGACGGTGGCGCCACTATTTTTTGTCGAGTTCCACAATATTTTGTCATGATCCCCGTTCAATTTGTTCACCAATGAATTCTACGCTCGTAAATGATCAATTCTTCCAGCCTTGATTATTACACTATCACGGCATTGGGCATTGCCATTGAGTAAATAAATATCCTTTATCTATGGCATTGCTATTGAGTAGGCCCTATATAGGTGGTTAGGTGGCATTGCCCTTTAAACACTGCCAAACCAAAAAATGTCAAACTCACCAACTGCTGCATGATAATGAGATAGAGCGTCTTGCAGTTGACCACGACTAAGGAAATCTCGACCAAGTTCAAGATGTTTATCGACTTCAGCCTGGGTTGTACTGTCACTAACTGAACAGAAGTGAAAATCAATCAAAAAAATGTGACAGAGGTGTAAAGGAGGTTATTATTGTGGATATTTTTCTTGCCAGCTAAACTCACCATCGAAAATTGTCTCGAGCATTAATAAAAATACCCAGGCTGTACATATTCGTACAGGAGAAGATTGCCAGCAATCCATATTTAACTATTTTTGTTTCACCTAGCCATACGATAATAGGAATATAAGTAAATGCGATTCTTATCAATGTTACACAGCACCAACTGATGATGAGACCTCCATTACGATCGTGGTCTTCACTGATTGGTCGGCGTAGTTGTGTTTTCCATGGCCACTGACACTTCGTTACCAACATGATAAAGCTAACTCTTGGGTACTATAGCAAACGGTTTGTAAAGTTTAGATCTTGTCCATGCAACCCACTATCCACATCTGCGCAGTATGATCGCGCGGAATGATTTAAACCAAATAAATTGCAAACTAGAAAAAATAAGGCAAATTTATGTCGAATTCTGTAGATGGTACTGTATAAGTTTGGAGAAAAAGATTTCGGGTTTCGAATAATAACAATATGAAAGTATTTACTATTGTTATGACAACCTGGTCGTATAGCAAACAACATCAGTAACAAAACAGTACTTCACCAATTATTTTTTCGTGATAAAAACGTGCAGACAATTAGATTGTTTTAATTACATTTTCGCTGTGAAAACGAACTGATCAATAATCGAGCTATTTAGGTCGATTATCTGTGCTCAAGTGTCAAGTTTTATAGTCGATATAAATTAATAACTTCTCGCGAAAGATCTGCCTTTTTGCACATGATCGATAACACCATGCAAATATGAAGAGGAAATACACATTTCATTTTTTTTTTCTATAATATCGAAACTTGGTACAAAATCATTGTTCCCCAATGAAAGATGATATCGTTTGAACGGGGCACCACAAGGGCGATCTCACCACCCCAAAGAATAATTAAAATATAATAATCCATTTAGCAAACAAATCAAATCTTAAATAAGGTAGTGAATGGATTTTCCGCTTACACACATCCTAATTCATTATAATTGCAGATTGTTAAGTTAAGCCCTAATCAAATACATCTTGCAGTTGCATCAATCCCATAAATAAATATTCTCGTTAACCTTGGATAGTTTGAAAGAAGTTCATTGAACCACTCTTCGTTGACCCTGCAGGAACGTTTATAAGCAGTTTAAAAATAGGTCTTGTATAATGTAATTAAGTACGAACTACGAACGTGGGAGTAGCTCCAACTGGCAGTTTAAAGCTGTCATTACCATGGTTTCCCATGTTATTTGTTTTCACCATCTCAGATGAAGGCTAACTGGACTTGATAATAATGGGCCTTATATCCGAGATGGGGTAAAGGGAGGCCAAAAAAGAGTCAAATAGAGCTAGTAAATATCGGTTATTTCGGTTAGATCTAGTCTCATCGGTTAGGGTGATTAGCTTATTACTGTGGTGACTACGAAGAAGAGGACAACATGAGTGAACTGAATCTATATATCATTGATTATGGAGTTGATTTAATTAAAATCAAGAACTGCCAAGATATCCCGTGAAATATTGCCATTTCCCAATCATTCTGTCATTCAATCATCGTGCCAATCATTGTGTGATATTTACTCAGCTACAACCAGTATAGAAAGTTATGCTTTATCAATTTATATGTAATTTTTTGGGTGTGTATATTATCTATTGTTTCAGTGTTGATAACGAAAAAGAATGAATAATTACTATTTTATAGATTATAATGTTACCCTCATTTTGAAAAGTCACCATTTCGTAATTATATACATTTCTTATTCCCATTGAGACTTGACGCAGAATCATTGATCCCCATGCAGTTGAGACTAAAGTTAGGATCTTCCAGGACCCTTACCTGATAAACCATTCAAAATATTGTGCCAGGGCCAGCTAGCTCCAAGAAGCTAGGATTTTCATTGGATAGTGTTTACTAGAAAAGCTACCAACAATGACAATGTATTGTGAAATCAAATTCACGGTCTCTTGGACTGTATAATTCATCACATTACGGAGCCCACCTCAAGATCAGGGCTGGGATTTTGTGCTAACAACAATGGAAATACAAGAGACCATAGATGTTGCCATGACAGGTAACTTGTTTAGTAGATATATTAACCAATCATAGACCTAGATCATCTTAGATTTCATATACTTTTACATGATTCATTGAATAAACTTTGAATTATTATTTTTGGTGATATTCATATTATTTTTATTTTTATATATTTTTACAAAATCGACAAAATTAACATTGTATGCCCACAGGTGGTCAAGTCCTTTCTTATACAAAAATACATATATTTTGAATAATGAACCCACATGGTGGCCTTAAATATATTAATATAATATATAAATCCAATAATTATAATAACAGAATTAACTCTGATGGAATTGAAATTGAAGAGCATTTATATTCATCAAATCCATACTCTTCAGTTCATATGACCAGGAATGAATTCTGGTATATTCCTCACATTTACATGGGATGAGATTTAATTTTGACATAATATTGTATAATACACATATTGTGTTCAGCTTTCGAAGATAATAATAATTTAAAACTCACAATCTCTTTCTAATTATTATTATCCTCGAGATCGCATAGACCTATATGAAAATTCACAGGGGAAATACACCTTTCAGTAGATGTGGGTATATATCAAAATTAAAATCAAAAGTAGCACTATTATATCAAAATTACTGTATCCAATCACGCGCAGACAAAGTTTTAAAATGCAATTAATTGAGAACCAATATAAACAAATACTATGAATATCATTAAAGAGTATTCTAGTTGACCCTGACTAATTCAAATGAGGTTCACTGAACCGTGCAGTCAGCTTCGATGACCCCGAAGGAGTATTTGTTATAAACGAAACAGGTTGAATGAAACTAGAATGCAATATGATCTGAACCACAACAATTAACACGTGGATGGTGGGGAGGGATGAGAAGGGGCCAAAATAGACTTGAAAAGGCCCGGTTCTTAATATTCCTCATCAGTTAGACAAAGAGGTGAATACTGGTGCAACGATAGAGGAAAGGACAACATGGGTGAGCTCAGTCAATCTATAACATGGAATTTTGAAAATGCGAAACTGAACTTGTAAAAAAAAAAACGCAAAAAGGCATGTTTCTGTAAGAATATATTTCATACACTCTAGCACTTAGGAGTATTGAATTGTATATCAATTATTTATAAAACAACTTCATTTCAACGATATGTATTTGGATTTTTTTTTTTTTTTTAAATAAATAGTTCATGTTTGTTTGTGTTTTTTCCTCATTCTTGTGTGGTATTTATGTTTTTGGTTGAATTAGTACAGTTTAATTTTTTCGATTGAGTTTTCACAATGATCAAATGGGTTCAGTTCTAGTTGTTTCTATTTTTTACTCTTCTCATCTTTATAATTGTATCTTCGATTGTTAAATCCATATATTATTCCTTTCTCATTCATTCTCATTTTTGATCGACGTATCCTTATTGTATGTCGATCTGCTACCCAGAATAAATGGTTGGAGATCTTAATATATTCATTATATAGGCCTATGGATTCTTTTATAAATAACAATCCAAAGTTTAATATATAATTGATTCAAAATTGCGAAGACATATTATATAGGTACTCTGATCTGTAATTCACCATGCTAAATCATAATAATATGTTGCATCTTTTGCAATCACATTATCAACATTTTTTTTTCTCCAAACTTTCAGACTAGTTTTAATTTTTTTAGAGATAATATATTGAATTACAAATCTTTTAATCATATTTGATTGTTATAATTGTTAATGCACTCATATCAAAATATTCCATAGTCAATTGACCTTCTAACCTGCAATGCTCTAATCGAGGTGGTGGGTGGTTCCCAGAAGAATCCAACTGTTGGTGGGGTCTTCAGCACTTGACACTTGTTTGAATAACTTTGTGAACACTTTATGAATAGTTGGTGCAAAAATGAAAATGACAAAAAATGTCAATATTTCTTCCACATTTTCAAGATTCAATCTGATCTTGGCCAAATATCAGACACGTTACCTCACTATATTTTTTCCGTTTTCTAGACCATTATCTGATAAGATCGCTGATACCCGCCTCAAAATTCCATCCTTTCGAGGACCATTAGAAAGCGTCGTGATTAGATTATATAGAAAGGATGGGGAAAAATCGGGGTTTGGGGAGAACCAAAAACCTATTCTTTCAGATAAAGAAACAAACAAAATTCAAGTTCACGGTCACTTTTTATAGCAAGTATACACAAGCACCAAATGAAGGAAACGGTACTTGTTTCACCATTCTTTCTCGCTCCCTCCCCTTCACTATTCACTTCAGGAAGACCATGTCCACATGCCTTGCCTTTATTCGTAAAGAAACATGAAATTATGATTGTAATCTCCCGGAACTGGTTTTAGTAGTTTTGTAAAGGATTTCATCACCTATATTTAGTGGCCATCAACACGAGAACATCTAATACTATATATAGAATTCATTCAAATTTATCACCATACCTGTTTCTCGCCTCCCCTCCCATTATAATCTCTAACTACTTGCTAACCTGACCGAATGGACATCCTAAACTGTTTTAATCTAACTCAAACGCACATGTTCTAATCGTATCACTCCCAGGTTCTGAATTATTCACGTATATTCAATGCCAATTTGTGCCCATTGTTAATATTTTTAAAAAATTGTCTGCTCTATTTTTGGATCTTCTGAAAATATAACTCGTTTCACATACATATTACAATTATATCTGAAATGCATTCATTTCAATGGTACACCTGGTTTAAAAATTAAAAATGTATTAATTTTGATCCCAGTGCTAATATTGTTTGTATATTTTTTTAGCTTTTCGACTTCGAGCGATATTGATTATTCTTCTGATTGGCTTCTTGTCATTGTTGGGTTCAACCAATGGCACACCAGATAATGACGACAGACAGAAGATACTTATCGTCAAGCCGGCGAGATCGAGTCCATTTACATCGAATGTGTACACCAATAAAACGAAAGCCGGGTAAGTAACTTTTGATTGAACTTTACTGAGTCGACATTTTGTGGATCACTCTTGGTCAGCTGACTTTTCTCTCAATTATATCATATTATTTTTCAAACATTCTCGAATTGAATATCAAAATAGAGTTAAAATAGAAATGACAATGTTCAGCATGTAGGCCTAAAACATAAATATATCCAAGAGGAGGGTTTTTCATTTTTCTACAACATGTGAAACTTGAAATACGATCGTTGTTTCCCAAAAGATCCTTTTCGAAATGAAAGAGCCATCAAGCGGCAACTATTAGTTGAGAGTCCTATGCTGCCAGTGTTATTTGGCACGAATTATTCATCTCATCAGTGGTTATATTAGCGAAAATTTAGAACTATACGCATATTAAATCAATTTTATGAAGAGGTAGTCTCCGTGCGGATACTGGGAGGGTAGGGGGGGGGGGGGAGGAGGCGCATCACTGCCCCGCAGGGTTTTTTTTTGAGAAACTTTATTTTTTTAAGTATGTTGTTACTATTTGGGAATATGTAGGCCTAAGGCTGTAGTGCATTATTTGCGCCAAGTATACGGGTATTTATTAATGGGAGAAGAATATTTAGGGAAGAATCCTTCAAATTATTGAGCATGAACATGAAAGAATGTGGTTTGAAGAATATCGATTTACTCATTGTTCAATTCTTCTTTGGTAACATTCATTATTTTACAATATTCGTTATTTCACAACTGCGCAAATTGATATTAAGAGCTGCATTTTTGAAGTTTAGAACTGCGCATATTAGGGTCAATTGCGCACTAATATAACCCCTGCATCTCATTGTGCACGTATTTACTCATAATATCATAGTAGCTGCACCATTGATATGTTCACCATATTCTAAGAGATTCACACACTAACAGAGTGATTAAAATGAGGTATAATATAAGTTATATATCTCGGTGTTTAAGCAGGCAGACTTTTTCAACAGCACTAAAACCCTCAGAATGCAACACCATGAGATCTCAGTCACTAGTATAGGCAGTAAGCGCATTAGGTTAGCGCATGCTCATTAGATTTCGAAAAATGTATATCAAGTCTATAAGGATGTCAAGGTAGGATCGTCCGAACGGAATACCGCAAGGGCGATCTTACCTCCTCGAACAATTATGAAATAAATCAAGTCAGGAATTATTCGTCCAGTTTGACAGATTACACTGTTTTCGTTGACGAGGATCAGCGTGAATTGGAGACACTCGTTTCGGAACTAGAACAACAATTACAACACGAAAGAAAACTCAGAGAAGAATTACAAAATTCTCGAAGCGACGATCTCAAGAAAGACGCCATTTTGTCCGAATTACAACGAAGAGTTGGCGCGATCACAATCGAATTACAACGACGCGACTACGTCAACAACTACAGATACAGCGACCTCTCCAAATCAGTTACCGAAGTGTCACACAAACTACAAGAATATTCCATACAAACCGCTGAAGCTCTCAACAAACCCTGCTCATGCGTGGTAAGACTGAACCCTGCTGACCTCCATCACGGTCAAACAGCTGATTTCATACGTCAGGTCGACCTGATGAGATGGGGATCAGATCGTGAAGATGTTCCTCAACAATTCCAACAACCCTTCCTGAGAAATATCCGTCGTCGTTCCTGTATCACTTGTCCTGCAGGACCTCCTGGCCCTCAGGGAGACAGAGGTAATCCTGGATCAGATGGTTCCTGTTCAAGTTGTCCCGCGGGGCCTGTAGGTCCTGTAGGTGATAAAGGGAATATAGGAGACACTGGAGCAACTGGTGCTAAAGGTGCTACAGGACTGACGGGAGAAAAGGGAACAACGGGAGCCACGGGTCTGAAGGGAGATACAGGTTCAGCGGGTGCCAAGGGTGATACAGGTGCTAAGGGAGATACGGGTAGTCAAGGATCTACGGGACTGACGGGATTGATGGGATCTAAAGGAGACAAAGGAGAAAAAGGACAGAAGGGAGAGATAGGAACACCAGGCATGAACGGGGGTGAGTTGTTTAATATTTTTATATTTCAGATTAAATATATCGGAATTGTTCGAACCAACTGCAGGAACTCACTTTTGTGGGAAGCTCCCCCCCCCCCCCCCCTAAAGACTCCCCCTTAGACTGACGTGACGTAGATGAGAGGGAAAGCTGTTTTGCTGATGTGTGACAAGACTGAGCCATACGCAATTCAGTTATTTGCATTAATGTTCAAGGTTTTCCTGATCCAGAATACTTTATTCGCATCACTTCAAAGTGAAGTAGTATTTTGGACCGAATACAATTCTCGATGGTTCTATTGTAAAATGCATACAACTAGAACTGAAATTCATGATAGAAAAAATTAATCTGATAATTCTGAAATTATGATTTTAGGATTTCTGGATATTTTATATTTCCACCTTTATATATATTTATATATACGTACGATGTATGAATTTAATGACTTATTTGTAGAACTACTGCAAATTTTTGGTCCAATACTGTGTGAATATACTATATAATATGTATATATATATATATATATATATATATATATATATATATATATATATATATATATATATATATATATATATGTAAATCATGGTAATCACGTATAGTGAAAGTGTATCAATGCACAGAGATCGTGAGAAGGTGAAAAACAAATTATTCACCCTGTTTATTCTACTCACCGATTTCATTCTGATTCCACAGGTGGAGGCGGAGGCGGAGGTGGAGGGCGATAAGTGCCTGTAGGATGACAGGATAGAGCTGGGTCAAAACAGCATTCCGTAACATTTTACGGGTCCCGAAAACATTGACAGTCACTAGCAACCGATAGAGATTATGACGAAATCAAACACGCACTGAATATTTTAGCGAGATCAAACTGATACTCTCAATCGCCTATGTTATAAGGCACAACAGTAAAAGAACAGTTAAGACAGTGTATAGAACTCAAAACAGTGAATTGTATATCACACACATATATGTATATATATATATATATATATACATATATATATATATATAAAAAAAAATATATATATATATATATATATATATTATATATATATATATATATATATATATATATATATATATATATATATATATAGATATATATATATATATATATATAGATATATATATATATATATATATATATATATATATATATATATATATATAATATATTATATTCATGTCCATCATGGATCCACAATTTTCTTATACAGCCCTATAATGTTATGTAATTCAAGAACTTCAAAGTATGCTTTTTGACAGGCGAAATTCTATTGAAAATCAATGAAAGGCCACCTTATAATGATGTGATCATGTTGCGGTGATTAGCAATTAATACAATCATCATTTACAACAATTAAGTTCAGATTATCATCCAATCATCATGCACCTTTGCATCAAGTTCTTTCTATAAAATGTTCTAATAAAAATGTATTCGAATGCAATAAAACTATTGTTCACTTTGTGAAGTCGTCTTTATTTTCAAGATCCCAGGCGTGTCGGAATATAGGCAACCATGTGTACACATACGTACCAAGTTTATACATTTAGTAATAAATTGAGTTTGCCTATTTATAGGAAATAGATTAAAGTATGGTATCTAAAGAGCTAGAATGTAATAATATATTTACGACAACAATTGTAATTTTTTGTATAACAATTATTACTGCTATTTCGGAGAATATTGCACTCAAAAGCGTACATTATTTACAATAAGATACATTATACATATTCATTGATTTCATACATGATTGGTTTGGTGGAGTTCATGAATCACGAAGAGTAGGCATATTTTAATTACAATTTTTTTGTTACAATCATTCATATTTATTTATTATTTTATAAAACTGGTTGAAATTGATTCGTTCGATTCACAGCCTTCTTTATTGTATAAAACAGTCGATCTTTTCTCATCAGAAAAGAATGATCTGAATAAAGAAGGCTGTGGTTTGATTTGATCGATGGTGGTTTATGCAACTTCGTTTATGTCCAATTACTCCTTCCACATATTCATTCGAATTCAAATTTGAAGTGATTTATTTAAAATTTTATACAATTATTGGTTGAATTTGATTGTTTTTTCAATTTCTGGCTCAGTCTTTGAACTGTAACAGAACCAACTTTCGTCAAGAAAAAAAAGTTTTGAGGTCAGCATGACTTTTACTCTCAATGATTTCGTTCACAAAAAAATCATATTGATCATCATCTGAATAATTTGTAGGTCTATATAATTTTTTATTTGTTGAAATTGAGAGAAGAACTTATTGCAAAAACACTAGGCAGTCAACCAGATCAGAATAATAATTCGAAAAATGAAGAATTTCAACACTTCCAAGTACTACAATAATGTCTCTAGTTTCTCAGAACATTCTCGCTTATCTAAAAATGTATGCATGTAAACAGTTTCTCATGTACTTAGATATTGAATTCTTTACCAATTATCATGAAATTTATCACAAACTAGAATTTCAGTTTTGAGATTTGTTAACCAATAAATAATCTGAGCATGGGCCTATAAACTGTTATGATGAATCCGTGATGTTAACAAATTATGAGTATTGAAATATTATTTTTGTGTATGCTTATTTAGGTCTAATCAACAGACTCTTGAATACGTAACTATTTCAATATTCATACAAAATTTCCACGAATATATTCAAGGCTGTTTAAATACATTTTTGACACTTTCCTACGTATAAATTCACAGAAACATTTCTCAAAGATCATTTCTAAGTAGACGGTGATAGTAGCCTATGTGATGACCACTAATCAAATGTTTTTCATACTGTTCCTTCATCATCATTAATAATTGAAAGTTTATTTCATGATCTAATATTAATGAATTACTAACACATATCAGTGCTATTAAAGACTGAAAATTTCTTCAACAATATGAATGAGTTTAAGCGGAAAATAAAATACAATTCGGAATAATCTTCTGAAAACAGTAAGTGTATGATATTTATTTGCTTTATATTCGCGTATCTACTCAAAGAATTCGTCGTCAAAGAATATGTCAAACATAAGGAAAAATCACCGTTATATTTGTAACTATATTATTTCCATGGTCTAGTATGATTTTTCAGGACGGAGTGTGCGATATGTGACGAAACAACATCCTTGATGTTGGATGTTTCAGGATATTCCGTCACATACTAGAATATGATAATATCATTTCCCCAATCGTTAGTGCTTCGTTAGTACCGTGAAATATTTCGTCAGTACCCCTCTGGTTTTACTCATATAACAAAGCATGATGATGATTATTGTTTGCTTAACGACCCCACCAACAGCTAGGTTATACGGGGGTACGAATGAGCAGGTGATTATAAAACTATGGAGAGATGATGAGTGAAAGAACGTTTATAAAAACCCATACCTTATGCGGGACTCGAACCCACGGTGACTTCAGTTTCTGAAGCGGTGCCTCAGCTGACTGAGCTACCGAGGGTGGCATAACGAAACAGTCACGACCGGTAAAATAATATCATCATAATGCTGATATGTTAGGGCCAACTTCACGGACGTTGAATTCTTAATACGTATTCAATTGGGAGATTACCTTCTTATGTGTACAGACAGTGGTGTATTCGGGCCAGGGCGGGCCGGGCGGCGCCCTGGTACCTTTTTTTCTTGAAAACCATATTTGAGGACATATAAAGCTAACTTGAACCAGGTAACTTGTAAACGCACAATGTTAAAAATGATGTATCCTGATAGATGGAACCTGCCAATATTTATTTGCAACGTCAGACTTTATAATAATGACAGAATCTTGTAATGTAGTGTAGAGTCAGTTTGTAACATTTTTTGTACTACCTTAGAAACGAATGTATTTACTATTTTAGATGCAAATGTAAACCACATCATTTTTATTTTATATTTGAATTAAAATCTCCTGAAACTGACATTGTAGCATGTTACGTCTTGGATTTGGGATGAATGGGTTTTTTTCAGTTATCACCGCCCTGGTACTTTTATTTTTACGAATACACCATTGTGTACAGATGTAGAAAATAATTGTTATCCAGGAATTATGTTCCAAAATTATCATGTGAATATTATGTATAATGAATATAAGCTTATGACAATGAATGTGATGTAGGCCTACCATTTTGCAGATAAAAATATCAAATATCTTCTACATTTTATCTCTGATTTTCAAATTAGATCATCATATCGGTGAAAAGAATGAGTTCTCATGAGAAAATTATAATTATATTTATTCTGAGAATGTTTGTTGAAAATATTTAAATAGAAAATATTTTAAGAATGTTCATAGCAAATGTCATCCTCGCTTTGTTCATGAGAACCCTTCGAGATTTTGACGAGAATGATGGAAAATACTTGAATATATACTTTGTAATAAGTTATTGAGAACATTCGTTATTTAACCAACCGTTAGTGATTTAGTTAACTTAAACGAAGAGAATGAAAATGAACACATACATGCAATATTCACAAAGCATAATTTAAAGTTATCAAGTTTGCTTTTCTAAAATAATCACAGGGAATTAGATTTTCTGTACATAAGAAAAAGATTTTCACATCTATTTTTTCAAGTTCTTACAAATAAGAACGTATTTGATTTGACTTGCCGTCACTTGAATTAATAGTCCACAACGTGACTCACTTCACCGGTATCGTACTTAGTCGCACTTAGTCGTACTTAGTCGTACTTAGTCGTACTTAGTCGTACTTAGTCGTACTAAGTCGAATTTCCACGTCCTTGGTCACACTCCATCGTACTTGGTCCACAGTCTACACATTACAACATGTTGTTCTTTCCTGTCTTAATCAAGTCTAGAAGATACTTATAAGTATTTCCATCGTTTTTTTAGTTTACATTTTTGAAGATACTCTGCAAATGTTGGTTGTCATTCACTGTTAGTAAAATCGTCGACCCATATACAATGTTATTCATCACTCACATTTGAAGGAAGGAAAGATTCCAAGAAACGAATACCGTATAATGATTCTACATTTTTGAAAGTGGATCTATAACGCACTTTCAATTAAAAATAATTTACTCCATTCAAAAAGACATAAAATTGTTCATTTTTCTGG
This sequence comes from Brachyptera putata, assembly GCA_907164805.1. Classification (NCBI taxonomy): domain Eukaryota; kingdom Metazoa; phylum Arthropoda; class Insecta; order Plecoptera; family Taeniopterygidae; genus Brachyptera; species Brachyptera putata. The sequence goes on from OU015472.1 coordinate 10,267,451, forward strand.
AGTTTTCAAGTTTTTGAGTCCACTTCCACAATGACTAACTTACAAATAAAATAGGAAATATTCACAATCATCTCTTTTTTAACACACGACGATATATCGCGTTTCCCTCGGCAAATCACTCGTCACCGATGACGTAACACATCTATGACGTAGCCATCAGTTTAGCCGCCGCCGTCATATTCTGATGATGGTTCATCACGTAATCATGATGATGATGATGACTTCCTTGTTGCGCAGACGCGAACGAGAACTGGTGATTATGCGCATGTGCCTGATTAGGATTGAATCCGTTGTACCCATTGGTCAGAATCTTCTCCCTGACAGCACTCGAGGTACTACTGTTGTTACTGTAGTTATTGTAGTTCGAATGATGGTGGTGATGATGGAGAGATTTGTCGGACGGTTCAGTTTTGATTGGGGTGGTGGTAGGCGGTACTAAAGCGGTGGAACCGAGATATGGTCGGTCGGTTAGGTGACTGTTGTTATCGCCATCTGAAGAAGATTTCTTATCTGAAATGAGATATTGTTGTTAGTATATTGGAGAAGAAAATGACCAACAATTGACCCTTTCAGAAATGAAAGAGCCATGTAGCAGCACACGTTTGAAGTGGAGCGGGATGTTAGTACCCGCTTAAGAAAGTCCTATGCTGACATTGCTATTGTGCACGAATGATTTATATTATTGTGCCTTACAGAGAACGTATTCCCTTATAATATATATAGTATACAACAAATATCTAGATGACATTGTATCATGTAATTTGGTTGATCATAATCCTCATGACCATGGTCATCAGTGCCTCACCACTCTCTACCGTGTGTCTCACCAGAATTCGAGTTATTCTCCTCTGCTCCATTCTTCTCCTGCTTCTTCGGCTTCCTCTTCCTTGTCTGGATCCCGTCTTTGCGCATGGCCAACGGCCTGTTTACCCCGTGCAGCTTGTAGTATAGGCCGCACGCGTTGCACACGGGCTCGCCGTCGTTGTTGCGGCGCCAGAGGGTCGTGGTTCGAGTCCCGCAGTTCGTGCAGCACAAACCCAGTCGACGGTTGGCCGTCTGTAACGTCACAACAACTTCAGCTATATGTAGAAAGATTTTCTAGTTGTTTAGGCCATGATTGAATTGATATTTTAAATAAACGAGTAATAATGAGTATTTAAATGAAAAATCAAACATTTTTACTATACGGAAATGGATGGAGAAAAAAAAATTGGCTGAAGAAGGTAAAGGCGAATACAAGAAAATAAACATGAACGTCCGGGAAAAGATCGACTCTTCTTCTCCCCAAATACAATTGATTTTTTAAGCGGGAGAAGCAACGAAAATGTCGAAGAAAATAAGAAAAAAAGTTGAAATAGATAAATATTCAGGAAGGAGATTGAATCCTTTTTCCAAACAAGACGTGAATTTGTCTTAATTTCCTAAATCATCACTATAATTCTTACAGGGTATTGAATGACCTATCTCACTCTTTCTTTGAGGTGGTAAGATCGCCCTTGTGGTGTCCCGCTCAAACGATCCTAAACCTACATCCTTTTTCTTCATAGGGAAACATAACTATGTCGAGCTTTCGATGTTGATAGAAAGAAAAGTGTCTCCAGGAGGAAGAAAACCTAGCCAGGCAAATGTGCTTATCCTCTCAAATGATAGCCGAGCAACCTGGCGAATGTGTCCCCGACCCTAAGCATCCCCGCACTTTGTCCTACCCTCAATGAAACCCCAACCTGGTAACTTGACCCATGGAAAGTTTTCGTCCCTCTATTCTTTCCCGTTCCATTATTACACCTCTACGAAATGAGATGATAAAATGATAATGAATGATAAATTAATAATAAATAATGAATAATATGATTGATTGATGTAATGAATACCTGGAAAATGTTAGCCCAAACTCTGATTCCCCATTACACTTAACCTTTGACCTCGGTGGAGTACAATTGTGACAATTCTTACCAGTCGTTTCGATGGCTTTATCAGCGGCCGGTTCATGCCGTTCATCTTGTGGTATAGGCCGCACGCGTTACACAGGTAGTGCCCGGTGCCGTCACGGCGCCACAACGGCGTCGATATGGCGCCGCAGTTGACGCACTCGCGACCCTCGCCGAACTGGAACTCCATCGCGCCATCTGCACGCCACAAGCACAGATATCAGTATGCGTGCGACAAATACAAGTTTGAATAATTTCTAAATGTTCAGTACTCTACATTATATATATATATATATATATATATATATATATATATATATATATATATATATATATATATATATATATATTCGATTAACTCATATATATTCTGTTGCTCATGTATTAATCTCTTTCATCACTATACAGACTGCTGACATCAGAGAGATTCTGTTTTTCAAGATTCTGTTTTTTACGTTTTTCAAGTCAGTTTATTATGAAACGATTAAGGTACTAATTCATAATAATACGATAAGAGGTAATTTCAGTACGGGTACCGGTAGTGTACACTCGACTGATCCATATGAAATTGACTCCACTCCAGCCACTTCTGACATTTGAGGTGTCACTTACCGGGATTCACTGGCAGAATGGCAAATAACAATACAAATGCATAACATATTGCTTTTTTTCCTTTAGTAATAAATAGTGAATTCCTCATACTTTTTAATTATCACAAATATTTTTAAAACCCAAAATACAAGTTTCTCAAAAAATGCACTATAGTGCTTAATGTTCTTATCTCGGGGGGGAAACGACAAGCCGCGGGGGGGAGGGGGCGAAGCCCCCCCGCTGGTATGCCTGGATTCAATACTGACGTCGCTTCTTCCCGTCCAAACGATCCTATCCTTACATTGAATATTGGGGATAAATGGCTATGAGTCAATATCTTCACGATATCAAAATATCTATATTGATTAGTTAATTAATGCAGGAATGCGACGTCGGACGTTATATAAATTCACACGTCGAGGTGACAACTCTACTAACCTTGCAAATTACAACATCAACCTATACAATATTTCTGGTATAAATTCCAGCAGTCGTTTTTCAGACGTCTTCCCAATAAAGTCTGACAGAAATACCTCGAGAGATTTCATGATTGTAAATAAGATCAGTACAGCAGCAGGTTAGTCGTACATTTGTACATTTTGTACATTCACACTAATAATTCATTGTTCTTGTACGGATCGCATTAGGTTCTTTGCTGTTGATTTATGTGAAGAATTTCCAGCGTGGGAGTAGCTCTGAATGGGTAATTGTCTGGCAGATAGTTGGATGTTGTTATCACCATGGTTACTCATGCTATTTGTTGTCACTAACACTCAGAATAACTGGCAAACCGGACTTGGTGGTACCGAGCCTCAGTGCTAGAATTGCTGTGGGAGTAGCTCTAACTGGCAGTTAGGTGTAATCATCATGGCTACCCATGCTATTTGACTCTCAGAATAACTGACAAACTGGACTTGGTGATACTGAGCCTCAGTGCTGGAATTGCTGTAGGAGTAGCTCTAAATGGCAGTTAGGTTTTTATCACCATGGTTACCCATGCTATTTGTTGTTACTAACTCTCAGAATAACTGGCAAACCGGACTTGGTGATAGCACCTCAGTGCTAGAATTGCTGTGAGTGTAGCTCTAACTGGCAGTTAGGTGTAATCTTCATGGCTAACTATGCTATTTGTTGTCACTAACTCTCAGAATACAGCTAACTAGACATGATATTGCTGTGTAGAAGTAGCTCTAACTGGCATTTAAGTGTAATCATCATGGCTCCCCATGCAATTTGTTGACACTATCTTTCACAATATGGCTTACTGGATAAGGTGATACCAGAAAAATTAGGTGATGTTCATATTGAAAAAATATTAGCTTACAATTTTCACAACAATTTTAGAATTATACTATGAAGAAAGATATTGTACAGAAACATTGAAATATCTGTGTTAGTGTAAGGCAGTAGAAATTATTATCATATGAGTATGAATATATGTGTACATATGGAACCGTAAAAGAACTACAGCTTGAAATGATAGACCCTTGGTCAAGTGATTTTCTATTATCGAATTAATTGCAATCATGAAATCTGAATTTATAGAAACCAGACCTGTATATTTTGTGAACCAATGAAGAAAATCCAGTATGAAATTACACTTATATTAATCAGACACCCTTCTTTTCTGGCCCAATTGAATTGCAATCATCATGTGAAATCAATACTGATTGAGAAATATAATTTTATTATTCAATTAGAATTCGTTGATAATTATTATTAATGATTACATCACCTCCAAAACAAATATAAAAACATACTCCATTTATTGGCACTACATATAATGGAATATAAAATATATTGACCCAATCTCCCACTTTGCTGCGTGGTATTGCTGTTCATTTCTCTTGCATGAAAATAAATGGATAGCGTAAAATAATAATTATAAAATAATTAAAAATAGATACATACATGGTAAAAATAATTACATTCAATAATTAGTCGTTATAAATCGGAATTGAGCAACGTATACTTGATTGATAATTAATAATCATAAAAACATAATCATGAAATAATAAATATAGATTTTTCAATCTTAAGAATTTGCTTCTACATGTCCGTGAGAGCAATAAATCGTGTATCATAAAGGCAATAATATTGCTATAGTCTTTCTAAGATCATAAAGCAATAATTATTGATGATGCCTTCTGGTACAGTAGCAGACAAAATTAAACCATGATGTCGAACGAAAGAATATAATCATGTTGAATCCAATATAAGTTCTAACAATCATTTTCTTCGATCATTTACTCATTATATTAATTTTGACCTAATTCTAATTTATTCTAATTTAATATTTATTGTTGGTATTTCTGATTCTATGTAAAACTATAATCGTACAATGTACACGGGTTAAAATGGTGCAAAAACTGAACACATTACTGAATAAAGTGTTTAAAATATATTGGGATCTATTGAAATCTATTTTTTCAAATATAGTTCGTGAATATTGTCTTCCGTATAGTTTCTGACGTATATACATTTCGAAACCATCTATATTGCCTTTGTGAATATATTAAAGTATTCATATTTTCAAGTTTGGCAGTACTGTGAACATTTGTGAGAGCTCTCTCTCTCTCTCTCTTACTCTCTCTCCCCCTCTCTCTCTCTCTCTCTCTCTCGCTCTCTCTCTCTCCATCTCTCTCTCTCTCTCTCTCTCTCTCTCTCTCTCTCTCTCTCTCTCTCTCTCTCTCTCTCTCTCTCTCTCTTACGATATTCAGGATCATTTTTCTTCGTACATTTACCAGTTCATATACGAGCGGGTAGGCGCTCTAGTCTGACACATTCGTTCACTTATAATCGTTCACGCACCGAGCTAAGAACTTGCATATATACTATACAACTTCCGTGAAGCGTTAACCTATTTCATTCCTTTATTATCGAAATTAAAAGTATCAAATTGATTTTTTCATAACTACAGCCGTTATGATTTTACGGCGTGAAAGCGTGTATGTCTGGGTGTTCACAACCAATGTATTCTTGAGAAAATCACTATACCAAGACGTGTCAACATAACATATAAACGATTACAATTACTTTCCAGATGAACATATCGTGGTGAAACTACTTCACAACATTCAGAGAAGTAATTCCTAGAATATTGTTAATCTATAATGAATATTCCCATATTTTTTTGTTAAAAATTTGTTGTTATTTGTGATTGTGGTACGGTAAAAATGTCGAGTTTTACTGTTACATACAAGAAATCTTTCAATCTGTGTTATTATGAAATTTGACACAAGCATTTTTAGAAAATAGGCCTATTGTCTGCATCAGATTATGTTTTCGTTAATTTTTCATCATGCACGGTTCAGTTGTTAGATGAGCGTAGCGAAGATTTTCACTGAACTCTTACGGAACTTTGTCTGTGCGTTTTTTTTTTTTGTAAACACTGCACAGGTCGCAGGGTTTGACCGATCGACATGAAACTTTTTTTATATGCAAACTTATCCAACTTAGAACTGTATAGTTTTGAGGTCTAATCGGTTGGACCATTTTTGAGAAACATCATTTAGAAGTTTCTAAAAACCCCATAAGATTTGGCTGGGCGTAAAAAAATTGAAAAAAAATCTCTCCAATACGATTCAAATTTTCCACAAATGTGAACACAAGAATAATATACATGAATAAAAATTTGGTTTGATATTCGGACCAGCCGTTCTGGAGAAAATAATATAATAAATGTATTTTATTCATCGGAAAGATAGAAATATTAGTTGAAAAATGTTGCATTGTCGAAGTCACGGCTTTCTAGATTCATTGACATCGGATGAAGTTCATTTCAAATGATCAAGGTTTGTAGAGTTTTCAATTATACTTTATATAGACATCTCGCTCATCGTACAACGCACATCCTGCGTTTGCCTAGTTAAGGACATTTATTCGTGAAATCACACTAGCGGGAACTTTTTGCCCTATGAACATTGGATACGCCTTAATGTTCAATCTCTTTTCTAGCTCAGTGTAAATGTATCTTAACAAAACGGTACCCTATAACAATTTCAACAGAAACAAAATTTTGAGAAACAATTCTTTGATATTTTGGTAAGTACAATCATGAGAATTCACGACAAAGAAGTTTACATTCCTGGACCACTTTGACAGTAAAATCCTAGCCGTACTTTTGTAATCGACTGTAGTCAGAGTGGATGCGAAACACTTAACATTTCTGAAGATTGTTGTACAAGTTTTTTTTTTCATAAATGTTAAGGACTTGAGAATTATTTACACAGCGCACTAAAACATATCTCAATAATATAAGATATCGAGCAAGTGTTAAAAATTTCACAAGTTATTTATATAACTGATGAAAGAAATATTATAAGCATTATGCGAAAATGGAACGTTGAACTTTTTTTCAGAAAAAAATAAAAAGAATATTTTGATTCAAGTGGATTTTAGTATTACCGTAAAATATCTTATTATCAGCCATAAACATACATGTGTTTTTTAAGCGTGATATTCCTTTTTTAGATGAATTGGATGACAAATTAGTGACAGGAAAAAATGGATGTGAAAGCAAATTAAATGTCGCAATCTCTTCTGATTATATCAACTACAATATTGACAATTTTGACAGACTTTTCTTATACTGTTCATTTCTCATTTTGTACTATCACTAAATCCTAGTCTCAACACAATTAAGGCCTACAGCTCCTTTTCATATCGATTATCTAAATAGTGTTCCTCTATATTGTATATTCATTCGATAATATATGTGGACTATACTATTGTATTTTCAAATTCTGATTTGTTAGCTGTATCTATTTGGTAGCCCACCGGAGTTATGGACACAGCAGTGAAAAAAAATCTGATTTTTTCTACAAATAACAATCATATCCTCCCGTACAAATCGTACCCCCAAATAACCGGGTTGCTGTTGGGGTCATCAGGCGGCAATAACTATGCCCCTATCAAAACCATAGTGAGGTCATAGTAACTAACCCTAATGACCTAAAATAAAAATAATGACCTAAAATAAAACTAACCCTCTTCCCTCATTGTTCAAAAGTTGATATATCACCGGTACATGTAGCGCAGTGGTTAACGCATTCGCTTCATGTGATCCGATAGACGAGGTATTTTCAGACCCAGTTCGATCCCCCGGCCATCCATCTTTACGTGGGTTTTTCGTGGTTACCCTCTGTAGTCTAGGATAATTCCGGGATGGTTTCCACAATATAGGCCACGACCGCTTCCTTCCCACTATCCTTCCCATTACCCAAGAAACCTTCATCTTTTCATCCCATCATCTCATTAAGCAGCCATCCATCGCCATTAGATCTGCGCAATCATAACAGTGCGTCGTTAAACCCAATATAAAAAAAAGATCCATCGTAACTGAACCAGAGTATATCAAACACTCCAGAAACAGCCCAAACCACGGTGCAATATAACCACATCGCTGACGTGCTGTTAGACCCAAAAAATGCATTCATTCGAAGACATCCAGCTTACCATACGGCGACGCTCTCTGAAACGACGCCCCATCATACGCTCTCCACGCCGGCATCATCATCGCGTTCTGCGGGTAGAACGGGTTGTGATGCGCTCCACCCCCCGCCGCCCCCCACTCGCCAGCCGCCTGCGGATGCCAGGTGGACGCCGGCGTCGCGGCGTAGTGCGCCGCCTGTCCGCTGCTCGACGCGCCGTATTGGTGGGAGGTGTGGCCGAGGGGCCCGATCACGCGGTTGGAGGGGACGTAGACGGGGTGGTGCGAGGTGGCGTTGAGGAAGGAGGAAGGGGTGGGGGAGGTGGTGTCGCCGTGGTAGCTGGTGGCGCAGGAGGTGGAAGGGTTTTGAAACATTGTGAGGAGGGGGGGGGGGGGGGGAGGTTTAGTGGTGGAGCATGGTCACTGAAACAAGAAGATAGAAATTAGCGTCTGAAAAATAAATTCAAAACAGTGCATAGGAAATAGTATTCATAACAAGTATGATATAGGCCTACTATCGATGAGAATAAGTCTGATTTTAAAAAAATGCTGTTTATTGACTGATGTACACAAATATTTTTGGTCACCAAGGTTATAATAACAAGTTTTTTTCTTATCAATTCTTCGCCGACAAATGTATTATTCGTGAAATGGGCTTTATTGTATTAAAGGCCTAATTAATAGTTTATATAATTTACAATTGATCGTCTGCTGTTTCCCGAATCTTCTCTCAGAGGATTTCATTATAATTAAATTGACCATGACAACAATCACGTGACTTTCGGTCGATCATGACACTCGAAACTTGAAACCTCTTTCATAATACAAGAAACACGGCGCCTCCACCTAGCAGTTTGACCGTGTTTCTCTAATTTCACACAAACCACCGTTTTAATCTGTTGTTCTAACGTTTGACATATTAGCTATATAGATATAACTGATATAGAGGCTTACTAGATAGGTCTAATATCAGTAGTTATAATTCTGAAGTTATTGTAAATGCCATAATTTTGATGTTAGAAAGTGACATTTTGTCATTTTAGATCATAAAAGTGAAAAATAACTGGAAATAACATCAATTATACATTTGTTTTCTTCAATAACATCGAAACTTCATACAAAATCATTGTTTCCCTATTAAGGCTGAGGATGAGAGTAAGATCGTTTGGACGGGGCACCACAAGGGCGATCTTACCACCCCAAAATGATATAACATATTATAACATATTCCTGATTATACTTATCTCCGATTCAGTGGGCTCTACTCTATTCAGGGTAAATCTGAAAATGTATCATATTCCATTTTTCGGAATAAAACCAAACCCACTCCATCTTGAAATTAATTACGTTTTCAAACAGAGCCACAAAAATCATTCAAGAACCGACTTTGGAAAATATATACGTGATATCTATTTTAATTTCATTGTTGTTGAGGGACCACATGAGCCATCTTGTCGTATGATCTTTCACGTACCAAATTCGGAAAAGATATTTTTCAATGAACAAATCTTGATATTGTTCCATCTGGTTTTTCAATTCATTATGAGATGAGCGTTCTGAAGATTTCCACTCAACTCTTACGGAGCTTTGTCTGTGTGTGTGTGTTTTTTTTTGTAAGCACTGCACAGGTCGCAAGGTTTGACCTATCGACACGATTTTTTTTTATACGTAAACTTATCCAACTTAGAACCCTATTGTTTTGTGGTCAAATCGGTTGGACCATTTTTGAGAAACATCATCTCAGAATGTCTAAAAACCCCATAAGATTAGGTTGAGAAGAAAAATTTGACAGATAAAATCTCACCAATATAAACCAAATTCCCCTCAAATGTGAACCCAAAAATTATACACATAACTAAAAATTTGTATGCAATTCGGATAAGCCGTTTCGAAAAAAATAATATTATACATGTTTTTCATTCATCGAATAGATAGAAATAATAGCAGAAAAATTCGGCATTGTTAATTCACGGCTCTCTAGATTCGTTGGTATCGAATGAAGTTCATTTTATATCATCAATGATGTCGAGTTTTAGATTTTATATCCTAGATATCTCGCTCATCACACAACGCACATTCTGCGTTTGCCTAGTCTATAGATTCATACCAATATAGAAATTTGCCAAGATAGACGTTACTGCAATCGGCGAGTGATCCGGCTTCACTGACGTATTAATCCTAGGTCATTAGCATCAAGAAGAATTAGTGAAGAAAATATTATCAGATCAACAATTTTAGTTTTGAATTTAAAAAGAAATTACAATGGTAGGCCTATCCAAAAAGATTACCGAGTGTAAATGTGAACTTTGACTTGACATGAATGTGGGCTAAACTTTTGGTACTGGATCAAATCGAACGGAATATTCCGTCTCGAATTCTTAGTATCTTCCAGATCCTCTGAGTGTCACATTTTCATATATTTTTTACGATTAATTCTTTAAAATATAAACATTGTTAAATGAAAACGATAAAATTTCAGTTTCATTGAAGCAATTGAAACATTTTAACCAATCCAACCTGACATGTTTTCTAAAACACTCGAGATGAACGGATTAACATTTAGGGGCTGTTTGTTTTCGCCGTCAAAGCTTGAGGGTGTCTTATATCTGAGCTAAGGGTGTGAGACATGTGGGGGGAGGAGGCTCGCCCCCCTCGTGTACCAGACACGCTGGATTGAGTGGTCTGATGAGTGGAATCTGCATAACTCTCTCTCTCTCTCTCTCTCTCTTTCTCTCTCTCTGTTTCTCTCTCTCTCTCTTTCTCTCTCTCTCCTCCTCCTCCTTCTACCCACTAACCCCTTCACCGCGGCGTAAAAGTGCAACAAAAAGGCAATAAATTAGTAGGAAACTGTTCTTAGGTTACCCGCACCAAATTCTTTCGGATTAAATTACTCAAAATTTAATGTGACAAACTGCGATTTCTTGCGTTACTGTAAGCCTCCGCTACTTTTTGTTTCTGATCCCGTTGATTCATGTATGACTTACGTATTTTTATGACTGTATACCCTACATCTATTGCAGTTAGTAACATTATAGAATGTCTGTGAGTATAGAGTAAGGACACATTTTTCGGGATTGATAATGTATGGTTGATCGTCCATTTTATGTGATCCCAAGTATTCATAAAAGTCAAATAATAGGCATACAAAATATGTAAGAAATGAATATTTTCATATTATATTCATATCATATCTTACCACTAGAAATATAGATGGCTATATGAACAACTTTTAAAAATTAAAGCGAATGAATGAATAGTGCTATTTTACGGTGTATTAAGTACGGATAAGTACCGATGAGGAATAATTCAAAAGTGGTGTAGGAGGAGGGAATATTTAATCTTCTTTCTGAAAAGATTTTCACTTCCTCAGATTTTCTCTAATTTTTTTTCAATTTTCCCTTTCTTCTTCTACTTGAAATTCATAATTTTGTAGGGGAAAAAAAATTGTGTCAAAAATAATTTGTCGTGATACGCAAAAAGAGCCAGTGTGATCAAGTTAGTATTTCATCAAACGGTCTCGTAAATCAACGCATCTGTCTCCAGTGCTTCAAGTCACGTGGTTGGAATGTGTACCACGTGATATATCGCCCCCATTAACCACGTGCGCATGCGCGACAATATATTACACCCTCTCATTCTGATTTATAATCGTGATCATGTTACCAAAAACTATAACATCTTCTCGGTAAGACAGGCAACTGGAAGAGTTGTTTGTGGGCATTAGTAGTCGAGGCGCTCCTACCGACGTGGTAGGTAACTATTTTATTCGTAGTTGCTATATATACCTCTACCCTCTGTTCCTCTATACTATTGTTGGTTCCCCTTAAACAGCGGAAATAGGTCAACCTATCTGCATTATTTTACATCATGACAATAATTGTTGGTTATAGTTTTGATTCAATCAGTTAGAGTTATATTTTTACTAGGTTGGGTAGGTTAGGTTGGCTAGGTTAGTGATATTAGGTTGAATTAGCTTAATTCAGGTTGATTCAGGTTACGCGGAGTTACTAAAACTAAAAAACCACAACAACGACAACTACAACAACTATAACTCTCGTGTGTGCTACAAACGGGCGGACTGGAAGAAAATAGCCCAGGTGGGGGAAATCGGAACGCCGAGAGAAAAAAGTATGAAGAAAATGCACGGCTGAGCGATGGAATAATTACCATTTTGAAAAACAAACAAAAACAAAACGTGATCTGTGAATCCTGTGAGGTTGCAAACGTCAACACAAAATGCATTGTATTTTTATCAGATTCTCAAAATAATATGAAATTTCGATTCAGTATTCAACCTGTCTATTCCCATCTCCCAATAGCTACAAACTGTTCGGAGGTCCCAAACCAAGCGAGACAAGTTGGGGACCGGACCAGTCCAACTCTTATTACAACATACCCAAATAATAACAGGTAATCGCTTTTCGGCCTCAATGTCTCAACCGATGCAACAGAAATGAACTAATTCACTGAAAATTCTTTCTGGGACTTGTAATATTTTTGAGAAAAACCGAGAACTGAAAGAAGTGACATTACATTTGATAAAAACAACCGTTGTTAGGTATGGTACTCTACCATGCTGATGGGATGGCGCCACTTGACTCTTCAGAATCTCTCCTCAAGCAGCTACACGTGGTGTCCCGTCTTAGCGAAATGGTTATATAGTATTCGGTTCCACTATACATATAGAATGTTACGAACGACAGTCGTCCCTAGTAAGTAACAACAGCGGTGAGAGGTTTCGATACAGCAACTGATTTGATTTTAGCTCACCGTGAAGGTGGAACATTCTTGAACATCAGAAAAAAAGTGAAATATTAGTGAGGATTAAGCGAATGGAGAAACGAATGGAGACGACAAAGATGTAATACAAGAAACGCTGAGATAAAATTAGCTACACGTTATGATTATGTGAGTTAGTACAGCGTAATCGTTTTTACGAAACTTGGACTTTCATCTAATTACCGGTATTCAATTACATTGGGTTCATACGGTGCGCTATCTATTGGCGTCTGCGAGTTATTTGATGCTCATTGGCCGCTAGTTTTAGCGAGTATTTTGCAGGGATGTTGTTAGGGGTCCGAGGTGGGGCGGACGTCTCACCTTAGACCCCTTGGACCATGGACCCTCGGACCCTTGCGCTCCACTAATAATTCATCCTTCTTCAGAAATATATATTATATGTCGAGATACAAATGAACACACAATAAAATATTTTGCTGGGAGAAATCGCGAAAATAACTTCGAAAAAATCCATAGTGATTGAATTAATAAACCTAAAGTTGCTTGTGAATCGCAAAAATCACTTAAAAAATAGCCACAGTACAAAAAAATCACTGCGGGGCTCCATACCCCTTTTAGTGCGCGGGCGGCCATTTCATTCATGTAACCTGCCCCCCCCCCCCCCCCCCCCAACACACAGATCCTAACGATGTCCCTGATATTTTGTCGATACATTTTACATTCAGAACATGTATTCAGAATGCTTCGATCGACCATGTCAAGAGACCGAAGTGCACGACCGTTAATATTTAATATTCGGATATTCAAATTCGAACATTTGGGGTATGCAACAAGTACACATAGTTACCGTTTGGGGTAAGTAGATGAGGTTGTCTAATATACAGAGTTGACAGTCAATGACACATGCTAGTGAGTCGTCAGGTTACCTAATGGCCCCGGGTTCAGACCCCGACCCAGGTCGTTAGCGACACAACGAGCCGCATATGTGTGCAATAAGAGGGGATGTTCGCGCATACCACGGCAGCCAATTAGGGGTTGAAGTCGTTAGCAGTGAGAAGTCGGCACTTTAAACACTTCTCCGTGCTCTAATAGGGTATTGCTATGTGGGGTTGAAGTCTTTCCATCATTACATCATAATAATAGAACATTTAGTTGTGAGTTTTGGTTCGTTTTTATTTGTATATTGGATATTAAGAACAAATGATGAACTAACCGGGCTAAATTGGTAATTTTGAAAATAATTCTATATTAATTACTTCGTTGAACAAATACATTATGAAGAGAAATTGTATCAGAAACAATGCCATATTCATCTACAAATTTACAGCACTTGGAATAGGTAAAACATGACTATTTTGAATTCATTTTTGTGAAAAATCAAGTTCTTTCCGTTTTGAAATGAGTATATAATTATATCATGAGAACGGGTACTCACATTTTTTGGCATAATTCTATTCCCAATACCCTCACCTAAAAACATAACCAGAGGTTTGATTGAATTCAATCACGTTTATTATTTTAATTGTCCGTTGAATAATAAAAACGGGTGAAATTTGTAAGTTACACTTTGAATGTTGGGGGAATGACTGATAATTGATATAGGCCAACCTCAATATTCAGCCTGGTTAGCTTATCATTTGGTTACGAGTATTTCAAAACGAATCGACTGAAAGAAACTCATAATTTTTCCATCGTTGGGAAGTTAGATGGACTTTACGCAAGGGAGAACTTCTTCAACTTTCAGGGTAGAATACTGAAAAGTGTATAATTAATAATGTTGTAGATTGATATGTCGGTAAAGCTGTACGCGGGTGTGAGGGGAAATCTTCTTCCCCTTAAAATACTATAAGACCTTTTAATAGCGCCAATTTGTAACCGAGCAGTTAAATTTGTACTGTGAATATTTGAATATTTTCATTTTTGAACACTTTTTTATCCGAACAGTTTTGTATTCGAACAGTTTTTTATTTTTACTCTTTATTATTCGATTTTTTTTTCTTCGAACACTTTTTTTCCGAACAGTTAATGCACTCCATACAGAAAAGTGTCAGTACAGAAAAGTGTCATGTATAGTATACAGAACCTTGTTTCTTCTTCTCCTATTCCCGCATGTTCTCACCGTCACTCCATGTACTTCCACAGCAATGAAGAATAAATAAATAAACAATTTAATTGGCTATAAATTAATTAATTACTTTCTCATTATTACTGGTCGATATCTGAGCTAACGTCCATCGTAGCTGATCGTATACAGGTAGAGAAGGATAAGGGTTTAATTACAATTGTGATTCAAGTACTTTTCCAAAGCTATTACAAAACATTGGTCATTACACGGTAATTCAACTATCTTATTTCAATTTTTGACCATCCCTTTAAATCAAGATGCTACCATGCAATGATAAGTGTGAATAAAAAAGGGATGAGCACATTTTTTTGTAAATTCATTAAAGTCTGTGATTCATTTGATTGTTTTTACTTTTCTTGAATTTATGATAAGATTGAATGATGGATCGCGTCGAGCTTACAATCGGTCTATACAGAGGATGTTTATCTGTTCGTTTGTTTTGTAGGCGCTCCATAGGTCACAAGATGCGCTCCACGGTTCACAAGATGCGCTCCACGGTTCACAAGATGCGCTCCATGAGTCACAAGATGCGCTCCATGGGTTACAAGATGCGCTCCATGGGTTGCAAGATGCGCTCCATGAGCTACAAGATGCGCTCCATGAGCTACAAGATGCGCTCCATGGGTCACAAGATGCGCTCCATGAGCTACAAGATGCGGTCCATGAGTCGCAAGGTGTGCTCCATGGGTTATAAGATGTGCTCCATAGGTCACAAGATGCGCTCCATGGGTCACAAGATGCGCTCCATGGGTTATAAGATGCGCTCCATGATCCACAAGATGTGCTCCACGGTTCAAAAGATGCGCTCAACAAGTCACAAAGCAAACCAAATCTACGTCACGAACTTTTATCTGGGAACTACTTATCTTCTACGTTCTTGGACGAGTATAGACCTATAGTTGAGGACGTACGCCCGCCAATAAATCAGTAGAGTAGAAGTTGATCTACATCGAATATTCAAATTTATATCAGTTAAAAATAACTAATGAAAAAAAAAGAAATAAAAATGATTTTGAGTTGTCGGGTAACAATGTCCGACATATTAATTGACAAGTTTGATGGAACTCGGATGAACGCTTTCTAAAGTGTGTAGATTCTACAAAATTTGACATGAATATCTCTCTCATCTCATCTTATAGAAGCAAAAAGCATCTTAAAAGTATAATGTTATGTTGTGTACATTTTCATATTATATAATATAGGTCTATATCTCTCATTTCACAATAGCAAATGGCATCTTGTAGCATATTTTCCGGGTACTTGCTCAACTACCCCTTTTTACCAATTGCTCAATCGGGTACGTTGCACCCAACTGATTTTTCATTTTCAAGGAGACCGCTACTAGCACCTAGATGGCAGTGAATTGTGAAGTTTTTAATAAGCGCTATGACCATGATCACCGTCATAAAACCACCAACATCAAACTCACAATATCAATTAAACTGATACTTCTAATTAGATACCAGAATTCCTAATAAATTACTGCAAAATCCAAGGTTCGTTGAATATGCTCAACACTTTGTCTACAAAAAACATAAATTTTTTCTATAACAATAGAATATACTAATAAAAGAATGAAAATTACCACGGATGTAATAAAGAAATATGGCCGCCTGTTATCACGGCCAGTTGGACGTTGGTTATCACATCATGCCATCTAAGCCCTCTATGATACTCGTCACGCTACTTCACGACTTGCCTGCACGCACTCTGTGGAGAGATAAGAGAAGCTGAAGGGTGAGGGGGAGGAGATTTATAGAGGGGTGGAATCGGGAGTATAACATCTTAATTCAATTTAACGAGGAGAACGCAATAGGGAAGAGTGTGTTTGAATGAGCGAGCAATGTAGTGGATATTATCATTCTATAATATTCTCATATTAAATTAGATTGGATTAGATTATACATTTCAAATTAATTTTATATCAATAATTCAATTAGAATACAATATTATTTGTAATTTCCTTGATTATATTATTGCTATGACAATGATTAGCAGTTTCTTAAAAAAACATCACTCGCATATATAGATTATTTTCGGAAAATGATTTTTTCAAAGTCGTTTCGTTTTCCATTCGTTTCCATTTCGAATGTATCAAATATGAAAAAAGGAGAACAAAATGAAAAAATATTATTATTTTGTTGTACTTTTATATAATTTTAGTAAATTCCATCTTTAAAAAACACAGTAAAATAAATGACCATTGAAAATGGTCAACATCATCATAGTAACCATGGTGACAAGGTCTCCGGTTCGATTCCCATCTCTACACGACCTGCCCAACATCTAATGTCCATAAAATGATAATAGTCTACTCTAAGTGATTGTCGTATCATTATATCATTATATCATTCCCTTCACCGTAATTACACCGATCATTACGATAAACTCATGAAGGTCCAAAACCCACGCTCGCCAACACTATCAAATACAACGAGATTCACGATCAAACCTTCAGTTGACATTAGTCGGTTGTTTTATGTCTCCTTGTCACCGAGTTCGAAACCCACGCTCGATTGCTCGGGTGTTCGCCGCCGTGAAGCCCATTAGCCGGTGTTAATGTCAACGGTGTTGGTTATAAACATTGGTTTATTGTTTTTAGAGTTTTTTTCTCTCTCTCTCTCTCTCGCTAATGGGATGGTCAGTCGACGTGTCACCTCTCTCTCTCTCTCTCTCTCACTCCCTGCCCACCTGTCCTCTACCCCCCCCCCCCTCAATGTGCCCACCAGTTGGATCTGGTGATGACTCTATCGCCACAGTAACTCATAGCGGACGAATTGAGAATAGTCGATATATTTATGATGTCGGATCTAGGATGATCAATAAAATTGAGGACCGATTTAAAATTCTGGGTTTTGATTTAGAGTCTTGTGGAGATTTAAATAAAGATTGTTATACAGTAAGTGTTTTACCAATTGGATCTTGTGTATATTGACTCTTTGAAATAATAACTGGAAATTTGAAGTTGTAGATATTATTGTTATATCGTTATTGTACAAAATACTTGAACCTTCGAAAGAAAAAGATTGTCTTAACGTTTTAATATCAAACTCCCATATCACTATTATATTTGTACACTTGTGGTGTTTTAAAATACTTAGAAAACGCGTTATGTGTTTCCGCGTTGATGGATGAACTGAAAGAGTGAAATTGAATTCTTTCAAACCTTCTCAGAAATGTTGCAACCGATTGCGCCTCAATACTATAGCATATCGAATTAGATGATGACACTCAGGCATGCCAAGTTTCAATTGAATTTGAATTTTCTTTCGACCAGTAGAGCGCGAACAAAAAAACAAAAAAACAACAAGAACATGTACTTTTTTCGAGTCATGAGACAGCGAGTCTTCGCTTCGCTCATCCAATCATCATTTTTCGGGAAGAGAATTACAATAAAAAACGTAACTACGTCTTTCAAAATCGTTAGACCCCCGGAGTTGCATAGCGAGATTATATTTTGATCACAGTAGTTCTTACAATGATTCTGTACGCCCGTACGACCGTTATTTTCAATACAAGCATAGCACAGAGCAAAGTTATGGTTTGTTATAATGAGCTTATATCTAGTGACGTAACCCATTGTTGCAAGAGACAGATAACAATGTCCTCATGTGTTAGTTCTCCAGTTCGCGTCGCTATGGTAACGATTGTCCGTTATTTGTTACTCCAAACTAGTGTCAGTCGGTGGAACTTAAATAGGATCTAGTACTCATAAACCTCTTGGAAAAACAGGTGCACAGTTCATGAAATGAGAAGGTATTTGAATTTTAAATTCAAATTATTGGTGCCGAATTCACACAAATATTGTTTTTATGACCACATCGCTATAATATTATATTACATTTTCTTCATCGAAATTCTTCAGATTAGTTTCTTGCAAGAGTGGAAATAAATATATGAAATTATTGTATCTATTTCATGCATTTCAGTTTTTGATTTTGCAAAATAACTTCTAAAACAAACAGTTAACACTTCGATAGGTTTGAGTTTGACCGAACGCTACACTTGGTAGACGTGACAGCGTGACAGCGTGACAGCGTGATGACGCGTGGGTCGAGACAGCTAGGACAGGTTACGGGCGTCGCGCGCATATCAATTAGATCGACTAATTTATCAATGTGGTATACGAGGCAACGGAAGTGTAACATGTTTCCAATGTAAGAGAGAGGGAAAGAAAGAGAGAGAGAGAGAGAGAGAGAGAGAGAGAGAGAGAGAGAGAGAGAGAGAGAGAGAGAGAGAGAGAGAGAGAGAGAGAGCTGAGATAGATGAGAGAGAGAGAGAGACAGAATGAGATGGAAAGAGAGAGAGAGAGAGAGAGAGAGAGAAAGAGAGAGAGAGAGAAAGAGAGAGAGAGAGAGAGAGAGAGAGGGAGACTGCATGTATACGCTGATCTCGAAGACAATTAATTATATATCGAGCTTGTGATGGATAGAGGAGTGACGTCACGTGTACAGATGCTGGAGATCGTGAGTTCGAGTCTCACCTTGATAGCAAGTTTAGAATTCACACCAAGCTATTTGATCGATTCTACAAAATCTCAACAAATATTGTCTTGATCCATTTCATGGTAATTTATATACTGCTATGGTTTCCCGTGGATTTCCTCGGTATCAAAGCGAACACTGGAATGGTAACCTTATATCAGTCCATGACCGTCTCCTTTTCATCATTCCATCAGTACATTGGTCTGAAAACCGTGCACGTACAGTACAAATTCCAAATTACATATAATGTGCGAAACACAGTTAATTATTAATCCGGACACAAAAACCAAGCATTATTTATTCATTCATTATAATTTGTACGGCTATGAACCAGAGGTTACTTGAAAAATGTCGAGTGGCAGTTGATTATGTAATCCTCAGATCGGTTTATAATGATTGATTACTGAAATCGTGAATAATAAATACGTGTATAAGCTTCTGTAATCGTTAATCGTATCAACCGTTACCATGGCATCACAGAGAAGTGGTGTCTATCAACGATTGTGATTGGTTAATACCAGCTAGGGGACATTGTTGTCAGTCTCTTTCAACTTTGAGTGACTTCACTAGGACAAGCATGCAGATGATGATGTTAAAACCACTATCTGTTCACATCTATAAGTGGAGTATGTAGGCTTATATGTACATTGTCTAATAATGCGTTTTAATGCGATTTAATGAGTTTTAGACCCAGTTTTACGAATAGTGGATTAAACAATAGTTAGCGGATTAACTTGTTATCGCCCTTAGTTATGTATTATTCTCGTACTTCAACTAATACTTAGCGGATTACTACTTAACTGTAAGAATTCGTAAAATTTGGTCTAATGTCAATACATTTTCGTTAGGATGCATTTTTAGGGACGCCTGAAGTGTGTATACAGGAATGAAGTCGACTCGGTTGTGTGACATGGGTTTGGGTGTCCAACCTTACCAGAACCCTAACCATATTTTACAACCATCCATTCGTAAGTACCCGAAGCCCATGTCACACGACCGATTCGACTTTATTCCGCTATACGCTCTTCAGCGTCCCCCATTTTGATGTTGATTTCTCGACCACTTTATGTGATTGCAACCGCGTACTTCCATTATATGCTGGGGCTTAGTGCGTATAAGTTTTCTTCATTGTTCATTTTAGTTTAGTTTGAAAAGCCACTCCATGTAACAACAAGTGTACCATTCAAAATGTCTAGAATATTCTTTCTGTAACTTGTTCTGGTGAATTCTAATTGTTGTTTTATAATAATGCAGCAGAATGTGTAATTTTGTTAGATATACGGAGTATTTCGCAATGCCAGTTCACGTCCACGTGTCTCTTCAGTTGAGGTGAACATGTTTCAACAACAACATGGAAAGTGGACGGTAGTTTTATAGTTAATTGCTTCAAATTTAAAACATTTCGCATTTTAATTAATGGTAATTTAGGATTTTATCACCGTTTTTGCCGCCATAAATAACGTGTGCATTCGAATAATATAGAGGACTTAATTTAGAGTTGATTTAGAATCAGATATGAAAAGTTTTAATGAAACATTTATACAAATATATTATTCTTATATTATTATATGAATAAAAGTTCTCACTTTAGTTTATACTTCGAAGTGGAAAATTGAAGATGGGAGATAAGGTGAATGTTGGTGGGAAGGTTAAGAGAAATTGGAGTAGAAGAGAAATTTGGAGTAGACGAAATAATATACCATCTCTCTCTTCAAATGGATGGTGTTTGTAGAATGGAAAGAATGAAAAAGCGGAAATGAAGTATAGTAAATGGACGGCATGCACAGAGTTCAGAGTTAGAGTTAGTTCACCGTATAGATCTGGTGTCACGTCAGCTTCCTCCTGTCCCTATTCTGATTATTAGTTATATGGGATGAGAAGAAACAATTCTCATCCCCATTCTGATTATTAGTTATATGGGATGAGGAGAAACAAATCTCCAGAAAAAAACTTCTGTCAAGTAGCAAATGCCCAACAATCGTTCCCATATAGCAATGCAGCGAACCAGTCGGACTAACAAACATTCTGCCACTCTCGGTAGCTCAATCAGCTGAGGCACCGCTTCAGAAACTGACGTCACCGTTGGGCGTGGGTTCCAATCCCGCATAAGGCATGGATTTTTGTAAACGTCCTGTCACCTATCATCACTTCATAGTTTCATTATCACCCACTCATTCGTACCCCCGTATAACCTAGCTGTTTACGGGGTCGTCAAGCAAACAGTAATCAATAATCATCAAACATGCTGATTGGTTAGTTTCAATTGGTGAACATTGTTCTCTCTCTCACAATAATGAGCGACGTACTGTGTTTAATTTCCATATATTTATTGAAAAAATTACTTGAAAATTACATTTTATAAATATAAAATTGGGGAATTGCGGACGAAGAAGATTTCTGAGAGGGAAAAAGGCGAAGAAGTTTCAAAGGTAATGTGGATAAAGATGAAAACGATCGGAGAATCATGTTTTCTCCAATGGACGATGGAATTGTCCTCATTATCTTCAGACTAATCAGTCCGAAAATTACGATGTGTTCATGTCGAATTAAATTATAATCAATGCATTCATTTTGGGGTCGTAAGATCGCCTTTGTGGTTAACCCATCCGAATTCCTACCTCATTACCTATCAGCTTTAGTTGAGGTTAAATATGGTATTTGTTTCAAAAGGTATAACATTTAGCAAATACATTATTTTTATATGCCAATTTGTTGATATTTAATCTAATTATTTGTTGTGGTTCATATTGTAACTATAATAACAATATAAATGAACAGGAGTCACTACCTACCAACCAATTATAAACAGTAATTGATATTTTCCCCAACTAAACTAAAAGCTTTATTAATCGAGCGTTTAATTGATGACACCGCTCATAATCTTCACCTGCCGTTTAATTAGCGAATTAGAAGTTTTTATCCCAGCTCTCAGTCCGACCGCCTTATTTACTATCATCAATCCATACGTCCATTATCAGAACCGGCCCAACTAGAATTAACTCACTGGTAATTAGTAATTTATGCTAATTCGAAAAGTTACTGGAGTAGTCGAATGCATAAATATAAACCATTCGAATTTGTTCAAATATTTAGTCAAGGTAATGTTATAGTTTAACCGAAACCATTATAAGGTTTTCATTATTAGACGAGCTTTAGTGAGGATTCAATTTGACATACTGAAAAAAATTGGTGTTCGTTTTTTTTTTTTTTTTTTTTTTTTTTTATGTTTTTTTGTCGGTTCTCCACAGGTCAAACGGCTACATCTATCAACCTCAACCTTTTTTCAATATGGTTCCTCATCTAACTTAGATCTGTATAGTTTTCTGGCATTATCGGGAAGTAACTTTGTTTTTTATGAATTTAAGAAATTTCAAAAATTCATATAATATGACGAGAAAAAAAAAAAAAAAATCAAAAAGAATGAAATTTCGCGTGAAGTTGAATTACATTTTGGTACACATTTCTAAAAAATTTCAGCTTGATCGGGTCAGTCATTTTGAAGAAAAAACATAAAATGTACTAAATTGGTACCACTCGAAGCAGTTCTTAACCATTACTACCCATACTATTACTATCCGCTCGTCTAACAACGCATATGGCGTTTTCCTAGTTGTATTTTGAATTCAATAATAATAGGTCAATTAATTTGTTTTTTCACTATGAGAGAAGTTCCCATTATTTACTCTATTCATAAAGAACAGAAAGCCCTGAAAGTCAACAAGAGGTTTGAAGGATCCATTGTTATACCAAAACAGATTCAAACTATATCATTTTCTTCAACATTGCTAATTTAACCTCCACACGAAAATTGACTGAATTAATCTCCAGCGCTGAGTTGGACTTCTCCCCCCCCCTCACCTTACTGTCACTTGCTACAAGCAACAGGTAACGGCTGGGTAGACGAACAACCTGGGCACAGAAAGGGTTTCCATGTAACCAAGACAACCACGGCGCTAAACTTAAGAATGTCCAAAGAGCTACATCTACATTTGTCTCCTCGGTTTGCCTAGATGACAAGATCGATCGGCTGTCTCTTGTATTCGATAGTATAGGCGATCATATGTGTCGAACATCGATATTGTGGTGGGGCACTCTCGCCTTGGGCGGCCATATTAGATATAATGATGACCTCAGAATAAAAACGAGGAGAACGGGATAGGTGGATGACTTTTGAGGATGATATAATGATTTGATAGATAAGGAATTATGTGAAACACTGTGATATTTTTGAATTGACACGCTTTCGAGTGATTTTGAAAATGAAATCGAAATTCACAATGAATATCATTATTTTTTATCATTATAATTATATTCGCTACTTATGAGTTTACTATCTCCAGTGTATGTTATGAGTACGTGTAGGTTTGAGTCGATTATTCACTTTGGGGTGGTTTCATCGCCCTTGTGGTACCTCGTTCGAACGATCCTATACCTTGTCATACTTGGTCTTGCTGATGTGAATCGATAACTTTTCTTCATAGTTTCTATATTCAACAATATAATAGAGAAACACTAAAATGGTAGAACGAGAACTACTTTGATTCACAGACAATTTTATCAAGATTATAAACAATCACTTTGCAATTGCATATATCTGTTACTCTTATAGTCAAAGTACGTTGTATCAACCAAAGGTTGGAGAGAGAGAGAGAAAGAGAGAGAGAGAGAGAGAGAGAGAGAGAGAGAGAGAGAGAGAGAGAGAGAGAGAGAGAGAGAGAGAGAGGAAGGGAGAGTAAAAGAAATGTTCACTTCATAACAATGCCGACAAACGGTACCTCATAAACACAGTCCAATAAGAAACAATCAAATTATAAAACAATAAATGTACGGAACAGAATAAACATAACATAATAACAAAATAATGTGGAGAAAAAAGACAAATATTCAATCGATCATTCACTCTGTTTTACTCGATCAAGTATACGTCTAGAATCACAATAAGTTAATTCACAATAACATTCAAACTTTTAGGGAAATTTCAAGGCAAAATGTCACCGATTTTCAGATTTAACCCCTCGATTCACGCTCATGTTTCTTAGCTCTGGAGAGTCTGTATTAGGAATAATTATGATTCGCGTATTCATCAGCACGGTTTTTTCAATCAGTATAATTTAAGGATGATCTTATTATTGAGTAGGTTAAAACTTGTTATCATAAACCTCATCCTGGAAAATTATGATACTCTGTTAATACCCCAGATAGGCCTACAAATAAAGTGGTGATATTTGTATCTGTTCTTGTAGACAATTTTCTTTTGTATATGCAAGCAAATCATTTTTTAAAACATCAGTCATTATACACTCCATACACTACTCAGAAACGTTCATCTCATATAATTCGAACTTCTCATTTTATTTTATTTTTCTTAAAATTATTTGTATGTTTAAGTGATTATTATTCGGTAGTAACTAGCTAACGAACCCGACAACGGTTCTTATATATTATAATTTCACACCATTGTGCTCTTGGAGAGTTCACACTTCACAGAATCAGCCATCCACCGAAAAGAATCTAGTAAGTTATCCACGAAGAATATAAAAACTGCATGTAAAAGGGAAGGTTCCAAGATTATATAAGATATAAACATAGCATATAATTACTAGCAAGGAGGGAAATGATTGCTCAACATTGTTTTTACATGCATTTTTGATATAATAATCATCTAAAAGGGTATATATGCCTATATATACTTGTATCCACGCAAGAAGGAGATTGTCTAGCAACATTACACAAATTTGAATATTTTATTTGTACCGCGGTGGTGTATTTAGTGTACTATGATTGGGACATATTACTTAGAATTAGAAATAAGTTCACATCGTTCAAAAGAGAGAAATCTTCAAAGTTACAGCAACATATACTATGTGCTGTGGATAACGCCCAAAGGGTTGCTGCAAGAAGGGTATTGGGGAGAGAGAAGCGCTGGAAGATTATCAGGAACGATAAGGATGTGGTTGAAAAAGTTATAGAAAGACCTAGTAAAATGATTGAGGAAATGGGATGGGAAAATTTGGCGAAACGAAGACAAATAGAAAGAATGTACAATTTTGTTAGAGTCAAGAATGAATATACAGGATGGGATGAATTAAGCATTATAATTGGAAAGTTATAGCAAAGAAGTACAAGAGGAGGGCTAAGAATGGAAGAGGAAAAAGTGGATAGAGAAGTAGGTGAATATGGATCCATACAAAGAACGACGCGGAAATGGAATTAATTGGAAGAAGATATCAAGAATACAACGAAGATCAGTGATTTAAGAAGAGAGCTAAGAAAAAAATAACAAAGTATAATTTTATCGAGTATGTTTGATTGTAATTTCATTAGGTACAGTAACCATTACCACCTATTTTATGAACAATCTGTAATGAATAAATAAAATATGTAAATATGTAAATATATAATCACCGGAGTTTTTGTTCAATTATTGTTTAGTTGGTAGACGAACTTCATCTTCCGTGGATACAAGTGTACAAGGATTCGATTGAAGAGGTGACGGAGACCTATATGACTTACATGAAAACAGCAATATCAAATGTTCAGTACGTTGTTAAAACAATAGTTAGGAAAATGAATACTGTTTTAATGCATCTGGTATGCCGTAATGCTTGGCACTATGACGTAATCACTGTATTAATCCTAATCGTTTATATGGCTCCTTCAAGTAACAAGCTACTTACAATCGCTATATACCTATGTTGGGTTATATGGGAGCTTTCCTATGTCAACAATATGTGACATCACTTGAAATGAGCCTATAATTCGCTCGCATATGTCGTATAATATGACCTTATTTTATGCACCATTCATATTATATAATATAATATATTTATATATGTATATATATATATATATATAAATATACATATGATACGTCGGGTATTTTCTAGTGATAATAATACCCGTCCTATCAACATCACGTGCTGTGCGTTTCAACAGAATATATATATATATATATATATATATATATATATATATATATATATATATATATATATATTTTGCGAATTCAAAGTTTTGCATCAATCGTTACTATAACTATAGCGAAATTGTAAACTGCATGGCAAAGTTTGTGTTCAGTAAGTATCTGTAGGTGGACATTGTTGCATGTTTCTTTCGAGTTTCAACAATGAGTGACGTAAGCCAAGAGAAGCATTATTGGAGAACACAATTTCGTTGATATTGTTGTCAATTTCATTCACTCGATCTACGTCATATTCTCTTGATGAAGAATATTTCCGTGGGTATTAAAAAAAAATTAGGTATTACCGATTCTGTATAGAAACATGAACCGAATCGAGTAATGTCTACGTCACGTCTCAGAAAGAGGGCCTGGTTCTGGAGGACATTGAATGAGTTATTCTAATCTCTGAAATTGAGACTGACTCTCAACTACTCTATAAAATTAGGAAGATTAATATCTTCATTATTCGTTAAAATTAGTTTAATTGTTGTGATAACCTGTAACTAAGCAGATGAAACGTACACTTCTTCTCGTCTTCGAAACAAAACCAGTGTCTTGTTTTCTCCTCCGATCATACTTATGTCCCATGTTTGTATAAATATTCGAATGTTTTTTAATTGTCTCCCCACCGCCCACCCAAATGTGTGCTATGTGAACTGTAGTAACATTGTCGGAACGAAGAAGGGATGGCGGTGCGGCGTGATAAGTGGTTCTCTGGCAAGTGTTGACTCAATTGACCGCGACAGATTTAGAAGGCTGTTTTCTCTTGTTGTGTGTGGATGTTTTCGATCGAATGAAATGGCTTTTTTATGCTTTATTCTTTTATACCGAACAAAATGCCGCTAGATGTTGTGTTAAAAGTCGGGGCCGGTGTGCTTGTGTTTTAAAGGAACAAGTTGAAAGGCGCCATACCACATGGCTAAAAAACCAATTTAGAATTAATTGTGGTTTTGGAAGAAATTTGTCAAAGATCACAATACAGAGTGATATTTTTGTGTGGGGAAGAGGAGTGCTTTTTATCTTTAAGGTGGTCTGGTTTCTGACGGAGCAGTCCGGTAATAAAAATGAAAATAGAACAACGAGAACCAAAATGTTCATGAAGAATCATCCCAAATTATAATATGATGTTGCTTGCAGATCATTCAGCCAACAACATTATTTTGAAAATAACTCTATATTTTTGTTCGCCTCACAATTTTGATGTTTTGACATTTTTAGAATTATCTTCAGAATATATATAATTATATATATTCTTTTTTGGATCAATTATTTTGAATCCTCTCTCTCTCTCTCTCGCTCTCTCTTTCTCTCTCGGTTTCTCTTCTAAACATTTTAAAGTGTTCAATGATTGTTCTCTATAGCTATCCATACTAATCAAATACCTTATCATTTTATACATCACATAGACCTACAAACTAATGACTATATAAAATGAACAAATGATCCTACAACACATTACATTATTTTTCTGATGTAATGGAACAAATGAACATTGAAATACGCCAATAAATGCTTCTGTCCGGTAGATCTCATTTCAAATATCTCTATACTTCCCTCAAACCAATTCACCTACATGAGCACTCATACTCCAATGTTTCAAAATGAAAGAATCTTGGAAATAATAATTACGAATCACAAATATAGCAATATCTATAATAAAACATAAACAATAATTGTGATTTTTATTGTTTTCCGTATATATAAAATAATAACAACATGAGTACAGTTCGCAGAGTCTAAGTGCTGCGGTGAGTTTATATAGTTTCCCAGGGCTTACATATCTCGTACAGTACTCGTTGCTAGGCAATAAACTGTTTGTTGCGATCCATTAGGCAGTGTAATTACATGTAGTAGGCTCTGAGCAACGAGGAGTTACCTCATGCTGACATGTCATTGTTGCGTATCAAGATGCGTTACGCCGCCTAACCTAACCCAAGTACATAACCCAATCTAACCTAGGACTTCACATTCTCATACTCGCAATTATCGTTAATATTTATCGTATCATCCCAGTATAGTTGGAGCCCGAATTATAAGCCACGGTCACAATTCAAAAGATATATATACCGGTATATATATATATATATATATATATATATATATATATATATATATATATATTTTGCTATATATAATGCTGCTTAACGACCCCACCAACAGCTAGGTTATACGGGGGTACGAATGAGCAGGTGATAATGAAAGATAAAGTGGTGATAGGTGAACGGACGTTTACAAAAACCCATGCCTTATGCGAGACTCGAACCCACGCCCAACGGTGACTTCAGTAACTACCGCTAGCGATAATTGACTTACCGGGACGGCTCAAAAAATATATAACAATAATTCGAGGGATTAACAACTCCTGAAATCAGGTGTACACTTGCCATGAAATCCCATTGAAATCCCCTTGAAATCCCTGAAATCACTTCAAATCCCCTTGAAATCAGTATGGAATTTCTTGAAATCCCATGAGATCTCTTGAAATCTCTGAAACCCACCTGAAATCAGGTGTACACCAAATTTGCGATTTATAAACCCTTCGCAATAATTCCAAATGTGAGCCTCACTCAGCATCATTACTTGAACAAGACGTTACCTATTTAATATGACGTTATGACGTTAATATGACGTTACCCATAGAGAAAATAAGTATGTATAATTTTATTAAATACATAACTATTCATAGGGATTACTGTATTAACCAGCCTTCAGAATGTGTCAAGAGAATATCGATTTTAATTTATTCGAAAAGTTTATAAAAAAAAATGGTCAAGAAATGATTATATAAGTTGGTCATGAAGGATTTAAGAAATGTTGTAAACACATGTGTGATCGTTCCCATGAATTGTTTACTGATCTACGGAATGACAATTTTCATATTAGAGTAAATACAGGAAATATTTTGATTTGATTAACCCAAGTGACAATGTTTGTATAAGTATTTACTCTCAATTTAATTTGTCCTTATTCTTATATACTACATTATATTATTGTAAGAGTCTTTTGGATGAAAAATTAAATAAATGGAATGAAATAATGCGAAGCATTGACGTTGAGAGATCATAATTTGTTCGTGAACATAATTTCTCCTGATATCGGTCCACCGACAATAATTATAGAATTCCAGATCTGTTGTTTTCCCTACACCAAGCTGTAGAAGTTGAAATACAATATGCACTAACAATCCTAATTTTCATCATAACTAAATATAAATCTTGTTGTAAATTCATGATTTCACATTAAAATAATCTGATAAAATCGAAAGATCAGACTGCAAAGTCAATTCCCGTGCCTTCTGATAGAACTAAAAGTATGTTCGAAAAGCTTTCATTGTTGTTTTATGTACCATGTTTCCTTCCATGTTTACAATATATAAATCACCACCTACGAGTTCAGTTGCTAGTGCTCTGATCCGTCCAGTCTCTCAGATGATTGTGGTTCGATTCCCGTCATGGTTTACTCTCCTGACAGAGTGTTCCGTGGTTTTTATTAGTTGTTCTAGTGAAGACTGGGAAGACTATTCACAAACAGGCCACAGGGAAAAAACATCTTGGGTGTAGGCTTCTGTCAAGCGACGTCACCCATTGTTGAAAGAGACAACAATGTCCAACAATTGGAATTGGCTATAATCAGAATGCTTGGTAGTTCACCAGTTCACTTTGTTGCTATGGTAACGATTGTTGGGCATTTCTCATACTTGGCAGAAGCCTAATAATATCATTCCTCACTCCTCTTCCAATATACTTTATTCATCTTCAACCGACGGTAATGGAAATGAGTTATTATCACATTGCGTCGCTAAGCCAAATAAAATCGAACTATCAACGGCAGTATATATACATTATAATGTATCTTCGCTTCGTATATTTGCTTGTATGAATCTAATCTTATGCTCTCTGGATAAAGTATGATTAATTGCCACGTTATCTAAAAACCATGGAAAAGTTAGCAGTAAACAAACTAATTCTAAAATTTTGATACGAGAACACAATTTGAGAGACATTAATCCAGTTGGCGGGTACAGATTGCTCGTGCGCGCGCGAAGATGATTTGACAAAGGCGGACAAATGTAAAGTCCGGCAATGCGAATCCAGTTGGCGGGTACAGATTGCTCGTGCGCGCGCGAAGGTGATTTGACAAAGGCGGACAAATGTAAAGTCCGGCAATGCGAATCCAGTTGGCGGGTACAGATTGCTCGTGCGCCCGCGAAGATGATTTGACAAAGGCGGACAAATGTAAAGTCCGGCAATGCGAATCCAGTTGGCGGGTACAGATGTTCTCTACTTATTACAACAATGTGTGACATCACTCGAATCAGAGAATCTAAAACAGTATCATTTTTTTTTGTAATTTTTCATCAACTAGTTTTGAAAATAAAATTTTCAACTCAGGCACCGATCAAAGATTGATGGTTGTTGAGTTTGTATTGTTATACACTGCTACCAACACACAGATAAAACAACTGCAATATATCTTCCCCACCAACACTAAACTATCGACAGCTCGGAACCCCAGATAATTTTAATCAACACATGATAGGGACGTACGATCGTCGTTATACAATCAAGACAAGGCGTTAACTTTATATACGTGCAATACTGAAATATATTAGATCAGACTAATTCTATCGCGACTCAGTCGTTCTTGTGGCCGAAGTGGTTATATTTGCTCAACTATACGGCCTTGGATTCATAGTTGTTCTGGTAGACCATTTCGACTGAGGTTTCACTCGATTTCCACAGCCGCCTATAGCTCGCTGGCTGAGTCAATAATTCGGTCTAGACTTTCGAATTTGAGCTTGCAATTGTTTTGAATTTGAATCAGACTTTCGAATTTTATAATTTGCTGTCAAGTTTGGAGTGAATAATGTAATCTATATAAAATCAGCTCGTTCACATTCCCAAATAACCTAGATGTTAGTGGGGACTTTGAACAAATAATATTATACTTATTTCGTCGTTAGAATGGCATGAGTGGTCCTTGGAAGGAAAGGACTGAACCCAAATTGAGTTCGGTTGGTACAATTCTGACTGAGGTTTTAAGTGTTTTCCTCAGTCATGAAACTGAGTGACTATTGGAAACTGGAATGGCTCACAATGAACCTGTGTATTTCTTCCCCAAAAGGCGTGAAAAATACTGATAATATTTGAAGAGTATTTGAGATTTCTCAATTCACTTATATCTTTTGTATACGTATAACTTACAATCATACACTGCATGCTCATTATCATTCAATCGTTTTCCAGGAATATAACTGATTCAACAAGTTATAAATAGTAGACAGGCTACACTGAACAGTTCAGAGGACCAAGAATCAACAATCATTCTTGTCTAAAATAAAAATCTTGAAATTTTTTCTCGTAAAATTTTTATTTCATAAAAGTTCCCACAATCATCAAAGTGATCGAAAAAAAATATATAATGATTTCTCATTATTTAATAGCCACCGACTAACTCAACATCTGCATCTCTGCAATCGCCGTAAAGCCGTACAATATAATACGACCGACTTGCAATTGGCCCCACCCAAATCACATTTCATGCTATCTCATTTTATTAGTTTCTTAATTGAATTATCAGGTTCTCCTCTGATTTATATTACTATATAATGTGACGCTGTGTAGAGCATACGGCAATGATGCATATGTACGTCGTAATAAGACGTTACCGGTACATTAAAATACAGAACCAACCCTAGAGAGTGAGAGTGAGAGAGAGAGAGAGAGAGAGAGAGAGAGAGAGAGAGATAGAGAGAGAGGGAGAGAGAGAGAGAGAGGGAGAGAGAGAGAGAGAGAGGGAGAGAGAGGGAGAGAGAGAGGGAGAGAGAGAGAGAGAGAGAGAGAGAGGAGAGAGAGATAGAGAGAGAGAGAGAGAGAGAGAGAGAGAGAGAGAGAGAGAGAGAGAGAGAGAGAGAGAGGGAGAGAGAGGGGGAGAGAGAGAGAGAGAGAGAGAGAGAGAAAGAGAGGTGCAGTTGTGAAACTAAGAGTGAGATAGGACAGGAAATAGTGATTAAAAATCGTCGGATTCGTTTTTTCATTAATGATGCAAGAATAATTACTGATATCAATAAATTGGTCGAAAAAATGGGAGTTGAATGTTTTTAGGTTTTAATGATTATTTTATGACTTGGATTCGCAAAGGATCAGAGAATTGGATAGAAGGAGCAAGGATATGGATGTTGGCGGAAAGCGAGAGAGAACTGGAGAGAACTAGTTTGATGAAGAGAATGGTGAAGTGGTTCTTGCGGTGAAGAGAATGAAGAACTGGCAGAAAGCTGCTGGTGTTGCAGCATCCCTGGTCCAGAGATATCACTCATCTCATGGGAATTATATAATAGGAAAACGCAGCAGTTGTGTTGTTATATGAGGGAGATATGTATATATCGAATACCGTTATCAAACGTAACACATCGTATTGGTTTTGAAAGCAATACGCATACCTCATTCTTTCAATCATTTCGATTTCTCAATGTATCAAAGTTTTCGTTATTCGATCCATTCAACATATAGATTTACATAGACAAACTCTAATCTCAATATTTATTTTTCAACATGATCTCTATTTTCCAACATGATTGAAAAAAAATATATCAACCCAATTTCTTCAAAGTTATAGTGTAGTATTATGAAGTGTAGGCGTCGGAACAATATTAACATTTTGTAAATATTTCATTTCGGATACAATTGGAGACTTGAAAATTCTTCTCAATGGTATTATTATAAGGATAATCTAAAATTCCTGACCTTTTCCGAGAAAACGCTACACCGCTTTTTCTCAAAAACAATCCCAACACGTACTAGTTCTGGTGTGAGTTCAATGTACACAGAAAATTTCAAGTCAATTAATCACTCTGGCCCTATACACCACGTCACAAAAAACATCAGAACGAATCTCGATTTTTTCCGTATTTGAAATTGAATTTTTCGTTCTGCTCACATAAATGGGAAAATGATATATCCTTACATATTAATCAAAGCTATCAAGAAACCAAGCTACAAGTGTCAGCAATCGATCAAAAAACGATTGAAATGAGTATTGAATACAATAACAAAAGGCAGTGACATAATGGTTTGGAACTCAACGTGCATTTATAACTTTCCATTATATTCCATATTATAATAATGCCTATATCGACCATCCAACTACGCAGATGTCACTTTTTCCTAGCATAGAAGAATTTCACTTTCAATCTGAACTAATTTTCAAAAATATAATAAAATGAACATTTGTGTTCTCGTTCTCGTTCTTTGGAACGAGAATATTCGAAACATTTATATCGCCATTTACCATTCACCGTTTATTATACTCATTTTTATCTCGTATAAGGCAACCCACCCCAAATAACCAAGCCGTTGATGGGGTCATTCAGCCAACAATAATAGCAATATGCCTGACTATTTTCTGTCCCATCTTCTCTAAATAAATTCACATCATAAATTATAACCTCACCACATCCATCTAACCGGCCACCTAGACCTAATCCATGTTTATTTTCCATCCACTTCCAAGATAGATCTTCAATAAACTCAAAATCATGTTCATCTATTTTATTATCCTCCTATCACAAACACCATTAAAGATTCATCTCCTACCTCAGGAAGCTGGGATAGCGTCAATCTAATCTCCCGATCTCGATATTAGACTATTACACCTCGGCCCGAGCCCAAAGAACCCTATAATTCACTGATAACTATCAGTGGAAATGTCACCTTCACTCTTAATAGGGTTTGTTTGTAACAGGTAAGAGGTCGCCATAGTAACTTATATAATATGCCTTCTGTCACGGCCTTCTAGATGTTTATCGAGACCCGGAAAACCTTTCCATTGGATTGAGCCGTCTCATCACGGTGGCCGTGTTTTTTTTTTTCTACCCTTATATACTTGTGTTCACGTAAGGATGAGGGTTGTCTACCAATATGATGATGGTGAAAATATCGATAGTAATTATGTAGAGAGACTCACTATACAATTTAATTTTTATTTTATTAATGGTGCTTTATGAGGACCACATCAATTCAGCTAGGTTGAGGGAACGATTTCGACCGAAAAAGCTGGTGGTATAGCGCTGCCATAGAGTAATCAGTAATGAAGTAATTAAAAACCTCTTTAATCTATGGTGTTACGATGAAGAAATGGTGGAAAGACGATGACAGGAACCCATACCTTATGGGGAAGTCGATTTTTCGCCGACTTGAAGTGTATATCAACTGAATGAGTAATGGAGGGCTCAGTGATATAAAATGATTATAATATCAAATAATAATTGGAGTAATTGAAATACAAAAAATATATGATTTTGTTGAAAAATGTATTTGTGTTTCTGATAGAAAATCGAGCACTGAAAAATTATTGACTCTCAAAATACGTCATAAATATAAATATAAAACGATGATTTTGTGTTTGATGTGTTGGTTGACTTGTCCCAACTCTCGTGGATATAAGTATATACAGCGACCGGGCTCCACCCTTATTATTGGCATTGTTATACTCTCTCTCTTGTTTCTTGGTGATA
Source organism: Brachyptera putata (assembly GCA_907164805.1). Classification (NCBI taxonomy): domain Eukaryota; kingdom Metazoa; phylum Arthropoda; class Insecta; order Plecoptera; family Taeniopterygidae; genus Brachyptera; species Brachyptera putata. Next base: position 10,302,223 of record OU015472.1, read on the forward strand.
AACTGTTCCCTTCTTGGCGACTTGGAGTTGTGACTTCCGGTTGCCGATTCAACACCCCTATCCCCCACCCCTGTCGCCACCTTCCCCCCCCCCCCCTGTGCCCTTGTTAGTAATTCTGTCGCACGGCATATTGCATGGTTGGCAATAGTGAGGGTCAACTCATTGTTGTTGTAGGCTTTCAGAACCGCAATTAAGAGGTTAAATAATATTATTAGTACTTATAGGCATATAGAGAGAATGTCATTTTATTGTGACGGCTGTCCGCAATAGCGGGATACCAAGATGGTACAGCGTAAAAATCAATACATTAGTACAATGGTTTTACAAAATTGATACAAAATTGATTACAAAAAATCCTGAAATATTATAAAATTAATTTAATCAAAGGTATATAACAAAAGTATGAAAGTGAAAGAAGATATTATTAAGATTATTTAAAAATTGAAATTATTTGAAAGGATATAAATGGTGCTGTAAAAGACCTACTGAATTTATCAAAACTGAAAGTACAATACTTCTTAATATCACCTTCCTTGGGATGTTGTATGTATTGAGAAAAGTTGATAAAAATGCAGGAACTGTGCCACGAGCTCCTACCATTAATCCCACTACATCCCAGTACTTGGCATCAATTAGGTATTTATTTGACAAATCCTTGATGCATGGAATGTAGTGTTGTCTCTTCTCGGTGTTTACATGAGATGGTTGGTCATATTCAGTTTCGTATCGTATAGTTTTTGTATATATTTTGAATATTTTTGTTGTCATATTTTCATATTATTTCTACTATCTCAGATTCATTGGTTTTTAATATGTTTATGTTCATTCCATATAGTTTATTCAAATATTTGTATGTCTTCTCAATTTTATTAATTAGACCTATACTATATATTTTTCAATATTTTGAATATATTTTTCAAGTTAAAATCAAACTCTCATGTTTTGAAAACTTATTTTATGGTAGGTTTTCATTCTCTGTCTAATGAAGGGCAGAATATTATCCTTCAAAATTATCAATTATTGAATACCTCATGTCCAATATTTGAATAACCTCATAGTTCTATTAAAAAAATAGAAAAATATATATTTTTCTATTCTATCAATTACGTTCTTACTGACTGTGATTAAGATCATATAAAATGATCTATTTAATCATATTTGTCGATTTATCACTGATCGAAATGAATAAATCAAATCATGAATGAATTATAGTTCACGTTTCATTATCAGATTCCTATAGTTATATCCCTTGAAAGAACGGTAAGAACAGCGTCAGTTGACCGCAATGTCGTAGCGGCCACTGCAGTCACACTGACCGCCACACGCTCGTGGCACGTCCTCGGACTCTAGCTGCCACATGAGGCAGGCGACACATCTAGCTAGCTGCCACAGATCATCAATTTCAGTCACTAAGAACCAGCCAGATCACTATACAGCATCCTGGATTACAACTAAAGTATTCCTAATACAGACTCTGAGCTAAGAATCATCAGGGCGAACTTTTTATTTTTTTAATACCATCGAAACTTGATACGAAATCATTGTTTCCCAATTAAGGCTATGGATGAAAGATGATATCGTTCGATCGGGGCAACACAAGGGCGATCTCACCATCCTTTCAGTTGTGCATGGTGAATCAAGTTCAAATTATTCAATGAATTGAATTGTTATAATCCTCAACTATTTCTTGATAGAAAAGAGTACGATTTTTATCATCATCTGTTCCACAAAGACGACTTCAGCATAGGCAAAACAAATGCTTCGCGTAAAAATTAGTTGAAAGTAAGAAGATTATAGATTATAAAGTATATATAATGCCGCCCTCGGTAGCTCAGTCAGCTGAGGCACTGCTTCAAAAACTGAAGTTGGGCGTGGGTTTGAGTCCCGCATGAGGCATGGGTTTTTGTAAACATCCTTTCACTTTATCACCATTTTCATAATTTCATAATCATCTACTCATTCGTACCCCCGTATAACCTAGCTGTTGGTGGGGTCGTTAAGCAAACAATAATCATCATCATAAAGTATATAATTTCAACTATACTTTGAATGCGTAATGGAATATATAAGAAAGTAATGTAAATTGTATCGCGGTAAAAGTGAATTTTTGGTTTTCAATATAATTATGAAATGTTGCACAGTGTTCTGGAACATGTTGCTTATCCATCGGTGAGATAGTTATAATCCAAGATATCACGATGCATTCACGAAGGATGGAGGTCTCGTATCACAATATACTGTGATTGTTTTCCATCCCAATAACTTAAAGGACATACCAACCGTGAAACTAGATTTCAATTATTAATGACGATATTTATTGCTCTAATTTTAAAGAAAACTAGTTGGCCTATTCATCATCTCAATTCCAGAAATTACATCTTGTCTCTCAGAGACTCGTGAGTCATGACGTGGTCATTACCGATTCTGTAAAGAAACATACACAGAATCGAGTGATATCTACGAGCCAGGTCCTGAAGGTCCAATTAATAAATTAGCATTTCTGAATTTGAGATGTTGATATATAGTAATTAGGGAGATGCATATTGTCACTATTCATTAAAATCCAGTCTGAGTATTGTGGTGTTCTGTGAATTATAAATCATGTATATTCATCACAAAAGTGAAAACGGAAAATGTGACTCTCATGGATGAAAATCGTAATTCAATTCAATGATACGATCGATACTATAATATGATTATTATGAATTTCAATTGATTGATAATTAAATCCGATAATTTTAGAAAAATCCACAAATATAATTGCTGGAACTTTGGTTAATGTCGTAATCTAATGATGTAACGCTTTCTTAAGACAAAGTTACGTTTCTTACAGTAAACCTCGTCCTGACAAATGAAAATATTCTCAAAATATCAATAGGACATACAAATATCCAACTCTCAAATGATATAATATATATCTAATGATATCTGTAATATATCTCATATGATATTCTGAAGGTGGAGTTACGTTACTTTGCAGTAAATCTGAAAAATATAAATTTTTAAAATATCGATCCCCATAAAAACATAATGTGTCGGTATACATATATACATATACATATACATATACATATACTGTATACATATACAGATATAATATATATCTAATGATATCTGTAATATATCTCATATGATATTCTGAAGGTGGAGTTACGTTACTTTGCAGTAAATCTTAAAAAAAAATATTTTTGAAATATCAATCCCCATAAAAACATAATGTGTCGGTATACGGTCTTCAATTCTTTCCTATAGATACAAGAACACTCCTGAATCGTGACTTTCGTGACACTTCGACAATGACTATAATTTCCGACATTTTTATTTACTTTTCGTTAAGATTAAATGCTTTATTATTGAATTCCTCAGGCAGTGTCTTTGCTTCTATGACGTCAGTCGTGTCTCAATGCCCTGATAGATTATTGTCAAGTCCTTGCCTAAGAAGCGAATGCCTGCTGTCATTGCCTAAACGACAGTAGCGCGCGTAGCGGCTTATATTGGATGCAGCTAATAAATCGGTCCTATCAAAGAAGAAATTACAGTTAACGTATTTAACAGAATTCCATTGCATGTTCATTATATTGGTTTGATTATAAGTTTTAATTGATTTTAGCTTCCTGGATTTCATCGGTGTGTTTGTGATGTGTATATGTATATCTATGGCACGTTCTCGCATATTTATTATTCTTTTATGTAGGGAGGAATAAAGTATCGAAGAAAAATAAGATAATTGTCGAAAAGATGATTGGACATTCTTTCCGCCATTATAACACTTACTGTTTGTATTTTTCATTTTTCCGTAAATTATTTGTATACTGAGAAAACGTAAGATATGCATTGTACTATAAGCGGTATAGAAACATTTATATGAAATGTTAAAAAAAGCTATTCACACACATTTTGATTTTGAAACTTCCGTGTCAAAGCCTTCTTGTTTTATGCATTGAATATTTCAATTGATTCACGATTTGATTGGTCAAACCAGCTATTGCCATTCTCAATATTTATCTCTGGAAATTCTTATGAAGATTTTCAAAATGTCGAAATGTTTTTTCTCAGAACTCGTTCAACTTATTGCACCTCGAAACTACACAAGTATCGAGTCAAATCATGACATATGCACATGACATATGCAAATTTCATCAAAATTAGTGTCTTCATTTGACTTGTGGTGCGCACACGAAAAACAATTCGGTTCTTTCAAATACGGGATGAGTATAGAACTGAGCCTTCGCTTTTGCACATCAAATAATATTCACAATGAACATATTTACATATTGTATTTACTCATTACAGATTGTTCATAGAACAGGTGATAATGGTTACTATACCTAATGAAATTACAATCAAACATACTCGATAAAATTATACTTTATTTTTTTCTTAGCTCTCTTCTTAAATCACCAATCTTCGTTATATTCTTGATATCTTCTTCCAATTCATTCCATTCCAAATCCAAATTACATTCCAAATTCATTTATTCCAAATCAATTACACTGAAAATCTAAAATTGTTCATTTATTCTGGATTTAATAGATCGTGGTTGTGGTGCCCATTCTTCCGATATCAGACCTGATATTGAAATCTAGACATTCAGTTCAAAGTGGAAGATATCAAAACATTCGCGTGTTTGGTTCACTCTCAATACCAATGCTGGTACTGTACGGATATATCACACAGACGGTTTATACTTACTTCAATGTGTTCCTGACTTCTGGAAACTGAAAGACTTTTATCTGCGGTAAAAAATTATAGTCACAGGGTTAGACTCTGATACACCGAAAAAAACGTACACAGAAAAAAAATATAGGCAGTATATCTTTTAAAACGGAACTGAAAAATTGGCTAATAAGCAAATGTTTTTATACCATAGACGAATTTATGACAAATTAGTGTATTATTTTACTTGTAATATAAGCCGTTAAGTTCTATTCCATGTCTGTGATTGTTTGTTTGTGATTCTGTGATTCTGTGATTACCTTTTCACTTTTAAAACTGACTTATCCAATATCATGTAATGATCAACCTGATTTAATGAAATATATTATTATTATTATTATTATTAGGTAAAAAAGCGCATATAGAATATAACGTACACCGAAAAAAACGTACACAGAAAATAACGAACACCTAAAAATTGCATCCCTCATTGTCACAGTAGCTATATAGCTCTGGGGTTGAAGTTCATTTTCGAATAATTAAAATGGGATGGTATAGATCACCCTCACGATGCCGCATCCGAACGATCCTACTTTCATCCCTAGCCTGGATTGGGAAACAATGATTTTATATCAAGTTTCGATGACAAGAGTCCACGGGAGTCGATTTAGTGGAATATCAGTTTTTTGGTGATAGTTTTTGAACTGTAAAAGATATAGAAATTCTGAAAATTAAGAAACACAGACATTTTAAATACCTAAGATGGTGTAAGTTATATATATATATATATATATATATATATATATATATATATATATATATATATATATATATATATATATATATATATTCATCTCATATTGCATTGTCAGGTGCATACGTTTAGAAAATATGTATTTTCAAACGATACGCCTGACAATCAGGCGATTTGAGATAATTAGTTATTACATGCACCATTTTTCATGTAGGCCTATTTAAAATGTATGTGTTTCTATATTCTCGTAATTTCTATATCTTATACCGTTCAAAAGCTATCATCAAAAAGTTGATATTCCGCTAAAATCGACTCCCATGTACTCTTGATGAAATTTTTTAAAATTATGTAAATTGCAAATAGTCGTAAATGGAGGTACAATGTTTCGACATTACGTATGTGGGTACTATCACAAACGACTGCGTTTTCCAATACAGGTGACATCTTTTATAGCATATTTAGCATGCAAGTGAAGTATATTCTAGCACAATCAATATTGATAACGTCAGTATAGATAAATGCATTCGAGTAATAGATGATAAGTGAATACATTAATATTTATAATCTGCTCGAATATAGCGTTAGTGTTATCAACTCTGTATAAGACAATAGATATTGTGTAAAGTGCGCACGCATATGTTATCTATTATTATAATATGGAACAAATAATATGTCCGCAGAATAACTTATACACGTATTTTCGCATGATAATTTTCTGAATTAACTATCCTTCATTTGATTAAAATCTAAATTTCCATAACTCATAATGAAATATATATATATATATATATATATATATATATATATATTTCTTAATTTGAATACAGTTTTTCTCTCTAAATATCGGCTAGTTTTGAAGAATTTCATAGCATTGGGAGCAGCGTACATTGGTATAATTCTCATTACCAATTAATTATATTTACATTAGAATTTTCATAAATCATTGTTGGTGCATCAAACGAATCTCGTAAAACTGATTATAATACCTATTTTATAGGTGTTGCCACATGATAGCTATCTATTGGTTTATTTCTGATGGTAACCATGGTTACCGAACTCACGATCACTCTAACTTCACAGTTCAATGTCATCAGATCATTATTTGCCCAATTTGCACTCATTGATTATATTTGTGAAGAAATTTGTATTTGTACTTTTCCTATGGTGTTGATTGAACTTTCAATTCTGAACGAAATTATACTCTGGAGATCTAAATTGTTTTCTATAACACAGAAATTACTGCCTTATTCAAGATTTGATTGGTTTGTTAAATGAGTTATAATATTTCAGTTATTCTATGTGGTGGTAAGATCGCCCTTGTGGTGCCCGTTCAAACGATCTCATCTTTCATCCATAGCCTTAATTGGGGAACAATGATTTTGTATCAAGTTTCGATGTTATTGAAAAAAAAGTCGCTTGTGAATTAGTGATTTCGTATATCATTCAGAAATAATAAGTAATCGGTACTTATGAAATTATTGACAACGAAAACGAAAATTTCCATTATTGTTATCGGTATTAAATATAACTTACTACATTTCGCATGGTGAAACTTTATTTTATTATTCTGCACAATTCAGAAAGTTATTGATATATTTTAGTGTTCACCGACTCCCACTCTCTTTTTCCATCAAAATAATCTACAATTACAAACGTTTCATTAAAAAAGTAATTATGAAACAATAAATAATCATGTCCCATATTTTTATCAATTTTAAAACTTATATAATTTTGAAGCAAGAAAACTCGATTGATTCATACGAATTACAACAATAAAAAATACAATAAACGCTTTCTCCGATTCGATTGTTTGATACATTCTCATTTAAACGAATTTATAGCATTTCAGGCCTGAAATTATAGCAAGAAATCGCCAGGAAAAAGCGTTCAGCGATACACTGATTGGAAAGTGAAAATTACACCAATAAACTGTCTTGTAAGAGATGAATAAAATAAACCAAATAGTATAATTAATAATTATTATTGTTTGTTTAACGACTTCATCGCCACACCTGGGTTATTTTAGCGTGTGATGTGAATGGGCGAATGATTTCAGTGCTTGTGTTCACACAAACCATGCCTTTTTTGTGGTGGGACTGAAATCCGCTTCGTCCTTATGTATCAGCGGTGTATAGGCCTAGTTATTTGGACTAAATTGAAAGTGTGCTTCCCATTTATTGTCAAGAATATTACATTGGATTTACATTAAAAAATCATCTCTTCAAGTATCATCACTAAAGAGGAGTAGCGATTGTCAATATCGCATAAGTATGACAATAGGCCTACTGGAATGAATTACAGGCAATACCAGACAGTTTCTAGAATTCTATTTATAATATTACATATTTTCTTTTTTTCCGCCATGTTATTCTAATGGGTTTTTTGAAATTTGTAAAATTAATTTAAAAAAAAGTTACCACCCGATAATGCCACAAAACTATACAGATCTAAGTTAGATGAGGAACCATATTGAAAAAAAAATTGAAGTTGATAGCTGTAGCCGTTTGACCTGTGGAAAACCGGAAAAAACATGAAAAAAAAAAAAAAAAAAACGAACTTCAATTTTTTTAGTAAGTCAAATTAAATACTCGCTAAAGCTCGTCTGGAAAAAAAATATGAAAAATATGTTTCTAGTTTCGGTCTAGATTCACTACAGTGTAACGTAACAGCTGCAGTGTATGTACAACAATTACTATTTATCGTAATAAGGAAGTCTCAAAATGTGACGAAACTTTTTGGGGCTCTTCAATTAAGTGTGATCGAAAATAATAGGAAAACAAAACGGAAAAAATGAGGAAAATTAAAAGCATTGAACTTTGACACCATAATGTAATGTATTAGAAATGTATGTATTAGAAATAATGTATCATAATTTCTGAAATGTATATAACGATTTCTAATCTTCTTCTAAATAGGGAAATAATCTCGTCGGTATTCATTAAAATCTATAATTCCAGGGGTGTGCTATCCTTTAATATCCCTTTTGATATCCCTTCTGAAAATCGAACCTATGTTTTATTTGGTTATTGCGGCTTAGAAGTATAGTTTTGGTATTCTGTTTCACTCAGTTTCACAAATAACACCTGGATATATTGTTATATTCCCATAGTTATCTTAAAGTTGAATTCATTTTCTTATAACTGCTTCGTTCGGTACGCCTGAAGAGCATATACGGGAATAAAGTCGACTCGGTTGTGTGACATGGGTTTGGGTGTCCAACCTTATCCTAAACCCTAACCACATCTTAAAACCACCCATCGAAAAGTACCCCGAAGCACTGACGTCACACGACCGAGTCGACTTTATTCCGATATACGCTCTTCAGCGCCACCATCTCTCTTCACGGAAATCCCTCGAGGATTTTTTGGTTTCTCGGGCTATCATCAATGGCGTCTCAAGCATGTACTTAGCCTACAAAAAACAAATCGGGTGATAGCTTAGTTAGCTAATCAGCTGATGTTTCGTCGTAGAAATAGAATGATCTTCTTGTTAGCGGTATTATAGAGAAGTAATCAAAAGGATGAAATTACTATTTTTATTAGGATTCTGAACACTCATTATTTACTATAAAACATTTCATCTTTTCCAATTCCAACAGTTGATAAATGTGTACAATGATGGTAATAAAATATTGTCGGGAAAATCAATATCATGATAATAACAATTAGAATTTAGTGTATTTGTAAAATAATAAAATCCATAATTCCGTGATTATGTTTTGTAATTATGTCCTTGAGTGTACAAAGCAAGCGTCACTGTACACACACTTCTAAATTATTGTCTTACTCATAACTCGACGGGGATTAATTGTACATGAAAAAATAATATTTTGTATGATTCAAGATTAGAGAAAACGTTGAGACAAACAATGAATCGAAGGTGGGTATATGTCAATTTTTTAATTTACCTATCACATTGCAGTTCTTTCGACAATTATGAATCATCACTGATTGGAGGAACTGATTTATGTTTATGTTTATGTTTATGTTTATTTTCAAAGATTTGTACATGATACAAATATAGAAAATACTTAAAACTAGAAATGAAAATGAGTGAATAGAAAGAGATAAGTGAACAGAAAGAGATAATTGAAATATATAGATAATATATGTAAGATGATGGTAGGGTTGACTATAGTGTGACTTTGAAGTCAGAAATTCATTGAGGTCATAGAATTTGTTTATAATTTGTTTATTAGGTGAGATATAGTCGTTATTTACTCATTACAGATTGTTCTTAACACAGGTGATGTACGTTACGTCACGACTCGTAATCTCTGGAGGCCAAATAAATTGATTAAAATTTCTGAAATCGAAATGATGATTTCTAATTTTCTCTAAAATTGGGAAGATATATATCGTCACTTTTCGTTAAAATCTAGTTTCAGGGTTTTCATGTCATTTAAGTACAAACAAAGGTAATCCTGAAGTTTTGATTGTATAAGAAAATTCGAGGGATATCATTGTAAACTTTTTACAACAAATTATGACATCATTACATGACTATGGTTATAACCATGCATGGTTACCAAAACAAAGTTATTTGTCCTCATTGAACCTCAAAACGGTGTAAACTAGAATCTGTAGGCTGGATTTAGTGAAGAATTCAGTGAGTTCAAAATACTTCGACGTTTAAACTGTCTGTTGTTTATCCGGCGCCTTCAACCAAGGCTTGGTCCAATACGTCACAGTTTCCACCCTTGTAAGTTACGTCAGCGACGTATTGATGACGTAAATGAATCGCGTACAGGACGTCTGCTGTCAGCCACAATGCTAAAGGAAGACACACCAACACATTCTGTGACACCTTCGTGTGGTTAGGTAAAGGTCACTAAAATTTAGCTAAACTATCATCGACTGTCGTACGTACTATGCAGGTTAGAGGGGGGGGGGGGGGGGGGGGGGGTGCATACACGGTGCTTGTAAAAATAGGAAAATTAGTCTCCACTATTTTTTCCAAGGTTCGCTATAATCAGTGTTATGGAATAAAAAGTATTTCAAGCCCAAGATAATTGTATACCCTTTGATTAATATGGCATTCTAATTGTGTGTATTCGATCAGTTCTTAGATAATGTGTCAATTAATTTCACCAGATTCTTATAGTATTCATTGACGTAGGCCTATTATCTTATAAATCTGATCGAACTCACAAAATTAGAATGTCATATTAATTAAAGAACGTAAAATTATCTCGCGTTGAAGTACTTTTCATCCAATTATACTGGTTCGTGAACATAGAAAAAAATAGTGAATAAGAATTTCTTCATTTTCATAAGCACAGATGCATTCACCCCCTCAATCAATTCCATTCGTGGTCGACTATCCTGACAAGATCTTTCCTGTGGTTCCCTCCGTTCAATAACTTCATATATCACAGCTTGCTATTGCACCTCACACATCATTCCCCGACGCCAATCATTCTTGGCCATCATTAGATCGCGTCGTTAAGTCCGATATTAATCAAATATATGTCAATAGTTTAGGACATTGTTGATTGGTCAGTGCAACAATGATTGACGTCGTGCACTTAATTGGTAAGCCGAGGAAGTCAACGTAAAATATATGTCATTTTTATTGTGTAGAGGATTATTACAGTTTTATTGTACAAAAAAGAAATACAAACCTTCCAAGATGAAAATCTAAAACCCACATAACAGATGAACAATCACTTCTTATTACTATCTTCCAAAAAACTATTAATTTTATTATACCTATTTTTTTTTTATTAGGTGGAATGTTCATGATTTTGATATTGGTATTAGTGGACCCCGTGGCGAGTGAATCACTTCATCCGTTGTCTGGATGAAGATGACACCGATGTGATTGAGATGAGATAATACAACAGACAACAGCAACAGATGAAGGTAGAGTTGTTCAGGCATTATTGGCTCATCTCTCATGCCCTTAGGTTTTAAAATATAGATTTTATTTTTATTTCATTCTGTTACTGACTGGAATATGTGCGAAATTCGGTAGATAATTTTGATATAATAACTCACGTACCCACGTACCCCGTGCACGTACCCCATACGTTCACGTAGCCTGAAATCGGCTCGCGATTGACTATAATATAGACCCATACTCGAACGAAAGATTGAGTAAAATCATCTTAAAACTCCTTGTATATTTTCACAAAGCACATTTCATATTTGAAGTGATTCTTTCCAGTCAATTTCCCATTTTTGTCTAAAGCAGATTATGCATGAATATCGATCAAGCAAATCACATACGTCTCAATTCAAGCTGAAATTAGGTTTGGTTGAGCCAAGCTTTTACCATTATAGGCCCACACATTATCAATTTACAACTATATCATATAGTCAGTGGGTTTCGGAAAATTTCTGAAAATATAAATAATTCGAGAAATTCTATAAAATATTGAAATGAATATAAATACGTTATTAATTTTCTTTCACTTTCTTCAATTCCTTGAGCTTGTGAATAAGGTGCTGAAGTTTTGTAATGTAATAATAATCCATAGTTATATATTTGTATCTTATGATCATGTCTCAAATCTTCAGAATAATTGATATGTGAAGTATGTTTGTATTTATATTATAACGTTATATTTGTATGACTTGCAATATTGTCTACATAATATTATGTATAATGATCTATTTGTATTAATAAATAAATGAAATGAAATGAAATAAATCTTGTTGGTTGTGCTTCTTGAAATAAGTATATGTATCGGAAGTCAATACTTGGAGTTGAATCGTTTAATCCACTCAGCCACGTGTTAGTGATATGAAGTCAGAAGCAAGTTGAAACATCGCCACATGACTGGCAGGTGGACCAGACGCTCGACAGTCATCCGAGAAGCCGGGGTTCGATTCCCGGTGTGGTCGACTATCCTGACAGAAGTGCACCGTGATTTCCGTCCGTATAGTTGAGATGAATACTGGGTTGGATCCTTAAGAGGGTGCGTGCACGGTGCTTATAAAAATACAGAAATTCACCTTCACTATTTTTTTTTCCATGTTCAGAAACCAGTGTAATTGAATGAAAAGTTCACATCTCCAAGATAATTTCAGGCTATTCAATCAATATGACCTTCTATTTCAGTGAATTGAATCAGTCTCAAGATAATACATCAATGAATGAGAAGAAAATGATAAAAATTCATTGACGCAAATCTCAATACTTATTGAATTCACAAAAATGTAATGTCATATTGATTGAAGAACATAAATTTGTTCTTGAAGATGTGAAATTTTCATTCAAGTACACTGATTTTTGAAAATGGAAAAAAATAGTAACGATAAAATTCTCAATTTGTGTAAGCACCGTACATGCACACTCTTAACAGCAGGCTTCCGTGCCTCGACCAAAACAGCTATAACCAACATTTCATCTTCCCGTCATTTTATTTGTCATCCATCCGACGCCAATAGATCTCATATCATATATCAAAACAGCACGTCGTTATAAGCCCAATATAAATACTAAAATATATGACCTCGACGTTGGTGCGTATAATAAAACATTCATAATTTCATGGAAGAAGTGTTTTCAGAATCAAAGATCTTAATTTTTCCTGTGCTATCTCATTAGCATGTATCAAGGTTTGATCATGGATAAGATAGTATTAGTGTGAATACAACGTTATTAATTTTTCTGTGAACAGAAATTGGTTCTTCAGAAATTATCGGGGTGTTCGAAATTCGAATGTTCGTTCTCAAGTGTCGAAGGTAAAGAAGATAAAGTGGTTAATATTGTGATGGCGCTTATATAGGTTTTCCAATAATTGGAAAACCTTGATGCTATTTTCCTAATCGATTTTCGGGGAATATATTTTTAACTTCATAGGTCATTTGTCTTCAAATTGGTAAACAAGATTTTTAGTTGGCACATAATTAGTTCAATGTGCACAAAATGATACTTTTGAAGTAATGAAATGGTGAGATTGAATAGAAAAAGGTAGGAGAGGGAAAAAGTCATGATACAACCTGACTTGAATCGAAATAAGACATATATATATATATATATATATATATATATATATATATATATATATATATATATATATATATATATATATATATATATATATATATATATATATATATGTTCGCTTTATGAATATAATTATCTTGAATTGTTACAACAAAGTGTATTGTTTATTTGTTTGCTTTCAAATTGGTTACCTACATATATTTTTAGACTCAGTTACTTTTGTCTTAATCAGGTTTATATTGGAAGTAAGGTCGCAATTTTCTTTCATATCTTCTTATATAACATGATATCAATACGAAATATATGTCACTTCCAAACGTTCTTTATGCCTACTTACTTATACCGAGCAATGGCGTAGGTTATCGAAGCAATTTGTTCTTATTGGCATGAATTATCTCGATATTTTCTCTATAGCTTTCATATCCAAAATATTGTATAGAATTGTATCCAATATTATACCTATCACCCAACTATAGTGTATATTATTCTATACATTACTAATAATTGGACGCAATGAGATTCACAATTTCCAAATGAGTAATCAAACAATAGAACAAAATTCATTATGCCTAATCAATCATATCTAACTGTTGATCCTTCGATTTAAAATGATATGATAGTTATTTTTTCATTGTCAAGTTCAAATTGTAATATTTGAGAATATGTGAGTTTACATTTTGAAAAATTTCTGCGTGACAAGAATATTTATAAATTTATATTCAAACCCTTAATTAAATGGACAGAGAAATAATATTCCTTATATCAATATTCAATACCTAAATAAGAATAAAATGCATTCAGTAGTGTGCTATAGCAACAGATTGACATCGCAACTATACGCCAATATGAATATATAATATAAATATATAAATATGTAGTATATTTAATGTTACCCTCACGGAATAATATATGGGTAATATCGTGTAATATGTAATGTTATGTTGGTAGAACTAAGAGCGTGCATGATTGCCGTAAACATTTCGTTTGATTTGCAAAATTGTCGTATTATCATTTACATAATTCAAATCTTAGATTATTTTCGAATGTTTTATATATTTCTGAATAACAATTAAGTTTCTCATAATGTGACTAGCTGTTAATTAATGGTAATTGGTACATATTTAAATATTTTGGTGTAATACGTTGTGAGGGCATAGGCCAGTCAATGAATTTGATTCTTAATCAAAAGTTATATTCCATATAAGGCAATGCGTGATATTTTGTTGGACAATAAATAACATTCAATCTCTGTATACTTATAATTTGAAATCATCTTTTAAAAAACGCTCCAGATTATTGTCCTGGAGTATATAATACAATGCAATAAATAAATGAGTGTAATTAATAAAAAAAAATCATGTTGGTAACTTACCTTTCATCAGCTCTAATTAAATTCCTCCTCGCAATTCAACCGCTCTTGAAATCGTTCATCAAAAGTCACCACAGATATGAAACAATTTCTTCAGTTCTTCTTCAAAACAACAGAAATATTATATTTAATTCCAGTGTCTCGATAATCACCAAACCAACACACCAAACCGAACCGTTAAATTCCCGGCTCGCTAAAATCCACTTAACACAACTGTTACGACACCGGCGGCGACAAACAGACTAACTTTAACCGGACTTTAGCGGCGGGTTAGCAGGGGTGGGGGTGTCGGTGACACAGCACGAGGGGGGGGGGGGAGGTAGACAATCGGGCAACCTCCACTTTAAACCACTTTGTACACAAAACAAGGTACGGGAAAGAAAAAATCGATAGAAAAAACTGACTCCTACTTAACACTTTTATATTCGTCTGTTTTTATAATAATGTAGACTTTAACAATTTTATGTATATTTTTTATTATATTCAAAAAATCTCTGTGTTTTGAAATTATTCCAAAATAAAGTGGACATTCTCATACATGATATGAATGTATAATATTTGGATAAAAATGGTTATTTGTAAACATAAATAAATTCGATTTCGGGATCTATTGTGTTTTCACTTCTGGGCTGAGCTTGCTTTATTACGTCATCTGAACGCTCTCTTCTGATTGGCTGACGCTAAGCTCCTCCCCTTATGGATTATTTATATTTAGTGAATCTTTTTATACATACAATAGCTGTTATATACGGACTCGATATATATATAACGTTCTTTAGGCGCCAACTTGCTGAGCTTAGACAATATTATCCAATCCAAGATGGCGGACATGGGTAGCAAATCTCTTATTTTACCCCTTCATCTTTCCTTGTCGTAATAAATTAGAATGTTAATAATTTATCTCCACAGAATTAGAGGAACATTTTCACTTATCTTGTGTTATTATAGACTAAGATAGGAAATTTGTCTGGATGACTTTGCCATTAAAGTGATACGAAGAGTGATCTAAGCCAAATGGTGCGTGCCGGTTGCTATGGGCTACCGAATTTATTAGCCCATAACTGTGTTAGTGAGATAAAGAGTTATTTTTATTGATATTGTATATTATTACTCTATTAAATATGGTTCATGGATTTGAGAAGTGAAATCTCTGAGTACTTGTAAGTAATTATAGCGATCATGCTCAGGCCTAGATAAAAAGTGGATGATTTCTCAATGGCTAAGATATATAGGCCTATATTTTATATCTTCTTTTATGAGAAAATATTTGAAATATCTCTCGCTCATCAATTTTGGTATATTCATGATTGAATGAATAGCATGAGCAATTCGACATTAATTCATATCCAGTAAATACACAAATTATGGCCTACATGCGAACATATAAAACAATATGCACAAATTAAGAAGCCCATAACCGAACATTAGTCACATGGTCACATATGATAAGGGGCTTAGGCCTGTACAATTCTAATTTACGTATGTATTTATTGTTTGGTACATATATATATATATATATATATATATATATATATATATATATATATATATATATATATATATACATATACACACCAACGTTTACAAACCGATCGAAAACATATGTTTATACTGAATCAATTATATCACACAATCAAGTATACATTCAGAATTTTTAGTAAATGCTCCCTCACAACTCATCTTTCTTCTGTCTGAAAAAAAAGTTGTTCCAATTCATATTATTTTATAATTGAATCCATGTCTTCTGTTCGATTCAGCCTCATTTCACGCAGAATGATGGTCCACAGAATCGAATGATGAGATCTCACGACGTTTCAACGACCATACTTATTGTGCCGAATGATGATTCACGAATATGTATTAAGAAATGAGTGTATCAAAGTTCATGTAACATAATCACAATAAATTGAAGATTTCATCTTTGAAAGTTTTCATAGTTTTCATAGTCGGTTGTATAAAGGTGTATATGCACAACAGTCGTACTATTTTCGAAAGGTTCATATAAAAATAGATCAACTCTGTTCAGCTATTTCTGATATAACGTACAAATGATTTAATTCGATTTATATGATATTAGGCCTATTGATTTTATTTAGTTAATGGCTTCATGGGTTCATGGTGAGAACTCTTGTTAATGAGTACATGTTGAAACACAAGCTGATACGAAAAACTGAATGTTAACTTTATAAATTGGCAGTATATATGTTATATTTATATATATAAATATAAATGAGATATTATAGGTCATACGGTTTTGCCACTCACTTGGTTATAGGCTTACACGGTAAAACCTCTTGGGACATTCTCCTGCAACGTTTCGAGTGTATAGATATATTTACATATTGAATAATTATATTCATACACAAAGGGCCCTGTCCCTATTAGGGCCCAGGCCCGAATTTTTATTTGAAAAGAAGTGTATTTGATTGTGAGTTATGACTTATAGGGAGAGTACATATATATTCAAACCCGCGTACAAAACACGTTCATTAAAAACCATACTTGATTGTGAACTGTTCACAGAGTAAATATAGAGGAGGAGAGTACGAGCAAATCTTTTCCGGGCCTAGAGGGACTCAAAATGTCTTCACGGTATATAATATATTATGTCATTGTTTTGCCATATATTATGTTTTATGTTCGAGAAAATGATTGAACAAGTTGCTGTACTGCCCGTCACTGCCGGACCGTCACTTTGGAGACCGGGGTTCGATTCTAGTGGTGGTGAACGATCCTGACTGAGGTGAATCTTGGTTGCCCTCAGTCGTTACAGTCGGTAATATGTATTTGCAGAACAGGTCATAACCATCTCTTATCTCAGTAATTATCATCAATCGACGCCGATTGATCGTAGTCATCATTAAATGAAGTGCGTTGTCGATTAAGAGAATGATTTGAGAAGATATCAATACTCACACACAATATACAATATATGCCCATATTTTGTTGAGTAATCAAATGATTCTTTGTGTTGAACAATAAATCAAATCATGCCAATAACATACAACCTACGTATAGGCTAGACGATTGAATTGGGTTTGCAGCGCTGATGACTAGAACCGCATGTAAAAAAATTATATGAGGTCTACCTAATTTTCATACTGGTAGAATAATTCTATACTATTTTCGAATCAAATACACGACTTGAATGAAAATAATGGTGCTCCGTTCAACACCAAGTGGGCTATGCCTATATGAAGGTATCCAATGAAGAAATTAATTGGTTCAAATTACGATCCTTTGAATGTTCGATTTCAATTTTGATTTCAATTTTGATTCAGATAGCTTATGCATCAGGTTAATACCCAAATCGAGCAATAAATTTGGGATCCGTATTTCATCAAAGCATTGGACGAGTTCAGATTTGTCGTCTTTATCCAATAAACCCGGCACCTCTACTAACTCTAGGCCACAACCGTATATATAATATAAGCTTTAGTCAGCTGAAAAAATGGGAGTATACGGTCATGGCTAGCACTAGAAACCATCCCACAGTTATGATTCCGTAATACCACAAAATCCTCAATCGGCAATCAGGATGATCGACTATGACAAGAATCAAACCCCGGTCTCTTAAACGACGGTTCCAACCGAAAAATCCACCCGTCTCAGTAACCACTTCTTTAAAGATTTAAAAATATTGGTCGTGAATTCCTGACCCACTCCTACATGTATATACTACCCCTCCTGCTCCAACCCCTATTTGTATGCTACCCTAACTGCACCTTTCAGACATCGCTCAGACATATGGCTAATGGCTCACTCCTCTGTATTGAGAGCTGCGCCTTAAAAACCCGGCACTTGCTGTGTGATGCAACATGGTACACCCTTGACCCCACCCCCAATAGGGCGCCAGACTTAGAGGGGTGGGGGGGGGGGTGACAAATTAGTCCCAGACAGACAACATGGACTAATTACAGATGAGCGAGCGAGCGAGCGAGAGAGAGAGAGAGAGAGAGAGAGAGAGAGAGAGAGAGAGAAAGAGAGAGAGAGAGAGAGAGAGAGAGAGAGAGAGAGAGAGAGAGGGGGATTGTTGAGAGTGAGTTACAGAAAATGTCAACTTGTTTTTTATTTTATGTATTTTCTCATCCTCTTATATTATCGAGTGGTTTGAGACAACGTTGTGAGTTCGAATTTTCGAGTTTTCGAATTTTCGAGAAGTTCTAGTTTTGATATTTCATATAATATGATTTGAACGACTCAGGACCGAAGACGTCGCCTATCACTCGTTTTTTCAAAGAATAGTTCAACTTATCGATCTGTCAATATGTTTTTGAATTCATTCATTTTTTATTTTTCGAATAATATTTTCCATTCTATGACACTGTTCGCCAATGAGTTAAGATACAGTTATACTGGAATAAAGTTTGCTATTTGATCATGCGTTTAACGATTCTCTACCGACGACATTTTCAACTTTTTTAATTACGATTACCATTATAAGTATTAACTTGACATGTTCTACGTGCATTCTGCATGCTAATTAGTACAAATAAATACGATAAGACGTAAGCCTGTTATAATAATAACAGTCTAGCTTCAGAAGCTCATTGATAAGCTTTAGTTACTGCGATAAGCAAGCCTATAAGTACGAGGCAAACGGTGTATAAAGAATCATTATCGTATAACAATATATATTTAATTATATATATATTTATATATATATATATATATATATATATTGTTATATATATATATATATATATATAATATACACATCTATAATTCCTATCTTTCGATTTTTTCAGAAATGCTATCTATAAATTGAAATGCATATGATATATGTGTATAGTGTAAGGAAGTAATTGTAGTAACAAATAATGTTTATTATTTTTACCTCTTCTATGACTCAGTCGAGAGTCGATAAGGCAGACACATGTTAGTTGGATTAATTATCAAAGTATGTTGAGCTATGCGGCATAGCAGTAAGTCCTAGACCTTACTGGCTGCATGTATTTTTATGTATAGTCAAATGCCTTCTTGGATTTGATAATATTGTCGACATCAGAAAATAAGTATCGTTTTAGCAAGACATATGACCTGTGTGACTGTTATTTAGCTGATTGATATGTATATTTTCTTTCTCTTTTTTCAATGCTTTTTAACGACCCCATCAACAGCTAGGTTATACGGGGGTACGAATGAGCGCGTGATAATGAAACGATGAAGTGAAGATGAGTGAATCAAAACCCATGCCTTTTGCGGGACTCGAACACACGTCCGACCTGACTTCAGTTCCCAACGCAATGGAATAGTTAACTGAGCCACGGGGGTGGTATTTTCTCATTCATGTACGTCACATTATATTACTTCGGGAAAGTGTTTTTATTTTCATATTGAATTACTTATTTCGGTAATTATTAATCGAAATTTCACTTCACCAAACTAGATCTTCATTGTTAATGATCTTTCATGTAAACGGTGATCAAGAAGTAAATTCATCTGATCTATAAATGTGATCTTCAACTGATTTTGTTTCTACTGTTTCAGAAAAATCAGTTCTTGATCTTGTATATTTATTGAAAGAGAGATAAAAATAACCATCAAGCTCACATCAAGTCAGAACTTAATGTCTACGCCCTCACTTATCGATCCTGTATGTTGATGTAAGCCGAGCATGTTCATGAGCCTATCTTCATGTTGTACTGAAACAGCAATATATTTTCTCAATATATTGCCTCAATTAAACGTCGTAAATTAATCACGGTACAATCAGTTTCAATAGAGCCAGGTTGGGAGGTGAACACATTGGAAATGTTTGTATTTTCATATTTATTCATCAAATTTTCCCAATTTTCAAAAACATCTGGTACACAATTGGTGAAATATGTTACATCAAAAGAGCCCTGCTATATATTGTACACTTGCTGCCACATAAAGATTAGTTTATTCCGTTTTTTAATTTCAATAAAATCTACGCATATATTCAGCAACTATAATATTGCTTGGTGAGGGATTTGTGAGTGTATCACACATCGTCTCGGTATTCGAGTCCTGGTCGAGACGTATCTTTTATGACATGACTAAAACATCCCACATATATATATATATATATACACATAAAAAAATACAAACGAGAATTTAGTTTTAATTTTCATAGATATATGATTGGAATGGGCTTAGTAGAAGTATATATTTGACGGGGATGAAATAGGGTTGAAGCTATTCCGTCAGAAGGTTAGAAAGGCGATAGGATAGGACAGATAGGGAACTTGCCACCGCGCATTTATGTGCAATTGCAAGAGTTTCAATAATAATAATAATAATAATAATGTATACAAAATTCCGATCGTAAAAATCTTGTTGTAAAAATTCCGATATTTCATTCCCTTCAGAAGTTATCACCAAAAACTTGTATTTCGCTGAATCGACACCCCTGCGCTCTCAAGAACTACATCTGCAATACTAAACCAGGAAGTATCTCATGTGTTGGTGTTGACAGGACATCGATCAGGGAAGAAACGGGAAGAAACGGGAAGAAACTCCTGGCAGTACCGATCCTGCAGTGCCATGTGTGTGTACGGTCACGGTGGATCAAGTGGCGGGAAATGATGGCTCAGTCACCGCCAGTGTGATGCATGACAACATCGGACTCTCGACTGTCGTGGAATTCACGGCCTTCTTTAGTACGGTCTTGTTTGACAGGCGGTGGGTTGGTAATCAAACTGATCATCATTGTGGAAGATGATTAGATTAGATTAGATTTCTTTATTAACCACATGATTGACATTTACAACAATGAAAATATAAGGCAAGTCAAAATACAGAGTAACTTACATGAATTTTTGACAATAGTAAGCTTATGATGAAACATAGAAATCATATACTTCTAGATACTGAGCGTGTATAATCTGAATGAGTGACGTACTCTGTCACTAGTCATAACAATACATAAAACCAAAAGATTGTTTGCTCAACATTGTTGAATTCTAGCAAAGTTATACGGGGGTACGAATGAGCAGGTGATAACGAGTCCATTTCCTACCACATACTTTATCATGATATATAAGGAAGGTGTACCGATTCCCACTTTAATAAAATGGAAAGTAGTTATGGTTTTTTGGGGACAAATCAAATGGTCCCATTTGCCTGCCGCGATTTATCGGAATCTCTTGTGAACTAGATGTAGATAAGAATGACTATAATGGTTCAGACACATTGTTGAACGTATAAAATCTATCATATTCGTGAAAAACAAATGCTGCCTCTAGCCTGATAATTCTCCTGAACCGTGTATACTGTGTAGCATTGTATAGCATTGTTGTTTCATCTAGTTAGATTTAAAGCGCTATTGCGCTACAGGAAAATGGTACCATGGACTCAGATTCTGACCTAGGAAATATGACACTTGGAAGACGCGTGGGGTATGTGCTATATATCATGAAAAAATATGTTGGTATTACCGTGGTATATAGTGATGAGACGTTTAATAAGACGTTTAATAAGCTATGCCTTATGCGGGACTCGAACTCACGCCCAACGGTGAAGAGGTTTCTAAAGCGTTGCTTACTGACTGAGGAAGGCTTGTAGAAGTTAATATTTTCATTATTTCATGGTATAATCAGCTACTAAATATCAGATCCCGTTTCTACTATCAATTTCCAATGCAAATTGATTGCGGACATCACAACCCTGAAAATAAATTTCAATGAATGATGACGATTAATAATTTCCCTAATTTTAAAGAAAACTAGAAATCATATCTCAATTTCAGAAATTATGTTAAATTTGTTTGTCCTCCAGAGACCTGACTCATGACCTAGGCATCACCGATATCTCTGAAGAAACAAACAGAATCGAGTAATGTTCACGTCACGACTTTGAGAAAAGGGCCGGGTCTTGGTAGACTAATGAATTCATTATCATTTCTGAAATTGAAATAATGATTCTCATTTTTTATAATTAGGGGAATAACTATCGTGATTATTCGTTGAAATCTAGTTTTACGGTTGTGATGTTGCTATGCGTGTTGTATTAGACTAGGGAATTGTATACCTTACTAGGTTTTTCACCGCGTTATTGTAATAAGTGGACAACAAAAGCCCACAAATTGTAGTCTTTGATATGATCACAACTTCAGTCTTAGTTGGATTGCTCCCAACTTCTCTGGTTGCTATGGTAACATATAACGCGTGAACATGCCATCTCCATATACACAAATTTTGTAGTTTTCCTGCAAACACAATCTCTAAACACAGACATTGCCAGACGTTTAACATCTTGTAGTTACAAGAAAGTCAACACAAATCAATTGTTATGTTATTGGATTTTGTATGAGCATTTGATTGAGAAAATGATGGAAATTTACTTTTCAGATTATTTCTCAAATACACTGTCCAATTGATATTTTAAAATATAATGGGCCTACAATCTGTTTCCATAGTTGTCCAAATCCGTGAAAATATAAATGGTTTTTGAGAATAATATTCAAAGAAAAATACTCCCGTGTAGTCGATTTTCATTGGGTTTCTCAAATTTCCATATCATATGTGAGAAATTGTTCAAATTGAGCTAAAAAACAATGGATACAGTTCATGCATTGGTATTGGAATAATGCTGATTCGATTTATTTGCTAGTTGATTTTTAGAAAGCATACACATGCAGGGAAAGGGCAGTGAGTGTTTGAGCAAAGACATTTGAGAATATTTATCTATCAATAGTACAGGAAAAACAAGTTTTTTACAATAACCACACGTGTTTTATAGTATAAATATAGAATCAGAGAGTTACAATATGATTATCAGATTGACAAGAAAATGAATTTATTTTTACTGATTTGTATATATATAGTTTGATCAGTTTATTTTTGCCAAATATATATTCATATTCAAATTGTCTATGTTCATTTCATTCACATCAATCAACCAGACGTGAAATATCATCATTTTGTAGAAAATGCATGAATGAATATAATCAGAAGAATAGATAAATTTAGACGCGAAGTTTGTTTGTTCAACGACCCCATCAACAGCTAGGCTATATAGGATTAAAATGAGTAACAGGTGATAATAAAAAGATGAAGTATTTATGAATGAAGGGACGTTTACGAACACAAACACAAGCCTTATGCCTGAATCGAACCCACGCCCTACGGTATCTTCAGCTTCTAAAGCGATGCTTCAGTTACATGATCCACGGAGGGCATCGTGAACTGATGTCTGGTTCACAAGAAAATGAAACGTACCTCGACTGTGACATTGTTCTCTCTCCAACTCATCTAGTAATAGGATTTGCGTATAGTACACAATATGATTCTTGGCATATCTGCATACAGAACAGGTAATGCGTATTAATATATAAACTCATGTCACTGGAAATATGAGTAGCCTACTTTTTCATTACAGAGTAACTTCATACGCTGAAGAAATTATGTCAGGGTGATTGGTATACTTGGCATAACATGAAAAGCACTGTGTTTTATATATCGAATTTTCGATACCTGTACCTAATAATAATAATAATAATAAAAATGAGTCTTTATCTCATTTAGCAGGTACAGAAATACAGTGAAAAACAGTATAACCATAAAAGCTTGATGAAAATGGCGAAGTTCGGGCTCATGTGCCCGTGATATTGCGAACTTGATATTGTGAACTTCAGCGATCTTGTTATGATCTTTTCGTTGCCTTGCAATAGGTATCACACAACTTCACTTTCAATTTCCAGACTAATCACAATGTAAGTATTGCATATATTGTACACATGCGTGTATTGATTATAAAATTAATTATACCACTGTGGTAGAAAGTATAAATGAGTGATAACAATTATGTCAGTATTAATGTTCAGCTTGTTTGTATATATTGGGTTGAACGACGGACTTCAAGGGGTTCATGCACGATTGCTTATAAAATATAGAAATTCACCTCTACTCATTTTCTTTATGTTCAAAAGCAGTATACTGACTGAAAAGCTCACATCTCCAAGATAATTTTATGTTCTCTGATCAATATGACTCTCTATTTCAGTGAATTCGATCAGTTTTACGATAGTACGTCAATGAATGAAAAGAATGTGATGAAATTCATCGACGTATTATCTGAAAACTGATTGATTAAAAATTGTATATATAAACAAAACCGGAATGTTTTTAAAAAATTTTAAAGAAAAGAGAAAGATAAATTCCCAGTTAGCCGGATACACCCCAAGCTGAACTATCTTTTCTGTGTTTCAAAGAAAAATTTTCAAGTGAGATCGATTGGAGATATCGATTTAAATCAAAGGGGTAAAAATTTTCCCCCAAATGTTGGGTAATTTTAAAAATTCGGTCCTAAAAATCTATAGCTGTATACCTCTAAAAAATGGGAATCCATGAAAGCGAAGTTTGAAAATACTCAAATTCAGGTTTTATTTCCCTTCGAATTTCCGTACGTCTATTACTTCGCAAATTTTAAAAAAATTGTAGATATGAAATTTCTATATAGTAATAAAAATATATAATATATAATTAAAAAAATAAAATTGTCATATTTATTATTTCCAAGAGCAACCAAAACCTGGGGTCGGTTTCCCAAGAGATCGGGAAACCTTTAACCGACTTCCCTATAAATTTTTAAAAACATAAAATTCACTTTTAAAACCTTAAGAAAACGGTTGCCAAAAAAAAAAAACCCAAAAATAGAAAAAATTCCTCGTTCTTTAAAAGTCATGTCTACCCCTAAGACGCCAACATCCTTGGGTTCATAATTATTGACTGTTTGTGAGATAATGGCCTAGGTTATTCAAAAATTACGCAGATTAGAAGATATTTAACATTTAATATGGGGTTTACCAAAAAAAGCTTAGATCAGAGTTGCTGAGTAAATTTATTTAATCATTATGAAGGCATAACTATAAAATCCATATGTTAAGGATACTTCCAAAAATTCGTAAAACAATTAAAGTTTCCGTATAATGAACAAAAGATTGAAAATTTTAATTCTTTTAGCATTTGATTTTTTTACCTTTGAAGAATCTGAATCTCAGGGGAATTTAAAATATTATCCGGGCCTAGAAGACTTCTTTAATATTGCGTATAGGGTATCAAAAAAAAATTTATTTTAAATTTAGTAAATAGGATATAACGTTTTGATTAATATTAATTAATATATTTTGTCAATTGGAGTTTATCCTTGAATCAAGAAACCAGGCTAACCTTACAAAATTAAGAGAGGTGGAACGTACCATCGGTTTCAACCTTTCTATCCTCTTTTTGTGTATTCACTTTCAATATTTCATGCTATTAAATAATAAATTTATCTATAAAAACGTAACATTAAACATTTTATCCCAACCAGAAAAATTCACCCGGAATTCAAACGAATTTCAAAATTTCCAATTCAAAATTTTAGTCCGAACGCGGTACCATATTTAAAAAAACCACGCGGGTGATCCTTAAAATCTTTTAAAGATGGTTTTTCTAGTTAATATCCCTTGAATAGTCATGGTAATCTCACTTCGCATATGGTTTCCCATTTGTTTTTCTTCACCTTCATTCCCATACCAAGATTCTACTACTAATCCCCAATTAAAATTGTTCGTCGTAATTCAATATTTGTGACGAAGAAAAACATTTCACCAGTTAGGGATTACTGCTATACGCATTTAAAATTTGTGTGGGGCGCACCTTTAAAACCTCCTGGATTATACCACTAAAAGCACGTTTAAGTATTCGTCTGTTTGTTTATAAATTTACATATAGGATTTTGGTACATTGTTGGTCAAATACCATTTAAGAGTTTTTTTCGTAATAATAAACTAATTGTAAACTGACACTTGGAGAGAAATTTTCATTTTCTAGTTTACCTGGGAATCTTTGAGTTATGAAACATTTGGAACATTAAGGCGAAAATTTAATTATCATTTTCCAATAGAAATGTCCTTTTAATTAGAAAGGTCTGGTAATACAATGGACTAGCTAGGTTGATTTGTAAATTATTTTTAAATTAAAATATCTATAAGGTCTGGAATATTAACGATTTGGCTAATTTATAATGTTTTGTATTAGTTGAAGTTTATTTTTTGGATTTGGATTAAGGGGTCTTTAAATTCGGGAATCATAAG
Organism: Brachyptera putata; assembly: GCA_907164805.1. Lineage (NCBI taxonomy): Eukaryota > Metazoa > Arthropoda > Insecta > Plecoptera > Taeniopterygidae > Brachyptera > Brachyptera putata. The sequence continues at coordinate 10,329,001 of OU015472.1, forward strand.
GTTAAGGAATTAGTTAATGCAAAATTCCTATCCTTTCTCTCACAGTCCAAAGTCCTTAACATTCTTTACTCATCATAATTTAATAATTATAATATATTTCATATAATAACATTTCATGAATTTAATAGAAAATTAAATATCTATTATGTTTTGATAACTTAATTCTGAGCCAAACTTTCAACCGACTTCTTGGGAGAATTTCTCTCTTTTCGAAACGAATTCAGGTGATCAAAAAACAGATTCCTCCAATTTTAAATTCTCTCGTCTATTCCCACCATAATCTTTCTTTAAAATTAAGTAAATTTATTATGGGATATCAAAAATTCCCAATTTTAATAAATCCTTATCCATTCAAGTCAAATCTGCGTCAAAGTCAACCTCCAGCTTATCCAAAAACAAAACGAACGTAGCATAAAAGTCAGATTAATTAACTAAATTGTCTCTTTTTTACAAAATTTACTTTTTCAAAAAATTACTTAATTTAAATTTTAATTTTAAAACGAGGTTTTTAAATTTTATGTTAAATTCAAATCCTTAATTGTCATCTATGCCGACACCCTGAAAAAATAAAAAACAGAAAAAAAAAATCAAACATTTGAATTCGCGCCAAATTAAGTTCACCAGTTATTTGTTAAATACGGAATTTTGTTTTTTTTTTGGTACCATAGGCTGGTCCCTTTCCTATACCCATATATTTCTTTACTTCATTGAGTGGATTCCCGAATTGAAACAAGAATGAAACATCAACCCACTGTTTAAAGTTTTCTCAGGATAAGTCGATGGAACAAGAAAATAATAATAAAATTTTTGTCAAGGAAAAGAATGGTGTAGCCAGGCTAATCGCCTATGGGGTTTTCCCAAGGTTGTCACATCGTGTATTCCTTCCCTCTATTCAGAAGAATTTTGAATCATCTGCCCAAAATAAAACAAACAAGCAATTGAGACGTTTGTTCTTTCTATTCCATTCGGAATATTAGTGTACAAATTGATTAATTCATGATATTTTTTTCAATACTGTCCCTATTGGTAGAGTTTTTAAATCTTGTCGATTTCTCTGAAATTACGTTAAGTACAAAATATGAACTAATTACCAAATGCTAATTCGTTTTATCGGCCGAAAGATTATATATCTGTATTTATTCTTTTAATAACATATTCAAGACTTCTGTCAAGATCATTTTGTGAATCCGAATAAAGTTAGACAAGGAATTCGATGAAAGCTACTATTTTTTCCGTAAGTGAAAGAAATTCAAAGTTGGAAACAAGATTTGATACATGCTTAACAGTTGGACAATGTTGGATGTTAATAAGTACCTATTGGGATGAATTCATCGGTTTTAATGTTTTTCCAAAAATTACTAATCAATCATTCAATTCCATATTGAAACATATTTTGAATAATTAAAATGCTAACTACATGCGATTGGAGTTAGCATATTTTACATTTTTGAATTTAAATTTTATGATCTGAGTTGAAGGAATTAACAATTTGCGATGTTTCTTAATTAGCTGAATGCTACATTGACGCGTCGTTTTTTGTTTAAGTTATGTTTGCTTGTATTAACTTTTACATGGGAACTACATAATTCGAACGCAAAAAGAATTTTGAGAACTCCTTATCTTCTTTAGTCTTTTATTATTATATGGTATTAATTATAATAAAATGTTTCTAGGTGTAAATTAATGAATTTACCTTTATATTTAAATCTTTAAAATATCTCATAATCTTCTTTTATAATAATATATGTATATTTTCAATTAGTAATTAATATGTTCTAATTGCATCAATAACCCTTCCGTCAAGTTCCGAATCTGCAGTCCAGACATCCATCTCCCAATGGTTACCCTGTCATTAAATGAAACATTAAAAATTCAACTAAACAAATATACTTCGCTTAATTACAAACGAATAAAAATTAAACACTTGTTACCAAGAATAGCACACATCATCAGTACGAGGAACAAATAAACTGGCTATCCAAGCTAATTTGCAACACCTGGGTTTTCTCACTGAAAGACCACATTGAAGATGTCCATGAACTATCGTATTTCGGGGAATACTCCAGTCAATCGACCAAAAACGTTTAGCCTCAAAAACTGTACAGTTTTTCAATGAAAATTTGTGGCCCCAGTTTTAACGATTAAAAAGTTGAACGGAGCCACATGTTTTAACGTTTCATAACCATTGATTATTTATTGGTCTGAGGATCACATTCAAACTATACGAAAATTACTGTAGAATGTTTCAATTTATATGTTGGAGCAATCAGATAAAATTCCCAAGATTTGGATTAAATCCAATTAGTCCAATTCATTAATCAATTTGAAAAAACGAGAGTGTTATTAAAAGTAATCAAAAATTTTTGAACGCAAAAAAGGTCCAAGGTGAAAGACGAATTTGAGTGGCCCATCGGCGGCCGATTTGGTTTTACTCAAGCTTTTGAATATTCTGTTTGAATTGAGCATCAACTGAAAATTTTTGCTTTTTGGGTTTTGTGGTTAGGAAAATCTTAGTTTTACTGAAGTATTAGTCCATGGACATCTATCCACCATGCTTTACACAGTTGTCTATATGAAATTTGTTCCCCGACAATATTAATTTGGAGTTCGCTTACGGGAATAAATGTAAAACAATGCAAACTTTTTGTTTCTGCCGCCCGTGCAGTGAAACGGGAGATTCACAACGAGATGAGTGTAAACAACGCAATGTTGTCTCATCAATCCTAATCTGCTGGGTACCAATTTGAGTCTCGATCCGATACGCCGTCTATTTCCGTTATCGCTCTTAACCTAAGTTAGACCATTGATTTTTGCAACTTCGGTCGATTGCGGTTTGGTTCTCGCGAGAGAACCTGACATCAGATCCGGACGCACTTGCACCACGTATGTGGTCCAATACATCTATCTACCACTGCTTACCCAGTGACGATATAAAATTTAGTTTTCCGACAATCCGATTTGGAGTTCGCTTATGGAATACAATGTTAAAACAATGCAAACTTTTTGTTTCTATCGCCGTGCAGAAACGGAGATTCACAACGAGATGGGTGTAACAACGCAATGTTTGTCTCTTTAATACCTATCTGCTGATACCAATTCGGTCTCGATCCGATACGCCGTCTTTCCGTTATCGCTCTTAACCTAAGTTAGACCATTGATTTTGCAACTTGTGTCGATTGCGGTTTGGTTCTCGCGAGAGAACCTGACATCAGATCTGGACGCAACTTGCTCCAAGTATGTTATTCATAACCATCTATCTACCACTGCTTACCCAGTGTCGATATAAAATTTAGTTTTCCGACAATCACGATTTGGAGTTCGCTTATGGGGAATACAATGTTAAAACAATGCAAACTTTTTGTTTCTGCCGCCGTGCAAAAACGGAGATTCACAACGAGATGGGTGTAACGTCGCAATGTTTGTCTCTTCAAAACCTATCTGCTGATACCAATTCGGTCTCGATCCGATGGGCCGTCTTTCCGTTATCGCTCTTAACCTAAGTTAGACCATTGATTTTTGCAACTTGTGTCGATTGCGGTTTGGTTCTCGCGAGAGAACCTGACATCGGATCCGGACGCAACTTACACCAAGTATGTGGTCTATGACCATCTATCTACCACTGCTTACTCAGTGTCGATATAAAATTTAGTTTTCCGACAATCACGATTTGGAGTTCGCTCATGGGGAATACAATGTTAAAACAATGCAAACTTTTGTTTCTGCCACCGTGCAGAAACGGGGATTCACAACGAGATGAGTGTAACCACGCAATATTTGTCTCTTCAATACCTATCTGCTGGTACGAATTGGTCTTGATCCGATACGCCGTCTCTCCGTTATCGCTCTTAACTTAAGTTAGACCATTGATTTTTGCAACTTCGGTCGATTGCGGTTTGGTTCTCGCGAGAGAACCTGTCATCAGATCCAGACGCAACTTGCACCACGTATGTGGTCCATGACCATCTATCTACCACTGCTTACCCAGTATCGATATAAAATTCAATTTCCGACAATCACGATTTGGAGTTCGCTCATGGGGAATACAATGTTAAAACAATGCAAACTTTTTGTTTCTACCGCCGTGCAGAAAACGGAGATTCACAACGAGATGAGTATAACAACGCAATGTTTGTCTCTTCAATACCTATCTGCTGGTACCGATTTGGTCTCGATCCGATACGCCGTCTTTCCGTTATCGCTCTTAACCTAAGTTAGACCATTGATTTTTGCAACTTGTGTCGATTGCGGTTTGGTTCTCGCGAGAGAACCTGACATCAGATCTGGACGCAACTTGCACCACGTATGTGGTCCATGACCATCTATCTACCACTGCTTACCCAGTGTCGAATAAAATTTAGTTTTCCGACAATCACGATTTGGAGTTCGCTTATGGGGAATACAATGTTGAAACAATGCAAACTTTTTTTTCTGCCGCCGTGCAAAAACGGAGATTCACAACGAGATGAGTGTAACAACGCGATGTTTGTCTCTTCAATACCTATCTGCTGGTACCGATTTGGTCTCGATCCGATACGCCGTCTTTCCGTTATCGCTCTTAACCTAAGTTAGACCATTGATTTTTGCAACTTGTGTCGATTGCGGTTTGGTTCTCGCGAGAGAACCTGACATCAGATCCGGACGCAACTCGCACCACGTATGTGGTCCATGACCATCTATCCACCACTTACCCAGTGTCGATATAAAATTTAGTTTACCGACAATCACGATTTGGAGTTCGCTTATGGGGAATACAATGTTAAAACAATGCAAACTTTTTGTTTCTGCCGCTGTGCAAAAACGGAGATTCACAACGAGATGGGTGTAACAACGCAATGTTTGTCTCATCAATACATATCTGCTGATACCAATTCGGTCTCGTGCCGATACGCCGTCTCTCCGTTATCGCTCTTAGCCTAAGTTAGACCATTGATTTTTGCAACTTGGGTCGATTGCGGTTTGGTTCTCGCGAGAGAACCTGTCATCAGATCCGGACGCAACTTGCACTACGTATGTGGTCCATGATCATCTATCCACCACTGCTTACCCAGTGTCGATATAAAATTTAGTTTTCCGACAATCACGATTTGAAGTTCGCTTATGGGGAATTCAATGTTAAAACAATGCAAACTTTTTGTTTCTACCGCCGTGCAGAAACGGAGATTCACAACGAGATGAGTGTACCAACGCAATGTTTGTCTCTTCAATACCTATCTGCCGGTACCAATACGGTCTGGATCCGATACGCCGTCTTTCCGTTATCGCTCTTAACCTAAGTTAGACCATTGATTTTTGCAACTTCGGTCGATTGCGGTTTGGTTCTCGCGAGAGAACCAGGTCATCAGATCAAGACGCAACTTGCAACACGTATGTGGTCCATGACCATCTATCTACCACTGCTTACCCAGTGTCGATATAAAATTTAGTTTTCCGACAATCACGATCTGGAGTTCGCTCATGGAGAATACAATGTTGAAACAATAAAAACTATTTGTTTCTGCCGCCGTGCTAAAACGGAGATTCACAACGAGATGAGTGTAACAACGCAATGTTTGTCTCTTCAATACCTATCTGCCGGTACCAATACGGCCTGGATCCGATACGCCGTCTTTCCGTTATCGCTCTTAACCTAAGTTAGACCATTGATTTTTGCAACTTCGGTCGATTGCGGTTTGGTTCTCGCGAGAGAACCTGACATCAGATCCGGACGCAACTTGCACCAAGTATGTGGTCTATGACCATCTATCTACCACTGCTTACTCAGTGTCGATATAAAATTTAGTTTTCCGACAATCACGATTTGGAGTTCGCTCATGGGGAATACAATGTTAAAACAATGCAAACTTTTTGTTTCTGCCGCCGTGCAAAAAACGGGGATTCACAACGAGATGAGTGTAACCACGCAATATTTGTCTCTTCAATACCTATCTGCTGGTACGAATTGGTCTTGATCCGATACGCCGTCTCTCCGTTATCGCTCTTAACTAAGTTAGACCATTGATTTTTGCAACTTCGGTCGATTGCGGTTTGGTTCTCGCGAGAGAACCTGTCATCAAATCCAGGACGCAACTTGCACCACGTATGTGGTCCATGACCATCTATCTACCACTGCTTACCCAGTATCGATATAAATTCAATTTCCGACAATCACGATTTGGAGTTCGCTCATGGGGAATACAATGTTAAAACAATGCAAACTTTTTGTTTCTACCGCCGTGCAGAAACGGAGATTCACAACGAGATGAGTATAACAACGCAATGTTTGTCTCTTCAATACCTATCTGCTGGTACCGATTGGTCTCGATCCGATACGCCGTCTTTCCGTTATCGCTCTTAACCTAAGTTAGACCATTGATTTTTGCAACTTCGTGTCGATTGCGGTTTGGTTCTCGCGAGAGAACCTGACATCAGATCTGGACGCAACTTGCACCACGTATGTGGTCCATGACCATCTATCTACCACTGCTTACCCAGTGTCGATATAAAATTTAGTTTTCCGACAATCACGATCTGGAGTTCGCTCATGGGGAATACAATGTTGAAACAATGCAAACTATTTGTTTCTGCCGCTGTGCAAAAACGGAGATTCACAACGAGATGAGTGTAACGACGCAATGTTTGTCTCTTCAATACCTATCTGCTGGTACCAATTCGGTCTCGATCCGATACGCCGTCTTTCCGTTATCGCTCTTAACCTAAGTTAGACCATTGATTTTTGCAACTTGGGTCGATTGCGGTCTGGTTCTCGCGAGAGAACCTGACATCAGATCCGGACGCAACTTGCACCACGTATGTGGTCCATGACCATCTATCTACCACTGCTTACCCAGTGTCGATATAACATTTAGTTTTCCGACAATCACGATTTGGAGTTCGCTTATGGGGAATACGATGTTAAAACAATGCAAACTTTTTGTTTCTGCCGCCGTGCAAAAACGGAGATTCACAACGAGATGGGTGTACCAACGCAATGTTTGTCTCTTCAATACCTATCTGCTGGTACCAATTCGGTCTCGATCCGATACGCCGTCTTTCCGTTATCGCTCTTAACCTAAGTTAGACCATTGATTTTTGCAACTTCGTGTCGATTGCGGTTTGGTTCTCGCGAGAGAACCTGACATCAGATCCTGGACGCAACTTGCACCACGTATGTGGTCCATGACCATCTATCCACCACTTACCCAGTGTCGATATAAAATTTAGTTTACCGACAATCACGATTTGGAGTTCGCTTATGGGGAATACATGTTAAACAATGCCAACTTTTTGTTTCTGCCGCTGTGCAGAAAACGGAGATTCACAACGAGATGAGTGTAACAACGCAATGTTTGTCTCATCAATACATATCTGCTGATACCAATTCGGTCTCGATGCCGATACGCCGTCTCTCCGTTATCGCTCTTAGCCTAAGTTAGACCATTGATTTTTGCAACTTGGGTCGATTGCGGTTTGGTTCTCGCGAGAGAACCTGACATCAGATCCGGACGCAACTTGCACCACGTATGTGGTCCATGACCATCTATCTACCACTGCTTACCCAGTGTCGATATAAAATTTAGTTTTCCGACAATCACGATTTGGAGTTCGCTTATGGGGAATTCAATGTTAAAATGATGCAAACTTTTTGTTTCTGCCGCTGTGCAAAAACGGAGATTCACAACGAGATGAGTGTAACGACGCAATGTTTGTCTCTTCAATACCTATCTGCTGGTACCAATTCGGTCTCGATCCGATACGCCGTCTTTCCGTTATCGCTCTTAACCTAAGTTAGACCATTGATTTTTGCAACTTCGGTCGATTGCGGTTTGGTTCTCGCGAGAGAACCTGACATCAGATCCGGACGCAACTTGCACCACGTATGTGGTCCATGACCATCTATCTACCACTGCTTACCCAGTGTCGATATGAAATTTAGTTTTCCGACAATCACGATTGGAGTTCGCTTATGGGGAATTCAATGTTAAAATAATGCAAACTTTTTGTTTCTGCCGCTGTGCAAAAACGGAGATTCACAACGAGATGAGTGTAACAACGCAATGTTTGTCTCTTCAATACCTATCTGCTGATACCAATTCGGTCTCGATCCGATACGCCGTCTTTCCGTTATCGCTCTTAACCTAAGTTAGACCATTGATTTTTGCAACTTGGGTCGATTGCGGTTTGGTTCTCGCGAGAGAACCTGTACATCAGATCCGGACGCAACTTGCACTACGTATGTGGTCCATGACCATCTATCCTACCACTGCTTACCCAGTGTCGATATAGAATTTAGTTTTCCGACAATCACGATTTGAAGTTCGCTTATGGGGAATACGATGTTAAAACAATGCAAACTTTTTGTTTCTGCCGCCGTGCAAAAACGGAGATTCACAACGAGATGAGTGTAACAACGCAATGTTTGTCTCTTCAATACCTATCTGCTGGTACCAATACGGTCTGGATCCGATACGCCGTCTTTCCGTTATCGCTCTTAACCTAAGTTAGACCATTGATTTTTGCAACTTCGGTCGATTGCGGTTTGGTTCTCTCGCGAGAACCATGTACATCAGATCCAGGACGCAACTTGCACCACGTATGTGGTCTATGACCATCTATCTACCACTGCTTACCCAGTGTCGATATAAAATTTAGTTTTCCGACAATCACGATCTGGAGTTCGCTTATGGAGAATACAATGTAGAAACAATAAAACTTTTTGTTTCTGCCGCCGTGCAAAAACGGAGATTCACAACGAGATGGGTGTAACAACGCAATGTTTGTCTCTTCAATACCTATCTGCTGGTACCAATTCGGTCTCGATCCGATACGCCGTCTTTCCGTTATCGCTCTTAACCTAAGTTAGACCATTGATTTTTGCAACTTCGGTCGATTGCGGTTTGGTTCTCGCGAGAGAACCTGACATCAGATCCGGACGCAACTTGCACCACGTATGTGGTCCATGACCATCTATCTACCACTGCTTACCCAGTGTCGATATAAAATTTAGTTTTCCGACAATCACGATTTGGAGTTCGCTTATGGGGAATACAATGTTAACACAATGCAAACTTTTTGTTTCTGCCGCCGTGCAAAAACGGAGATTCACAACGAGATGAGTGTAACAACGCAATGTTTGTCTCTTCAATACCTATCTGCTGGTACCAATTCGGTCTCGATCCGATACGCCGTCTTTCCGTTATCGCTCTTAACCTAAGTTAGACCATTGATTTTTGCAACTTCGGTCGATTGCGGTTGGTTCTCGCGAGAGAACCTGACATCAGATCCGGACGCAACTTGCACCACGTATGTGGTCCATGACCATCTATCTACCACTGCTTACCCAGTGTCGATATAACATTTAGTTTTCCGACAATCACGATTTGGAGTTCGCTTATGGGGAATACAATGTTAAAACAATGCAAACTTTTTGTTTCTGCCGCCGTGCAAAAACGGAGATTCACAACGAGATGGGTGTAACAACGCAATGTTTGTCTCTTCAATACCTATCTGCTGGTACCAATACGGTCTGGATCCGATACGCCGTCTTTCCGTTATCGCTCTTAACCTAAGTTAGACCATTGATTTTTGCAACTTCGGTCGATTGCGGTTTGGTTCTCGCGAGAGAACCTGACATCAGATCCGGACGCAACTTGCACCACGTATGTGGTCCATGACCATCTATCTACCACTGCTTACCCAGTGTCGATATAAAATTTAGTTTTCCGACAATCACGATTTGGAGTTCGCTTATGGGGAATTCAATGTTAAAACAATGCAAACTTTTTGTTTCTGCCGCCGTGCAAAAACGGAGATTCACAACGAGATGAGTGTAACAACGCAATGTTTGTCTCTTCAATACCTATCTGCTGGTACCGAATACGGTCTCGATCCGATACGCCGTATTTCCGTTATCGCTCTTAACCTAAGTTAGACCATTGATTTTTGCAACTTCGGTCGATTGCGGTTTGGTTCTCGCGAGAGAACCAGGTACATCAGATCCAGACGCAACTTGCACCACGTATGTGGTCCATGACCATCTATCTACCACTGCTTACCCAGTGTCGATATAAAATTTAGTTTTCCGACAATCACGATCAGGAGTTCGCTCATGGAGAATACAATGTTGAAACAATAAAAACTTTTTGTTTCTGCCGCCGTGCTAAAACGGAGATTCACAACGAGATGAGTGTAACAACGCAATGTTTGTCTCTTCAATACCTATTTGCTGGTACCAATTCGGTCTGGATCCGATACGCCGTCTTTCCGTTATCGCTCTTAACCTAAGTTAGACCATTGATTTTTGCAACTTCGGTCGATTGCGGTTTGATTCTCGCGAGAGAACCTGACATCAGATCCGGACGCAACTTGCACCACGTATGTGGTCCATGACCATCTATCTAACACTGCTTCCCCAGTGTCGATATAGAATGTCGTTTCCGACAATCACGATTTGGAGTTCGCTCATCGGGAATACAATGTTAAAACAATGCAAACTTTTTGTTTCTGCCGCCGTGCAGAAACGGAGATTCACAACGAGATGAGTGTAACAACGCAATGTTTGTCTCTTCAATACCTATCTGCTGGTACCGATTCGGACTCGATCCGATACGCCGTCTTTCCGTTATCGCTCTTAACCTAAGTTAGAGCCATTGATTTTTGCAACTTCGTGTCGATTGCGGTTTGGTTCTCGCGAGAGAACCTGACATCAGATCCGGACGCAACTTACATCACGTATGTGGTCCATGACCATCTATCTACCACTGCTTACTCAGTGTCGATATAACATTTAGTTTTCCGACAATCACGATTTGGAGTTCGCTTATGGGGAATACAATGTTAAAACAATGCAAACTTTTTGTTTCTGCCGCCGTGCAAAAACGGAGATTCACAACGAGATGGGTGTAACAACGCAATGTTTGTCTCTTCAATACCTATCTGCTGGTACCAATTCGGTCTCGATCCGATACGCCGTCTTTCCGTTATCGCTCTTAACCTAAGTTAGACCATTGATTTTTGCAACTTGGGTCGATTGCGGTCTGGTTCTCGCGAGAGAACCTGACATCAGATCCGGACGCAACTTGCACCACGTATGTGGTCCATGACCATCTATCTACCACTGCTTACCCAGTAGTCGATATAAAATTTCGTTCCGCGACAATCACGATTTGGAGTTCGCTCATGGGGAATACGATGTTAAAACAATGCAAACTTTTTGTTTCTGCCGCCGTGCAGAAACGGAGATTCACAACGAGATGGGTGTAACGACGCAATGTTTGTCTCTTCAATACCTATCTGCTGGTACCAATTCGGTCTCGATCCGATACGCCGTCTTTACGTTATCGCTCTTAACCTAAGTTAGACCATTGATTTTTGCAACTTCGGTCGATTGCGGTTTGGTTCTCGCGAGAGAACCTGACATCAGATCCGGACGCAACTTGCACCACGTATGTGGTCCATGACCATCTATCTACCACTGCTTACCCAGTGTCGATATAACATTTAGTTTTCCGACAATCACGATTTGGAGTTCGCTTATGGGGAATACAATGTTAAAACAATGCAAACTTTTTGTTTCTGCCGCTGTGCAAAAACGGAGATTCACAACGAGATGGGTGTAACGACGCAATGTTTGTCTCTTCAATACCTATCTGCTGGTACCAATTCGGTCTCGATCCGATACGCCGTCTTTCCGTTATCGCTCTTAACCTAAGTTAGACCATTGATTTTTGCAACTTCGGTCGATTGCGGTTTGGTTCTCGCGAGAGAACCTGACATCAGATCCGGACGCAACTGGCACCACGCGTGTAGTCCGTGACCATCTATCCACCACTGCTTACTTAGTGTCGATATAAAATTCTGTTCCCCGACAATCACGATTGGCCACCTCAATTTGAGCAAACTTCATGAGATTTCGTTGAGTCTACATTTTTAACTTCTGAACCTTGTTCACTAGATGTGAATAATGAAATTTGGGATCAATTTGATATTATTCACAAAATCATGGCAGTTTTCATCTGATTATTCTTTTTTTCATATTGTGTGGTGTAATTTCAGTATAGGGCTTGGATATATAATTCACTCAGGACGGCCAATGAAAAATATAATAGATTTTCATGAAAATTAGATTTAAAATGGCGGCTCCTATTTTCGAGCAAACTTTTTTTACTTCAGTTTGGGATACTGGGGCAATCAAAATACACTGAAAAAAATTCCTGTTACAATTTGTTTGAGGCTAAATCGTATTTTGACTGGAGTAGAAAGCGAGTGATCGGAGTAATTGAATGTAGTATTATGTAATTGTTAAAAATGATCACTCCTGTTCATATTATATTTAAATTAATTATATTCGAATTTTCCAGTGTTGGAGGTAACATGAAAGAGGAGAGGGGGAGTTATACAACCGAGGAGAAGCTGGAAGAAAGGAATGGGGAACGTTAGGAAGAGGGACAGAAAATAAAAGATATGGTAAGCAAAGCTGGACGATACGAGATAATAATTTCTGTAGATTTTTTCATAACCATTCTCACATAATTTCACACAGATTGATATTATAGTGCAGATCGATCATTCAAATGAAAAATGATGATAGCCATATATGTATCATTGCTTGTATGTCACAATAATGATTGTAACGATATAAATCGTTTCGATTTCTTGTTTGGATTGATATGTGATGATGAAAAGTGTATGTGAATTCATTATAGAATTGCTGAAGGCCTACGTGTCTCTCTCTTCTCCATTGCGTGCTTCATATTGAAGAAGAAAATTATATAATGGCCGGAATTCTACCATAAGATCATGATATATATATATATATATATATATATATATATATATATATATATTGAATAATGATAATTATATATAATAATTGATGAAATAATAATAGTTTATAAAAATTCATATATAATTAAATTTAAATGATTATATACCGGCGGAATTCGAGAATTCCGACTGCACGTATGTTACTCATTTCCTCATAATTATTTCCATAAATTATTATCAATTTCATATTCGTATAAACCATAAAAATATATATTCAAATCGAAATCAACCCAACTGAACAGTTATTATCATTATATGAGACCAATTGCAATACACCGACTAAAAGATTCTAATATTTATTGATAATTAGATTCCTAAGAGGGGTCAGTTCTGAGCAATCTACTCTATACCGCTTTACCACACTATAATAAAGTTGTCTAGGCCTTACAGCGTTAATTGTTTAATTAAAAATATATATATATATATATATATATATTCGTATACATATATATATATATATATATATATATATATATATATATATATATATATATATATATATATATATATATATATCTTCTTGTTGATAAGGTTTACTGCTAGTGGATGGATTTATAGCAGCGGAGAGTGTAGGAAACAAACAAAACGCAGAAGCGAACAACAACTGAAGAAGCTTTCTGTTTACAACAATAAACGTATTGGTGTGGTTTTTTTTACACGAGTATAATATAATATAGCGTGTATGAAGTCAGCCAATCGGTAGCAAGATTGCATGCATGAGGAATGTTTGTGGATGTTGGAAGATTACAAAAAGATGTATTAATTATATCAATTGTTCAAATATTTGAGCATTGAATACTTTTCTGCTAATTTGAGCATAATTCAACGAGCATAATAATTCATGAACTAATTAACTCGAATAGTCAACTATGATATTGAAATAAATTGATAGAATAATCATTATAATAGTAAGAACGGTGATTAATGAATAATGTAATTTCCATCCTGATGTCAAGTTAATTGGAAGAAAGTTGAAAAAATATCCAAATGATCGAAGTTGATCCAAATAATGAAAAACGTGCATTCAATCATTCAATCGAGAAAAATCGAAAATTTTAAAATTACCCAAATAATCGAAATCAATCTGAATGATGAAAAGCATTTTCCTGTCAATTTATTACTAATGTGATGATGAACTAACGGTACACGAAATGATTATGTTTCAAATTATTCGAAACCTATGACAATTGCAATTTGATAACGAAAAATAAAATCGAGAATTTTAGAATAATTCAAATGATCTAAATCAATCTAAATGATGTTAAGCAGTTGGAAAGTAATATATCAGGTTGAGGCATCATCAGACGTTTGATTCATATATATGTAAAGAAGGAATATCTCACATCATAGAAAATTTATCGTTTAGCATTTGACATTAAAAATAGAGAATAAAACTCGAAATATCTGTCAATTCAACATTCATAATCGAAACGATGAAGTAGCATGGCTAGACACGATTGCTATCAGAAGGTAGAACTGCCATCATCGACTCGGATGTGATTGAAACATGAAATAACACAAATCAAATCGAATCAAATGGAAAAATCTGACTCAATAGAAATCATTCTGAAATTGAAAAAAGAACAAATGTATATCATTGAATGAGGACATTTAAACTCGTGTATCTTTATTCTTCAGTCAGAATATATTTCATGAACGACTCCTGAAGATGGCTGAACGTTTTCCGCCAAAACGACGAAACCCCTAGGCTTTTTTTAGAGCCACCAGTTGTTTCAAGGAAGGGCAAATTTCCGAAAAGTAACTTTTTATCATATAATATATATAAATATATTGTTCCTAAGACAGTCATGGTGTCAAGCCTGTCATCCCCACTTTATACACGTAGTGAATAAACCTTGGCAACAGCCTCATCGAATCACGGTGAAGGTGCCAGTTATAACGTTGTGACCCAATCAAACTTCTTCTTGAGCAATTTACGGTGGAGGTGCCGGGTTCAACGTTCTGTCATAATCAAACGTCCCCTTGAGCAATTTGGGCGCAGCAAGAAACACATTTTCAAACAGAAAATGAAACAAACAGAGCAAAAATGCCAGGAATCACACTTTACATGATTTAATAAATCATTTAAATTGATATTCACTATCATATCAACTCATGTAGGCCTAACTTGACCGCTATCATAAAAGTAGGAGAAAGCAGTGCTTATAAATTACATGATGAGAAATATATATCATAACAATACTGTATAAATCTAATTGATATGAGCAATCAATATGTTATTATACATAATCGTGACTTACTTTTATAATATGGAGTTGAACGATTGGCTGTCATTTCCTGTCGTTTTAAAGTGTAGGCCTAGTAGGCCTATGACTTATATAGCGACACTTGACTCATGATAGCACCACTGTCTTAATCACTAAGAAGGGGCTATGCGTCAATCTGCTGATAAAACAGTCTGGAATAAGGAAACATTATCAAAATTCAGTTTTATGTATTCTCAATTTCTTCCTCTTAATTATTAAAATTTACATTTCAATTTTGACTTTTTTCTCTCTGAATAGGCCTTACATGAAATTTACTCAGCTTACCATCATCTACCCAATAATCTGAGTTTAGATCCTTAAATTTGAGGTTTATTATTTTCGATTTGGTAAACCTTTCTTTCTTGCCCTGACACGAGCTTCAGCATTTGTGAGGTGAGTTCTTCGACAATAATACAATGAAATATGATGAATGAATCAAATTCTACAATCTCCAAAGATTTAATTTTAGTTGTCATTTTTGTAAGCATTTCAACGAATGTTTGACTCGCATTCGATTATTGAACTATATATATATATATATATATATATATATATATATATATATATATATATATATATATATATATATATATATATATATATATATATGATTGGTATTATAGCCATGTATTTATATTCTGTACCATTTTGAAAAACAGTAACTTAATTACCGGCACCCTTAATTAAATTAGTTCTATAATATTTCAGTATTTTTTTCGTAATCTTTTTTTATCTCTCTCGTGAATAACCATTTTACTTCTATGTTTTGATTTTATCACGCTGTACCATCTTGGCATCCGTCAAATAAATTGACATTCTCTCTGGACAAAAAAACAGAACTCATACCGGGGTGAAAAATAGTACGAGAGAGGCGTTATATTGACTCGTGATTCAAGTCGATATATGAAAAAAAAAATTATACATATTTTTTTTTAATAATCAGTTATCACAGTATCATCCTCGAATAAGTGGATGTTCCGATATGACATTCCAATTTTGAAATGTTTGTATTTTTATTACATTAAGCTAGTGGGGTTTCGCCCGTTGCTAATACAAATTTAATAAATACAAATTAAAAAATACTAAATGTATATGGCAAACATCTTCAATATGTGATGTAGTAGTCGTCTACCTTTACCGACGTCACATCTGTGTAGTTGGTCCAGAAGATAATAGAAGGCGCGAGATGTATGATACAGATAAGTTTAAAAAGGCGGAGTCTAAACGGAATGAATAAATTAGTGTATATTATTTAACCACTCCTCCAAGGAAAATGGCTGACTTATAAGTAGTGAGATAAAAAAGAGTATACTCCCATCCGTTTCTCTTCAGTATACCAACTACTGGTTTGCTTACAGAGAGAGTGGTACTGATAATTTGGTAAAGAGTGAAGGGAAGGGATGTTGTGAATTCATATCACTTCTGACATGAAACTGATGTTTCTGAAATTATTTTGTGTCAACAATAAAAAAGTAGGCCCAATAGAGAAAAATATTCCACCAATAAATCTATATCTGCCTGAGGTCGAAAATGCAGCATCTCTCGACCGGGGTACACGAGGGTGACATCTATTCACCAGAAACGTCGAACTTGATGTAGGATAGAATCATTGTTTTAAAAATACTCAATGAAAAGATTTTTCTATTTGGAAAATTATATGAGTGATTGGAGTATCAAAATTGGAAAGAAAGAGTAGCAAATTGATTAGAGCAGAGGTTGGTGTAGAACGGTTATTGTCTAAGCTAGGTAAGGAGAGACTGAGTTGGTTCGGACATATGAAAAGAATGGAGAGGAATAGAATACCCAGAGCAGAGTGCAAGATGTTGGAAATGTACGGAGGTAAAAGAAGAGTGGGAAACCGAGAGAGAGATGGAAGGA
Organism: Brachyptera putata; assembly: GCA_907164805.1. Classification (NCBI taxonomy): domain Eukaryota; kingdom Metazoa; phylum Arthropoda; class Insecta; order Plecoptera; family Taeniopterygidae; genus Brachyptera; species Brachyptera putata. The sequence goes on from OU015472.1 coordinate 10,345,947, forward strand.
GGAGGAGGAGGAGGAGGAGGAGGAGGAGGAGGAGGAGGAGGAGGAGGAGGAGGAGGAGGAGGAGGAGGAGGAGGAGGAGGCGGAGGATGAGGAAGAGCTGAATCAGACAGAGGAGACGTGAGAAGAAGAGGACTTGGGACTGGCTAAATCAAATCGACAAGTTGTTTCCTTGTGAAAAGAAAATGTACTTACCTAACTTTGTTAGAAAAAGTAGTTGAAGAAATTCAAAAAATATATATATTATACCCGGTATTACCAAGTCCAGTTAGCCTTCATCTGAGAGTTAGCGAAAACAAAATAGCATGAGTAACCATGGTGATAACAACTTTAAACTGACAGTTAATAGAGCTACTCCGATTGCTGGTAATTCATGCACTTGATAATAAAAATTGTATCTACATTACAACATTTAACTTCAAGTTTGTCTGTGGTTTTGCCATGAGAGAAACATAAGGCCTGATTAATTGTTTGGTATGATTGTTTTTTGATTATAAATCTAATTTTCTCATTGAAGGAGGAATATTTCATGGGAATAATATGTTTCAAAAGGCACTGAAGTCTCACCCGACTCAGTGTTTTGAATAATCTCTATTCTATAAAATGCCGTCACCTATTAGGCCTATAAAACGATTATACACACAATAATAATAGTGACTCATTAGTTTATTACTGCAGAAAGGTATTCTTTATTCTTCACATCACGTCATTTTTACAAATACACATTATTCAAACTATTGTTTTCAAAATACTGCAGCAAAATGTTATCATAAAAGTATAAATACATTCAAAACTACACATTTATCCTCATTACTAATAAAATATTTGGTTTATACTTTATACATCTTTATCAATTTGGCAACATTGACTAGAAATTTAAGACTTATATAAACATACTGTTTGACACCTTACCGATAACTAAATGTACTAACTTACAGTTATCTGGTCATTGACAGGAACTAAATATAGTTTGTACAGAAACTGTCATGAATTCATAATTTAAATTGGATAAGTAGGTGTTACGTTATCGATCTTTACACGCTTCCATCTTTCATGTAAAGGAGGTGCGTGCACATTGCTTACACAAATCGAAAAATTTATCTTTACTATTTTTTCCATTTTCTAAAACCAGTGTAATTGAATGGAAAGTTCACATCTCCGGAATAACTGTATGCTGTTCAACTATAATATAACATTTTATTTTTTCGAATTCAATCAGTTTTGAGATAATATACGTCGGTGAATTTCATCACATTCTTTTTATAGGGCCTACATTGACTTATTACCTTGAAATTGAAACTGATTCAATTCTCTGAAATACAATGTCATATTGATGAAATAGAATACAATTATCTTGGAGATGTGAACTTTCCATTCAACTAGACTGGTTTTTGAACATATACAAAAATTAGTGAAGATGAATTTCTCCATATTTATAACCGTTGTGCATGGACCCTCTTGAACATTTATACAATTTACAGAAGAATATTCAAAAGCACAATTTCTTCTGAATTATTAAATGGACCTATTGAATAATTAATAATTGAATATTTATTAAATATTTATCAAACTATTTATTAAATAACCTCTTATCATACGCCATCTATCAATTCTACTTTTAAATAGCTACTCAATTCCTCCTTTAATGTATTTTCTATAACATGAAAGAACGAAATATGTACATTTGGGTTTTCATCATCGAACATGCCTGCACAACGAGCACATGTAACAAATTAGACGAATCTTAATAATATTGTCCCCAATTTTATTTATGTGGATTATCCAAGTAAAAATTAAATTTCACTTAATACTGATTTTCATATTGAATGACCTAGAGAGTCGGGAGCATGGAACTATGATTCATCTAACAAAGAGATTCATACGTACCAGGTTCACACATTTTTCCTACCCCATATATAACTTCAACTCGGTGGGATATGGAACCAAGTCATAGTCAAATCATGTAGGTCTACTTCAATGAAAAATCTTCCAATATCTTCACGGATCAGTTTTATATTACATTTTATTGAAAACTTGTCCACGAAATTGAAGGTTTTTATTTCTATAATAATTTCAGAAATCTTCACGACTTAGGCTTATTATTGAGAGTCAAAACAATGCTCGACTATTATCACGAAGAAAAATTGTCGATTATTCCGGAGGTCGCAGCTAACAAACACTCATGTAACTAAAATTTGACTATTGGTTGATCTCTGATTGTCACCATGGTCACCGAGCCTACTATCACCCAAACTTTATGATTCACTGCCATCCATTCTGTTACACTTCGCAATATCGATTGGGAGTCTTCAGCTGCTCATGTCTGTATTGTACTCTGTGGTTATTGAGATCGAGTTTTCGACTGCGATGATCGACTATCAGAACGATTATCGACTGTCGATATGTATCGAGATGTTCATATTTTCATTCAACTACAATCATACTGTTGCTCGTGGTTATTGTTATATCGCGCTCACTACTGCGATGAACGAGTCTCGACATATATCGAACTTCTCAGATTTTTCATTCAACGACGATTATATTGTTTTTCGTGGTTACTGTTATATCGAGCTCTCGACTTCAAGGATCGACTATTGAACCGATAATCAACCATCGATAGATTATATCGAAACGATAATTTCAGCTACTTATGATTGTATTGTTGTTCATGGTTATTGATGTCGATCTCTCAACTGTGTTGATCGAGTTCGCGACTAAGACCATCGACCTATCGACTTCAATGAACGACTATTGAAACGATGATCGAGTATCGATATATTGTATCGAAACGACAATTTCAGCCACTCATGATTGTATTGTGGTTCATATTTACTGATGTCGATCTCTCGACTTTGTCGATCGAGTTCGCGACTAAGACCATCGACCTCTCGACTTCAATGATCGACTATTGAACCGATGATCGAGTAACGATATATTGTATCGAAACGACAATTTCAGCTACTTATGATTGTATTGTTGTTCGTGGTTATTGTTGTCGATCTCTCGATTGCGATGGTCGACTATCGAAGTGATGACGCTCAACACGTCAGCTGGAGGACGAGATGTGATTGGCTCTAGCGGCGGTACGCTGAAACAATATAAAAACACGTTATCAAAAATCAGAGGATCGAATAGTCAACCATCACTTCGCCTTTATTTATTCGAGAAAAAGTTAATCCATCGTTAATTGTCATTATGAAGTTCGATCTTGGGTCTGATGTTCAATCGACAATCTCACTATTTTTAATCAATCGAACATTTACACAATCAATTTTATAAATCGATCAGAAATGTGTTATTTAATTGCTGTTTAAACTAGTGTTGAACTATGGTTCAGTTGATCAAATCAAGCATTCGATTGAACAGCAACAACCGTTCAATCTATCACGTATTCTTCCACGTAGCATTTTTATGTTGTTTACTTGTAAAAGCAGAATTGATAGAAAATACATAAAACGGCACCACCACCCATGTGTAAGAGATGATATACACATCAGATTTGAGGCGTGATGTGAAAATAATATTCCACAGTTACCCGAATAATAGGAACATAGAACAACATTGAACAAGGATAGAGGTATATGAGTCAATGAAAACAGCATAACTGAGCCAGAATAATATCAATAATTATACCTGAATATGTATAAGTAACTTTTAATTTGGAAGATAAAACATGTTGAAGAATTTGATTTAAAATATTTAATCCGAATGAATACAGTTTGAAGAAGATTTAAGAAGAAAAATCAATAGTTCAATCGTTCATGGAAGGCTCTGATATATTCTTCTCAACGACCCCACCAAGAACTAGGTTACATGGCAGTACGAACAAGCAGGTGATAATCAAACAACGATGATAGCAGAAGAACTTTTACAAAAACAAAATGCCAACAGCAGGACTCGAAACCTCATCTGCCTCGTCTATCCAACCCAACCGTCTCATGTATAATCGACGCATCAACGACCAAAGCTTTTCTCTCACTTTGCAATATGTCTATTGAGGAGACTCGTCGTTGGCAACGGCAGTGGTGATTGGGACGGCGATTCCTGCACCTGCATGACGTAGTGTTGTTCTGACGACGCGGCAGCGACCGCCTCGTCGTCCAGCAGTTGTTGTTGTTGTTGTTGATGTTGTTGTTGCATGAGGTGGTGATGATGTTGTTGTTGAGTCATGGTCTTTAAGCCGTCACCAGAATACATCCCCACTACAAGCACATGTTACACGAACACAATTAGCTCGGAGATCCCAGCAGATATATGATAACGTGGGGGCTACAACAGGTTATCGAAGTATGGTGTGGGGTTGATTTGAAGTGATGCATTCAATTTCTGGGAGTATATATATATATATATATATATATATATATATATATATATATATATATATATATATATATATATATAAATAGGCCTCGTAATATGTATGTACTTCACTTTACGTAGCCACAATTTAGAATACTAGGCATATAGACTAGTAATAGCGATGTCACTGTGGTAGTGTGATATTTGTGCTTGTTATGTTGGTAGACGACTTTCTACTTTTGTCTTCTCATGCTATTCAGCTCTTCTAGTAAAAATAACCAATCAAAGTCCGTGCAGCTAACTAGGCCTGATACGTTATTCTGGGTGGCAGTCACTGTAAAATCCCTCGAGTCAAAAAATGTATAAAATTTAAAACTAAAATCAATAAAACTCCGGTGGTTCAATCAATAATAATCAGAAACATACATTCGAATGATAATTCTATCAATAACTATCACCATTATGAATAGGCCTAACATTGATTGCGTTATCAAGTTGTCACATTGTACATAAATCGTTCTCAGAATTGTAATGACACCCTGCGAACAGTTAATCTTGTCAATTACGCTTTGTGAACGAGGAGTTGTTTGATGTAGTTCTATGGAGTGACCTAGTTTCCACTCGGCGTGCTAATATATTGCGAGGAAAACTGAACAAACAAGGCTGATTATATAAATACTACGATTGATTGGTTTTATTTACATGCTAATTGAAGAGTCCGCATCTTAGCTGATAATATCTCTTCGAAATGCGTATATTCAGGTTTACAGCATTCATGATTAGGCTACACTTTATACCAGTGTTGTAAAAGTGGAAAGGGGATGACATTCTAAGAGTTTCAGTAACCACCGCTAGATGGCGGAGTTTCCCATCACTCTGATTTTGACAAAATCTATTCACATTCCACATTTTGGCTACTTTATTATCTACTGTTATTATTGCTGCTTTAATTTTTAAGGGAAGGCTGTAAAATTATTGGCCAATAAGGTATGACGTATGAGCCCCCAACCCCCCCCCCCCTCCCTCCACTACGAGAAGTTTCATGGCCAAGAAACATGTTTTGGAAGTCTAATTTATCCTTCATTTAAGTTGTGGAACCTCATTGAATTATGGTGTGCTTTGATTTTCGGTCTGAGTTTTATTTAGGTTCAATGGATTGTCTACATCGTGTAGCATGGAATCATCTCTATAATTTCACATAGTCCATTTAGAATCTTCTTCAGAAAAAAATACTCTTCCTGCATCCCCCCTCTCCCCCCTCCCTCAGCTGAACTCAATTAAACCATACTATAAACAAACAAATATCACACTTAAAACTAAACAAATATCGTTTTTTAAAACAAAGTTTTTATTCAATATTTCTTCACGCAGATAAAAACGTCAAACACAAATATCGATAGCAAATAAAAGCTACTTGAACTTCTAAAATATAGCGTAACGTCTCACTCTAGAGCTAGATTTTCGATCGCCCGTCTCTGTCTATCGTTAATCATGAGCGATAAGAAGTTTCGAGTCTGATTGATGTGTTTCTATGGCAACTAACTGATAGCTGTTATCAGCAAAAGGTGTGTTAACTTATTAACCGTATAGTAAATGTTAGTCCCGGATCTGAAGTTGCTTAATACGACGCCTCTTGGGATTTACCGAGCTTAGGTGAAGGACAGCAATTTCTATTTGATCCTCTTTTCCTCTGAGAGGCTTAGGAAATATGAAAAAATTAAAGGACTTCAATATGTTTTGAAAATATAAGACTGAAGTTCGATTTTTCTATTGACTTTTCTAAAATTACCTCACTAATTTAAAAGATCCAAAGTTTCAACTATACAAATAAAAATGAATAATTTTAAGACAGAAGTGAAAAACTCTTCCATGCGAAACACTGAAATTTGTCAGAGCGGATAGAGAGAGGCTATTTTTCCCAGATAATTGTGTGGCAAACGTCATATCATTGATAGATATCAGAAAATAATCATGAGTTATTCAATATTTAAATGTCAATATATTCTTAGTTGTGACGCAGATGCTTAGAGTCTCATAACTTAGATGATGGCAGTTACCTCGTGTGCTGATAGGCATATCCGATGCAAGAGAGACCAACCATTGAAAATTATTTCTCCTCAACTAAACCAACAACAACTTGGTTACTTGGAAGTACAAATGAATGAATGCTACCGGTATGTCAAAATTCTTCTTGGTCCAATCAAGACTCGAATCCATGCACGACTGTACTTCAGTTTCTGAAGCAGTGCATCAGTTGACAATGCCTCATGACCTGGCAACTCCACCCAGGTATAGTCGATTTGGTGAAATATAAGTTTTTTATGATAACTTTTGAACGATACAGGATATCAAAATTATGTGACTGAATAAACACAGACATTTTGAATATACCTTAAGTTGTTAGATGTAAAAACTTTTTTTTTTTTTATAACATCGAAACTAAAATCACTGTTCTTCTAATGCTGAGAATGAAAGTGGTAAATAATTGGTAAGTGCTCCGGATAATAATTTGAAATTTTACTTCCGTATTCAACGAATTTTACAATAGTCCAGACAGTTTAATCATAATGACAACCGATAGCATCAAAATCGCGCATGCTTTCAGTGCTTTGTAGCGTCTCTTTGTGGCCCGAATTATCACAAATTACACGGGGTGGGAAAGTAAAAGGGATGATTGTACATCATTGCGGGAAGATAGTAAAGATCATTCGGAGATAGAGTGAAGATCCGAGGGGTTTACAACTCGCAAATTTGGTGTATACCTAATTTCAGCTGATTTCAGAGATTTCAAGAGATTTCAAGGGATTTCAAGAGATTTCACACGGATTTCAAGGGGAGTACAAGTGATTTCAGGGATTTCAATGAGATTTCAAGAGATTTCAGGGGATTTCAAGTGATTTCAAGGAGATTTCAATGGGATTTCATGGCAAATATACACCGGATTTCAGGAGTTGTTAACCCCTCGTGAAGATCATTCGGTTTTATGTCAACATTTCTAGACATATGTTGGAATATATCCATCACTATTGATACCATCCTGTACCAGGCTGTATATGTAGCCAATGAATACATCATCCACCACCTCTTGTTACATGTTAGTAATAATCTTGTCTTAGTTTACCGTGTACATTTGGTTTGTTCTCCGCCTTGACGTTCATCATACTCTGACCTCCAGGTAACCCCTGACCTCCTCCACCACCTCCACCACCTCCACCACCTCCACCACCCCCACTCATGGAGGTGCTCTTTGGTTTGCGCTTGCGCGTCTGGATGCCCTCTTTCTTCATGCTCTGCGGGCGATTCACCTGTAAGATGTGGAACAGGACATGTGAGTTAGTTCACGAACAGTTTCATAGAGCGATCTGGATCCTTACAGCGACTGAGTGCATGCATGGTGCTTATACAAATAGAGAAATCTTTTATTGTCATGGTATTTAGCCCTTCTAGAGAATATTATCCAATCAAAGTCCTCAGTCTCTTGGAGCTATAGGACGTTCTTTCATGTGGCAGTCGCGGTAAGGGTCGTGCATGCTAAGCCCAATTGATCTCACATGCAAGTTGTTCACACGAAAAATTGAAATGTCAATCATACAGTGTTGTATCTTCTTATCGCAGGTATTGGGTAGTTCAGACGCATAGGACATCACGTCAATGCAGTGTTGAAAAGTCAAATATTTTTAATCAACAACCTCATCAAATTGATACATTTTTGCGCTATTTTCGTCCACCCAATTTTGTATTGTTTCATGAATATCACTCACTTATCACCCGCGTATTCGTTCCCCTGAATAACCTAGCTGTCGTTATATGTAAACAATACTGAAATAAAAAAAAACTGCCTCACACATCGTCATCATTTCCATTCTCATTCTATATATCTCAATCCATAGAATAATATTGATTAACGAATTCAATCAAAACTATCAAAAATATAAGCCATTGTCATAATCTCGCCGGCAAATATCAACATTCCCTCCATATATCGTGATATTCAGGAACATGTGCCATTCAATTTAATCTCTCAAACACAAATATTATAATTATATCATCATTTATCTATTTATCTATCAAGCCGTGTAGATATCCTATCGTTCAAAGATTCGGTCCAATCGGAGAATGTTATAATATTTCTATTAATAATAATATCGTTGTCTGTGCCGTGTCTACATAGTCATATTGTTAACTGTTAACATATCTCGACATGACCTTACATAAATAAATCGAGCTTCATCGCATTACCACCACGAGACTGTGGCATAATCTTTTCAATAATAGGAGAGATAATTATGTTTACTGTGAGGGAAACGCTGTATTAACGTTCTAGTATTGAGTGAGAGGGTAGTTAGAATTGTTAATGTTTTTTTTTGTTTTTTTTTTTGGCTCAGTCAACTAACTGAAGTCGGGTCGGGCGCGGGTTCGAGTCCCGCAAAAAGCATGGATTTTTGTAAATGTCCTTTCATCTTTCATCAATTCATCGTTTTATTACCATCCGCTCATTCGTACCCCCTGTAAAACCTATCTGTTGGTGGGCTCGTTAAGAAGCATTGACGGCTCCTAATAGACCGCGACCACTTCCTTCCAAGAATTTCAAAAACATTAAAAAATAACCCCTCCTTCCATTTTCTTATCATGTCATTGATAATCATGGTATCATTGATATCATGGGGTGGTCAGATCGCCCTTGTGGTGCCCCATTCAAACGATCTAATCTTCCATCCATAGCCTTAATTGGGGAACAATGATTTTGTATCAAGTCTCGATGTTATTTTAAAAAAATGTCATTCACAGTTGCCATCGCCAAATATCTCAGATATCGATAGTACATCGATAATCGAATACAAACATCTAATACTTCCTTCCAAGTATTTCAAAAATCTTATAAAATAATTAACCTCTCATGCCATTTTCTTATCATGTCATTCACATTCGCCATCGCCAATACATCTCAGATATCGACGATGCATCGATAAATCGAGTACAAACAAGTGAATCTGCTACAATCTTGTAGCAAACAAGTCGCAATGTCGTAAGTAGGCCTACTTCATTTCATCAACGCCACTTTGAAATGACAATCGGCGAAGAAAGTATCACTACGCAATCAGTACGTAAATATACACGAATATCCTAGTAATATTGTTGCAACTAGAGCAGTTTGGTGAAATGGTCCAAGGTTCCTAACTGTCAGTTCCGTTAACACGGGATATGGGCGTCGCATACGTCATACCATGACGTCATCGCTGTAACTACGTCATAAATAGGTGTTGTGGAATTTAACCTCTTTTCAGGAGAAAATGTTTTATTCTAAAATACTTTGTTTGGAATTGTTTTTTTAGGGTGTCGGTTTTATAGCAGCATCATATTGTAGGGATGTTTGTTTATATGAATAATGTTACTGGGGAGATTGTGTGTGTATTAGTTTCACGTTTTATGGTTTTATTGTTTTCTAGTAATTTTAATTACGTATGCGGTACGTTTGTACATTTGTAAGCTAGTTATTAGAATTTTTCTGGATTGTTGAAGTCTTCATAATAATATGTATTTGTTTTGATACATCACTCGTACGTTTGAGTGAGTCTGTTGAGGTGTTCCCATAGAGTAATGAAGTTCTAAACCTCCTTAATCTATGGTGTTCATTTGAGATCTAATACCGGACGGAAGCGGGTTCAACACCACTGTGAGCATGCGCTCCTTGAACGTACTTTCACCTATCATTAATTCATCACGTATTATTATCATTTCTTATTCCTACCCCCATATAACTTGGTTGTAGTGTGGTGTTCCAGCATTATTGAACAGAATACAAAAGATGGCTACATTTCTGTTAGGATATTGAAATATTTGAGCTGAGACAAATTTGAAATTTATTATGATGATTTGTGACCATGTCACTGAAACGTGGATATCCAAAAACTTTGAGTGCTGGAAAATTGTTTTGTGATTTTGTTTCTAATAATTCTGGAATTTTTGTGAAAACATTTTTGAATTCTGAAAGCAGTGAAATTGAAAAATTGCAATTATGTTTCTTTTTCTCAATAATGAATTCAGGTGTAAAAACATAATTCCATATTGAAATTAATGATACGTTACGAATTTCGCGTCGCAATTCAACGTCTTGACATGATAATATTATCGTTATATTATATAATGGCTTTATTAACATCGGTAACTCGACATAGTCATTGCTCCTCAATGAATGCTAAGAATTACAAGTTGGGATGGTTCGAACGTGTTGTAACCACCGCCATACCACAATATTTGCATTATTTACGTATACGATATAAATCATTCAACAAATTCCGAAAATAATTCTGGTCAAAGGAGGAGGATCGACTCATGTAATATGGAGCAATTCAGGTATATTTCTCTAATTATCGCAGACTGGAAATGAACAGAGAGTATTTGGAAAAAACGTAGAAATATATTCATAATGGTGATCCTTCATTCGATTTGTTTACGTATTTTCGATTTTTTTTGCAAAATACAATCAACTCTACTTGAACATTTCAAGTGTTATCACCTGAATAACTGATCTCACATGCACTCATATCAGGATACCTGTCAAATGAATAATATGAATCTTAAATATCATTGAATATTACAGACAGTAGGTTCTTAATCAACATCGAAATACATCTCTAAAATTCTAATAACTTTTGATGCATCATTATATTTTTTGCGCGGCTTTTTCGTCAAGAAATTAGCTTGTCTTGAGTAGCCTATCCCCAATTCCGAGAAAACAAATTTTATTTCTAAAAGACCGAATCTTCGGCCATTTCTTGATATTCCTGGATGTGTGTGTGAAAACAAAATCAAAACATTTTTTACTGCATAAGAAATCCTATTCCTGATCGTTAAAAACCTCACTGGACTTGAAAGTGGAGTGCAAAATAAACAACCGAGTCTATAGCTGTTGCCTATAACATGAACACTGTTATCGATAACAAAAAACACTGATAAGCCATAACAAGCTGTAACTCACAATGACGTCATATTCCAATCACTTGACAACAAATATAGAAATATAAAATAAAAAAATAATCCATAATCGATCATTTTGATCAAATATTTTTTTTCCTGAAAATATATAACTATATATTTTTCACCAAAGCTGACAGCCCGTCTTATTTGTTTTTATTCATCTACTTGAAAACAGTTAGTATCAGTCATATCGTTTAATAATCTTTGCCATAAAAAACTTAAACGTCAGTAATTAATTCACGTAGACAATGACACACTCAAGAATCAAGTTAATGTAGATAAGAAGTGGTCTTAATAGTCTGAAAATGTATATGTGTAGTTTTATTTAAAAATGTGGTTATTTTTTATCACGTCTTTTTGATATATAGTGATAGGCCTATGATTGATGATTCAGTGCATGGTATAAGTGTCTATACATAGGAAATATGAAAGAAAGAAAATTTGTACTATAGTCCTTTGTCGGTGTATAGGTCACACAATTTTGATTTTTGATTTTTTTGAAATTCACACAACATTGAAAACTTGACGCAGAGCCATTATTTCCCTAAAAAGGCAAATAATGTGATTTCAGGATACCACAAGGGCGATCTCACCACTCCCCAAGAAATAGTTAGGGACTTATATATAATAATTATAGCACATTCAACACATTGTGAAAATTATAGTGATGAGTTAAGAAATGAAGAGCAACATTTTGAATACAAAACCCAGAGAATTCACTGCTGACTCTTGTCTCAAAAAGCTATAACTCCTCTCCATCTATATATACTATAGGTCTACATATACACTACAATATGGACAGTTTATGTGAAAAAAAAATCAGGATGAAAACAATTTCGTTCTCACGTAAAATACTTGAGAATACAATGACATTTAAAAAAAGGTCAAAATATCACTTATTTGACTTATTTTATTTGACTTTAGCGGAATATCAGTTTTTTATGATAACTTTTGAACGGTATGAGTTATCAAAATTCAAACTTCACCTCAGTTAGTTTGGTCGACCATGACGAGAACCGAACCCAAGTCGCATGAACGACGGTTCAGCATGCTAGCCACTGATCCACTCACCTCAGTCTCGTAGGCACAAGTAAATATAAATACATGAATACATAGGCTTACCCCGTGTAGTTTGTAGTATAGGCCGCACGCGTTACACACAGGCTCGCCGTTGTTGTTACGACGCCAGAGGGTCGTCGTCGACGTCGAGCAGTTGGCGCAGGAGACGCCCGACCGACGGTTACCGGTCTGAGAACAACAACAACGACCACATATTCAAATTATGTGACATTTAACTAAGCTAGGGAGGGAGAAAACCCCGGAATACTTCACGACGTTACATCGAGCTATAGGTATACTAAGGGTGTGCGATCGAGTCCGAGTCTACACCAGAATTGGACTTGGACTTGTAGAAGTGATTTTGGATTCGATTTCCGAGTCCATTCGAGTCTTTGAATCTGCCGCCAATTTCGAAATTTGAATTCTCGATTCTCATTGGCTGCTACTGGGAATTGGCTATTGGGAATCACCGTGGTTTTGAAATAGCATCGAAAATATTTGCGTATGTATTTACTATCTTCAAGTAGGGTTCAATTTTAGCATCCAAGTAACAACAACTCAAAGTATTTAAATTCAAAATAAAGTAAATTTGAAAATATAAATTGAGAATGAATACACCCATTATTATTTTTCATTTATTCCTTTGTATTTATATTTTCCTTTATTGATGACTACAAAACTAGCGTATTAAAATCATTTCAAGTTAAAGTTTTTTACTGATAGTGCCTGAAATAATCTACATGTTTGAAAAGAAACTCAAGACTCGGCTCGGACTCGATGATTTATGAAAAATCGGACTAAAAAAAAAATGAACTCGCACACCCATAATAGCTACTGATCCACTTGTCCTGGTAGAAATGAAACAACAATATAAGTAGATGTCAAAATATTTGCTCATTACCATAACACTCACCGAAGTTATTTTTTTCTGGTGAGTTCGCACAGGTGGTCGATTGACCCCGTTGACCCTGTTGTATAGGCCACACGCGTTGCACAAGTAGTGACCGGTGCCGTCGCGACGCCACAGTGGCGTGAAGCTTGCGGCGCAGTTGACACACTCCTTGATGTCGATGCCAAGCATACTGTCTGAAATATCAGAATTAAATTTCGAGATATTAGTTTTTAAGATGCTGCTCAACGACCACACAAGCAGCTAGGATTCATGGGGGTACGAATGAAGGTGTGATTAAAAAAACGGTGAAGAGATGATAATTGTGAAAGAATGTTTACCAAGAGTCATGCGAGACTTGAAACTGCGCCAGTCTAGCTTCAGTTTAGCTCAACTGTCCAAGCCAAATAGATGTATTCTTGAAATCTGCTAATAATTTCTAATCAACCTTGCTTGAGAATTAATTAAATAAAAAAACACATATATATATATATATATATATATATATATATATATATATATATATATATATATATATATATATATATATATATATATATATATATATATATATATATATATATATATATATATGCCCATGTATCGGAGCGTGTGGTGATTATTTGAGGGGTATGCTATAACGTACAGCTTAGTAAGTAGTGAAATTGGATGAATGTAACGACAAAGAGGGGGTCCAGCATAGCATAGCCCCGCAGGTGAGATTTTCGATTGTGGGTTTTTGTATGTGATTTTACTGAGTTTTGGAATGATCTCACAACTTCATAAATTATTCCGAATGTATGACCTATTATCAGGTATATACATAACCTCATAAGAATCATTAATTAATAATCAATTAAATTAAATAATGATAGAAGTAAATGCCACGTAGCCCTTATGGACGATGGCTATTTATATAGCCACGCTATTGCAGGGCGAGCTAGACCTACCATAATCCACGATCTCTATTTCAGATCAAATGTTGACTGGCTAAATAGGTTTTACTTTAGCTGTTGAATTCAGTATTAGGTAATCAGAATCTAATGATAAATAATGGAAAACATTAATTGATTTATATAGAATATCAACACGAAAGAATGTAGGCATAATTTAATAACTGATAAATGCTAGAATATTTATTGAAATAATGCTCAAACAGTGTTATACGAATTGTGTTGATTAAAATGTGTTGATCATCAATTGAGAATCTTTTTTTTTTTGAGGATAAACGCCATCGGTACGGAAGGTGATTACAAGTTAATCGTCTAGTTATCGGGGAGTAATGAAATACATAATTGAATCGAGACTTACTTTCTAAAATTCAATGTAAACTATTTTTGGAAAATGAATGCACAAATGTGTCGGGTATAAAATTTGTATCCTCTTTCTGATCCCCGCTGGGGTCATACAGCTACAAAGAGTTGGTGTGTTATTTGTTCAGAAGAGGGCAAAAGCCTACATTTAGTATTGTTTGCTGAAGGGCTGAGCGTTTCTAATATGTATGTCTGCTTATCTCGGTTGTGCCTACAACAAATATTATTCTTACCAGCTTAGAACTTGTTATTTCATGAAAACCTGGTGTATTGAAGAGACCAATTTCTGATAACGCGTTACTAAAATTACCAATATAAAAACTATCTCTACTGAAGTAGATCAAACATAGACCTTGCATTACACCCTGAACTCTGAACCCATCCGAGCATAAAATACCCATTTTGTGTAACGAATATATAGCACACATGCTATATACTTATACATATATATATATATATATATATACTTGTAAGACTTATTATATCATTATAATTATTGAATTTGAGATAGAATGAGAATTTTATCAGACATCGTCGTGCTAATTTTGACATGTAAGTGAGTAGGCCTATATTTGAAATCGCCCTGATATATTTTTCATTGCGTAATTTCTATTCAGACAGTCACGTTGGTTCAAACCAAACATTGAAACACCGTCCAGTTTAACTCGGCAACCTCCGCCATTATTGAAACCATAAATCTAATCTTGAGATATCTTGTATGATATAATTATCAACAAACGATCCTAGAAACCATCTAAAACACTGGGTGAACTTGAAATCTGGACACATTGAAGTTAAACAACACAATTTCAGTGTACGGATTAGACAAAATTATAATGATCTACTCACTCGGATCGTAAGAGTCGTCCAAACTCATGCTGCCATAACTCGTGCTCGCTCCATTCGCCGTATACCCCCCCGCATATCCCGTCGCGATCCCCACACCACCACCCCCAGCCACCGCCGCATCGCTCACCACCCCCGGTCCACCATATCCCGCCCCCACATAATCCACCCCAATCGGCGAACCATTCCCGCCCCAATAACCCGGCTCCGGACCTTTCGTGACGTACTGGTAATTTCCTCCGGGACCTCCGTACAGTGTCACCTGTTGTTGCCCGGGGGATTCCTGGTGATCATAGGCGGTTATACATCCCCGGTACACATCCTGATTGTACATCATTTTAGGGTTACTTGATGACGTCAGAGTCGGATCTTTCGAGTTCAACAATGGACTATCTGCTAAACTTGTCAGTTTATTCCCAGCTGGATTCTGGTAGAGATATACGTCATTGGTGATTGGACCTTTATTGTAAGATGAGTATCCCGAAGGAGAGGGATTCTGGTAATGGTAAGTTGCCTCTATGGGGTTGCTTTGATGTTGTTGATAAGAGCTCTGTAGGTTCGGATTGTTAACCGTTTCTAGGGTTGTGTACGTTGTGTTTGGGATCTCCGCGTTCTGGTGTGTGATGTTGATCTGGATTGGAGTAACAGATTTCTGAAGATGTTCTTCGTACTTGACGTTTTCGTACTGTCGCATTGGTAAGTGTTCCAATGGAGGCGGTGTCATTTGATGATGTTGGTAGTTTTGATTATGACCCACGTCGTCGTTCATGAGGTGATTGCCATTCGGTGGAGTGGAATATCTTCCCGAACGTTCGATGTAATGCCGTTCATCGGGGGAGTATCTTTGTCCTTGGATTCGTTCTCTTTGAGGATGGATTGCTGTCATGAAACCGCCACCTTGGTGGCTCATGTTTTTGATAGCTAACAATGGCGGTGGACTGTCAGGAGGGTTTGGGTAATGTTCGGTGATTGTCGTCGGTACGTAACCGTGTGTTGGCTTCAACCCTCTCTCGTTGACGAGATCGTACTGCAGAGTACGTAATGGAGGAGCGTAAGAAACATTTTCAGTATATTGAACAGTGATTGGTGATCGATTGACTTGATCCTCAACGTCTTCTTCTCTGGAGTAATTCCCTACAACTTCTTCCTCTTCTAAACGTTCAGTTTCCTCCTGTTCGAACTCTCCTGTCTCGCTTGACAAAGTCACACTTGTCTCCTTCGGGATATCATCTCCGGACTCCATCCTCTCGACCTGTTGCTCAATCGTCTCTTCATGGGCTACCTCCTGCATTGGTAGATCGTCTTCCATTTCTATTGGTTGTGAGACGACCTCGACGTGGTTTTCTATTGGTCCGTCGTGACCTAGGTCATCGCTGATTGGCTGTTCGGGTGGCGTATTTCCAGGCTCATGAGGGGGTGGTATGTGGCGGTCGGCGTCGGGGACGTCGTAGTCAGGATCGTGGGTGGTGATGTGCCCGGTGGTGGTGATGGTGCGAATTGGGCGTCGTTGTTTGATGACCGACGTCGGTGGGGAGGCGGCAGTGTTGACGTCGTTGGCGGCCATGTTAACGTCGTGGGTTAACGTTTCCATCCTGCAAGGATAATAATATAGTTTATTATTCAACTGTGGATTTGATAACGTCTCGTATATGATACTCAGATTAACGCACTTCGCATACTGATAGACTATAAACATGCATACCACTTCCAATCATTTGTTAGTTTACTTTATCCACGGAATAAGAATGTCTTGATCAACATAACAAACACAAATGTCACCGTTTAATTTGTTTAGGTGTGATATCTTTAGGGTATTTTGTTTTTTTCAAGATGGCGTTGACACTAAAAGAAACTTGAATCTCTCAAGCTGCGGTGAGATTATATAATTATGAAGTTTTAAAAATTACTAGGTTTATATAGACTTTATTTTCCGTGGATGAGAGCATAGAGCTTTCTACTCATGGTAAGGAACAGTTTTAAGAGAAAATATTTTCGAAAATGAAAATACGCTGAAATTTTCTCGCGACTATGTATCTTTTGTATGAAATGATGACGAATATAATAAAAAGATGTGATGTAGATGTAGAGATGAAAAGTGAATACAACAGATTAACGTTCGATCTTATCTCACAAGTTCTCTCCTGATAGGTTACCAAAAGAGAGTTGCATTTCCAGATGAGATTAAGTGAGACATTATTATTACAACAAACACTAACACAAATATCAACCGGTTATAGGCCTACATATTAGTATATTTGTGCTGTTTTTGATACATTTTGGATTTTTTACATGACGTGATCTCGATAAGAAACGCCACAGTATGATGCACAAGAAGTAGTTATAGTAAATATCGTCGACACATGATACATCATACGTAACCCCACATTATCTAGGAGCTGATGGGGTCGTATGTTTTCGTTATCTTAACCAATTATAATATGAAAATAATCATAATATTCGCAGACAACAACAATGATAACATTATGAGATACGAAATGGCGACATCCTAATCAACCATTTCATTCATTCTCTCTTTCATTCATTCATTCATTTTTCCATTCATTCATAAATACGTGTTCTAGTGCGAGAGATTTGAAGAATGCCGTACAATTGAGTTTAGACCGGGTCAAGAGTCAGACAATAGCTGTAAAAAACGTCAGAGTATGTCTTAAAAAAACGGATGTTTTCCTTTGTCTTCCGTCATTGGATTCAGGAAACTGAGCATCCTGTGGCTGTATGTGTGTGTGAGAGAGAGAGAGAGAGAGATGTGTGGGTGGTACGCGTTACCGTTCGAAGTAAACAGACAATTTTAAAAATTTCATAAAATGAATGAAGTAGCAAATGAGCATATCTGTACAGCGTTCTGCTGTTGTGGATGTTTTTATCTTATCTTCTATTTTGATCTGTAATAAATCACAGATACGATGGAATACCGTCTGAATAATCAATGGGGCTCGTGAAGAGCGTATACAGCGGAATAAAGGCGACTCGGTTGTGTGACATGGGCTTTGGTGTCCAATCCAACGTTACCTTAAATCTAACCACGTTTTACGAACATCCTTATACATAACTATCACCAAGCCTATGTCACACAGCCTAGTATACTACATTCCAGTATACGCTCTTCAGCATCCCTTTATTAATAATCTTGGTCCCAATCGGAAATTCGCATTTAAGAAAAAGCGTAATTTATTTCGTCGTAAATTGCGACATCATGCATTTGAATGCATTTGAATTGAACCGTTATTTTTGGAACACTTTATATCTAGTATAACCAGCATTTACATTGGTTGACAATACTGTTTGCTTACCGATCCCACCAATACCTAGGCTATTTGAGGGTTAGCATGAGCGGATGACCAATAACTATCTACGATGGATACGTATAACTTGGACTTGTCCCATGTTCTTCCAGCTGACGATCATCTCCAGAACTAAGAAACTTCTCAACGCCACCTAGATCGCTATCGCCGCCATCTAGATCACCTATACAAGCTAGCTAAATGCTCTACAAGGCTCTGATGGCCTGAGTAGTCAATGCAAACTTGAAACATCGTCACCTAGATCACCTACAAATCAGCTGAATGCCTGAGTATAGTTGATCTTGGTGGCTTATGTAATCAGTTTCCTAGAACCAGAACAACGTTGAGCTCAGTTGCGTATCCATGGTGGATAGCTATTGTCCCAGGAATGACGAATCATGTTTAAACAAATCTATACTTCATGCGACGGTAACTACCAGGAGACCGGTATTCGTTTCCCGCCATAGTCGACGATCCAAGACGTTCAATTTCCCTCTGTTAATAAAGTGAATACTGTAATGGTCCTTCAAAAACAGTCCACGACCGCTTCCTTCTCAGTGTCCAAACTACTTAATAGAATAACCTTTCAATTTCAACGCGTCTCCCCATCACCTAATTCATCACACACCGACATCAATAGTAAATATATGTTATAAACTAAGATGTCACAGGATCCAACCAGAGGAAGTCGAAGAGTGACAAGGACAGAGCAAACATCACGTGGGGACTCATGCGTAAGAAAGGAAAAGAGAGAGAGAGAGAGAGAGAAGAGAGAGATCAAACACCTTGAAAGTGCCTCACTAATTCCACCTCTAAACAATGCTCTAAACGAGTATTAAGTTGTTGACTCAAGTCTGGGGTCGGCACGCGACGACTTGTGTCGAGCAAACAGTCGTCGTTTCCGTCGGCCGCGCAACGAAGAGGCAAACAAACGGTCACGGCGATCCCCTTCTTTCACTCTCGTCTCTTCAACACCTCACTGAAGGAATGCAACACGTTTCTACTTTTGTCCACGAGAAATATTGAGAAAGATTGAAAGAAGATTGTTTATCAACTAATTTTTATGAATAATAATTTTTCTATAAGACAACATAGATAAGATGGTTGCCTGAGCCCCCGTGGTTCAGTCAATTATCGCTAGCGGTAACTAAAGACCGGCACACGTAGCTTAGTGGTTAACGCGCTCGCATCATGTGGTCTCGGAGGCGAGGGAAATTTCGAACCCAGTTCGATCCCCGCCACCGATCTTTACAGTTTATTTTCGTGATTTCTCTCCGTAGTCCCACAATATAGACCACGACCGCTTCCTTCCCAGTAGCCTTCCGATTACCCAAGAAACCTTCATCTCATCATCCCATCATCTCGTTAATCATCCATCCGACGCCAATCGATCTTCGCTATCATTACAGTGCGTCGTCAAACCGAACATAAAATGAAGAAAAATAAACCTTAAAAACTGGAGAAAAGTCCAGCCCCGACAAGGTTGTCACTCTCCGTACTTCAGGCAAATAAAACGTCGCTTCAGAAACTGAAGTCTCATTGGGTGTGGGTTCAAATCCCATAAAAAAGCACTGGTTGTTAATATCCTTCCACATGTCAATACTTCATCATTTCATTACCAACCTGCTCATTCGTACTCCCATATAAAATAGCTGTTGCTGGGATATTGAACAAACAGAACAGGACCATCTGACAAGTCAGTTGTGTGATCGTGTCTATGATCGCATAGAATCATCAGAGAATGATTGGAAGTGAGATGAAATGTTATTCTATTGGGTGCTTCGGACATCAGGAAGAAGCGTTCGTGGTTATGTAACAATCTCAGTATTCATTTCAATGAAAGAGAGAAACAATAAATTACCTCCATCAGGATGGTCAACAATGACGGAAATCAAACTCCTGTTTTCTTGAATGACAGTTCAATGTGCCAAATCGCTATTGTGAACACGGTTCACGGACCTGAATATTTTTGTTCAGCGAGCCCATAATCAGCCAGGAAATTTGGGGATATATAAACGAACTATTGGCTGTCTTAGGTCCGTGAACATAGCCCCTCCGATGTCAGCACAAATTCTGAAACTTTGCCCAGAGTTTGTGGTAGAGCTCTAGCTGGATGTTATGCCGAGACTTTCAGAATTTATGCTGGGTAATTTTCCTAGAAAATCAATTTTCAAAAAATTAAAACTCAATTCCACAAAACTCCTCCAATGCAAAGCACTATATCTGAAACTTTGCCCAGAGTTTGTACTAGGCCTCTGGATTTTATGCCGAAACTTTCAGAATTTGTGCTGGGTAATTTCCCGAGAAAAACGATTTGCAATAGACCCTACTCGAGGGGCCAAGTTCACGCAAACCATTAAGGACAATGTTAAATGAGTGTGTTAACCTGGGTTCAGTTTTGAGCCTATATCTTCCGGAAGTCGCGATAGGATCCATTTTTTATTGATCTCTACATGAAGAACAGTCTCTTGAATATGAATCTGGACACAGCATGCCGCTAAAAATATCCTATCGACCACAAATACACCCAATCTTGTGAACACATTATTCAGTTTATAGCCTATATCTTCCGGAATTCGCGGTAGGATTTATTTTTTATTTCTGGTTTCATCAAGAACAGTCTCCTAAATCCGAATCTAATCACGGCATGCCGCTAAAAAATCGACCGTAACATCGACGGAAAGGAAAACACTTTTTGGCTGTGGCAGCCAAAAAGACCGACACCTTTGGTCAGAAAGTGGATTTTGCGAAAATTTTCCGGGGGATTGTCGATCTATATCTGTTGGTGTTTACCGCGATCGAATTGGCTCACCCTTTCAACCGCCACCGCACTTGTTTCTTTGTGAACACGGCCAACACCTTTCCCAGAAAATATTCAGAGTCGTTAAACGCGGTCGGTATGGCAGGGAAAACGTGAAATTTCAAACACATTTAACATGGGCGTTGAATGGTTATTTTCTTTTTCTTGGTAGCTCTGGTAGCTCTTTCAACGCCGTACACCTATGCCTAGCCGTAGCATAGACTTTATCCGTAGAGCATAAATTGTAAGTTATGATGAATCATTTGCCTTTTGGAACAAAGCCCGAGTTGAATTGGAATCATTAGTCAATAAACCTATGTTTACTATTCTGTTGTGCAGATCTGTGCCTTATGCTAAGTCTAGGTCAATTCCTTGGCGGAAAACAGGGCTGCCTTTCACAATCCCATGTAGGCATAGGACCAAACGCACTAGGCCTAGCTAAACTCTCTTCAGTATTTGCAAAATGAACAGTAGGTAGTTTTTTCTGTGGAGAAAATATAGTATAAACCTTCCCTCTACTTACATAAAGAAGAAAGTTAGCAAAATACAATGAATAAAACATTCTAGCACAACAAACCCCAACCATTGAGATTACAATCTCAATGCCCTAACTAATTCACTTGGGCATTGAATATTTTGGAAAATAGGTAGAATATTGGAAAGTTATCAAAAACCGTAGCTAGATTTGATCTGGCGAGCTTTAGGCCCAAACGCAAGGTTTCTTATATCGCAGCTATCGAGACAGTGCAGTTGGTGAGCTATAATATAAAGTCACAGAATATAAGCAAGAAATGCGAGCAGTTCGGGTCCATGAGAATGAATTTAGTATAGGGCCTACATTCATATCTTATAATGAGGGAATATATTATATATACTATATTATAATAGGCCCACTTAGTTTTGTATTGAATCTTTCTCAGTTATGGCATAGGCCTACACAGGTTTGTCAAGCCTGTCATTCAATCCATTTGACATAACCTCAGAGCTTGGTCAGAGACAAATCGGCAATCGTTTGGAAATATATTTTTTGTCTTAAGATGGCGGTATTTGTTCGAATCCATGACGTCAGACATGACGTCATGATTTTAAAGAGCTCCGATTGGTTGGAGTGAAGGCAATTTTGTTGCCTTGTGAAATCAGTTGAAAGCAAAAATTATGGAAGTCTCGGCATAGAATCTAGAGGCCTACCACAAACTCTGGACACAGTTTCAGAATGTGTGCAGACATCGGAAGGGCTGCGTGAACTTGGCCCCTCATGTATTGAAAATCGATTCTCTCGGAAAATTACCCAACACAAATTCTGAAAGACTCGGCATGAAATCCAGAGACCTAGCACAAACTCTGGACAAAGTTTCAGAATTTGTGCTGCATGACATCGGAGGGGCTGCGTGAACTTGGCCCCTCATGTATTGAAAATCGATTTTCTCGGAGAATTAGCACAAATTCTGAAAGTTTCGGCATGAAATCCAGAGGCCTAGCACAAACTCTGGGCAAAGTATCAGAATTTGTGCTGACATCGGAGGGGCTAGCTTCACGGACCTAAAATATTCTCAGTATTTGTTCCATCAGTGAAGAAAATTTGAATGAGCATTCGTTGATGTTCTAAAGAAAGTAATTGTTCCTCAATTAAGGCTATGGATGACAAGGTAGTTAAGACGAGGTATCACTAGGGCGATCTTAACATACTAATTTGACAGAATAGATCATTTACCATGTAACTCATTCGATGAACCTCTAAAATATATAAATATAGCCTATATAGCATACCATAGGACTTATTTGAACTTGTAAGTGAAATATGTAGAATTAATATATCCATATTACATATATAACAGAAATGAACGAATATTTCTGTTGTAGAAATATTGAAAGTTTCAGTTCATAGAATCATGATTTGACCTGCCAGTTGAGGATTTTGAAACTAGATCTGGATCTTTGAATGAAGAATATCTAGGATGCATATTTTGTATATGTTTTTCTAGATTATTCAGTAGTTGTATAGTTTAATGTCACAATCTCTAATAGACCGGATAATACACACTTTTTTGAAAATATATTGCAAGTACCAGCAAATAATCTGTGATTTTATTCAAAACTTTCAATATTTACATACTTTCTAATGCCATCCATTTGCACTTCATTCATCAGAAAACTTGAGCTTATATACAGTTATCCGATAACCTTCCATTTCCATTTCAACATTCACACAATTCTGAAGAAATTTCTCTCGTTTTTAAAATCATTCTTCCATTCAAAACTCGAATTTGATTAGATTCCTCTTGAAACAAAATCTTCACGGAATCGATTGAAGAAAGAGTCAATTTAATCAAGTTCCGCGAATAAGTTGGATTATTTGAGATAATTTTAACCGCCCTTATGATGTAATTGTCCAGATACCTTGTCATTTCCATCCTATTTGAGAAACGATGAAATTGTGCAAAATTTTAAATATTGATGAAAAAACACTTAAATTAACTGTATTCATGATCAAAACTGAAACATCGGTATAAACTATAAATAATCAATATTATCATCACCCCAGAATATTGACCCTTCTAATCAAATCTCCATTAATACTACTGAAAGATAATTCTATCATTTTATCCTCGCGTTTCCTTCGTAAACACCTATAAATATCACGATAATCAAAATTATCAGATACCTTTTTTACCTAATATATCGAACAAGATTATTATTGAAAAATATAAGATTATACAATTCCTTCCTAATCAATATTTTGATAATAAACTCTGTAATAATAATGGTTTTACCTTATTGAAATGATTTCTTGTATTCTTCTCCGAGGTATATTATCTACTGACTAGTCCATAAGATGGATACAGAAATGAAAAATAGACACCTCCAAGTGTATTTGCATTTGAGATATTGAAAGAGATCCATTGATTGGTTATTGATTTAGTTGATTTAATAACCTGTCTTGTGATAGGTAGATAGGTATTTGTGTGTGTTTAGTGACGTCATAAGAACATGTAAACCCATCCCATAAGATGATGATGGGTTCGACAGACAACAAGAGCTGATTGTGGTGATACGCCCACTTGGTTAGTGTTGGTAAGATATAGGGTTATCTCTCGGTGATTAGTGTTTTTTACTGGCGGCCATGTTTGATTTTAGTTGGTAGAAATATGTTGAATTGATCCACTAATACCCTTTCCCCCTCCCCTCTCTCCTAACTATGACATTCATATTTCAATGTATGTGTATGATATACGAAAGTATATACTTGGAAATTTAGGCCATATTTGCTTTACACTATACGTTGATGTGAACAGGACTACTTGACGTGGGTTTGTGCAAAGTGACTTGTGAAATAGACGAATTCAACTCGAAATTTACGTCATGCATCAGGATTCGGATACTCATGAAATTGTTTAAATATTGAATATTTTTTATTTTTTTGAATATCATCGGGACTTGATACAAAATCATTGTCCCCCTATTAAGGCTAAGGATGAAAGTGGGATCGTTTGGTCGGGGCACCCGATATTAATTTTTGATATTATTAATTGAAAATTGAATAAGTGCCATGAAATTATATATCAATTTCTGTCTTGAAGAAATGAATCAATAGAAGGACATTTGATCGTTAGTGTACGTGGAGGCGCCGGTTTTTCGTGCTGCTTCGACTTGGCTGGTTAACTGAACATAACCAAGACAATGGTTGATGAGTCTTGTCCTGATGAATAATACAATTCCATTCAGAATCATCAAGTTCCTTCTTTGGAATCGTATCACCATGTATGAGCCCCTAAGATATCCCTTAATTAAATCAAATTAAATCAAATCGACGCTCATAGATGAAAAAAATCGTAATATTTTCTATACGAATACTCTTGACAAAAGTATCTATTTTCTCCGGTTCATAGTCGTATAGATATACACAACCCCACCAACAGGTAGGTAGGCCTACATAGACTAAAGAGATACAAAGACAGTTCACCCAAAGTTAAATTAATATTCATCCTCATTCTTACACCCCCCCTCTCCACACCCCTTACCCTGTAGTACCGGCAATTACCTCTAAAAGTGCTCAGAATCATTTGCGATTGTGCTTCAGTCGACGGTTAGATGGATGCTTGCATGACTCGACTGCCAAGTCTTCAACGTGACTGCTAGCAGCGCTCTAGGAATGTGTAGCGATGAATGACGTAACTTCAGGTGATAATGAAAGGGTTTTGAATCTCGCGAAGTAACTTATGTGGGACGTCTTGAGTATCTCTTTAGTCAATGGTTGGTAATTACGGGGTTTGATCGAGAGGGTGATGTTAAACGATATTGTAATGAATGATGAAACTATATATTTACAAGAGCCCATAACTTATGCGAGCCTCGAAAAACATCTCACGACCGACATGACTTGATTTTGTTTGAGCCAGTGGAAACGTTTCACATTTCGAATCTGAATACGCTACAGCAAAACTTAGTTGACATTTTCTGAATTCAGTTAATACCTGAAATGACAGCATAACTTCAAATAGCATGAAGTGCAGGACTATGATTAATGAATATATTGATATTCTATCGTTCATTCATAGTGCATCGAATGTTGATAAAATGTTATCATGTTTATCGTTGAGAAAACCGCCATTATGCCAATCATTTGGCGATAACATGGAGATAATAGTTAAACTAATTGGCCATTTCCGCTTTAATTGACACGGATAAAACACTATAGCAAGGTAAATACGAGAATGAAGAAATAAATCACATATATAATATAATCAGTGGAACGATTATTGCTTACAATTATTGTGTCATTAAAATAATAGCTTTCTGTTTCGTATATTTTCCAATCAGAAAACATTACTAAATTTTTAATTTTCATTTTAATAATATACTTGTAGTCACGGGGGGAGTGAATCATCTACACCATATAACATTACCATACCATAACATCGTCTTTACCGCAATGTAGCTATGTGGTTATGTTGTGTGGGTGAGATCGCCCTTGTGGTGCCCCGTTCGAACGATCTCATCTTTCATCCATAGCCTTAATTGGGAAACAATGATTTTGTATCAAGTTTCGATGTTATCAGAAAAAATTGTATTTTCGATGTATTACAATGATCATTACAATAATGATGTTTACAATAGTTGAACAACTATAACTTACAAAAATTTGAGTCGTCGAAATTAAAACGAGATGATAAATAGAGAGGATGGCATGAAAAGCAATAGAATTGGAAAGAGATTACAAAGAGGTACAAGGGGAGGGGTGAGAATGGAAGTGGAAAAAGTGAATAGAGAAGTAGCTAGGTGAATATGGATTCATTCAAAGAACGACTCGGGAATGGAATGAATAGGATGAAGATATAAAGAAAATAACGAATATCAGTGATTTAAGAAGAGAGCTAAGGAAAAATAACAAAGTACATTTTATTGAGTAGATTTATGTTTGATTGTAATTTCATGCGAGTAATCATTACCACCTGTTTTAAGAACAATATGTATTGAGTGAATAAAATAACTGAAGAACGAGATTATGATTTATTGAACTAATCACCAAAGTTTTTCATTTCTGAATCTGAATGAAATTATTTTTTGAATAAATCTTCATTGACAGTTGTTCAGTTGGTGAGTATGACGTTATCTCGAGGATAAAGTATGTTATATATGTCAAGTAGCCGCTCCCGTGGTACAATCAACTATCGCACTGCATCAGGAACGGAAATCAGGTCGAGCGTGGGTTCGAATCCCGCATAAGCATGGGTGTTTCTAAACGTCTTCTCACCTATAATCACTTCATCATATCATTATCACCATTTTATCATACCCCCATATAATCAGCTGTTGGTGAGGTCATTAAGCAGTATTGAAACATATATATATATATATATATATATATATATATATATATATATATATATATATATATATATATATATATATATATATAATATATTATATAACGACTCTTATCCTATACTAACAATCACGTCCAACTTGGTATATTATCTCATCACATTATCCACCCAGCACTGAAACACAGTGAATAAAAACACGAAATATTTGGCGGTCCACTCCGCGCGACCGTCTCCCCTATGAATCACCGCCAACAATCGTGTGTTTCGGCCCGCCAACAGTGTAACCGGGCGTTGTGCATGTATCTCTTTGTCTAGAGCTTAGCTAATAACCCAGACAATGATACTGATGTATGTATGATTATGAGCCCGGCGATATACATATGGCTTGATATAAGATAGCATTGGTATCTCATCTCAACATTCGGTAGATACAACAGCCGCCAACATTATCAGTGTGTTGGCCAGACCTTTCGGTGGAACAACTTAAAATCGTGTTCGCTGGATTTTAGGATGAATTTCAGAACGGAAGTGTGTTTTTTTAGATACTTGTTTCAAGGAAAGAAGAGAGAAATAATAATAACAATGTGAATAATCGTGGAATTTTAATTTCGAATGTGACTTTAGGGATTTTAGGATGTAGTTGTGATTCTGTTCATGAATCGTATATCCTGAAAAAGTATAATGTCCTGAAAATACCAGAAATTATATAAAACTATTATAATATTATAAAATATTATAAAAATATATTAGTGATATTTTTATTTGTTTTATTGGTAGGCAAAACTCTTTTTTTGTGAATTCGAGTATACTCATACGCTAAATTTTATGCAATATCATTGTTTTCTGGTTAGGGTTGATTAGGGCATGGTAGGATCGTTCGGACGGTACATCACAGGAGCGATATTGTAGCCAACTACCTCCAGAAACGACAGTGACTCTACGTTAGGAATGTTAGGTAGTGGAAGTTGTGGAGTAGTGTTTAAAGAAAGGGAAAAGTGTTGAAGTAAAAGGGGAAATATGAAGTGGGAAGAGTGAAAATAAATGTGTGAAGGAATGAAAAGTTGAATTCAAAATATGTAGTGTTCCAAGTGGTGAAATTCAATTTGAAAAATCGCATTTGAATTTTGATTTGTTTCAATTGTTGAAACTATCATTTTTCTTGCATCGACTAATTATTTAAAAAATAGAAGGAAAAAATTCGACGATTTGAAATACGATGTATACTATTGTTAAAAATTGGAACAAAGGAGTACGATCATATTGTTCTGATTATTTCAAATAAATGTAAATTGACGGACTTAAATTATTACTGTTCTTGACTATTGAAATAGTTAATTGAATTCGAATAAATATCTTGAAACTGAAATAGAATTGTACTTTTTATTCAATGACATTTATTGAATCAATCATAAAATCAAGTTATAGTTATTTATCTTCTATAAATGCGTGAAGAGTGACGGGTGCAAAGTTTGCTTCTAAACCGACGATCCGATAAATGACGATTATGCTGCGAGTTCTAGGTAATCGAACCATCATGTTTGTTCAAGGTGCGGGGTACTTGACTTGGCTTGTGTCAGGCCTACCCGGACTCAGGTTGAGGTTACATTGTGTGGCAATTAAAAGTGAGAGAGATGGAGAGAGAGGGGGAGAGAAGGAGATATAGGGGGAAAATAGGGAGAGACGGAGAGGGAGAGAAACCCTGAAACACCCGATTGTAAGAGAGATGGAGAGATAGGGAGAGGAAGAGAGAGAGAGAGAGAGAGAGAGAGAGAGAGAGAAAGATATACATATACATATATTATATATATATATATATATATATATATATATATATATATATATATATATATATTTATATATGGGGAGAGATAACAAGAGAGTGGGAGAGATAGAGAAGGGATGGCTTCAAGTTTTTATAATTTGATTGATGGAAAATAGAATTTATTCACACCAATAAAAATCACCTTTTCGTATTACATGAATAACGTGACTCTAAGCCTGTTGACTAGGACTGAAGATGACAAGGTAGATATGACAAGGTAGACAAGGTGATCGTTCTGGCGGGGCACCACAAGGCCGATCTAAACAATATACAAAAAGTAATAGAATTGAATATTATTTCATAAAATTTGCTAAAGTGCCGGAATGATCAACATTTGTGTATCTATCACTGGAAGTTAAAACTGGTCACCACCATGGTTGTCAATGCAATTAATTTTCACCAACTTCTAGAATAAGGCTGACTGGACTTGGTAATTTCTTGGATAATTTGATTTGAACAGCGAACGATTTATTGTAAATTGTCAACTCACCTCATATTTAGGCAAATGCAAAGTTACTTACAACGCTGCTGTTCAAATGGAATGAATATTTAAATTCAAGTTTTCCATATAATTTTCCCGTCTAGAACATGTATTCAAACACTAGTTTTGGTGGTAATATAAAATGAGAAAGCATTTTCGAGTGATTATAGAGATTATTGCGTTTTTGACGATTTCATAATGATTCTAAATGAATAGTCTTGTTGTCAAAGTAGTTCAATGTGTGAGTTGTATACGTATAACTACTTCCAACTACGAACTATGAAATGTGAATAACTCTACGTCTTAACCGCGGTCTAAACTACTAAACGAGTAGTCAAATTTCGAAAACTTGGATCTGTGGCTGAAGGTATGCCCTAAAGAAAAGGCGAAACAACTCTAGTTGATATTTTGTCCAAGAATAATTCATGTCTGGACATCCATTGATAATTAAATATTTCGAGCCTTTTGGATTTTTTCCCAGAATTATCACAAAACTAGCTTGATATCATATTCCAAACATTTCAACGTTTGCTTTCAATTGCAAATTAAATATTTTTTATCTAAAAAAAAAAAAAAAAAAAAAAAACTCATCGTACCATGTACAATATATAATATTGAAGTAATTGATTCCCAATTGAGTCTAAATATGGATAGTTAGCATCGTTCGGATGATCACCACAACGGCGATCAATTGGAGTATTGAAAAATAGTTAGTATAGATGGAACTATCCAACAAACTTTCAACAATGAAGAAATAAATTCAGGTATAATCACCAATCCGCGCGATGAATTATTCGAACGAAAGCTTTTTTTGTTTTAGTTCATATTTCAAAACAATGATAAGCCTTTAATAATAGTGGATATTTCCAAATGTATATCTGTATCGCTGTTTGAAGAGAATAAATATCTAAGTATATCCATAATCGTCTTATTGTGTGTATTCAATGCCATTCTTTATAAACATAATTAGAAATAGTTGAACTCGCGAAAATGAACAGCAGTACAAATATAATCTATTTCTTTATTATACATAGTACATACAATCATAGTTGAACAAAAGAGCGGTGTAACATAACTTGATAAATGAGAACAATATAATGAAAATAAAATATCAATTACTAAAAGACCACCCAATCAAAAGTCTATGTCTCTCAACACTTCCTTCTGCGCGCACCTATACCGCATTATGCACGATACTAGATAGTATAATTTTATTTCAAATTCCAGTATTCTGAAAAGTTCTCTTTCTATCGTAAATAAACTAGATCACGTTTGATAAAATGAGTATTCTGATACAACAAATACTGTGTAAATTGAAAATCGTGTGATATATTATCATCTTTTATTATCAATTGGTCAACTTATTGCATTATAATGTTATGCAATTATAAGTTTATATATTTTTTGGTATTTGAATAATCTAATACTAACCTCAATTTTATTCTGTTGAATAGAATAAATATCAAGTAGGCTATGACCACAATCATCTTATAGTGTTCACTGAATATACTTTTTTGTAATACAATTAAAAATAGTTGAACTGGTGAAAATCCACAGCGTTACCGATACCAGATAGTGTAATTCCATTTTCAATTCCAGTATTGTTCAAAGTTTTCTGTCGATCGTCAATGAACTCGATCACGTTTGATGGAATGTTATACAAACGGAAACTGAATAACTTAAAGGAGAGCGAGGGAGAGAAAACTATCAATTGACTGACTTGTTAGCATAGAAGACTAAATTAAACAACATAAACCAACACCATCGGTAGGCCTATATGTATAGTATATATAATGCTGCTTAACTACCCCACCAACAGCTAGGTTATACGGGGTTACGATGAAGTGATGATATAGGTGAAAGGACGTTTACAAAAACCCATGCCTTATGCGGGACTTGAACCCACTCCCAACGGTGACTTCAGTTACTACCGCTAGCGATAGTTGACTTGGCTGTATTATATAAGTATAATGATACAACAAATATAAATATTAAATATTGTGTAAATCAAAAACTCGTATAGCTATCTCAACTAATACAATTATTGCTCTATAATATTATCCAATACTTTTTTATTTAGGTGATTTTAGTTTATTTGGGGTGGTAAGATCGCCCTTCTGGTGCCCCGTTCAAACGATCTCATCTTTCATCCATAGCCTTAATTGGGGACCAATGATTTTGTATCAAGTTTCGATGTTATTGGAAAAAAAATAGTTCATATATTCTATGATTTTCAAAAAAGTGTCATGTTTTATGTCCATCTAATATTCAATATACTTTTCTTCTGAAATGAATGAAATCATTCGTGCACTATATCAAGGATGCATTCATCACTGTCCTTTCTGTCACAGTTTGTCACAGTCATTGTGCAGAGTGTGACGTCATTCATTAAAATATTCTACAATATTTGCTGTTGTGGCGTTATTTTGACAGAACAACATAGAATAACCCCCACAATGTGCAGTGAGTAAACCTTGCATATACTATCTTATCATATAATAATATCTTATAGCGACTTTTTGTCAGATAATGCATGTGATATCACGCTATCAGTCACAACATTGCAGTCACTATCTTCAATTAAAACACACACATACACAAACTCAATCTCGAAACACAAATTATATTTTCATTCGTTTCGTACTTACCCTTTTTTTAACCTGGATTCAATTTTCTCGAACACTTGTGTTTAACAATCTTGAAAATACAAATAACGAACAAATAATTTATAATTGAGTTCAATAATAATTTATAATTTTATTGAATTGAAACATCATTTTTTTTAGTTTGTGTATAACCAGAGTGGTTTCGAGAATCGCCTTACACCAACTGTCACTCAAATCCCTCTATACCAATGAAGTTCAAACATAATATAAAACCACGTCGATGTGTGTGTGTTGATGTGTGTGTGTGTGTGGTAACTGTCTCATATTAATCACACCCCAAACGCCGCCATTTTGTATCAAACATTGCATTTTATATTAACAAAAAAAAAACACGAAAGCGTCCATTTCAAACAAAAACCTTATCTCCACTTCCCCATATTATAGAAGATAACGTAAACACACTCAAACTTCAACAAAATCACCTGAAACGATTTACACAAATATGGATTCAAACTAACTAAAAATGAACTTCATATGAAAAAAAAGAATAAAAAAGAATCTTGTATTTAGTTAGTGAGAAGTATCATAAAATGGAGTCTATAAGGTAATAATTGTGTATAATTCGATGGTAAAGTGGATCTTATGTATCTGCAGGATGACACGTTATCAAAGTACATGTATAGTTGCTATGACGATAGTTAAGTAAATAAGAGGAGGAGATAACAGCCACTCTTTCATATCTTTTATAGTCTCTCTCACTCTTGCACACCTTTGGTCGGAGAGGTGAGTATAGCGTACATTCGGTTACGATAAAAATAAACACCGATCAGAATCGGATAGGTTGTCGAAAATTATTGACACTTTGGAATATATATCTTATATATACATTTAAAAAAATTGCTTCTCAAATTGTTTTGTATCACTGTTTCAATATATGAAAGTATTGAAAGGCCTACTATAGGCAGCCCTAAGAACGACAGTGGAGTCACCTCCAACCCCCAAGCTCGACATCGTTGGATGGGAATATCGATAGATTAAAAAAAAGCAACAATAATAGATTAAAACTGATGAATAATACGATATTTGTCAGGAAATAAGACAACGAGGTTCCGTAGAGAAGAAAATCAAGCAGAGTACGAAGATCGAGATCCCTTCTATAGGCCTACCCATACCATAAAAAATGTATTATTATTCATTCATTCCTTGTGAATGCTCAATAAATATAATTGAATAAATATACACTCATATATTAGTTGAACAGAATAATAATAGCAGGCCTAGTCGTGAAAATGAAATCGAATTCTTATATCAATAATGTAAGACCAAGTTCAGTGTAAGAAAAGCAATGAAAACAAAACATCTAGGCCCTACCAATTGGTTTGAAATTTCTTGATGAATAATTTGAAATAAATTAAAGCAAGAAGTATGTGGAAGTAGAATGAACTAATTAAATGACCGATCGGTTTTCATCTACAGTGAAATTATTATTTGAGTATTTACTGTTTGCTTAATAAGAAGTACATTAAAATTACTTAATTTCCTTTGGGTTGGTGAGATCGCCCTTGTGGTTCCCGGAGGATTGATCACATGAACAATGGCTCAAAGTCACTACATAATATATTCCAGAAAAAAACAATATTTCAAATTCTGATCATAAATGGTCATAAATAACTCATCAATCTAAACTGATTCTGAAACAACTGTATTTCAAAATCAACTGCAATTATCATCTTCTATAGCGTATAGCTATAGAGAAAACCGGTGTTATATATTATAGGGGACACTGAAGAGCGTATACCGGAATAAAGTCGACTAGATCGTGTGACATGGGCTTTGGGGTACTTTTCAATGGATGGTTGTAAAATGTGGTCAGGGTTCAGGTAAGGTTGGACACCCAAACCCATGTCAAACTTTTTATTCCGGTATACGATCTTCTGGCGCCCTGTTGTATATAGAAAACCTATATACCAACCATATTTTCGTGACGATTGGCATGAGCCATAATTCCCCTTATCTCCTTCGTATAGAGACACTAGCTCGCAGTAGCCTTTATGAAATAGAATGGGAGACAGTGGATCTGGAAGCCAGTATTTTGCCAGAGGCAGTAAAAGTCAGATGTAGTTCTTTTTAAAGATTGAGAGTAAAATATTGATGGCCAGCCAATTATTTTTTTGGACATGACAGTGAAAACCTAATCCTAACTATAATCCCCATCAAAATATAATAATAATTCAATCACCCTGATAAATAAAAATATAACAACATGAAAAGTTCAAATTGTAGGCCCACTCTATAGAAAATAATGAAAGGAGGAATGAAATTGAGGATTCAATGCTTTGCCAATACTCAATATAGTTCTATTACCAGTATATAATATCTTCATAGATTGAATTTTGGAGTAGGACTATAATAAAACACTATCGTACCTTAATTATGGCTATATTTGAAAATACACTGATTAAAAGATACGAAAGAAGACTTATGCAATGAGGCTTCCATATAATACAGAATAAGTCAATAAATACAAATATGATGTAATGTTAAATGGGAAAAATGGATAAAAGTGGAATATATGAAAGAGTAATCAAGTAGGCCCTAGGACCTATATAGTATGGAATGTGTGATTTATTATAAAATATATCACGATTTATCATTCGCATAATAGCAGATTTTAAAAATTGACATTTTTCATTAGTACGAACTACAAGCAAGTGATTGATTTGTATATAAATTATAACAGAAGAAACTAAAAGTTCCCTCAAGTAAGGTCACTCATTTTCAAAGAAGACGTCCAAAGACAACCATTCCCAACAATAATTGATATTAACCAATCACGATCATTAATAGTTCATTATGTTCGCTGTATTGCCATGGTAACGATTGTAGTCAACTTTACTTCAATTTAATAATATATATTATAATATAAGAAAATATAATATAATATTATATAATATTAATAATAATATTAAAATTATATTATTCTATGATAATAATATATAGGCCCTTTTTGTAAATATATTGATTCTCTATCGGTTGAGCCACCGAAAAAATTAGTTTATTTCCATCAACCAGATGACGCAGCATGTCCTATTCTCCAGTCGACACGTCTGAACAGCTGAGAGCTTCTATTGACGTCATCACAAAGCCTCCGTTTAGTTCGCACAACACTTGTCCTGGCAGCATCAATTTCTTCATTCATTTAGGACGCGTCTCGTAAACATCTTACAATCATGGCTGGTACTTTGACGAAATTCTCGAGAACCCTCGGACAACTGTCATCAAAAACAACCAACTTCACAGCACCAGTAGTGATCTCGCAACAGAGAAATTGTAAGTAACGATTCTACATATTTTATTAATCTACATTTTTAGAACATAACCTCAAGTAGGCCCATCAATATTGTTTGACCCGGTAAGGTGTATTTTCAGGTAGACATCTAGGCCTAGACGCAGACCCAGTTTCTTTCAATACAAATGTATAAAACCAACAATTGAAAACTATTACGATAATTCCATAGTTACCAAGGCATAAGTTGTGGTAGTATTAGATCACTTGCGTGGTTACCAAAGTGTAGGCCTACCCAGCCTATTCGTATTCGCGTATAAAATCATAAACTGCCGGTTATTTCGTAGCCTCGGATATCATGACCACGTGGAGCCAATGAGTACGTCTTATTTAACATAATTATCACATCTTATTGGTTAATATTTGTACTGATGTTGTGGTACATACGTAATCGCAAGCATAATGTTTTGACATAATATTTGGCGCTGTATTTTATTTAATTTGATTGCTGGAATGCGTGTCAAAAATGTGCTAAATTGAACACATTCGTGTTTTTTACATTGATGCTATTTTAATACATTTTTGTCTCTCTAGAGTGTAGGTGTGAACCATTTACTATTAAACCCTTATTTTACCTAACACCCATAACGATTTATTATCATCATTTAGGCAACACATATTTTTATCAAATTGATTTATAGAGCCTACTTATGCTTGATGTACTCTATTAAACAATTGGTCCTTAACTGATAAAACGATTCACCTTGTTCTTATCATCACTATCTGAGAATTAAATGTAATTTATAGTTCTACAGTAGATCAGATAACAATACAAATATGCAATTCTGCAAGTTGATTGTAACTTTGATTAGTTGCTAATGCATTTTAAATGTTGGACTAATTTATATTTAAATATATTTATATATTGAGGCAGACCTACATATCGTGGATTATCCTGGGGCCAGGGTATTACAAAGCCCAGCCAACGGGAACCATAACCATACAAGAACTTCTTTCAACACATCGGAAAAACATTTGAAAATCAAATCCGTGCCCTAGGCCTAGTTGTTTAGGTATTTCTTCCAAAATGTTATTAGTGAGTTAGCAGTTAACAGTATTGGGGTCCTAACCCCAATAAATCACATATAACCCATTTTAACTATTGTTGCCATTAATATCTAGACATATTACGTGATCAATCAACATCAGGAGATCGGGGTTCGATTCCCGCCGTGGTCGACCATCCCTACAGAGATTTTTCTTGATTGTTTGGCTCCCTCAGATCAGGCTTCCTTTACACTGTCCAAACATCATGATATCCTGTTACCTCATTTATCTTGAACAAACGCCAATAATCTTAGTAATCATCGCAGTGCGTCGTTAAACACACTATAAGTTTATATATAAGTTATCATGCAGGTTCACAACAATATTATTGTAACTGCGTATATCATTCACACATTACAAAATAGCTGTACATTTGTAATGAACATATAAACAATAATTTTTTTCTATTCTGGAGTAGGCCTAGTGATCCATTATGACACAACCATTTGCTTGACCCATTAACCAATGTAATAAAGAGTTATTATGTTGTTGAGAGAGAATGACGTGAACTAGAGAGATGGGCGTTTTTTTAAACCCATATAGGATGATTTTATCGATCTTGTGACAGATCACGGATCGATGCAATCATATCGTTGGTATAATGGTATTGTGTAAAGTCCACGGATACGCTGAGCCTGCTGTCGTTATGTGCAGTTACTAATTTTGTTATCTTTATTAGGCACATGTCTTGCATACAAGATGAAATACATCTGGATACAAATTTATTATTTAAAAAAAAAAAATATATATATATATATATATATATAAAGTAATATAAGGTAACTGGTTTATTATTCGTATAACAACGTATAACAATTATCACATCTAAGAATAATGATCCAAAAGAATGTGGGTTTCAAGAATGCGTTTTTACGAAAAAAAATAATGTGCTAATTAAGTCAATTATTAATCAAAATACAGAAATAGCATTGATAATGAGGGTAGTAACAAGTTAATGAGATATAATTAAATATTATTCAATTGTACACTGTAGGCCTAATCAATATTTCGTCACCAACTTGTCCTAAC
Organism: Brachyptera putata; assembly: GCA_907164805.1. Classification (NCBI taxonomy): domain Eukaryota; kingdom Metazoa; phylum Arthropoda; class Insecta; order Plecoptera; family Taeniopterygidae; genus Brachyptera; species Brachyptera putata. Next base: position 10,383,586 of record OU015472.1, read on the forward strand.
TGAAAGTATAGGCCTATATAGGGCCTATATCAGACTATTTATAAACAAGTACAAGTAGGCCTATATATATACATCGTAAACCGTGTAGCGGTATAATTATAAATTATGATTCTTTATTATTTTATTTTGGGTTCAACAACGTACTTTACTTATTATTATAAGATATATTGGCATCGATTAATGATGAATGAGATGATTGGAAGACAATATGAACGATTATTCTATTATGTACGATTTTTATTATGTGTTGTGGACAGTGGGAAGGAATCGGTTTTGGCGAACCATCATAGTATTACCACGAAAAGCCTCAGGTCAGGATGGTTGATCATGGCGAGAATCGAACTCCGGTCTCCTGAGTGACGTCAGAGTTCTAGCGACTGATCCACGGTGGTCTCGCTTATAAAAGTATTTCACTTCCTAATTACTCTTCATGTTTCGGTTCATATCAACAGGTTATTACACTTATTAGTCACTTTTCTGAAGTACGATGTATTTTATTCAATAGAGGCCTATACGTTTATCGGAAGGAAAGCGTGTAACCCTTGGCACTTGCACTTTTAATTGGTGTACATGTTTACTGTAGGCCTACACACTCTCTTGATTGTGGTCCCGAACGACCGTCTATCCTATTCGTTAGCATTGACGTTCTGAAGTGTCGAACAGCCGGAAGTCAGGAGTGACTATTCAACCATAGATAATAGTTTGGGAATTTCATGTGAATTTTGTGTAAGCCGACATGTTTAACAGATAACCGTATATCAACTAGTTGAGGGTACTTAAACTGGTACGGAAATTGTGATTGGATAATGAAATGTGGGATATATTTGTTCTTATCCGGTTATTAGAGCAATTTATGGGATCATGGAAAGGAATATGAGGGGGAGGGTGGGGGGGGGGGCGTTCGGGGTCCAAGCTTTTGTCATTAAACTAGACGATTCATGTTCATCATACGAGTTATTTGGGGTACGAATCAGGGGATATTTGATAGGCCTATCAGTAAGTTGACAACTAATGGCTTTTACTCAATATGCTACTGTCCATAGTCTGATAATATTCTTGGTGACTATGGACCAGTAGTTAGCACACCGAACCGTCTTTCAGGAGACCGGAGTTCGATTCACGCCATAGTCGACCAACCCGACAGAAGTTTTTTTCGTGATTTTCCTCTGTCGTTTAGCTTCGTACTGGAGGATATGACCGACTCCACTTCCCGCTATCCAAGAACACTTTATATAAAATAGCCTTCCATCTCATTCATCATTCACCGACGCCAATAGATCTTACTCATCGTTAGGGCCCTACAGTGCATCGGTAAAACTAATATGAATAAAAATATAAAACAAATGCCTTGAACTGGTTTCGAACCCACTCCCGACTTTGACGGTTTGATCGACCATTCCCAAAGCAGAACCTTGGCTGACTGAGTCAAAGGGGGGGGGGGGGGGGGAGGGAGGGGGCATCTGCGATTAAATTCATAGAGAAATGGTGATAGAAGTCTTATAAAATCCGGACTAGCAGTCTTAATTAATGAAAGAACGTTTATTTTCAAGAAAAGTGATGGTTACGAGCGACCGTCCTTCCTATCCTGCATCGTAGCGATCGGGTGGTTCGTGCCTTCCTCTCTCGTGCATACACGTTATACGTGCTATCAGTCAGCTATGCGCGTATTATGACACGTAGTCATGTGTGTGGGAGTGAGAGAGAGGAGGGTGGTGAACGGGTTGGGAGGGGGGGTTGGAAGGGAAATGTTAGAGAGGGGTAAGGGAGCCATGCCACCCCGGAGGCAAATAGAATCAACGTAACCTCAACGCGATTCGCCATCATTTAGTCGGTATAGCAATTGAAAAACCGGCACATGCAGCGCAGTCATAGACTAAAGATATATACTCTTTAGTCTATGGCGCAGTCGCTTCATGTGATCTGGGAGGCGAGGGAACTTTCGAACCCAGTTCGATCCCCGCCGCCGCCGATGTTTACATGGGTTTTTCACGGTTTCGCTCTGTATAATCTATAGGCTAATGCCAGGATGGTGCCTACAATAAGTCGGCCATGACCGCTTCCTTCCCACTATCCTTCCCATTACCCAAGAACCTTCATCTCATCATCCCATCATCTCATTAATAATCCATCCGACGCCATTAGATCTGCGCTATCATAACAGTGCGTCGTTAAACCCAATATATAGAAAAAAAAATTGAAAACTCAGGAAGATTCTAAGCTTGGCATCCCATTCTAAAATACTACATTTCACACTTTTTATTCAGTTCGTTAAAGAAAAACAATAAATACCGATCCGTAATTCGTTCACCCCTCAACGTTTCGAATCATAGCGTTTTCTCAGCCGACAATAAGACCACTCATAGCGGTTCCTATATCACCCCGGCGGGAACGTTCCGTCTTATGAAGACTGGGGACACCTTAATAATATAAATAATGTTAAATTATTTCACGTTCCTATAATGAATAATTCAGCGACCGATTGATGACGTACGAGTCACGTGACGGAAGCGTGTCTCGCTTATCAGTCAACAGGTAGCCTAATTATTATCTCGAGGCCGCACGTAGCGATGTGAAGGAGTAAGTTGACATAATATGTAAGAGTATGTTAGATCAATATTAGCTTATAAATGGTACACGTATTTAGCTCTAGTTGGTGTCGGATGTAAATACAGACTCGATAGTTGTAACTAATTACAAACTGAGACGTTACTAGTTGATACGAGTGGTCGAGTGGCTAGCACATCTGTCTTTCAGGAACCCGGGAAGGTGCGAGAATTTTTATCCGAGTCGGTTTTTAAATGGGACTAAAAGTGACCAATGGGAAAATCACGATTTGTGACGTCATGTCTCGGTTGCTATGATATGATGAATTAGTGTTAGGCAAGCATGTCTATGTGGTGCTACTGGAATCATACCTGCATTACGTTTTGGGGGTCCATGGTTCGACTCCTGACGCGGCACCTTTTTTTTTTAGCAATATAACTATCAGCGCAGGGTAATGGTTCAGGTTATTTTTTCTAGAATATCTGGAACGGAAACAAAAATATCTTCAAAAATGTTGTGATTTTTAACTATCGTTTTTAGTCCCGACTTGCAGAAAAAGTTTCGCACCCGGGTTCGATTCCAGCAATGGTCGACCACCCTGACAGGGGCTTTTCGTGTATTCCCTCTGTCATTCAGATTAATACTGGGAAGGCTCCATAACAACAGGCCACTTCTTCTTCAGACCAGGATCGACTTGTTCCCTCCATCCAAAAACACATATCAAAATGACCTTTCATCTCGAATTCCCGTCTTATCATTCATCATTCACCGACGCCGATAGATCGTAGTCATCAATACAGCATATAAGTGAATACTGATCACAGATTGATATGCGCATGCATCGACGGTCAGTCGAAGAAGGTACACTTGCGGTCACATATAAGGGTTTAGTCCGAAATTTAAATTTATATCAAATCTCCGCACATTTCAATTTTTTTATATATGCTACTATATGTCTGGAGTGCGTGCACATTCATTTTTTTGTCACTTGTTTCATCCAAAAATTATTCATATGGCATTCTTTTTCGGGAATATTTCTTTTCTGGTATATTTTCCCAGTGATTACACAGAACCGTAATTGTCCGCATGGTCCTGGCGACTTGCTCCGCTGAATCAAGGCCGGCTAAACCAATCTTGGTCGCTGTCTGATACTCTGATTATCTGTGAACACGTTTTAAATACTGGTACACAAGGCCTGTAAACTAGTTTTCCGCACGTGAAGTTGGCAGTGCTGTGATCTCCGGCAGAACGGCCACGATCTGTTGTAGCTGGAGGAAGCTGTCGGGGTGCAATGACCTTTCATCCCTATTGTTCACCCACACGGCTCTACTTTCCTTCATCTTCAGGCTTCATTTCGTTGTTGTAATTTGTGGGTAACAGTGTATCCCAAGTTCGGTTTTGGATACAGTGCGAGTCGTTTGCCCCAATTACTATTTTTTCTCTGAATCTAATTCTTTCTCTTTTTTTACCATTATATATTATATATATATATATATATATATATATATATATATATATATATATATATATATATATATATATATATATATATATATATATATATATATATATATATATATTCACGTTCGATTCACTGGAATTAACATTAATTATTACACAAGAAGAATCTACAAATATGAATTACTTATAGGACATAATACTCATGAAAGCCTACATAAATCGATATAATTATATAAATATATATAATATGGAGGGAGATTATTATTTCGTTCATAACTATAGTAGTTTTGCCTGTAGGTCTACCGTAGTGCCGCACTATTTTTCCCAGCCTTAATGACAATTTGACAAAATGCACTGCAGTTACAGTACATAACAGGTGGCTCAGCAAATCATTCGAGTATTGCTGAGAGTGCTAACTGTAATTTCTCCACAACCAAAAGTGATTTTGAAAGTGAAAAATTGGAAAAATCTAACTGTAATTTCTCCACAACCAAAGGTGATTTTGAAAGTGAAAAATTGAAAAAATCATGAAAAATCACATCACTTTCCACAACCTTGGTACTATTCAGAAGTGGTTCGACCTCCCCAAGACGATATAAATAAAAGAGGTAACTATGTTGATCGATCAATCTTTGTCCCACGATGATATTAGTTGGATGGGCGACAAGAACACCTCCAGTAACTCAGCGTTAATATGGATTAAAATACTGTAAGCTCTGTTGTTGATGATGAATAGTCAACACTTAGGCCTATTAACTGCCAAATAATTTAAAATTAATTACATCTTTGAATTATTAAAAGGAACATTGTACGTAATTCTATCATCTTGTTGACACTTCTTTTCCTAGCACCACGAGGCAGCCTACTTATTAAAAGAATGGAGGGATGAGCGTATAAATTAATCTTTCTTCATAATATTCATGTTGATGAGTCCGTTTGGTTTAGGCCCGGCCGAGGGGTTTACAACTCGAAAATTTGGGTACACCTGATTTCAGGTGATTTCAGGGATTTCAAGTGATTTCAGGGATTTCAAGTGATTTCAGGTGATTTCAAGAGATTTCAGGTGATTTCAAGAGATTTCAGGTGATTGCAGGGATTTCAAGAGATGTCAGGTGATTTCAGATATTTCAAGTGATTTCAAGTGATTTCAGGGATTTCAAGTGATTTCAGGTGATTTCAAGAGATTACATGTGATTTCAAGAGATTTCAGGTGATTTTAGATGATGTCAGGGATTTCAAGTGATTTCAGGGATTTCAAGTCATTTCAAGTGATTTCAGGTGATTTCAAGTGATTTCAGGTGATTTCAAGTGATTTCGAGAGATTTCAGATGATTTCAAGTGATTTCAGGGATTTCAAGTGATTTCAGGTGATTTCAGAGATTATCATCACTTCATAGTTTCATAACCACCTGCTCATGCGTTTCCCAGTATAACCTAGCTGTTGATGGGGTCTTTTAGCAAATAATAATAACCATCATCTTTATATGAGCTTTATATTTGGCTGTTGTGGTGAGGTCTTCAAGTGAATAATAATAATCATCAATCATCATCTTTATAGCAGCTATGTAATCATCATCGTGTTCTCAAACCTCGGATGCGGAATGCCCCCACCGGCTATCAATTCCACCGCAACGAGGTAGACCCTTCCACAGACCACAAGGTCGTGTAGTGGGGGATATAGGATTCTATTTTTAAAAATAACTGGATCAGAAATAATTTTTCTTGATATTCGTGAGATTTCGATAGCAATTTAAATGAAGACGAATGTAGGTAGGTAGTTATCATTGACGTCATAACCGTGCTGGGCTGAGTGAGATGTAAGAAGTGTTGAAGGGAGAGAGAGAGAGAGAGAGAGAGAGAGAGAGAGAGAGAGAGAGATGGGCCAGAACACGTCAAGTGGATGTCTTCAACCAAGGCTGTTTGATTACATTACATATCTGATTTGGTTCGCAAATAAAACTAATAAAAGAATGTTTTATTTATAATCTTGTTTCGGGTAGTGGCGTGGTGTGAGGCCTAGTAGACGTCCTGATGGACTCGAGTTCGATTCCGAATTGATTTTTGTTATGTTTGCAACTTGGGTTTACTTTTCAGATAAATGTTTGGTTAGAGGAGTGAATGCGAAGATATCATGCTTCTCTTATGGAGCTTTGCCTGTATGTTTATTTGTTTGCTTATATTGGTTGTTGTTGTACCGACATATCAATTTAATTTAAAATTTGGAATACGTCTGAAGAAGTTTGATTATCGAAATGAAACAGAATATTTCCTTTCTGAACTTCCGAGTTACCGGTATATGTATATTCTCAAATGATGATTGGTAATGTTCTCTGTACGCGACCCCACCAACAGTTCGATTATTTGAGGATAGGTCATACTCCCATACACATCAGTCAGCGACATGGGATAGCTATAGTAATTTATAAGAACTAGACACAACATCCGACATGTCTTACACTTTCAAACTCAAGTTACTTTGTTATCTACATGCATACCCTTTTCAATTTAAATTTAAATCACATAAGAATTCATGGCATTCAGGAGACCGGGGCTCGATTCCCGCCAGGGTCGACAATCCTGAAGAAGTTTTTCCTAGTTTCCTTAGGTTTACTTCGTGGCTGCAACCACCATAATTTTCCCACTATATCCAAAAACACACAATAAAACATACTTTTGTATCATCCTCCCGTCACATAATTGATTATTCCACCGTCGCCAATAGATCTTAATCATCAGTACGGTGTATCGTTAAACCCAAAATGACTAAGATAACTCATGAGGGAATATCAGTGTTTCTAGACGGTATTTTTCGCCTTACTTGTTACCGTACTTGTATTTGTATAACTGTATAGGCCTAACAGTAATGCTGTAGAAGGTGCATTCCATTTGTGAACTGAATGAGTGTTGGGGTTTAAAGGTGACCTACCCTCGTGTATTGTCATACCCCTATTCACCGTTACGTCTGGTATACTTCTTTTCATTGAAGGATGTACAGGTATGCACGAGTTGCTGGCATTGCAGTGAGTGAGAGAGAGAGAGAGGGGAGGAGGTGGGAAGGGGGGCAGATAGGTAGTCACCCTCGAGGGGATGTATGTATGTATGTAATTCTTTATTTTGGTCAATATTTGTATGATTATATCTATGACTACCAATAACGTAACGGGATAAGCAACATGGCGTAAGTTATATACTTTCAACATTGGACGCCTTCTCACCATGATGGAAGCAAAAAATGTAAATATGATATAATATAATATGATAGAAAATATACAACTTCTGCACAAAGTAGGCGGGGTTCACTATTAAAACCATTTGGTCTCCCACCCAAACCTTCAATTAATAATGAGTTAAAATAAGTCAATATTAATATAATTAATAAAAATACTGTGATGGGGAGGATATGAAAGTGAAATACAATGAGTGAAAGTAGTGATAAGGTTGAGAGGCAGTTTGACGAAGAGGTGTTGATAGGGGAGGTGAATTCATTGATGAACAGTGTGATGATAGTATTGTATTGCTGGTTGCAGGCATTGCAGTGAGTGAAAGTGAGAAAGACAGAGAGTGATAGGCGGGAGGGGGGCAGGTAGCCACCCTCGAGGGGATGAACGGTGGGATGATGGTATTGTATTGCTGGTTGCAGATGCTGGAGGCGCCAGGATCCAGGTCAAGAACCCTGTGGTCGAGATGGACGGCGATGAGATGACCAGGATCATCTGGGCGATGATCAAGGAGAAGCTCATCTTCCCCTATCTCAAGGTCAGTCACACCTTCCACCCTGACCAGCAGCCCTTGTTCTTTAGGATTGTCAAAATTGAAATTTATGCAGGCAGTATAGATCTATAATTAAAAACATGAAATTCAATCAAATCAACACATGATATTATACAATTTTCAACCAATTAATACAGTTATTATAAACCAAATTGATAATAATACGCTATGTAGGCCTATTATTTATGAAACGAACACAAGTTAATATAGCGAGTAATTTTCTGTGCAAATTGATATTGGATCTGTTGATTCAAGTGAGGTATCATTTTTCTGTTCACGGTAGATGAATTACTTACTATAGATCTTCCTTTTTTTGATTTATTGATACATGATAAAATCCTGTTTGAGAATAGTATCAATTATTAAAAAAATAATTGTACCGTTGTTTGGTGGGTATTTTAATTGATTTGGGTCCTATAGTGAGTAATTTTACATAAATTCATAAACATATTTATGCTCTTTGACATTTTAATAATTATTTCAAATAACTATGCTGTTGGTGGGGTCGTTGATCATCAATAATCACTGACGTTTTTAATTTGAATCTCTGAACAATTATTCAACAATATTTTAGTCACGTTTTTTTTTTTTTTGAGGGTCTAGAATTATATTTGTATTATTATTTTTATGATTTTCTTGCAGCTGGTTATCTTGTACCCCTCTTTGCTTACAACTCTTCCATTTGTTTTTACATTTCATTTTATGATGCTTTTTTAAAGTTCTCAAATAATCTAGCTTTGCAATTGTCAGTTTTGTCAGTCCTAGTAATTTCCTCTCTTTGCTGATAGCTGATGAATGTTGAACTGCACTTCCTGAATTGCATATCAGTTGTGTTACTCTTGTTAAGTGTGATTTTACACACTTTGAGATATTGTCTACAAACAAATACTGCAGCATCTAGAATTGTCCAGTTTTTTATCAAATCATTTTATTACAGTCCATATAAACAACTATTAACCATTGTAACTCTCTTTAGTATGTTGAAATGATGTATTAAAGATGGTTGTGGCCCATATTCACTTCCATATTTACTTTAACCACGTAATCTTCATACAGAATGATCGACCATGATGGGTATCGAACCCTGGTCTCCCGAGTAACGGTTCAGCACACCTGTCTCAGTAGGACATGATGGAATACAGTTGAATATGAACACATCTTCGAGTTATAATTGCTTTGTTGTTTTGTGAGTTGTAGTGATACAATTAAGTTCCCTTATTACATAACGTTTCAATTTAGATATTTTACTAGTCATAGTTTCATGAATAATGGACAGAATAATGTATGTAGACTTCATCAGTGGGATAGTCTATGATTTCTGATATTCAAATGAACAAAACAAGAAGACTGACTCACTAATTTGATCTGTTAAATTGCCGTATTATAAATTAGGTGCAGGCGTACGAAGAATAATTGCCAATTGGCCGATGGCGATAAGTATCAGTGTATGCGTACAAATAGCAATAGACATAATTTTTGTTATCCAAGATACTTGAATTATTTTTTGTAAAATTTTCTAGAATTTCAGAAGCTATTTCCTTTGCCAGTTTGGTTTTCATAGTTCCTTGCTCTGCCCACAGATGGAGTGCCTGTACTACGACCTCGGCCTGCCGTACCGCGACGCCACCAACGACCAAGTGACGATCGACGCGGCACACGCCATCTTGAAACACAACGTCGGCATCAAGTGCGCCACCATAACGCCTGACGAGCAGCGCGTGGAGGGTGAGTGGCGCATCACGTTGAGAGGGCGCGGGGGTTCATTCAGTGGAATATCTGGTTTTTGGTGATGTAGTTTTTGAACAGTGTGAGGTATCAAAATTCTCATATGGGAGACACACACATATTTATCAAACTTTCATGATGGTGAAGTAAAAAATATTATACTTTAGAGGACAGGGATTTTAATAGTATATGTCTTGTCTATGATTTTAAGTTTATGTCCCACCTACAGTGATATGTTTTTGAAATTTTTTAGTTCAATTGCTTGAATTGGTTTTGTGAGAGTATTCTATCATTTTTGTCTGTACACTGGTCCTGGGCGTACTTACATAGTTTTCGTAGTACTATTTCTTGAAATCTTCTCTGGCTGCTCTCCATGGCTTAGTCAGCTAAGGCACCGTGTTAGAAACTGAAGTCACCGATGGACGTAGGTTCGAGTCCCGTGTATGTCATCATAGGTATTGCGAAAGTATTTTTCCTCATCATCACTATAAGGTTTCATTATCACCTGCTCATTCCTACCCCCAAATAATCTAACTGTTAATGGAATTGTTGAGCAAAGAAAATTCATCATAAACCTTCGGGAACTGACTACAGTGTATTCCTGTCCCCGCCTGCAGAGTTCAAGCTGAAGAAGATGTGGCTCAGCCCGAACGGCACGATCCGTAACATCTTGGGCGGTACCGTGTTCCGCGAGCCAATCATCTGCAAGACGATCCCCAAGCTGGTCCCCGGTTGGACGAAGGCAATCATCATCGGCAGGCACGCGCACGGTGACCAGTACAAGGCCCAGGACTTCCTTGTCAGCGGTCCCGGCAAGGTAGGACACATCTCCTTCAATATCCTGGCGAATAAATAATCTTGTCGACGACGCAACAGGATTCAATTTGAAACCCCAACTACCTGTCTGCCTCGGTCGGTTGAGGCGTTGCTTTGGAAGTTAACGTGAAATTAGTGGTCGGTTTGGCGTAAGACATGGGGTTTTCTAATCTACGTGTTCATACCTACAAATAACCGTGATTAAAACTCATTAAGCAGTCGATATTTGTCTTCAAAACTCTATTGGAAAATACAACACTCATCTTTGTGGCGGTGAATCATAAAATTTTGGTGATTGTAAGCTCAGTAGGCCCTAACAATGGTGCCCTTTACTTACGGAGAAATATGCTTTGTGATGATCAGTATATATTTCCCTCTCTTTTCATGTTACTCACGCCCACGTTAAATTGTATTCAATATCCTCCGAGGATAAAAAATGAAACTTTGTGCAGTGATTGCCGTGTATAACCCATTACTAGTCTGCTTACCTCTCTCCGTGTCACGTTGTAATTACCCGCGGTCGGACAAGCGATGTTGGCCTCACTCCCTCGCAATACTGCCCGTACTACGTATTGCGTCTAGTCTGGTCTAGATACAATATTAAAATGTCTCTGGCTGAATTACTCGAATATCTCTTCGTGCGTTAACTTTGTGTTCTCTGCGCAGCTGGAGATGGTGTTCACGCCCAAGTCCGGGCCGGTGGAGCGCCACCTGTTGTACGACTACAAGACGTCCGGCATCGCCCTTGGCATGTACAACACTGACGAGTCCATCGAGGCGTTTGCTCACTCCAGCTTCCAGGTCAGTAATAACAAGACATGGTCGTGTGAATTCCCAGTAGAACCTGTACATGTTGCATTTGGGGTGGTGTGATCGCCCTTGTGGTGCCCTGTTCAAACTATCCTGAACTTTCATAATGTGTCTTTATAGGGAAACAATGTATGTGTGCCAAGCTTTCGATGTTCGTAAAAAAAAATTGAAAATGGTGTCAAAGTGGAATGTCTTTAGTACCACGGTTTTCAGGGAACTACACTGAAAAAAACATAGGCCTACTAAAGACACTTTTTAACAAGAGGGAGCATTGGATGGGATTAAAAATAATTAAAACCTATTGAAGGGAATGAATGTGGGTAGGCAAGGGCATCGGAACACTTTGAAAGTTGGGGGAGCAAGCTAAACAATTGAGACCCGCATGGGAACAAATAAGTTAAAATGTATATATATAATATATAATATAATATATAAAATAAAATAATAAATAATATATAATATATATATAATAAGTAATGAACAAATAAAAGTTTGAAATAATGACAGCTAATTTTAACAAAGTGGGTTACAACTGGAAACAACGAGACAAATTGAGTCTTGCAATAGGCCCAACCTTTTTCTTGCCCCAACCCCCAAATTATTGTTGTTACCATTTATTGCTTTACCTTTTGTTACTGTTGTTTTACCATTTACTTTATTGTTACCATTTGAAACTAACACATCCTGCGCAGAGTCATAATGTTAACACTGTCTCTTGTTATCAGGTTGCCTTGGCGAAGAAATGGCCGCTTTATTTGTCGACAAAGAACACGATCTTGAAGAAATACGACGGAAGGTTCAAGGACATCTTCGAAGAGATCTACGTCAAGTACGTAGAAAACAGACTCAGTTTAATATGGTAGACTGCAATTGTTATACATTGACATTGTTATACTGCAATAGATGGATATAGAAGAGCATATAAAAGATGAACACATTTTGAAAGGCTGTACCTGTATCTCTGAATATATACAATTACAATACCTTTCACATACATTTTTCAGTTTTAGGTTTAGTTAACATAAATACACATATAATCTGTATGCAAATACGGTATCTAGATTTCAAACGGTCAAGAACAGTCTGGTAGAGCAGTTGTGTCGTGACCGGACAACATTGTAAACTGTTGTTATTGTTGTTGTCAGGACTTACAAGGCTGACTACGAGAAGGCCAAGATCTGGTACGAGCACCGTCTGATCGACGACATGGTGGCTCAGGCGCTCAAGTCCGAAGGCGGCTTCGTGTGGGCGTGCAAGAACTACGACGGTGACGTGCAGTCCGACATCGTTGCCCAGGGTTACGGTACGTGAACGGCCTTCGTCTTGACTCTCGGGTCTCTGGTTTGAGACATTCCGTCTTCCTAAATACAGTAGTTCAATAGAGAAAGTTAGGGACAGACAACCTTGAAGCAGATTGGCGTGGACTCATTGAGAACCATTGAATAAGAAGAAAGCTTTCAAATTAGGGGGTTAATTCAAAGACTCGACTTTGACTCGCAAATCGAGTCTGAAATATTTTCAACGAATCCAATTCTGGCGAAGACTAAGTATCGGACTAGAAATGAGACTCGCACACCCTTATTGTCAACTTTACAAAAAGATTAAAAAAATTAGTCTTCATTGTTATTGACTCATGTTTGTTATATGTTGTTAATGTAATTGTTGTCAAATCACTTTTATCTGATTTAAATTGTTTCAGATATTTATTACTAGGCCTACCCATATTGCTGTTTGAGACTTTGTTATCGTGTGCTAGCGTCGTGTCAGTTAGCTCCTCCAGCGTAGCCATCCCTTTCCGTTCTGTCAGTACGTCACACTAACCTTGCGTGCATTATTTGTCACCAGGTTCACTCGGCTTGATGACTTCGGTATTGATGTGTCCCGACGGCAAGACCATCGAGTCCGAGGCTGCTCACGGCACCGTCACGCGGCACTACAGGTCAGTAACCCCACTCGTCCGTTTCTCATCGGTTGATTATTTGACTGCACTCATTACCTTCGCCGTTGACGCAGCTAGGAGCCGTGTAATTCGACTTGTCATGTCGCGTTTGAGTCTGTCAAACCTCTTAACTGTTGTTTTTCAAAGAGCCAGTAAAAAATGTCTGTGTGGGAATTTTTGTGGGACAAAAATGAATTATGGAAGGAAAATATAACCATCCATGCAGGAAATCGATCCTTCCAGGAAAATTGAACATTGCTTAGGAAGGGTGGGAATAAGATTCTAGATTTTGATATTGTATTATAAAAGTGTATAAAGTACATATTACAGATATTGTAGGGCCTATACTGCATTCATGTTTACATGTACGCAAAAAAAGTTCATCTACCAACATAACAAAAACGTAATATCACTTCACTATTATGTTTCACTAATTGTAGAGGGTAATGGACGGTACTTCAAGACAAAGTGTGCTATAGGCCCCACTATTGGAAATACTACTGCATTTTTTATAAGCCTTAGATCCAATACACTGCGTGGAGTTATTGTAATTACCAGAGTCAAATTATTCAGTTGGTAGATGACCTTTTTCATCAATACGAGCATACATAATAGATACGTAGATACGAGTTCTTCTGATTTTTTTCACTTTTTACTATTAGAAACATTTTCATATTCTTGTTATCCAATTCATTCTAACCACGTCACTCGTCCCGCAGACAACACCAGAAGGGGCTGGCCACGTCCACTAACCCGATCGCGTCGATCTTCGCCTGGACCCGCGGCCTGTCGCACCGAGCCCAGCTGGACAACACTCCCGAGCTGGCCAAGTTCAGCGTAGCGCTCGAGAAGGCTTGCGTCGACTCGGTCGAGGCCGGTAACCTGACCAAGGACCTGGCCGCGTGCATCCACGGCCTGCCTAACGTCAAGGAGGGCATGTACCTGAACACCGAGGACTTCCTCAACGTCATCGCCAAGGACCTCGCCAACAAGCTCAAAGCGTAAACGACATTCCTTTGCCGGGTTGCCGCGCGGAATGAGGTTTCTTGCCGTGCCGACAAATTTCCTGAACAAATCGAATCGTGAACGTGCTGAAATATGCAGATCTGCCGCTCCGTTTCGCGAGAAATTTACAATTACTCGTGGTTTATATGAATTGATACACATTATTGAATAAGGTCCGGTTTTTCAGTGGTTTGTTGAACTTTACATCTTCCTCGGTTACCTCTGATATTTTATTCACTAATCAGTCGATTAGCCTAACAAGCTCCAACTACTAAAACTAGAGAACTATTGAAAAACTCGGACCTATTCGTGGCTTGTTCGGGAAATTGGCCGTCTTGAAACTTGTCTTGCGGTAACTTTAAAATGAATTAAGCTCGTTCGTCATCAGACTGTTTGCTTTACGTTCAACGATTCATTGAGCATGAACGTTAATAACACGGAAATATCTATTCAAGCAATTATTATCGGCTTGAAAATTGAAGTAGCAATTTTGTTGCGTGTTATTAGTCGTTGATCTTAGGCATACACGTTTGATCAAGATCGAGCTGAACTCTCACATCTGCGGGTTTTGTTGGGTGGCTGGTACATCCAACCCTATTGGTCGATAAACGGCCTTAGTTTAGACGCTAATTGAATCATCTTCCAATTCCAATCATCTTCGAACACGAAAAAGCTCCTTGAATGTAGTTGAATGTTCCAACTAACTACTGTATCTATATTTTTATTAGATACTCGAATGTCAGATCCTATTGATTAAATAACTGACAATGGTATCAATGGTAGCTTTGTCCGCCCACCAACGGCTTATACTAATACGAGTTTCCACTTCGAAAAAGGATTACGCTTGCGGTCACATGAAATTATCTAATGCCAAAATAAAATATGTTTAAATACTGCGCATATTCCTCTCCTAATTTTTTCATAAACTGATCACGGAGTGGGTATGTACTATGTACTACGTAGGTCCACATTGACTACTAGCTTCAGTGCTTATAATGTCCGTACATTTCATTTGGGATACATTTCGATGTGGGAATTGATCGACCATTTTATGTGACCGCAAGTGTACAGTAACAACGAGTGTTACGTTGTATCACGATCCAGAGTATAAGTGTTGTCATTGGGAGATGATTCGCTATTTAGGTAAATTGAAAATTAGAAACCTGCGGAAAATTACCGGTACTAACCTTCGGTTTGATATCCCCACTTGTTTTATCCGCGCATCCTGTTTACCGCGGTTTTCAAACCTCCGTGCCAGCGTCTTGATATGTTTTACCTTTCCGAAGAATATCTTTTGATAGCACATCGCCGTTTTATAAGCAACCGATTTACGTTGAATTATTACGTGGATGTAATATAGTCGAGTCGTGACGAAACGATATTCTAAATAAGAAGAGTACAAAATGAAGTCTTTTTTTCTGACAAGTGTATAGGCCTATACACAGTTTTTACGTGAATCAATTTACAATGTAGATTATTTGGATGAATAATGTATGCCATAATGCATTTATTTGTGTTTGGTAGATATTTAATTATTTATTATGTTTTAGCATAATAATTGCAGAGCTAGCAGATATTCTGTATTAACAAATCCATCCAAAAATGCAACTTTTATTTGTGTCAAAGTAGCTCGTCTCATTGAAAGTATTTTATTGAAACAGTAGGACTTTTAGTAAAACCACGTCGAATCATTAGTACACCGAAAGAATTATTTGATTTCAACGTTTACGTAGCTGCGTATAAACAATTTGTTTACGCTCCTGATTTTATTTGTTATTAGTACATTTTCAATACCTGTAACAACGCAGATCAATATCGTTGTCGGTTTGCGATCTTGTCATGGAACTCGTTCGTACGAAACGTACAAACTCGGGTCGTACGAAATCGAATGTGCACAATCCTAGCTACAATATTTTTGATTCTTTTGTTTGCAGAAGTCATTTCGAAACTCCCGTTGAAAACTGGAAAGCCAAGCCAGCGTTACGTTTGTAATTCTTATAAAAACGCCCGTCTACGAAAGTGAATTACCGATTAATATTATTAACAAATATTATAATTCTACTAACATTTTTTGTGTTTAATGTAACTTGTGTTTTACCGTTTTATAGGATTAAATTAAGACGCAATCGATTGTATTTTCCTGTTTTAGGCCTCAATTGTAGGACATGTATTATTAAACATAGCTAATTGATATTTAGGAATATGTAAACTGATGAAAATATGTGACGTACCTTGAAACAAACTGTTGAAATTAGGTGAATTTACAAATAAACATGTTCTATGTATATTTATTGTGGTTTTATTGGTATGGTGAGAATGGAGCAAGATGAATTGATAACATGATAATTTGAATGAGTATTGGAAAGTGTAGTGAATTCAGTAAAAGAGGTCCAGCAAGAGACGGAAGAAGGAGATGAAAGATAAGGTATGATTACTCAAAGGGAGGTGGATGAAGCTGTAAGCAAGATAAAGAATGGGAAAACAGCAGGTACAGACGAGTTTGTAATAGAAATGGTCGAAGCGGAAGGACAAGTGTGTAGTGAATGGACATTACTTGTGATGAAGGCAGTATGGCAACAGAAGAGAATACCGGAGGATTGAACGAGAGGTGTGATCGTGACAATATTCAAGAAAGGTGATCGAAAAACGACTCAATAGCTATAGGGGAGTCACATTGATGAGTCAGGCAGCAAAACTGTAAGAGGATTATTGAATACAGGATGAGAGGAGAGCAGTGTGGATTCAGGAGGGGGGAGATCTACAATAGATTTGATATTTGCAATGAGACATATGCTAGAGGCAAGATGGGAAGAGGGAACGATGGTATACTCAGCTTTTGTGGACCTAGAAAAAGCCTTGGACCATCTTCCCACAGAAAGGGTTTGGGAAAGTTGGAAGAGAAAAGGGATAGAGGAAGTTGTCTGTGTGAGTGAAGAGTCTATACCGAGATTGTAAGGCGTGTGTGCAAACGATTGGAGACAGATCTCAGTGGTTTAGTGTGAGGAGTGGAGTGAGACAAGGTAGTGTATTGTCGCCAATTCTCTTCATATTGGTTATGGACATGCTGAGGAAATTGGAGATGAGAAAGGAAGGTATGCAGTCAAAAACAATGATATTTGCTGACGAAGTATTGATATATGGTGACTAGAGCTGCAAGATAAAGTGGATAAGTGGCATAGTATAACGGAGGAGTTTGGATTGAAAATACGTAAAGAAAAGAGTAAAGTATTAAAGTTATAAGTAGAAACAAAAGAATAAGGGGAGAAAACATCAAACTGGAAGATTGTGTTGTAGAAGAAGGGGATGAATTTGCTACCTTGGGGGTATTATGAGCAGAGAGGCCAATATAGGGGTGGAAATTAGTCGGTGAGTGGTAAAGGCAGACCGTTTGTTCCAGGGGGTGAGAGAATTAATTTGGAATGAAGATTTTCCAAAGAAGGGAAAATTAATTCATTTTCCCTTTTCTCTTCAAACTTTCCCAAACCCTTTTTCTGGGAAGATGGTCAAAAGCTTTTTCTAGGTCCAGAAAAGCTAAGTATACCATTTTCCCTCTTCCCATCTTGCCTCTAGTATTCTGTCTCATTGCAAATATCAAATCTATTGTAGATCTCCCCCTCCTAAATCCGTACTGCTCTTCTCTCATCCTTGGCTCAACGACTCCTTTTATCCTGCGTGCAATAATCCTCTCATACAGTGCTGCAGCCTGACTATTCAATGTGACTCCCCTATAGTTCTTAGGTTGCCTTGATTGGGCGTGAGTTCGAGTCCCACACACGATATTAATTGAGAACACATTCACATCATCCACACGTTCACTCATTCATGAGCCCAAATATCTTTCCTACCGGTGGGGTCATTAAGCAAGGGCAAACTATAGAATCATCGATTGTAAAGAATTCTATTATTTACACTGGGAACAACAAATGTCCAATCTTCTTCGTGATCTATTCTTCTTTTTCTGCGATTCTTTTCTTATAGCTTGAGATTTTAATAATTCTTTACTGAAACTGTTGCCTAGACTCCCGCCGTTTAGTAAAAGTGAATGCACCAAATACTGTATTGTACATCGATCAGCGCCATTGTACTTTACACGCTCTTGATCCAAGATTTAACGGTTTTAAAACTCAGAATACAATCAGAATAAGTCTGACTGTACTGAATGTAGACAATCATTATTCTCTATAGAATACCTTACATAACATTCTCAAAGCATTCAGTATTATTCTATCCTTTATAATATAATACAGATTGTTGTCGCTGTGATGAAAAGTAAAGTCTAGACATTATTTCTATTTATTGGATATTTCTAGTCATCCAGCCGTTAACTATCACGTAAAATGATATTCCATTTGACAATTGAAAGATTTTGATATAAATAGTCGGGTGGATGTTTTATCCAGCATCAGTCCATCAACAGTTGTCTAGCAGTAACAACCAGTACTACACCAGAGGTAAGCTTTCAATCAATTTATTGATAATACTGATCTTATTTATCTATTCATTTGTCTATTGATCTAGTTATTTGTTTTATCTGGGTGTTCGTCTTATGGGCAATATTACTGGAGACAATGTTTCACTTTTGATAAATATATAAGATAATTTATAGTTGCCTGCATTTATATCGAAGATTTTTGGTAAAAGTTTGGTTCACACATTGTTTTAGCATATATTTCCTTGTATATATTTCTCATTCATTATGATATCCAATCATTTGGTTTTTGTTCGTGGTCTCTACGTTATAAAATAATTCATTAATAATATACCCTATGTATAAGTTAACATTCTGCCATGAATTCGAGAATTGTAATTGCTGTAAGAAGCTCAATCAATGACCAAAGTAGAGCATTATTAATATCAAAAATTTGAAAAAATAATATTCACCTAATTAAATGTTGTCAATAGAGGTAAGGCATCCAGGGTGGATTCAGGATTCTTGTTATTAGCGGTGACCATGGTTGGTGTGGGAGACTATATTAAGACATATATAGACATATATTTAACGAGTAATCGATATAGGTTCTAGTTTATCAAGTTTATCAAACTAATATTAATTCAATGTGATGTTTTTAGATTGAAGAGTTAAATCTACTTCGTCCATCATGCAGAATATCAATGTCGTACTTTTCGTCGCTCTCTTCGGTAAGCACAAGTCAAGCTTTAATTAATTCAACTGATTCTTATTCACTATAGTTTTAGTGAGTACATTATAGAATTTAAAAAAAAAATCGAATCGCAATCTTATTTGTCTACGCGATTCTCAAATGATCGAAATGCTCAAATATAATCAATCGATAAATCCGAAAATAAATGATCAAATCACTCACACACACATACATATATATATCCTGTGTAATTAGTATATTTCACGATGATTTTCATATAGGCCTACATTATGCATGTTTAAAAGACGGGACATATTTTCCAAGCGTAAATTTGACTCAAGTTATCTGTCAATCATATCAGGACTCACGAAGACTTTAGAAATAGACCAAATTTGATGAAACGCACATCACATTTTTCAATTCAAAATAAGTAAGCTGTCTATAGGCCTATATTAGTTTGAAAATATATTACTCAGTTATACGTTTTTTGGTGTTTTTTGTACGGAATAAAAATATTAAGTGAGCCCCTATAACTCCAGTGACATCTGAGGCATAATTGAGTTATCACAACTCTTAACTCGCATAATGATAATAATGATAGGCCTAATGAGGATAATGTACTGAGGATAATAATGTGCTATAACTTGTTGTCAATGTTTGACAGGCGCTGCTGTTTGTATCCCCAGTGATGACGTCAATAGCGATCGGGTAAGTTCAACACTTTGGTCACAATCTCGCCGACTTGAACCTATAGGAGGATTTGAACAACTAAACGATGTTTCAAACTTCGTTGAATCAAAAACACAGTTTTATGATTGGTCGTATCATTATGACTTTCAGTTATTTACCCTCATTGCAGATATAACCAAAGACCCTACTAACGTAGTTAGATAATAAGGTCTTTGATATAACTTATATACTTACTGTAATAACTTTTGGAGTAAATACGGAAAGATAATTATGAGAAAATTGAAAATGGTTCGTCGAATCAGTTTCTTGTGAAAAATTAATCAACTATGAATTTAAAATAATCATTCACATCATAAAATGATACTTAACGTAATCTCACAAAAAATCTCTGTAAGCATCAGCTAGAACTTCGTTAGAAACATGAAAACATCGCTAAATCCAGACAAGAAAATGCAGTGAAAGAACTTTCAAGTATTATTCACGTGAGGAAGTAGATATGATAATTGTTCCTTCATTAAAAAGGCTAAGGATGGCATGATAAGATCGTTCGGACGAGGTATCACAAGGAAAAAATATTTCAATTTCGTATTTAGGTGAAGCGCGGTATTAGCGGAGGTGGCTACGGGGGTGGATTCGGAGGCGGTCACGGAGGTGGCGGAAGTTCCGGAGGCGGTCATGGAGGAGGCGGTGGATACGGGGGTGGACACAGTGCCCCAGGAGTGGATCTCCTCTCCATCGCCCAAGGAGCCGCCGGACAAGCCAAGAGCGCAGCAGCCAATCAGAATCAAGCTGGAGATCAAGCTGCCTATCAAGCCAAGAACAGTCTTGCGCAGAACGCTGCTCAAGCTGCGAAAACTGCGCAGGCTGCCGCTGGAGGTAAACATCACTCACTGTTATTCAAACATCTATCAGTATCACATCAGAAAATATCATTCGATACTATTTTAAAAAAAAATACATCGAAAACTTTACACCAAGCCATTTTATCCTTAAAAAGGCAAAGGATGAAAGCTTAGGATTGTTTGAACGGGGCACCACAAGGGCGATCTTACCCTCCATAGCATACCAAATAAACAAAATATTTTCAATGGATGCATGCTTTAGTATCGGCATTCATATTACATTTATACGACAAAAGTATGATTGTCGTTATTCTGAGTGCTGGTCAGTTACGACCCTTTCCTTCTTTCTGTCTTAATAACACAATGGAATAACCTCTCACCTCTTCTATCCATCATCTCATTCACCACTCACCTGCGCCAGTATATTTAGTGGGGATTACAGAACTTCTCCAAACCCAATGAATAAATACAAGGAGTAAATTGCTGATTACTGTCTGCTGTACGTTCCAAAAATGTATCTGTAAATTTGTGACGTATAGCGAACTTATAATTTTCTCCCGATGTTTAGGTAAACAGAATATTGTCAATTCGCTGCAACAGCAGCTGCACGAGGCGCATGCGCAGGTCGAGGCTGAAGCCGCGCAGCTGCAGCAAGCTGAGCAAGCTGCCAGTGCTGCGCAAGCCGCTGCGCAACAAGCCCAGAGCCAAGTGAGTCAAACACTTCTCAGTCACCATAGAAACCAAATAGAAGCCATATTCACCACGGATGAATCCGTTTGAGGCTCAGATTCTGGCATTCAATTCTAATGGCTGCCATGGCGACATTGAAAACAATCGATTCTAAATTATTGATAATAAACCAATTGATTGAGATAATATAATTGCCAAACGAAAACGAATAACTATGAACATTAGTAAAGTGGAATGAGAAATGTGTTCGGGTCATGATGAAGCCATTTCACATATAAGTTTACGAAATGATAAGAAATTGAAATTGATTAGAGGTGTATAAGTGACTTCTCAAAAAATGTATAGATCTATTGATGATTTCTTCAACCATGTGCTGTATCATCTCAATTCGATTATGGATTGAATTCAAGGTAATTGACTGTATTATTCATATTGATATCACATTGATATAGTACATTTTTGATTGCCTGATATTCCTGAATACGACTGTGCCTAGAAGAGCTCCTTGCAGAACTCCTTTTGTACCACAGTTATCGTAACTATAGCGTGTGATTATCTCAACTCACACCCCTGTTTGTGTCCAGGTGAGCTCCTTGCAGAACGCCCTGCAGGCCGCTCAAGCCGGCGCCGATCAAGCTGGTAAAGCTGCGTGGGCCGCCCAAGCTCAAGCTGCTTCCCAAGCCGCCATGTTGGCTCAGGCCAAGAACCGCCTCAACGACATCTCCAACCAGCTGAGCGCCGCGCAGGCGCACCTCGCAGCTGCGCAACAAGCTGCGCACAAGGCTCAAGCTGCGGCTCAACAAGCACAGGCTAATGCTGGTAAACAGGGAGGCGGTGGAGGTGGACATGGGGGGTGGTCCAAGTAAATACACTTGTCAATGACGAAATTATATTTTTATGATGTTAATTCTTATCCTACTGTATGAAGATTGGAAACTGCTTATTGTTAATTTCTAGAACGATCAATTTGTTAAATGGTATGTAATTTTCACCATTATTCTTATTTGATCTAATTTCTTTTCAATCTCTTTGTTTTTTATCGAAAATAAACCTCACGTCTGTTATACTTTAAATCCAAATACTATTCATTTTATTTTATTTTCCCTCATCAAAATCCTCTCCCGTCTGACTTTTGCAACTAACAGTAAGTTACTTCTGTGTTTTCTAAATTATCACGAACAAAAAAAATAGATCAAGAGGCCATTCTGCTCATCCATTTTGTATTTTTTCGATATCATTTAGTTTCAACGTTTGAACGGTGAAAAATAAGAACGATGAAGGCATATAAATGGTTGCATACATACACATGGATAAAAATAAAATCTGAATACATTATTCGTACATTTTTGTTTTTGTAATTGGGTAAAACTTTATTGTAGACGTGTGCATCATTATATAGATAGAGTGGTTCTACCTCATAGCCTTGCTATTTTATCGACTTTGTGTACATTCACCAAGATTCATAGAGTGTTGCGTGGTTTGCCTGTCTGTTATGGTGTATTATCTCCCTATCTCATCCACGTTAAAAATATGTACCAATTTATCGTCCAGATCTATCTCTGAACCTTCCAATCGTGAGTAATCTAGTAGTGATAGAAGAAACTAACTTTGTTCACAAATACAACCAAAATTACTTTTATGTTAATTGCTCAGATGTTTGCAAGTGTCTCTCATAACAGAACACAGGGATACCGAGGTTAAATTGAGCATTATTAATTTGTGAAGTGATACATAATGAGCCAGTTATATTGCAAGTAATCAACTTACGTCTAGATTATTGATATACGTAATCGAAATCGTGTGAGAAATCCACAAGCCCTAAACAAATAAGTATTCATTATTTATTATGTATCCATTATCAAACAATTGCACTGTTAGTAAATATCCCCTTTCATAAGCCTAGAGCATTTGTTTATTTCCACCACATCTCTGATATATTCAAGCTACGACTAAATTACAACGAGATATGTTTGCATGTTTACAAACAACGAGATATGGTTTACTATTACATCTCGTATGGCTACAAATTCCTCACTAGGAATCGGCTGGTTCGAGGATAGTATGCACTGCACATGAAAAAGAACAGAATTGAGATTGAAAACAACATGTATAAGCTCGATGCATTCGGAGTAAGCGAATCAT
Organism: Brachyptera putata; assembly: GCA_907164805.1. Lineage (NCBI taxonomy): Eukaryota > Metazoa > Arthropoda > Insecta > Plecoptera > Taeniopterygidae > Brachyptera > Brachyptera putata. Next base: position 10,407,123 of record OU015472.1, read on the forward strand.
TGCAAGGAGCAAGTCTATCGAACATGAAAGGGTTTTAGAGTCTGTGACTGTGAGAGCGAGTGAGATGGACAAACTCAGGATTATTGGTTCCGGTGAAGTGATAATAATTATACGATTAGAAAAGGACAGAACATGTGTTACTCTAATGACAGTGTTACGTAAGACAAGGATGGAGTATAACTCAAGAAAACACATCGAGCATTCTGCAAGATTGCGACAGAAGGTAAGATTTCATTTTAATTGTCTTTATTTTTGTTGCGTCATACAAAAAATTGCGATTTTCAGATTTTAGTATGGCTAAAGTATTCTGCTCTTCCATAGAACCAGTCGTATTTTAACTATTGTCAATTTTAAGATATTGTCAATTGATGTAAATGTTAAGATTTGCCGCGTGTTTGTCATCACTAAGCTAAGCTAACGCTGACCATACTGAGTTAGGCTCTGACTTGTCCGCCTTTCTCGATTCACTCTCGCGGGCGGCGAAGCTGTTCCGCCCCTATATTATGATTATTTCTGCCACAGACCATGATATTGGCGTGAAAATAAAACGAATAATACTAAATAGGACGTGGAGGATGTTGTATAAGAATAGGTAAAATTACTGAGGGACACTGAGCACGCCTATTTGTGTTTTTTTCCCCCAACCTACCCCCCTAACCTAACCAACAAAAAACACCCCATCCCAAAACAACATACAAAAACTATCAGATTCAAGTGAGTTTAAAAAATAGAAAAAACAACAATTCCCAACCTCCCGCAACTTTTTCTGGAAGATATAAACAATATCTTTCAGAAAACACCAAAAAATCTAAAATCAAACACCAATAATTGACGATCCTCAGTGTCACAGTAAAGTTACCTGAGAGTGTGCCGGAGGATATGTAGGAGGATGCTATCCTAGTCTAGGCATTATAATTTATGGTCTATCCAAGATGGGTGATTATTGGTTAGGTCGTCCTTGACGATAGAAGGCGTGAGGAAAGAAGTCATATATCAAACTCGATTATGAGCGGAATATTCCGTCTTCCCGAGCGTTTCCGAGTTCGCGTGACGTAAGCTGGAGTCCGAACTGTCGGCCACCGGTTCATTGTGACTATCAAAATGCTGGTTAACGATTTGTTGTTGATTTGGATGGTTAGTCCCAGTTAATTCGTGTCGTTTATGGCCACCAACACACGGGTTGCTCAGAAAAAACGTTAAATGAAGTTAAATATCTAGAAGGATTCTCTAGTGCCTCTTTCACTTCAGATAACAACGCTCTTCAGTTGCAATATAGACGGCTACGCATCAAATCTTCGACAACCCATATCTCCGAAAACCCAAATCTCCGAAAAACCAAATGTTCGAACTGTCTGAGATATGGGTTTTCGGAGATTTGTGTTTTCTAAGAAATGGGTTTTCCAAGATATGCGTTCTCTGAAATGTGGGTTTTCCAAGGTATGGGTTTTTTAAGATATGGGTTTTCGGAGATATGAGTTTTCGAGGATTTGATGTGCTGCCATATAGACCTATTGATTCAACTGAAGTGACACTGAGATGCGGTCTATGGTGGCTTATGGAAGTGATACCTGGGTGTTGACCAAGAGGGATGAGGACGCTCTGAATGCCTGAGAGCGCAGAATCCTCCGCCGGATCTTCGGGTCAACCCAGGATAACAGGGATAGGAGGATTCGCAGAAACGATGAGTTTTGTGCCATGTACAAAGATCCTTCCATCTCGAAAGAGGTAAGGAAGGGAAGATTACGTCGAGACAGCCGCATGGAGCGAATGCCCGAGGAAAGGGAAAGTTAAGGGGTGTATCGGTAAAAACGCGAAAGAAGGCGACTCCAAGAAAGGTATATAGAGGAGGATCTATACATAGGCTTTGTGTGTTAGGATGGAGGAGGCGTTACTGATTCGGGTTGTGTGGAGAGGAGTAGTGGACGAGACCCCTCAAGGGCTATAGTGCCATAGGGTGAGATGAGGTAAAGTGACAATATACCACCGTCTAGTAGCAAGGTCTGCACTCCAATCAATGATTAAAAACAACGACAAAAAACTATTACTAGGTCTAATTAATATATTTTATTTCGTAAAAAAACACAAAGTTATAAAAGGTACATGAAGTTGCTTGAATAAGGCTATTATCTTATAAGGAACTACTTTGCCGACACAGGCGTCGATGACGTCGTGGGTGTGACGTCAGACGTTGTGCTGGTGACGTCATGGGCGGCTGTGTTGTTGAGGAGTTGTGTGACGTCATCTGGACAGCAGGCTCCCGCGTAACTGTGACGTAACAAGCACGAATGTGAGAAAAGCGATTCAATTTTTGATGATTATGGACCCCACCAAGAACTAGGTTATTAGGGAGTACGAATGAGTGGATTAAAGATTAATGATGATGGAAAACCTATTTCTTATGCGGGACACGAAACCATACCAGACTTGACTTGAGTTTTCAAACGTAGGCTACGTGGTGGGGCAGCGTTTTTCTTTATGTAGTTCATATACCGGTGTATAGTGTTGTTTAGTGAATTTCTCTCCCCCTAGTCTGTTGGTACGACGGGAACGAGATTGTCGTGGCCTACTTTCATCAGTGTTATCTTTATTAGGAATGTTGATGAGTGGGAAAATATCCCAGAATCTCAGTAAAGACCCAACTATCCCAGTATTTACTCTGAAAGCTGAGGAAGCCGAGGAATAATGAAAAGGTGAACTTACTTGTCGATCTGGCAGAAATATGACTTGTACTGCTTGATAGTTTCTTTGAACACGTTCAGGGCACATTGTTGGAGATGGAGGCATTTGCCTTGAGCTCCTGTTGGAGTCTTGCATGATGCGGGGTCAGCGAGGGTCTGTAACAAACGAAGGTGATGATTGAGAATAAGAAACATATGCTCACAGTTGTTAATTTGTGAAGAAAAGGGTGAGATAGCTCTCCTGAACAATAGTCTATCTTATTTTGGCGCGCCTACGCCGTACTTGAAACGCACGTTTACAGTGGGGGGTCTGGGGGGAGGGCCTCCTAGCTCATGCGAGTTCGGGGTGCATAGCCACAGACAAAAATTAATTTGGGGTTAGTCTTGGAGCATTTTACGCGTCTTGGAGAACCTTTTTTATAATAAAGCCACTCTTGTGTGTGCGTCATATTTACCATCTAGGAATGTCTGACAGTAATTAGTATGAAGGAATTTTGAAAATATTCAAATTTTACTTTGTTAAAGATGGATCCTACATTACCCCAGAACTAGGAATAGGTGAGTAAGCCCGGCTATACTCTCTAAAAAAGGTGGATAAACCGGGATTACGTAAGCTTAGCTACAAATTAACCCCTGGATATGCTATGAAAAACAATCTACTATGTGTGTAATAATTATTAAAAAACCGTCCAAATTTATGCACTGAGATCTAAACAAAACCCCAAATATACACTCAGCCAGTTTTTTATTAAAGCTTTTATACCCAAATGGCATAACATGCGAAAATAGATGTCGATAAAATGGTACGTAGCCGTTTATTTACCTCGTTGTTCAGTTGTAGTTGATAAACTGCGTCGGTTCCGTTAGCGCCGAAAGGTAGAGTGACGTTGTCATCAACTAACGCCTTTTTCAGCCATTCAAGTTCGTCCAAGACAATCAGTTTTGCAGCTGGAACTAAATATGAGATACAAAAAAATTACACATGTGTGTGAGTACCGTACATTTGATAACCAGGGACAGTAAATAGTTATGCGAATGCGTGTTTCTATCATTGTTGATGATAGAACCACCAGAGTGCAGTATTTATACCGTTCACCAAACCAGGATTCTATAAAAATAGACATTTGTAATACCTTAAAGATGGTATGAGTAAGAAATATTTCACAAATATCGCATAATTTTTATAGGTAAAGAGCTAGAAAAAAATCAGATGTAGACCTATACGTAAATCACTTTTTCGAAGGTATTGAGATTGTCTGTTTTTCTCCTGTAATAGAGTTTTGATATCTCACACCGTTCGAAAATTATCACTGAAAAAACTTGTATTTTGCTACATTGACTTCCGTGCATTTATTATATCAAATTGGAGAAAGTCATATTTTACTTTTTTTTTTGTTCGCCTGACAATAACGACAGTTTTACAACGCAATTATATACAGTTACGTGAAACGTAAACCGGCTCATTATATCTTTTTTCACTAATTCTTCTATGATCTACGAGATACACCAACTTTTATAGATATTCATAATCATGTTTATAGGTAGCAATGATTTTATATCAAGTTCCGATTAATGGAAGAATTTCAAAAATTACCGCGACTCCATAAATTCATTACTTACAATTTGAGTCAATTCAAGTCAAAACGGAAATGCCGATCAGTAATAAAAACAGTGATTTTTATACATCTCAGAATGTCTCCTTGGATCCAATAACCTAAAATGATAATCAATATAACCTGGGATCCAGGTTATTCCAAAGTGCTTATAGAGATCGCAAACATGTGAATTGGCAAGTTGTAAAGCGATTAAATTGAACAAGACATCGGATGAGTTCAGTTTTCTTCTCATGATGAATTTCAGTTCCACTCAGACCGCGCGAATTACTGCAAGGTTCTCGTACACATGAATACTATACCATTGACTCATAGGTGTCCAGTTGAGTGGTCTTAAAACATACCTTCTAAAGTCTGAGACGTCAATGTAACAGTTTCCGTCGTAACTGAATCCGACTCCTCGTCTGTTTGTGGATCTACATCGTCCTCTATTTCTGCGACAGATACTTCTGGTATCAAGTCTGCTCCTTCAACTTTCTCTTGAGTATCCGGAATTCTTCCCGGAAATCCTCCGACGGCTGTTCCTCCCTGACCAAATCCTCCAGCGGATGGTGGAGCTCCCGGACCGAATCCAGCTCCTCCGGCAGATCCAAACCCGGATCCTCCGGCGGCTGGACCTCCCGGACCAAATCCTCCCGCGGATGGTGGAGCTCCCGGACCGAATCCAGCTCCTCCGGCAGATCCAAACCCGGATCCTCCGGGGGCTGGACCTCCCGGACCGAATTGTCCGGCAGATCCAAACCCTACGGCGGATGCCGATGCCGAACCGGATCCTACGGAGTATGAAGGTCTCGGTCTCTCAGGGGCGAATGACGTGCTAGCGTAAGAATGGTCCATGGGACGAGCGAACGACTGGGAACTGGACGACAGGGGCAGTGACAAGCCAACGCCTCCCAGACGGTCCACTGGGCCTGGTGGGGAAGAAGTCGATATTATAAGAGTCCCTGGGAGTCGATTTAGCGGAATATCAGTTTTTTTATGATAATTTTTGAACGGTATCAACGCATCAACGAAGTTCTTCAAGATGGTGTGAGTAATAACTACTTTTCATAAATCGCACAATTGTCTGGAGTATACGATAATAAGAACACATTCAACCTATACGCCTGGCAGTTGTGCGATTTGACATAAATAGTTATTACTTATACCGTCTTAAAGGTATTGAAAATATCTCTGTTTCCTTATTTTCAGAATTTCGATATCTCATACCGTTCAAAAGTTACCATCAAACAACTGATATTCCGCTAAATCGAGTCCCAGAGAGTCTAAACTTGAACCCAGATAACCAATTAGATTGGACTAGGGGGTGTTTCCACCACTTTATAAAACGTCATGAAATCAATATAATTGGGGTTAGATAGGATGAGGTTTGAAACTCAAAAATACAGTTTTGATGTCCGTTCCACACTAACCTAACCATCCTGGAACCCTGAAAAACCCTAAGAAAGTTAACCTAACACAACCCTAAAACAGCTTGGACAGATTGCTACATATTCACCAACACAAGAATGCTAGTTAGTTAAGTTGTACCCGTGTTGATTTCTATTTAGGCACATTCTATTTATACCAGCGTGGGAGTAGCTCCAACTGTCAGTTTAATGATGTCATCACCATGGTTACCCATGCTATTTTTTCCACTAACCCTCAGATAAAGGCTAATTGGACTTGGTAATATAGGGCCTCAATAACTTATCATCTATTTATTCATTCCTTCATAGCATCCATCCATCTATTTATCAATCTATTCATTTCTTCATTCATTTCTATATCCATCCATCAATTCATTTTGTATTAATTTATCTATTCATCTATACTTGTCCGTACATCCATTTATATATCGATTTATTCATTCATTCATTCATTCATTCATCCCTCCACTGATCATTTGCATCGTCGGAATGTTCAGTATGCTCACCGAAAACGCCCATGATTGGCGACGGGAAGTTCTGAGAGTCGCCGTTAACTGAAAGAAATCAATGCTGATCAAAGAAGAGAAACTGTGTTGATTCTTTCCTGATGGGTACATTTCTGATTACAAATATTCAGAATTTATTCCAGAATCGAGCAATTGTTTTGAGCTACAAACAAATAGGGTCTATGAGACAAATATGAGCCAATATAAGTTCTAAAATTAGTAGAATCAAGGTGTATACTTGTTTTCATTAGAGTTGAAGGTTGTCTACCAACTGAATAATGATAAAAACGTATGTAACCCCACAGGTACAAAACAATTCAACGAACTTTTGAAAGATGGAGTTGTGTTTCAATAATAAGTCCAGTCCAGTAAAATCCTGAAATTCAATCGACACGACCAAATATGATATTGAGAAAAAATTGATGAATTTAATCAAATAGAATTGATACAAAGATTATTAATTAATAAAAATACAAATAAGACGATGCATGAATAGATCAAAAAATACAATGAATGATACTAATAATAGGAAAAATGAATCGATATGGAGAAAATAAAAAATACGGAAATAAATTACCAATGCTATAAGAACGAGAAGAAATAATGAAAAAAAAGGAAATCGAGGAAGAAAATCAAGATAATAATAAGATTTATGATTTTTTTCTCCCCAAAGTTAATACTTGAATTTTTAACTATTCCTGAAATTATTACTCTGGATATCTTCTTTGTTATTGAACTCATTTGGACTATCATTCAGGGTGGTAAGATTTCTCAATGAAAACCACAATTGCTTCAGAGATTATTAAAGATCGTATGAAATGGGCATGGCTCGGTTTTGCATAAAATCGCATACTTAGTCATATACGTCTTAATTCATGAGTGTCACCCACTTGACCTTATAGACCTTGACTGACGTTACCATTGAAAATATAGCCTCTCAAAACCAGGTGTTTTAATCGAATCGAAAAATTTTCGATGATCCACGATATTATATATTCAAATCTATTCTGTCACCATTGTTATTTTTTCCCAAAAATGGCTGCCACATTACCAAAATTGTTGATTAAATATTTCGTCTATATGAATTGAAACTAAATCTCACTGCTTGCGTATTGCCTCTCGATTCGATATGATCAGCTGACATCATCAACGTGAAAGAGTATTATTATACCTGGATTAACTGCCAGCGTGTCGCTCGATTTAGTTTCGTTCGGTTTAACGACGACAAGTGACGTCAGGGACGTGACGAACGAGTACTGAAATCAGGGAGTTAATTATGAGTTAGTCATTTTTTCCATTCATGGAAAGTTACAAGTATACACTCCATGAATGTCTAAAATCAGTTCATTACAAATCATGAAAGTACTGAATTGCGCGGCGTATACCGGAATAAAGATATACTCGGTAGTGTGACCTGGGTTTCGGGGTACTTTCCAATGGAATGTGGTTGGGTTTCAGGCTGGGTTGGACTCCCAAACTCATGTCACACAACCCAGTCGACTTTATTCCGATATACGCTCCTCCGGCGACCGCAAATCACGGCATCACCCTTGTAGTTAGTCGAACTTTTCTTATACATCACAATGACAATTCATCTTACTGACATTTAGATCTCACTTCAGATTCAAGTTTATTTCATGAATATACTTTTCAGCAATGCCTATAAATATACTTTCATTTCTCCTCATTGATAAATTATTACGATTAATTTGTAATACAGTTATAGTAAATCTTATTGGCAGGTGACTTTTTAAACACTTTACCATCTCACTTGAGAATTCTTGACACTATAAATGATTTTGAAAGTGCATTTAGAAGATATCTCTTGGACAAATTTTAATACAGTATGAATGAATTTCTAGCCAACTGACTCGTTTTATTGTACTTTAAGGGTGGATTGCAAGAACGAAGTTTAACCCCGGCCTACTTTAGACCCCGTCTAAGTATACAAAATAGCATTGCCTCTCCAATGCTATTTTGTACTTAGACGGCGTCTAAAGTAGACCGGGGTTTACAGTTCGTTCTTGCAATCCACCATAAATCTCTGTCAGTTCCCCGAGTGTTCAATCTAAGGAACCCTCAAAAGTGTTATTTCTAATAATGACTTTGTAATTATCATTATCTTTCACATACCTGACTTGGTTTATACAATATTATTGTCAAACAGAACGCAAATAAATACAAATACAAATCTTCTTAGTGAAGATGATCATCTACCTTGAGTGCCAGATCCAGTGCCTGCCTCCTCGGACTCAGTTTCCCCGCACTGCTCCCCTCCACACTCGTCTCCTCTGCCTCTGACACGTCCCTATCGTCGTCTCGCATCATGTTCTCCTTCTCTAACAGCTGCTGGATGGTCAGGTACGCCCAGAGGCGCTCCAGAGGCGTCACTTCCGGTGCGCCGGGAGCGGGGTGCGGGGCGATGGGGATGAAGTCGATGGGCGTGGGTTCGAGGATGGGAATCATAGACGAACCTGTTGAAGTGGGAATGTATTTTTGTTACGGAGCGATCATCAAGTATTGATCAGTTGTTAGTGTGATGATGAAGCGTTATTCAGAAAACCAGGGTTCGATTCCTGTCTCAGTAGATCAACCTGACAGATATTTTACTTTCATTTTATTTGTTGTTGAAGTAAATTTTGAGACGGTTCTGGATTCCAATCTATAAAAGCTTCCTATTACCCGATAATTGATACTAATATTCAGAATGAATTCAAAATATTGTAGAAGAGTTGCAAATATAATTATAAAACATTTTATACTAAAATTTGAAGTATGCCCAATAATGAGAATTACATTGGGGAGAATGTATGAAACTCCAATATTTTTCCTATTGGTCCGCATTTGTGACTCATGACCTGTGTGTTGGATTTGTCAATCCAAGGCTGAAGCTCAATATATAGGCATGCTTCCTAGAGGTGGATGTGCCATTTTCAGAAGTTTTTTTTAGTTTTTTTTTCACCTGTTGCCGAGTCTCCTGATATGTCTCCATCAACGGTGGTGAAGTAGGAGGTAGTGTTCGGGTTAGCTCGGAGTTTTCCGGCTACCACGAGCTCAGAACCGGAGAATAGAGTGCGGAAATGCACTTTAGTTGTTGCCTCTTCAATAATCTAAAAACAGCAAATATTAATTAGAATATTATATAATTCTTCTCATTATATTTTCCTTCAATTAGGAATTAATCCTGCAAATAATGATAATTCAACGTTACATTTAACTGAGAAATCACGATAAGTGCCATACCCGGCACCTCCACCAATATTAATTTCAAGATCAATGTGTAAAGATTGACACGAAGTTTAATTCTCCAATAGGAATAAGGAGGACACATCCCAGTAGGATTATTCGGTCAGGGCACCACAAGGGTGACCATTAAAAATAATTGAAACCAAATATGGTAACGATGAACAAAAGTTTCCATTGATAAATCTTTGGCTAACGTTATATTCTATCAATGAAAATGTGTTCAATAATCAAAGTTATCAAACTTTTCGGAATGATTTTAATAATACTTTCATAGTGGTTCTTTCGAATCTTTTTTCAATATTTCCGGAAAAAAAATCAAGTTACAATTATTGGATACTTCATCTATTTTGAGTGATTGCATGTTACTCAGTTTATCATAACATCAAGTATAGGGTTGGAGGCAAATAAAATAATGCTGTATTTGAAGAACACTGTCTGGGGACATTGTTGTCAACTAATCACAACAATGTGCAATGTCACTCGAAAGGAGATCGCATACCTTATCGCCGTAATTGAATGTGACGTTGGCCAGCAACGGTGACGCGATCTGACGGTAGAAGTCCCTCAACTGCAACGCCGCGTCGCCAGCCTCGTAGATCTTGCGCGCGAAACCAGAGTTCTTCAACGATAACTTTCTCAGGAAACCTGAAGAATCAGACAAAGATCGTGAACTATTGAACAGAAACTATTTTTATTGATTGAAAATACCACAAAATCTAGGTTAATCGAGGTTAGGAATAAGCGGGTGATGGATACGAAAACTCATGCCTTATGCGGGACTCGAGCTCAAACCCGTTTAACTTCAGTTTTCAAAGCAATCTAACTCAGGTTTAATATCAACATAGCTTGCGGCGTCGTTGAAAATTATATTTGCGTGAAACATATCGAGATGGATTCAGCAACCGGCACAGTGGTTAACGCTCTCGCTTCATGTGATCCGGGAGGCGAGGGGAATTTCGAACCCAGTTCGATCCCCGCTGACGACCATCTTTACATCTCATTAATCATCCATCCGACGCCATTAGATCTGCGCTATCATAACAGTGCGTCTTTGAACCCAATATAAAAATAATTGGATTCAGCATAGGCCTATTTGAGATTATGAATATCGATCAGTGTCCTCCCAGAAAATGATGTGTGCTTTGAAATGGAAATCGAAATGGAATTTGATGAATGAAAGTCGAAAGAGATGAAAATGAAAATCGTAAACTCATTAAACTTCATAAAATGTTTGTTCGAAACTTTCATCATTAAAAGATTGAATTACGAGATAATTCAGTTGTGAATGAAACCTGACGTACCTAGATCGGCGTCATCTCCGAATGCCAGACTGAAGATCGCAGCATCCAAGTCGCTGTTCAATTCCTGGACCACGCTGAAGATCTTCGACAATCTCGTCTCGCCGACAGTCGGCTCTCCGTCGGTCAAGAAGACGATAATTGGTTCACGTTTCTCCCCAGAGGTGGTGTTGGTGATGTTCTGAAGGCCTATGCTTGCAACACGGATGACGGTCTTCAGGGTGTCGTAGATGTTGGTGCCTGAAAATGTACAGATAGAAGAATTTTGTCACCCAGGACCTTATTTTATAAGTCTTAAACGAGAAAAAAGTGTCTCACCGTCGTTTTGTTCGGACATGCCCGCATATTTAAATATTCTGTATTATATGGACCTTTATTAACGGCAAACGAAATGAAAGCTCAGTAAAAGATGTCCAATACAAGCCCGATGAATGGATCTATGTTGTTACTCATGACAGTGAACAGAAAATCAGAGTTTTTTCACCTATTCAAAACTTGGAAGAAATTGCATTCGATTCAACTAGAATCAATGGAAACTGATTTGAATGATTTTTCGGGATCATTTCCTCATTCATCTTCGATGTAATCATTTAAACTTTGGAGAAATAATTCAAATTTCTCAAAATTAATTAGATTAATTATGAAAACGTGAAAAAACACCAGTATAGGCCTACATTTGGAGTCGTCTGCTAATAATTAATTCAATTAGTAATTTTCTAAACGCAACGCTTGCATTGAAAAACGTTTGTTTCCTACCGTGTTTGCGTTTCAATAAACAATATAAACATTCAAGTAATATGACTACACTCCTAGAATCATAACTTATATACTGGGTATCTAAAACTCAATGTGAGTGGAGGTGCCGAGTTGTGAAAGTGGTAGTGCCGGGTTACAAAGATGTAGGTAAGACTCACCGCCTCCTGCTCGCATCTTCGAGACGATGTCCTTGGCCTTGGCTATGTACTCGGGGGTGGCGGGGAAGGCGGGGGTGGGACCGGGGTTGGAGGTGGGGGCGTCGTAGCTGTAGGCGTTGTAGGGGGAGAACACGGCGCTGGCGGCGACGGAGTCCAAGTTGTGAACCTACGACAACAACAAATTAGTTTGCCGTCACAAGTGTGGATTTAACAATCGAATTAGTTATTCCTTCGAGGAGACAAGTTATAGTAAGTTAATAAGTTAGTAAGTTAAGTTAATAGTAATATGAATGAAAATACACATTTTGGAATCAAAGTATTTTTCATTTATACAAATTTCTGTGATGAATTTCAATCTCAGTGTCGAAATTACCAACGTGGCAACAGCTCTAACTGGCAGTTTGAAGCTGTAATCACTATGGTACCAATATTATTTGTTTTCACTGGCTCCAAGATTAATGCTCCCACTGGACTTGGGAAGCGCCTCGATTTAAATGAAATAATTAGAACTGCTTTTCAAATTATCATATGACAATTCTTTTCTCATAATGTTTCATTTTTTTCTATCGCGATTGGAATCCGTTCACTTTTTTTTCTTATTCTGAATCAATCTTCATGAATTTCAAAGATTCTCATATTATTTTAAGATTATGCCGGTTGTACCAAGTGATGATTAGTAAATTAAGCAAAATTGGCAAATGAACTTGTTATTACCGTCGGATACGTATGCTATTTTTGTAATGTAATGATTAACTACGGTGATTTATATTGAATCATTCGTTGGCACTATCGGCTCTAGTACATTAATGAGGCCAGTGAAATAATTTTAACTTGAAAAAAGTGAAGAATTCATTTTCCTTCAATCTTTTCCGAATCCCAATCATCATTTCACATATACATATTCCTATTTTTTCAATTGCTCTGTTCGAACCATCATCGTGATCCCCATCTCTTACCGTGACGGAGTAGGAGAACTCGATGATGTTGAAATAGTCTCCCTCGTGGAGGTCGTCCAAGATGGCGTCCATGGCCTCCTTGAGCTGTTCGATCTTCCTGCCCTCCATGGATCCACTCACATCCAGGACGAACAGGGCGTGCTTGCGCAGAGCTGGCAGGTTGGTCGGCGCGAAGAAGTGGACAAAGTATCCGTTGTTGATCTGAACAGTTCACAATATCCAATAATATTGAGAAATGTGGAGGAGGTTTTATATTTATATTGTCTTTCCTTGTCCTTCTTGGCCTCAACTGGGAAACCTTGTATCAAGCGAAGATAACCCATACAATAATACATTTTCGAGGGAGGTTATTTGAAATGTAGACCCCTAAAAGGATAACATTAGTGAGTTGTTTGAGGCTTTCGCGACCCAAATATGAGGTATTGGATAGTTTTTTTTTCGACGCGACGAAAAAATCCAATATCTAATACCTCGATAACATTAGTGTTCTTCAAATGATTGAAGTGATAACTTGGTTATTTGAACGAATTAGGAAGATTTTTCCATGAGGAGCGCATTATATAAACTACAAAAACAATCAATTTTATATCATTCAAGCATTGTAAATTAGCAATATTACATAGTTACAAATTACAATTATTGATTTCAATATTGTCAAAGTAACGTGTTCTTCAGTAAGCATAAACAAATTCCAGTATAAACTAGTCCATTTTTTAAAGATAGGAAGCAATAATATGATCAACTTGCATGTAGAGATGGCACTTTCATGTCACTATATAGCGATGAGAAAAATGGAGGCATACAGAATAATCCTGGGGCTTTGATTGGAGAACACAATTTTGGGGTACCGGTACATTGATTTCCGGGAAGCATTGATTCATTATTTTTGGGGAACAATTTTGGGGAACATACCACTTTGATGTAGTGTTGTTATCGGGAAATGAGAAGATGCATTCTTATAACACCCATTCTTATAACACCTACCCTACCTATTTCACCTTTTTATTCTCATAACTCCTACACACTTGTTTCCCCTCCATCACCCAACATGCTTCTGTTTCCAGTTTGGTCTATAGTTATATTGCCATGAGAATTACTATTACGTAGAATTGGTTAGAGTACAGAGAAGCTATATGGTTAGGGTAAGTTGGGTTAGGTTTGTGCCTTCTTGAATGTTTATCCCGTGTACTTAGCTCAGGTTTAGTTAATCAAATATTAGGCCTCATCATTTACAAGTTCAGCTATATATGAAATTTATGAGAATAAAAAAGGATGGCTGACAGCATACGAGAAGCATGGTAGGGGATGGAGGAGAAACAAGAGTGTAGGTGTTATGAGACTCAACAAAGGTTAAAGGTTTATCGGTTGACTCACCAGAACTTCCCCAGCTTGTGGATCTCTGTCTACGTCATACTGCACCACAAACTGTCCTCCTAAGCCTTCGTTATCGACCACCTGTAGGGGGTCTGCGCTGTGATCGTACCCCTGCGGCTTCACCTGGCCCAGAGCCTTCTGTTGTTCGGGGGTGGGAGAGAACGAGATGTGGGCCTCAGTGGCGGACTGGCGAGCGATCGTTGCGAGCGGATTGGCTGAGAGGTGGAGAGGAAGGAATTGTATATTTGTATAATGTAGTGAGATTTGAGTCGGAAATTACATTATAAGGAGGAATTGAATTATGCACTTGGAAAAAGTCCGGTTAAATCACTCTCTTTTTCACCCCCGACATATTTTGTTTCCAATTGAACATTATCCCTCGGAAAGTATCATAATTTCACAGTTTTTTGAAGGAATTACATCGAAATCAACTATGTATTTTAGGGTGGTGAGATCTCCCTGTGGTGTACTTTCTAAACAATCTTATATTCAGTTCTCCTCAGCTTCAATTGGGCACATTTACTCGAGGTAATATTCTCGATGTTATTGAAAAATGAAGACATGAACCCAAGATGTGTGAAGCGAATAATTTCTAATATGAATCAATATTTTTCACAATGCTTCTATTCACACCTCTGAACATATTTGAACAAGGTTTCCTCTTCTCATTTTCTGAGGGCTTATACATAACGGAGTATTTGTGAAAATATAATTTCAAATCTTCTCTGTTATCCGATTTTCTTGATGTTTTACTGTTCCGAAATTGAAAAGAACAAAATTTGAATGGGTGTAATTAATGTGAAATTACAGAAAAAAGAATATACAACTGATTCAGAGATCAGTTATCTAGGTTTTGTTTACAATGTTCCAAAATTGAATGGAACAAAATATCAATGGATGTAATTAATATGAAAAAACAGAAAAAAAGAATGGATAATATTGATCAGTTATCTATAGGTTTTGAGTAATTGATATGTGATTGTGATATCTCTATCACTTTTCAATGAAGGACAAATACTATTTTTTATCTCTCACATTTGGTCATCTCGTTGGCATCCACCTCGTTGCCAGATCGCAGCTCAGGAACTCTGAGCAAGGAGATGTTGCGAGACTCCTTGATGAACACGTCGACCGTCATATCGCGCACAACCTGGCAACAATGTGAACAACATTGAGGGGACATTCATAGCTATTTTTGGTTATTTTTTCTCTAGATTATTAGTGTAATGCTTTATCATTTTGATGCTGCAAGAATCATCAAATCATTCGAAGTGGTTTCAATAATATTATTTTTTCATTTCAGTACTTTGTAGGCCCACTGCTCATATTGCAGTGGCTTTAACTTGTGTGCTAATGTTTTCAAACACAGTTATTTCAAAATAATATTTTCTCGATTTTCGGTACCTGAAGCTCTAAAGCTATTGGAGATAATCACGCGACATTTCCACCACTTGTAGGTATGAGTATGCCATACTTGTGGAGAGATTTTGTCGTATCTATGTAAAATAACATCAAGTGTAAAAATCATTGTTTTATGCCCAAAATTGTCATCTTTGTTGGCCTTTTTTTTCCAACCATTTTTTCTGTTATAATTATTTTCCAATGCATGTTCACAAAGGTCTAATGTGGAAAGTTTGTGCATGTGACTATCATATTTTGTGAGAAACAGGTATCGAAGAAGTGCACATTCACATTGTCGATATGGGGTTTTCAATGTCCCCTTGACAACCCCCCCCCCCTCTCCCTCTACACGAATAGAACTATAGCCATAATACTCCACTGAAAATGGAATATAATGTAGCTTATACTTATCATGGACACATATAATTTGTTTTTTATCGACGTGCAATGACCAGTTATGATAATTCAATGCAGTAATTTAAAAAAACTCGAACCATATCATCAAAGAACTTGTCCATCCGGGGTCATAAGGTCACTCACCTGTCCTGGGTCAAGATTGACCACGTGATTGTACGCCCCCAGCCTCCTGGTCAACAACTCCTCGTAGGTCAAGTTGAACGTGACCTTTGACATGGGCTCGATGTTGACGGAGACAGTGAACCGGTTCGAATCCCGGGCGGACAGTGCAACGTGAGCTGCGCCCAGACCTGATGCAACGGCGTTGTCGTACTCTTGCTTCGCTTCCTTCTTCTCTTTCACGTACGCTTCGTACACCTTGCCCTTGATCTCCCTGCACGAACAAGCAGAGATGGTTCAAGATACTTACAAAATTTATCTTGAATACAAAATACAAGATATTCCCCTGAAAACCTACAAGATACATTTCCAAAAACTCAAAAGATACCAAATACTCTCAATTAGGAGTCCATGGGGAGTCGATTTAGCGGAATATCAGTATTTTGGTGATAACTTTTTGAATGGTGTGAGATATCGAAATTCTGAAAAAAAGGTAACATAGATATTTTCAATACCTTCGTGGTGATGTAAGTGATAACTATTCATACCAAAACGCCTGATTGACAGGCGTATACGATTGAAAAAATACATTATTCAACCGTACACGCCTGACAATTATGCAGTATGAGATAAATAGTTATTACTCACCATCTTGAAGGTATTGGAAATATCTATGTTTCCTAGTTTTTAGAAGTTTGAAATCTCATACGGTTCAAAAGTTATTCCCAAAAAAAACACATATCCCGCTAAATCGACTCCCATGGGCTATATAAGATGAAAGATATTTTTACCGTAATATTTTCCAACTGCTGTTTTTTCCAAATACAAGAACAAATCTGTTAGCGAGGGGGGCCATTTAACTTTGATACTTTCGATCGATTCGATATTGGAAATAATTTTCAATATTCAATGATAATTGCCGTGGCCAAAAGCCTTCATGAAGTCGTATTTCTTGTTATAGTTCTCTTATTGTTTTCATCTTCAATCGAAATGCAATATTTGTTCATACAGTTGCTTCCAACCGCATATTCTGCTCTTCCACTAATTCACATAATCGAATTTGCAATCGGTTGAAATCCGAATTCCATTCAAACTGAGCGAATAAATATGTTACCGCTAGACCTGTTGGAACTTACATGAGGAACTTTGAGATGAAAGCTGTTTCCGGTAATACCACACTGAAGAATATCTCTTGCGAAGTGTTGGCGGGGTTGGCCAGCCTGCTTGTGATTAGAGTGTTGGCGAACCTGTACTCGATGTGTGACGTAACGTGGAGACTGTACATGTCGGGTTTTGCCAACTTGGGAAGCGTTGCCTGGAAACAAACAAAGTTCTGGAGTTACTAACATGGGAATAGCACTAACTGGGAGTTTAACGTTGCTATCACAATGGTTACCCATGCTATGTTTTGGCCAACTCTCGGATGAAGTCTAGCTGGACTTGGTAATACGTGGCCAAGTGCCAAAATCACCAATGAGCAGTTAATTGTTGTTCCTTCAATGTTATCAATCGCTCAAGACTTTCCTGACTATCAATTATTTTCAAACTATTGATTTTTATACTATTGACGAGTTTTAAACTACTCATAATTGTAGCTTCTAGGCCTATTGTTATTGGACTTTTGATTGTTGACTGTCTGAATATCATGTAATTGATGAATTTTAGGACAATAAACATATTATCATTATCATTATTATTATTATTATCATTATTATTATTATTATTATTATACTCATATCACTTGTTTTTGCTGACTCTTAGAATAAGGTTTACTGAACTTGCTAATACTGAGCCTAGTTGAGTTTGAGGACAGTTCAATTTAAATTCGTTATTTGATGTATTAAGGTTTACGAATAGAATCAGGTTATGTGAGAAATAATAAAGCTATTCTAAATCTAACAGAAATTACTAGTTGATCGATTATCGGTTAATGATATGAATAGATCCAATTTGATTGAGATCCGAATTCAATGATCGATTTATTATCTATCGATTATTGGCTCTTCTCTGATGGCATATGGTAGTCTTTAAATTTTCATTCGATTCAGAAACAATTGAAAATTGCAGAAATGTTTTCATCAAATTAGAAACATTTGCCCCAAAAATAAATTACTCTATGAATCGACTTTCAGATTATGATGCATTATATTCGAACATTTTATTGGAGACAACTGTCTTATGAATGCTTTATTTGAAAATACTCCTTGAACTGAACGATACATACAATTATTGTTGAAATAAAAATTGTAATATCCGATGAAGATTTCAGAAGAGAATCAAAATTCTGTTAATTAACAAGAGATAATTCCAACTATAAGAAAAATCCAACTATTTTAATAACGTCATTCAGATATTTTATTGATATTGAATCGAATATTTAAGCCATTCAGAAAGTAGTGTTTTTCGAAAGTCAGTTTTGAAAACGAAAAATATGTTAAAGTGAAGAATCATGCGAACATCGCTTTTTTTTATATTTCAGACATCGTATCTTGTACCAGCAACAGCTCGGAAACATTTCATCGCAACTTTCAATCAATTTACTATATATATTCATTATTCAAATCAATTATCTAGATTCGTTATTCGAGGAGCAATCATCATCATCAAGTTTCGATATTCATAATGGAGAATAAAATTTAGATTACTCGTTTTAAAGGGCTATTATCCACAAGTGTGACTTGAGCTAGTCGAATAGGGCGTAGGTTCGAGTTCCCTCACGACATGAGTTTCACATGCTCATTCCTACCCCCAAATATTCTAGCTCTCGGCGGGATCGTTTAGCAAACAACTGAATATCCATGAAAAAGATAGCGGTAGAAAACAATCTATACACTATGTAAATGCATAAAACTACAACATGTGCTATAAATCGGTTTAGTCATGCCTGTAATACTGGTTTTAAACTTTGCATATATTTAGAGGTTAATAACATTGTATTCGATATCTTTCGTACGCATTACATGATAAATAACGAATCACACGCCACGTTACTGAGTTCAAATAGGCGATAGTAATTTGAGAAGAGTGAAATGAAAATGATATCAGTTTATTTGTCGATGTGCATTGGTTATATTTTACGATATTCATACGGTTCCATTTCTCTTTAACATTTGGACAATCGATTACAATCAACTGCAGCCCAATGTTCTTTCAATTTGTTTTTTTTCATCACACCGTCAGCTTTTGGTCTTTGATCATATTTTTCATCTCCATTTCACACAATTTAAAAACTTCAGAAGCTAAAATATCAAATCTTTCGAGAAAATACTATATTTTTTTTCCATTTTCCAAATAAAAATGGTATGAGATGGTAATTCGTCCTGGTATGCTCCATCCATGCAGGTTTCTGAAAGTTAATATTTTAGTCCATAACTGAGGAAAAATAACTTTCAGATTTTGAAGATGATGGAATTACTAACATGAAATGATATATTTTTCAGATTTTATAACCATTCGAGGGTCCCATTATCTACTTTTATGTCATCTAAATCATTATTTGTTTCAACATTGAAAACATTGTTGAAACTATTCCTCATCATTTTCATCTTTGTATTTGTATTTCTTTATGTGATTTCAAACGTTACTATGACAACCTTAATGACTGATTATTGTACCTTATTAACTGATGATTAAACATTAATTAGTTAATCATTACTTAAGGTACAAAAATATCATATGTACCCGAGGGTAATAACAAGGTAATTTGCTAATTTTTGCCTAATTCACTAATCATCACTTGGTACAACTGGCTCTAAGCAAGTCAAAGAACACCACAGCATGCAATTGATGGTCAGGTTTTCTCAGGTAATTAAAGGAAGATGCACTATCACCACGTGATCAGATCATGACGTCACGAAGACGTTTTGGTCGTGACATGACGTCATCAACGGACGTCTCGGGTTATTACTTGGAAAACGCAACACAAACGTTGTTGGATGAGCGATGTAGAAATGAAATGTAATTGGAAGCTATCTTATTGTTCACTCTCTATTCATTTCGATATATCTCATTGCTATGTTATTCTTTGTCAAACAGGCAACTTTTATGAAGGCAGAGTCTTTATATTTCTGTGATAAAGAAATTATATGAACCTTGAATGCAAAACATTTATGTCACTGCCTTCCTGTTTCATTAATTATTTTTTTTTTTTTTTTTTTTTTTTTTTTTTTTTTTTTGTTCGCGCTCTACAGGTCAGCCGAAAACTCAAATTCGATTGAAACTTGGCATGCCCATGTGTCATCATCTGGATTGAATCCCATTAGTTTTTATACGCAATCGGTTGCACCACTTCTGAGAAAACTAATTTTCCATTTTCCAACTAACCCATAAGAATAAGCCAGAGAAGAATTTTCATAAAAAAAATGTCCTTCAAAAATTTCAAATTTTCACCAAATTTCAATATAATAATGATACATATTATTCCGAACTTTCATTGGAATCCAACCAGTCGTTTTGATATAAAATATTATATGATGACAAAAAAAAGCAAAAGAAGAATTTTCGTACAAAAATGTCTTTCGAAAAAATTCAAATTTTCACCAAATCTCAATATAATGATGATACAGATCATTTCGAACTTTCAATAAAATCCAATCAGTCGTTTGGATATAAAAAATTATATAATGACATTTTTACACATCGTTACACTCATTCTGATCGTTTTACAATTTAATTGGTTCACAGTTTAGTGCTGACATTCTTAATGGGTTTCTTGATAGCTTTAATTGATGTGAAATGAATACATAACAATTTTCTTCATCAAAATGGCTGATCCATGTATGTGAAATTTGGAAATTTAGAAATCATCATCATATTTAAATTCCTTGAAAATTTGAATTCATTCGGAGGAAATATTTTCTCGAAATTCTCTCCATTATTTCTTTTTTTTTTTTTTTGAACATCGAAATGGGGTTTTCTCGTAATTGGTTGAAGCGATTGCGCCTCAAAACTATACAGTATCAACTTGGATGATGACACTTTTTGTATACCAATTTCCAACTGAATTTGCATTTTTGTTCGACGTGTGGTGCGCGAATAAAATTGTTTGTTGCTTTCTAGTACGGTGAAATTGAGTCTTCGCTTCGCTCATCCGATGAATATATATAGCGGACCGTGTGTTCCTGCACGTATACGTCATAAGATATATCTCTCATGGCCTCTTATTCCTGAGAAAATGAGTGAGAAAACGATTATCTCACACAAAATCTACAATTAATATTCCTGAATCAGGATGCCTGAAGAGCGTAAACCGGAATAAAGTCGTTTCGGTTGTGTGACATATGGGCTATAGGGTGTCCAACCTTAACTGAACCCTAACAACATTCTGAAACCAGCCAATGGAAAGTACCCTGAAGCCCATGCCACATGACTCAGTAGACTTTATTTCGTTTAACGCTTTCAAAAGCGTCCCCTCTGAATCCTTTTTTTCTTTTTTAATCCTGCTTAACGACCCCACCAACAGCTAGGTTATACGGGGGTACGAATGAGCGGGTGATAATGAAACGATGAAGTGATGATAGGTGGAAGGACGCTTACAAAAACCCATGCGTTATGCGGGACTCGAACCCACGCCTAACGGTGGCTTCAGTTACTACCGCTAGCGATAGTTGACTTAGCCACCGGGGCGGCCTCTGAATCCTTATTCTCACTTTTTCTTTTCATATATCACTGCGTCAATCACATCCTATTTGGACGATGAGAAAGAAGTGACATGATGAAATGTCCCCACTTCTTGTTCTTATATCTCACATTTCCCAGGAGTAAAGGTCCTGGACGTGAATCTACTTTGACTTTTTCTCATCTCTGATCTTCAAATTTACATGAATTTCATTTGAAGTCATTGATTTCATGACTGATTCCCAAACAGTTTCCTCCAGGTGGGGCACTTCAGAGACGGACACTGTTTCTGTGTTTGTTTTGTGCATTACGTCAAGTGGATTCGAAGGAGATTATTGATACAATTGTGATTCTATTGCCATTCAATTATGATTCAATTTTGATTCAATTATTATTGGATGAAATTATGATTTAATTATAATTCAATTATTATTAAATAAAATTATGATTTGATTCAATTATAAAACCAATTATTCGTTCTTTTACTGAGAGAGGACTGGTTAGCCGGCATCGTATACTGAGAGGATATAGATGATGTTTGTCGACCACCCCCGACCAAAGTTTGGTAGAATCGACTGAGCGATTCTTATTCATATTATCCATTCTAATATCAATTTTCTATCAATAATGTATTCATTCTAGGTTTAAAGGTTTATTAAGGAAGCACTGCAATGATGAACACTATGATGGATAAGATGATGAGCAGATGAGAGGGTATTTCATTAAATAGTTTCGGACATTTGGAAGGAAGTGGTTGTGACCTGTCATTGAAGAAATATTCCAGTATTATTCCAGTAACGACAGAGAGAATCCACGAGAAACAGCTGTCAGGATGCTCGCCCTTGAACAGAATCGATCCCTTGGTCACCTGTTTAGCGGTAATCGAATGCGGTACCAATCTACCCCTCTCATTTTTTTTTTTATAATCATTCAATTAATTCCTTCAGGTTAGGTGAAAGAGAGATCGTGTACGACCGGAATTCGGCTATGAAGGCCTAAATGAGACATAATGAATAAATAAATAAATAAATAGAATAAATTAATATTTCCATTTAAACTTTCCATACAATGTTTTCATGGTCACAGACAGCGCACTCCTGGTTTTAAAATTATCAATATTGTGTTTGAATAATTAAAATGATCCGGTTAGATCGCCCTTGTGATATCTCGTTCGGAAGATTCTATTTTCAACCATAGCCTTGATTGAGTAACAGTGATTTTATATCAAGTTTCGATGTTTTTTGAAACAGAATATGAACTTCAGAAGTGACCGACAATCTCACCTGAGTAGTCGACGCCTCCTCCATCTCCGCCTCCGTGTCCGTCATTTGACTCTGCGCCAGGCGTCGTAACAATAACGACGGCGTCGTCGACACCGTCGTACTATAACTACTACACGATGACGTCATGAACAACATCAACAACAACAACATGATCCTCCTCCCTAAACCCATCATCATTAGCAACTGTCTATACAGCTAATCACTTTGCTTGGCTAGACGCTATTCGCATAGAGCACTTGATTCAGAAAAAAATAACTTCCAAATCTGGAATAAAACCACGGTTTTCAAATCAAATTATCGATCTTATAATATTGTATTACGTATGTGAATGAGAAGTGACCTCAGATTAATGACGATGTGTATTAAAAACATAAACAAATTAACAGAATTCTTCCGTGTTACGAATGTTGTTCTCGCGATACTGAAGGTAGACTGAGGTGTTGGACCAACTGCCTTGTGTTATATGTTCTCACATCCCCCTCCCCCCCCCTCCTACCACCTCCAGCATCAACTAGCCATCGCACCGCTAACTTCCCATCGCTGGCCTATTAGCATCTCTCTCTGATCTCTCTCTCTCTCTCTCTCTCTCTCTCTCTAATCTCTCTCTCTCTCTCTCTCTCTCTCTCTCTCTTCGTCTCTCTCTAATCTCTCTCTCTCTCTCCTCTCTCTCGTCTCACTCTCATCTCTCTCTCCCTCTGATCTCTCTCCCTCTCTCGTCTCCCTCTCTCTCTCCCGTCTCTCTTCCCCCCTCTCTCGTCTCTCTCTCTCTCGTCGCTCTCTAGAATCTCCTCTCTCCTTCTCTCTCATCTCTTCGCCTCTCTCTCTCTCTCTCTCTCTCTCTCTCTCTCTCTCTCTCTCTCTCACACACACTCTCACTCTTTCATATTGTAAATGTGAACGTAGTCAACGTGGTATGTTTAAGTGCAGTTAGTTATGATAATATTTCAACTTGTACGCAAAGTGTTCTTACTTGTTAGCTTATTATATTCTAAATCAAAACCGTGGGTGAGAATATTTCAAATCATAGAAGAGGACATATTTGAAAACAAAGAGTTTACCATCTATATTGTATTTATATTTTTGAACGAACAAGTCTTTTTGAAAGGTCAATTTTGTATTTTCTATCCTGGTATTTTGGTAATTACTACCTTTAATAAGTTGAATTAAATGATCTATATATATTAATAATTGATCTGCTTTTACAAGTCAATACAGATAGTAGTCTCAGTTATTGCATATTGGAAAACCTCAGAGAATAGAGGAGACGGAACTTTATGAAAATCATTTGAAATTCATTCAAGAAAGTGAGCTCTACAGACGAGAATATTAAGTGCCAGATAATTCTTGAATAGGTTACTTCTTTGTTGTTACAAATGTCAAATTCAAACAACAAAATCTCTTTCTTCATGTGTTAGCTGTGAACAATTACTTTGTGTCGCAAGCAAAGGAAACACTTGTGCATGTAGTATTATTTCACACAGGTAAACCATAATGAGAATTATTCATTCATTAAACCGATTACTTTTTCATTTTATTCGTATTATTATTTTTAGGTTTCATAGAAGCATTGTCATTTTGACACCGTATTTCTTTTCCATTATTGATTTTTATGCAGGAATTATGCTCGCCATTCTGGCGCCCTGTTGGGACGATCCTACATCAATCCTTAACGGGTATCTCTGACAATGAGTAAAGTCGTACAGGTTAAAAATTTCAAGTTATAAATGTTTATTTGATTTGTTCTGTTATTTTTATATTATTATTATTATAACTATGACCAACATCTTTTATCAACATCAAAAACTTTACACAAACTAAGCCGTTGTTTCCCAATAAAGGCAAAGGATGTAAGTTTAGGATCGTTTGAACGGAGCACCACAAGGGCGATCTTACCACCCCGAAAGAAAATATAGATATAATAGAGCTCATTAATCGCATTGTAAATTAAATATGATTGTGATGAAGAACACTTCAAAAGTCAACAAAATGTAGATATGCGAACATTGTTTGCGAGGTATGGTCAAGATGCATTAGTAAGTTTGTTTGGAGAGGACGTTCAGACTATTTGGAAATTAATTCAATTAAATTTAACACCAGGTCTGCGCTGTTTGTGACCACACTTCTTCGCCTCAGTGTGATAATCACCTTTTCCAAAATTCCACATCATATAAGTATGACCCTATAGAAAAAATATACAGAAAAAAATTGTTATTGTAAAAATAATTCGTATATCGTATAATTGAGGGTGTAACGATCGTTTACGTGATGCACTAATGTGGCGTAGATGTCACATGTTGTGTTGTATAATGCATGAGGCGTGTCTTGTCGTCTGTCATTATATGTCTCGTACATCTTCGTGGCGCATCAATCACGGGGATAGCTGGACAAATCGGTTGACCAAGCGGATCCAGTGCAAAAGTTCCCACACAGACGCCATTTAGAGAAGCTTTAGCAGAGGAATTCCAATCATTTTACTCCCGAGTACATTCTACTGGAGTTACTGGTTTTTATTCGTGTATGCATTACTTTTGTGTATTTTTTCAAATTATTGGTTCAATCAGTAATACTGACACTTGTTTGTAGGATGTATGCAATTAAGCAATTCTTGATGGAAAGTGGATAATATCAGAGGAAATATATACACGGAAAAATAATTGGAACATATACCCGAAAGATATATCGTCTATAAAATTATTCTCTGGGAATTCGAGCGAGCAAAGACGGTTTATTGCAATTCGATTAATTTTGTGAGTTGTATTCATGATGTTTTATCTATATTCCATGCAGAATAACCAGATACACTGATTGTCATTTATAATAATTACATTGGGTCTGATTAGAATAATGTTTCACGATTTCTTTATTTAAAGGTTGGGCTAGGTCAAGGTTAGATCCGTTTGAACTGACTGAAGATCATCACTTGGTTCGTCCAATCAGGGGATATTTTCTGGTGATATTCTTTCCTGAGAATATTTTTTCTGGAAATATTATTTCCACCAGAAAGTTTGAGATTTTTTCCGGGAACTATTTTCAAGTGATACTTCACTGAGATGGGTAAATCAGTCAAAAACTTGAAAACGCTGAGCAGTCAATCAGACGACCGGGGTTCGATTCTATTCATGATTGAGAATCTTGACCGAGGTATTCCGTGGTTCCCATTAAACGTGAAAGTTAATATTCACATGGTATCTCAAGATAGTCTCATTTTCATCATTCAAGAAAACTTAACAGATTAGCTAACGGGTCCATTAACTAAAATAAACAAAAACAAAGTACGTATAGGTCTTAATATTTCGTGCAGTCAATTGATTTCATTAATTTTCATCACCACGAATCATTTTTATCATCACATCATCAACATGACAACTAATGAAACATATTTTCAACAATTTTTTACAATTTACAGAAATTACATTGAATATTATTTAAACCAGGAACTTTACAGTAAATGTATACAATTAAGTATCTTCATGAAGTAGAAGCCAGCAAAGAAAATCTTATGTGGGGCTGTTTTCTTATTTTTCCATTCTGAATAACATCGAAACTTGATATAAAATCATTGTATCCCAATTAAGAGAATAAAAAAAATGAAATCAACCAAAAAAAAAATGAATGACATTTGTACCAAGTGGGGATTCACAAAATTAATATATTCAAACATTATTTATCGATCGTGACGTCACATATGGCAAACTTTCCTCGTTTATACCCAAGATGACGGTCCAAGATCTCGTTTTGTGTCATTAGATATTACTTAATAACCACGTTGTATCCACGAGAGATGAAGGAGCGAAACACCCGCGGGATAGTCATGCAGAATAGGAAGGACGGTCGATCGTAATATTCTCATCTCGTGGCTATAACAGTGTACAGTAAACAACGACGTCAGAATGACTCGTTTGCGCAGTCGTTAACTGATTAGCGCTCGTCCATTAACTAACAAAGCAGTTAAAAGTTGTTGTTTGGTGACTAATAGTTCTGAAAAGCAATCAGAGTTTCAAGGATAATTCTTGAAATAATATTAATTCTACGTGAAGATCTCGGTGAACTTGTGAATTATTACATAACTTATTTTTAAAGCATTTATTTACAATCATTTTTCTTGGAAAAGACATAGGAAGCTCAACATTTGATGAAAAATTATTTTGAAAATCGAATAAATATTGCTCAGTCCAACTATATGTTATTAGCATTACCATTTTCAAATTTTCAAAATAATATTTTCATCAATAATTTTTTAAAAATCGTGAGGGATGACAATTTTCAGTCATTTTGTAAATCAAATACTGGAACAGCACTCATAATTTTTTTTCATTGTGGATTTTAGATTTACATTGTTGTACTACATCCGAACGATTCTACCCTGTTTTCCTTAGCCTCAAATGGGCAATAATGATCATGTGTACATACAGTATTACTTGTTTATAACAATGAGCTTCTTTCAAGAGATGTCACACATTGTTGTGATAATGTCAACAATGTTCCCCAAATTGTGTTCTCCAATCAGAACTTCCACTTTTCAAGTTGCTATGGTAGTCTGGCAAACTTTACACGTACCATGTACCCTCAATTATATTGTGTTAAACGACGCACTGTACTGATGACCACGATCTATTGGCGTCGGTGAATGATATACGAGATGATGGGATAATGCGATGAATAACTATTTAGTTATGTTTTTGAATTATGGGAAGTACTACGAAGTAGTCGGTCGTGGCTTGCTGTCAAGGAATCATCCCAGTATTGGATTGAACGAAAGAGGAAAACCTGTAAAATGGTCGACCATGGCGGGAATCGAATCCCTGTCTCCCTATAGGTTCAGTGTGTTCACCACTCGACCACTCATCTTAGTTACCATGTATCTATAAGCCAAAATAAATCACTTTTTCTCAGATGCATTCACGTCTGCACGCATATAATGCACTTGAGATCTCACCTCTGGAGAAAGTGATTCGTCTTTCTGTCGGGCTTGTTGGCCACCCTGTGCTGTATTGATGGGTCTGGATTCGCAGCATCTTCATCTCACTTGTTGCTGGTTCCCACGGCCTTGAGTGACGTCACCTCACCACAGGTCAACATCACCTAGCTCACTCGACACTAAATACCTGGACATGTATAGGCTTCGGTTTTTGCTGTTTTCAAGACGGCTTTGTTTTGTTACAAGCGCCGAAGACTAACATAACTCGGAGTCGACTCGTCTGGAATTGGTCGTATTGAGGGGCGAGGGGTAATCGGGGATGTACTTATAAACAATGAAAATGAGAGTGAATTTAGGAGAAATTATGAAAAATAAGGGTAAGGAGTTCAAAAATTTTAAATGAATTAAATTTCATCAGGATAAAAATCAAAATGATCAAGAGAACTTGTTAAGAAAATGAAAGGAATTATAAATCTGGGAATAAAAAAAAGGAATAGTAAACGTCTCATTAAGCAAAAAAAGTGTAAAATAAGTGTTAATATAAATTATTAGTTTTCTAAAAATTTAAAAATACCTGCATGCTAGTTTCTTTTTACTTAATCAAATTAACACATTAGATAAAAGTTGAGGACTTAGAGGGGACAACGATGTGTATTTTTTAAATTATGGTTCAATCAGTAATACAAACACTTGTTTGTGATGTATGCAATTGAGCAATTCTTGATGGAAAGTGGATAATATCAGAGGAAATATACAGGAAAAATAATTGGAACAATTACCCGAAAGATATATCGTCTATAAATTATTCTCGGAATTCGAGCGAGCAAAGACGGTTTATTGCAATTCGATTAATTTGTGAGTTGTATTCATGTTGTTTTATCTATATTCCATGCAGAATAACCAGATATACACTGATTGTCATTTATAATAATTACATTGGGTCTGATTAGAATAATGTTTCACGATTTCTTTATTTTAAAGGTTGGGCCTAGGTCAAGGTTAGATCCGTTTGAATGACTGAAGATCATCACTTGGTTCGTCCAATCAGGGATATTTTCTGGTGATATTTTTTCCTGAGAATATTTTTTCTGGAAATATTATTTCCACCAGAAAGTTTGAGATTTTTTTCGGGAACTATTTTCAAGTGATACTTTACTGAGATGGGTAAATCAGTCAAAAACTTGAAAACGCTGAGCAGTCAATCAGACGACCGGGGTTCGATTCTATTCATGATTGAGAATCTTGACCGAGGTATTCCGTGGTTCCCATTAAACGTGAAAGTTAATATTCACATGGTATCTCAAGATAGTCTCATTTTCATCATTCAAGAAAACTTAACAGATTAGCTAACGGGTCCATTAACTAAAATAAACAAAAACAAAATACGTATAGGTCTTAATATTTCGTTGCAGTCAATGATTTCATTTATTTTCCATCATCATGAATCATTTTTATCATCACATCATCAACATGACAACTAATGAAACATATTTTCTACCATTTTTTACAATGTACAGAAATTAAATTGAATATTATTTGAACCAGGAACTTTACAGAAAATGTATAAGTATCTTCATGAAGGAGAAGCCAGCAAAGAAAATCTCATGTGGGGCTGTTTTCTTATTTTTCCATTCTGAATAACATCGAAACTTGATATAAAATCATTGTATCCCAATTGAGAGAATAAAAAAATGAAATCAACCAAAAAAAAAATGAATAACATTTTGTACCAAGTGGGGATTCACAAAATAATATATTCAAACATTATTATCGATCGTGACGTCACATATGGCAAACTTTCCTCGTTTATACCCAAGATGACGGTCCAAGATCTCGTTTTGTGTCATTAGATATTACTTACTAACCACGTTGTATCACGAGAGATGAAGGAGCAAAACACCCGCGGGATAGTCATGCAGAATAGGAAGGACGGTCGATCGTAATATTCTCATCTCGTGGCTATAACAGTGTACAGTAAACAACGACGTCAGAATGACTCGTTTGCGCAGTCGTTTAACTGATTAGCGCTCGTCCATTAACTAACAAAGCAGTTAAAAGTAGTTGTTTTGGTGACTAATAGTTCTGAAAAGCAATCAGAGTTTCAAGGATAATTCTTGAAATAATATTAATTCTACGTGAAGATCTCGGTGAACTTGTGAATTATTACATAACTTATTTTTAAAGCATTTATTTACAATCATTTTTCTTGGAAAAGACATAGGAAGCTCAACATTTGATGAAAAATTATTTTGAAAATCGAATAAATATTGCTCAGTCCAACTATATGTTATTAGCATTACCATTTTCAAATTTTCAAAATAATATTTTCATCAATAATTTTTTAAAAATCGTGAGGGATGACAATTTTTCAGTCATTTTGTTAATCAAATACTGGAACAGCACTCATAATTTTTTTTTCATTGTGGATTTTAGATTTACATTGTTGTACTACATCCGAACGATTCTACCCTGTTTTCCTTAGCCTCGAATGGGCAATAATGATCATGTGTACATACAGTATTACTTGTTTATAACAATGAGCTTCTTTCAAGAGATGTCACACATTGTTGTGATAATGTCAACAATGTTCCCCAAATTGTGTTCTCCAATCAGAACTTCCACTTTTCAAGTTGCTATGGTATCCTGACAAACTTACTCGTACCATGTACCTTCAATTATATTGTGATGACCACGATCTATTGGCGTCGGTGAATGATATACGAGATGATGGGATGTGAGATGAATCACTATTATGTTATGTTTTTGGATATGGGGAAGTAGTCGGTCGTGGCTTGCTGTCAAGGAATCATCCCAGTATTGGATTGAACGAAAGAGGAAAACCTGTAAAATGGTCGACCATGGCGGGAATCGAATCCCTGTCTCCCTATAGGTTCAGTGTGTTCACCACTCGACCACTCATCTTAGTTACCATGTATCTATAAGCCAAAATAAATCACTTTTTCTCAGATGCATTCACGTCTGCACGCATATAATGCACTTGAGATCTCACCTCTGGAGAAAGTGATTCGTCTTTCTGTCGGGCTTGTTGGCCACCCTGTGCTGTATTGATGGGTCTGGATTCGCAGCATCTTCATCTCACTTGTTGCTGGTTCCCACGGCCTTGAGTGACGTCACCTCACCACAGGTCAACATCACCTAGCTCACTCGACACTAAATACCTGGACATGTATAGGCTTCGGTTTTTGCTGTTTTCAAGACGGCTTTGTTTTGTTACAAGCGCCGAAGACTAACATAACTCGGAGTCGACTCGTCTGGAATTGGTCGTATGGAGGGGCGAGGGGTAATCGGGGATTTACTTATAAACAATGAAAATGAGAGTGAATTTAGGAGAAATTATGAAAAAAATAAAGGGGTACAAGGAGTCAAAAAAATGATATTAAAGTCAGGGAATTTAAAATTTCATCAGGATAAAAAATCACCAAAATGGAGTCGAAGAGAACTATTTGTTATAAGAAACAATAAAATGGAATTGAACAAATCTGTGGAATGAAGAAATCAAAGGGATCATGTAGAATCGTCCATTATACAGCGAAAAGCACAGATGAACACATGAAGTGTTCAATATCAATCTAAATTGAAATGTATTCCGCAGAAAATATACTAATATTATACAGACTATAACTGTTTCTCCCAATCACATCGATACTTGATCCAAAATCATTAACCCACAATTATGGCGATAGATGAAAGTATGGGTCGTTTGGATGGGGTACAACAAGGGCTATCCTATACCACTCTTTATTTTAATTATATTGAATAAAAAAACGATTAACTTTGACACCTAGGACTTCCTCTGACCATTCTTTTTCTCCGCAGGTACAAGTTTTCGGTTTTCATAAGTACGGTACACAATATTATAAATTATGAATTGGATTTTTTCACTCAAACTAGACGCCAAAGGTATACGCACTCCATGCATAGTATGTGAAAATATTAGCGATTTTATTTTGATAGGTTTTATTTAAATTTGAATATCGAATTGATACATTTTATAAATGACATCAAGTTTACACCAAAGGGACAGCAGGCAAGCTGTTTTGAGTTGATGAGATGAAGAAGTTGAAATTCAAGACTTTCGCCGATCGATACATATCACGATCGGCGTCAATGGAATAAGTTCAATGTACTAATTTAAAACTTTAAGGGACATCACAACCCTGAAACTAGGTATCAGTGAATGATGACGATATTTATTTCCC
This sequence comes from Brachyptera putata, assembly GCA_907164805.1. NCBI lineage: Eukaryota > Metazoa > Arthropoda > Insecta > Plecoptera > Taeniopterygidae > Brachyptera > Brachyptera putata. The sequence goes on from OU015472.1 coordinate 10,439,071, forward strand.
CAATTTTAGAGAAAACTAGAAATCATCATCTCAATTACAGAAATTATGATTGATTTATTTGTCCTCCAGGACCCAGCCCTTTTGTAAGAGTCGTGACGTGAACATTATTCGACTCTGTGTATGTTTCCATACAGAATCGGTGAAGCTTACGTCACAACTAATGGTCTTTGAAGGGAAGAATAATAAATAATCCATTGAAATTGAGATGATGATTTCTATAGTTCTCTCTAAAATTAGGTGAATAAATATCGTCATTGTTCATTGATATCTAGTTTCAGGGTTGTGATGTCCTTTAACGATGAATATCAAGTTACCAACGAAAATTAAAATAAAAATTAAGACTTTAGTAGGGGAGCAACCTGCATCCCGTAGGATTTTCGTGAAAGAGTATAGAAGTTAACGGGATTCTATTAAGATATACCATACGAGTATTTACCCCCTTCCTGGCACTTTGTCAGGTGCTGCAGAGAGCGTCGGTGCCGTCGCGACGCTTTCACGCACTTTGAACTCTAACCGCCCTTATAACTTTTGAACGGTCAACTCCACAGAAAAGTTGTATCAATAATAATTGTAGATAATGAATGGACGAACAATTTGGTCGTCTCACATTACTCTTTATCACGATTCAATCAGCGTCGAGAGCGTCGCGACGGCTTTTTAACGCTAATTTAATAATATCTTCTGATCGGGTTACGACACGGAAAATTCCATTGAACAATTGTTGTTAATAACGGATAGGCGAACATTAGTCCTCTTGAATCAGTACTCCTTATCGTGATTCAATCAGCGTCGAGAGCGTCGCGACGACGCATTCACTAATTAAACGATATCTTTCGAACGGCGCACTTGACGAAACTTTGGAAGAACAATAATTGTAGGCAATTGACAGGCGAACATGTTTGTACTCTCACATCACTTTTTCAACATGCTTCAATATGCGTCGAGAGCGTCGCGACGGTGTATTAACAACGATATCTCTTGAATGAATTGCTTCACCCGAATGTGGTTTTCTCTGAGATACATAGGATTTGATAAACATCGTTTTAAGATACACAACTAACATATGTAGAATAAATGATGTGATGATGTAAATGATGTAATAAAAAGAATGCAAGACTAAAATTCGTAACTCATATTGCTAGATGTAATTTTCGTCCTCTTCGTCAGTCTCCGCATCATTTTCGGGTATGGTGTTATGGCATTCGTCTTCTGTTCTGCATGCGCATAGTTCTGTGCATCTCAAATTATGTGACACACAATTGCATTTTGAAGCGCACTTGGATTTTACACAGTTACACTCGATTAGTTCGATGAGCAGTTGGTGCAGGCGGAAGTAATGTCGTGATCGCTTCGTCTCGATCATCTTTGAGTAGTCATCAGAACCGTTGTGCCGGCAATTCGAGAGGACAAGCAATTGTGTCGTTATTCCAAACCCAAAACTGATGATGAGCTCTCAATTGAAATACCCTGTCGAAGAGCAGCCTTTTGGGTGGTAGCTTGTCTGCTTGGCATCCTTTTTGTTGAATATCCACCAACGGAGTTCAGACATGGGAGATAATTTTGACTGTGATGAGTAGAGCCGACACACATACTTCTCAAGACCAGTTACTTCTGTCTTTTAAATCACAGTAGTTCCTAAATCTTGAAATGCTGATACAACTTCAGGGTCGATTCGACAAAAGCTTTCCAACAAGTGATTTTTCCTTTGCCTGGAAACCCCTCCTGTATGTTCACAGCCAGAAAAGGAATGAAAACCTGGTAAAGCAGATGCTTTCTCACTACCAAGTGTTCTGTGGAACACTTCGAGGTCAATTGAACTTTATTTGTCTCCCTTTCCGGTCTTGAAGACTGTGTTCTTGCAAAGCTCGGGATATCGTTGCAGAGCAAGAACCAGCACATCCGTGTTAGGTGAGAATATTGAAATGGTTGATGCACCTCGTCTTGATGCATCCACTGCACGGAGGAACATTTTAGTATCGGCTTCTTCTTGCTGGCTAGGGAGATGCGATAGAGTATCTTCGTACTTTGAACTTGATTGCTCCACGCAACAACAGTTTGACGATCTAATTTTGACGTTGTTTTGTGTTGCTGTGAGCAAGCAACTGCCCCATAGTTAAATGCCCTACTGGTGTATTGTCAGTAATTCGATATGCTACAACAACCTTTCAACTTCGGCGGCTAACACGAGTTGCTGATTTGAGCGAAACATCAGTGCGTGGAACGACCGACTGACCGAGAATTCATAAAGGCCAATAGTCTGCTTCAAATCTAGCTATAGTTTTGATCTCGCTACCAGAAACATTCTCATCATAAGACTATAGACAGTTCAAACGATATCGTTTCTAGTTTTGATCTGTACTGTTCCCAGTTGATTTCCACATTTCGAAATTGATCTTTTTCATAGGGACCAAACATTAACTGTGTTATTTTGAATGCGGTCTGTTACAAATTCCTTCATTGCGCTTAATCCTGCAACGTTTGTTCTCATCACATCTGTTACTACTTCTTCTGACATAACTTTCCAGTTACCAAATTCACGAGTTCATTTGAAATGTCTGTGAATGGGTTGATAAACTCCTCGAAAGATGAAACTAGTTCATCTGTATTGGTATGTTGCCCATCAATTGAAGCCTGATTGTTCCTGTGATGTGTCAGTGATACAATACGATTCCAAACCAGCCAGTTGACGTGATTCTCTGGAAAGCCGAGCCATTTCTGGAGCAACAAGGAAGTAACGCCCAGCCCAGTGAAGCCAAGCCAGTGAGCCCATAATCTACTTTGAGAGTTCGAATCATTTGCTCAAGGGCATGGACCGCATGGTCATCCTCCTATGGCACAGAATGGCACATTTTAATTTTTGTTCACAACCCAATTTCCTGACATGAACTCATTCCACGTATCTGGTGCCGTGACTTCCATTTATTTCCTCTCGGCGAGATACATACACAGCGGCACATGCAGCGCAGTGGTTAACGCGCTCGCTTCATGTGATCCGGGAGTTGAAGGGAATATTGGGTCTTGGTTCGATCCCCGCCGCCGTCCATCTTTACAGGGGTTTTTCGTGGTAATTCCCTCTGTAGTATAGGCTAATGCCGGGATGGTTCCCATAATATAGGCCACGACTGCGTGCTTTTCACCATCCTTCCCATCACCCAAGAAACCTTCATCTCATTAATCATCCATCCACACCAATAGATCTAAGCTATCATTACAGTGCGTCGTTAAACCCAATACACAAAAAAATCGGCGAAGTACAACGGAGTAATACGAGCGTACATTCTGTTTCAAATTAGAATCGCATGCATTTAGATGCAATCAAAATCGCAGTGATAATCTAATCCCTGCGATGGAAATAATGCCAATCGTGTGTGGGCCTATACTGTCGGAACTTCTCATCTCTTCCACGAAGTTAGATAAGATGCTGTTATACCATGCCTGTTCAACTCAAGAAGCTTTCTGTATCGGGTAATACACGCCATATACCTAACAATGCAAACATTAATGTGGCCATTGAAATCAACAGTAAAGTGTAAGAGTATTTTTACATTGTATATTTGAAAAAATAATTGGTCGAAATGGCTACATCACTGATAAGAAAATTGGGTTTCATTACTTGTACTATACTGAGATACATTTCATAAGGTACCGGTAGTTGTGTATCTTAAAACAATGTTCATCAAATCCTATGTATCTCAGAGAAAACCACATCCGGGTGAAGCAATTCATTCAAGAGATATCGTTGTTAATACACCGTCGCGACGCTCTCGACGCATATTGAAGCATGTTGAAAAAGTGATGTGAAAGTACAAACATGTTCGCCTGTCAATTGCCTACAATTATTGTCTCCTTCCAAAGTTTCGTCAAGTGCGCCGTTCGAAAAATATCGTTTAATTGGTGAATGCGTCGTCGCGACGCTCTCGACGCTGATTGAATCACGATAAGGAGTACTGATTCAAGAGGACTAAAATGTTCGCCTATGCGTTATTAACAACAATTGTTCCATGGAATTTTCTGTGTCGTAAGCCGATCAGAAGATATCATTAAATTAGCGTTAAAAAGCCGTCGCGACGCTCTCGACGCTGATTGAATCGTGATAAAGAGTAAAGTGAGACGACCAAATTGTTCGTCCATTCATTATCTACAATTATTATCGATACGACTTTTCTGTGGAGTTGACCGTTCAAAAGTTATAAGGGCGGTTAGAGTTCAAAGTGCGTGTAAGCGTCGCGACGCCACCGACGCTCTCTGCAGCACCTGACAAAGTGCCAGGAAGGGGGTAAATACTCGTATGGTATATCTTAATAGAATCACGTTAACTGCTATACTCTTTCACGAAAATCCTACGGGAGATAAAAATAGGCAGCTTGCTCCCCTACTATTTCAACGGTAAATATCAAGATTTCAACATAAATTGAAGAAGTCGAAATTAAGAACTTTTTAGTTGAGCGTTAGCGAAGATTTCCACCCAACTCTTACGGAGCTTTGTATGCGTTTTTTTGTAAGCACTGTACAGGTCGCAGGGTTTGACCAATCGACATGAAACTTTTTCTTCATACGCAAACTTGTTCAACTTAGATCTGTATGGTTTGGGGTCAAATCCGTTCGACGTTTTTTAGAAACTTCATCTCAAAGTTTCTAAAAACCCCATAAGATTAGGCTGAGTGGAAAAAAATGAAAAATAAAATATTCATCAATATAATTCAAACTTTCCTCAGATGTGAAAACGGAAGTGATACACATAATTAAAAATGTGTATGCAATTCCAACCAGCCGTTTCGAAGAAAATAATGTAATACATATTATTTATTCATCGAATAGATAGAAATAATATCAGAAAAAATGTTGCAGTGATAGATTCACGGGCTACTATTCAGATTTCACTCTGTAGATATCTCGCTCATCTCACAACGTATATTCTGCGCTCGCCTAGTACTAATAAATATCAAGACTACGACACTAACAGAAAAAAAAAATACAAAATTGAAAACAAATCGATCTGTTATTCCCTCAAAACCTTGACTAGAAATCCTGACTAGTTTTTCCTCCATGAATTACTCGTTCCCCGCACGTCCCCGGTGGTACACGACTTACACGAATCGCCAAGCCGCGAAGAAGCGAAGATGTCGGGTACATTATTTCGTTTCTTTCAAACGGCGTGGGAATCGCGACCCCACTCCAACTGTACCGCGACGGTTCGACACCCCCACGCTACACGGCCACCAGATGGGATCGGACAGACGATCGTGGCAGCGACACGAACGCGGTGTGCGAGACTAGAATTGCTAATGAGACCGTGTGAACCGTCGCGTGAAGGTGGAACCTATTTATATAACTTGATGCCTCGTTTTTTTTGTTTTTTTTTAGTCATTTATGGTTTGTGAGGAGTAGTTAAGTGAGGGAACACCTGTTACGTATATCACTTTATTAGTGATGTATCTTCTTGAAGACGTGAGTGATGCTGACTCACAGTGTGTAATGTAATGGAAGTGATTTCGATAAATGTTATTTAATAGAATCTATGTATTCCATGAAAAGGGACCTGTGGGTACATACTGGTCATAGCAACATTTTAGGTCTATGTTGAACAGGAGAGAACAAGGGAAAAAATGGTGTAAAAATCATGAAAATCGAACATCAGGTACATATATAGACGAGCTTTAGCGAGGATTCAATTTGACATACTGAAAAAAATTGGTGTTCGTTTTTATGTTGTTTTTATGTTTTTTTGTCGGTTTTCAACAGGTCAAACGGCTACAGCTATCAACTTCAAACTTTTTTTCAATATGGTTCCTCATCTGACTCAAATCTGTATTGTTTTGGGAGATTATCGGATGGTAACTCATTTTTTTATGAATTCTAGAAATTTCAAAAATACCCATTAGAATAACACAGCGGAAAAAAAATCCAAAAAAATGAAATTTTGCGTGAAGTTGAATTACATTTTTATGCACATTTCTGGAAATTTTCAGCTTGATCGAGTCAGCCATTTTGAAGGAAAAACATAAAATGTGCTAAATTGGTTCCACTCGAAGCAGTTTTTACCCATTTTTACCAATACTATCACTATCCGCTCGTCTAACAACGCATATATGGCGTTTTCCTAATTTACATAATTTCGATCTTATTGTTATAACAACACAACGTTGTGAGATAATCAGCTTACAAGTCAAGGTACACAAAAGGGATTCAGAAGATGTCAGATCCACTGTCTTCACAGTGGTCTCGTGGACAAAAAATAGTCATACCTCAGATCATGTTCAAGATCAAATGGTGTTGCCAAACGATTCGCAATATGAGCTATGGTGTTTGTGAATACATAATTTTATTACTACGATTGTTTTTTTCATCAGCATGTGAATATTGATACATAGTTGTTTTTCCTCAATTAAGGCTCTGAATGACATTTTAGGATCGTTTGGAAAGTTCACAGCAAAGGGAGACATAACAACCCCACAACCCCATCTAAAATCTGTATTTTGGGAATATAATGAACCCATTTTTTTTTTCTCATCTGTGATCATTATCCTATTTATTTTTACATATTCCAAGAATGAAGAATGCAAAATAATATCCAAAAATAGCACTTTATTGCAGGAATTCACATTTTCACATCCATATTCAAACATCACATATTTTCAACTACTTATATTCACACATTCTTCAGCGCAAGATAAAAATAGCCTCATCTTATTCAATTCGCGTATCGACTTTTGGTTTACCTGACAGAATTTGGACCTAAGATCTTATCAGTAATAAATTCTCTATTCTTTCAAAGACTTATTGGCAGAATATCTTGCACTAAGGTCATTGCGATTTAAGGTTTTTGGTCAGGTCCTTGTGTCTCAATACGCGGCAAGATGACTTCGGTCGTAAAGATGACAATCGGACTACCAACATACCGACGCGATCTTGTTTTATTGGTTCCGCGCTTCATCGCGCATTGACATTCACTTCGTGTTTCGACCCGAACAAGGCCGAACGTGATTCGGGGGCAGATTCACACGATACGAACCGATGGGAATCTCCTAGACTACGATATAACAATGTCAATCTAAGAATTTGTGCGGGAAATATTGATGTAATTCGAGGAAATATATATAAAAAAATTTGAAAAATCAATTACTCAGCGGTACGTTTGTTTCGGACAGTTGAGACACTGCTTTGAAAGTAGAATCCAGACGGGTGATGGGTTCAAGTCCCGTTGTGGGCATTTTGTTGTGAACGTAAATTCACATGTATAATCACTCTATCGATTCGTAATCACATATCAATTCTTACCGAGCTGTCAATAGAGATCTTTAATCACATTTTGAGAAAAAGATGAACTATAATACATTTTGGGATTTTGGGAAGACATCCAACTTTTCATCCCTAGCGGTCGGATGTATGGACAGATCATCGACCGTGCAATATTCGTTTATTTTCATTTTTTAAATTTATGTTGGGTTCACCCACATACTGTGATGATAACTAAGATGTATTGGCGTCGAACGAATGATTAATGAGAATGAGATGATGTGATGATTAGATGAAGGTTTCTTAAAAGAGGGTAGTGAGAAGGAAGCGGTCGGGACATATATTGAAGGAACCATCCCAGCATTAGCCTAGACTACAGAAGGAAACTATTTGAAAAAACTGTAAAGATGGATGATTGCAGGGATCAAACCAGGTCCGATATTCCCCTCATCTACTGAATCTCAAGCAATGCGCGTTAACCACTGCACTGCATGTGACGGTGATCAAGTCGTCAAATTTTTTCAACATCTCTATAATAGGCCCAAGTTTTTACAGTAAACAGAATTGCAATACTGTACGTGACAAAAATTAAACAGATATCATAGTAATGACAAAAGAGAAGTAGGATTTGTAGAGAGAAAAGACAAAGAAGAATTGAAGATAAAGGAAATGGAGATCGGTGAGACGATAGAAAATTCTATCCTCTATTCTGTAGTGATTACACTGCTGTTCATTTTCCCTGATAACTTTACTCTTCACAGTTCGTTGAATGAGAATTATGTTATTAATTATCCATTACTGCCTTGTGGTGGTAAAATCCATTCTTCCCTGTTCGGACGATCCTACCTTGTCATCGCCCTTAGTCTCCGTTGAGGATTGGTGAATTTGTGTCGTTTTGCATGATGATTACAAAGTTATTGAGATTAATAAATCATCATTACAATTGGTGAAATGAATTTATTTCATGAAATATCAAGTTTTCCCTCGATATAATACTGACTGCCAGCTTTCAGTTATAAATTTATATTTTCCAGTTGTTTTTATTTCTTTGACGATTCATCAACTAATTTTTCTGACATGTTGAAAATATTCACACTCACATATATTTCAGTGATATTTAGGCATGCAGTTATAATTTGTATTGGTTGAAAGAGAAGAATTGAGAGAAAGATTTGGAAACAAGGAAGAGAAGAATCGAAGAAAAGGAAAATATCTAAGTGGAAAATCTGGATAATATCCAAGTTTTTCATTTCACGCGAAAAAATATTGAATGGAAGAAGAGAGGAAGATATGAAATAGAAAAAAAACGAATAAATGGAAGAGGAATGAGAGAAATTTCAACACTATGTTCAAGATTGCCTCCCCACATGATTATTGAGTTGTTCTTCTTCGATCATATTATAATCATTTATACAATTATTCAATCCCATTTGCATTGATACGTTTTCACTACACTTAGTAAGGGTTGGTTAAGTGCTTAAAGGTTCGCATGAGTTATATTAAGGGGATTCATGCACGGTGCTTTTAAAAATGAAGAAATTCATCTTCAGTAATTTTTTTCGATGTTCAAAAACCAGTGTAATTGAATGAAGACACATCTTCAAGATAACGTTATGCTCTTTGATTAATATGACATTTTATTTCAGTGAATTCAATCAGTTTCTAGATGATACATTGAAGATTAAAATGAATGTGATGAAATTCATTGACGTATTAACTCAAAACTGATTGAATTCACAAAAATAAAATGTCATATTAATTAAAGAGCATGAAAGTATCTTGGAGATATGAACTTTTCATTCTTTGAGTCATTTTTAACAATTCCCAGAGTATTTTCTTAACTTCAAGTTCGAAAGAATTCTAAAAATGAATAAGTGCCCAAGTGGCATATTCAGTTGAACTATTTACAAATTTCAAACTGTTCTGGGGTGACACCCGACAGGATGGTTGGTTCCTTACTTTCTTTATTTTGACGAGACAAATTTTATTTAAAGCAAAATCAATATACACGTATTCTCATATTAAAATAATAACTAGTGACTAGTGAGATCTGCATGCGTGTACGTAAACTAGTGACAACTAGTAAAATAAAACACTGATAGGTCGCCATCTATCGGCGAGACTTGAACACGCTACATCTACGACTACATTGGCTCTGTCAGTGAATAACAATCCAAGAGAAAAGAATGGGGTTTATTTTAAAGGTAATCGATATGTTTTAACTGAAATTGAATGTTTAATATGATATTAAACATTCAATTTCATCTCATATGTTCTGTGAACACGTCTTTATCATTTACGATATTAATGTAAATTTTTCGAATTTGTTATTTTTAAACATCACATTCTGTTTGGTCAGAGAATAACATGAAAGTTGAAGAACTAATTTCTCGTGTGCCTGCACTTACAGTAAAAGCTAATGGTTTAATTCCTTGCCAAAATGTGGCTAATCTCCGAATATATCCCAAAAACGGTTTATACTTATGTGTTCTGGAAACTGAAGACTTTATTCTTCTGCGGCGAAGTATGGTCACAGACTGCGCAGTCCATGGTGTCAAAGAATAATCCTTTTTATTTAAATAATTAAAATGGAGTTGTTAGATCGCCCTTGTGGTGCCGTCCAAACGATCCTACTCTCTCTTTTCAGACACTGAAGTCACCGCTGAGCGTAGTTCGAATCCCGCATAAGGCATGGGTTTTTGTACATGTCCTTTCACTTATCACCCCTTCATAGTTTCATTATCATCCGCTCATTCGTACCCCCGAATAACCTAGCTGTTGGTGGGGTCCGTAATAAGCAAACAATAACCATCATCAATCGATCCTACTCTCAACCATAGCCTTGATTGAAGAACAATAATTTTGTATCAAGTTTCGATGTTATGGATGTGTTATGTGATGTTATGGATGAGAAAAAAGTCATGTTGAATATTATTCCTCGCTGACTCTCTTCTAATAACAGTACCAATCAGCGCTGTCAGCAAGTGATGTTTGTCCCACTGACTGACTGACACAGATATTAGTGCGTGTATCAGCAGATATGTCCATGAATCATGACCGCCTGAAAATACCTCTGATGACAATCCACTGTTGGCCAGCATGCATTGTGGCGTCATGAAGCTCCATGTTAGGATGAGTACTAGCTGGTTGATGACGTCAGTCGACGCCCGGCAACAGGTAGATTTAGTTTAATGAATAATTATGTTATTCAGATGACATATATATATATATATATATATATATATATATATATATATATATATATATATATATATATATATATATATATATATATATATTCGATCGAAGTTTGCCGAGCTGCAAAGAAGAATCCCTGATGATGGCAGGTCAGATCCTGCCGAAACGTTGGAAGAGGAAGAGAAAGAGAAGACAAGGTCCCGAAAGGGACTGCAATTCTATCCCGGAAGAGCAATCGCGGTCTACCCGAGAACATAATACAACATGTCATCCAATCCGCGAGAACATCCGACATACATATATATATATATATATCAGGTTCAACGACGCACTGTTCTGATAGCGCAGATCTAATGGCGTCGGATGGATGATTAATGAGACGATGGAATGATGAGATGAAGGTTTTGGGGTAATGGGGAGGGAAGTGGGAAGGAAGCGGTCGTGGCTGACTTATTGTAGGAATCATCCCCGGCATTAGCCTAGACTACAGAGGGAAACCATGAAAAACCCATGTAAAGATGGTCGGCGGCGGGGATCGAACAGGGTTTGAAATTCCCCTCGCCTCCCGGATCACATGAAGCTGCATGTGCAGATGATATTATTTTTCGATTGAAATCAATTATATTATAAAATATTATCATGCCATTATTGAGTGAGATGTCACCAAAAAAAGATAGTTACATGCTTATGAATTTATTTTGGGAGGTTTTTAATTTTGAAGAAGGTAAAGTTTTATTCTTACGTAATAATTCACCATAGGTTTGTTCTACATGGAAGTTTTTGTGTGGAATCTATTCAATTTTCAAGGTTGAATATTTTCTTTATATATATATATATATATATATATATATATATATATATATATATATATATGAATAATAATAATAATAATAATAATATTCATTTATTACCAGAAGACTGTACAATTACAGAATGATAATCGTCATGAGATAAGGTGAACATTGCAAGAAATAACTGAAATTAATAATCAATTAGTACATAGGTATTCGTCAACAGAATAAAATGATTTTTCAAGTAGAAACTTCTTTATGATTTTCTTGAAATTGGATACACTCTTTATTTCTTTATACTCGGCTGGTAAGTGGTTGTATAAACGTGTCATTGAGTAGAGTGGACCTTTAGTGAACATCGTCAGCCTATGTTGCTCCAATAGAAAGTTGTTACGGCGTCTGGTGTGATGCTGGTGAAGCTCTTGATTATATCTCTGAAATAGTCCATAGTTTTGCTTCACAAAGATTACTGATTGCTGTATGAAGACACACGGTAAGGGTAAAAGGGACAAAGTTTTAAAAAGAGGTCTGCATGAAGTCAATTTTCGTGCGTTCGCCAATACTCTAATAGCTCGTTTTTGTAAAACAAAAAGTCTTTTTGCACTGGAAGAGTTGCCCCAGAAAGGGATGCAGTACTGTAAGTGCGGGTAAACATGGGCGTAATACATCATACGCAATAAGGTTGGAGAAACCACTCGACATAGGCTCTTGAGCATGAAAATACCTTTTAAAACTTTCTTAGCCATCTCTTCAATGTGGGGCGTCCAGTCTAGAGTGTCTGTCACTGTAATACCAAGGAACTTTATGCAGTTTGATACCTTAATACTGTAACCGTTTAAGCGGGACAAGTGGACTGGATAATGGCTTGTTTTGTTTTGTGTGAAAATGCAGTGCGGTTGTTTTAGCTGCGTTCAGAGAGAGTCTATTTGTATTACACCAAGATTGCATTGCCGACGAAGCTTTCTGAGATGAAACTGCGAGGTATGTATATATATATATATATATATATATATATATATATATGTATATTATATAATTACCTGAAAATTATCGAAAGCAATTATCAATTGGTCATACATTGCTTATCTCTATTTATATTAATATAATTATTTTTATTTCCTTCCATGAAAATTTCCTCGGAAGTGAGGTAACTGTCTAATTAGCACTCTTATTTTACTATACCTTCAATAATAGTTATACTTATACTCACAATTATACCTTACCAAACGTACAGGAAAACGCAGCACATGCGTTGTAAGTTGAGCGAGATATTTACATGGAATTTAGTGAAAATATAGAAATCTTGGTAACCACTTAATGTTTGTCATTGAACTTGTCAAACACGTTATTCCATTATTGAATACATTTTTATATTTCCGAACATTTAATTTCAGTTATTTGAGAACTAATCAACTTATGATAAAATTAGCTCAATCAACTTTAGAAAATGTGTTATGTTCGCTATGGTTAGTACTTAGTATAACGATATGCTTGTATTTAGTTTCTGTAGTTATTTGAAAAACATCGTATAATGAAACAAACAAACAAACAAACAAACAAAACACAAGTCAGAGATTGTTGTCCTCACAGCAGATCAGTATTCAATTTCTTTTCAAGGATAAAAATACCTCAACTTCAAATTTTTCCTTGTCATTCTTGTGGGTATTTCTTGAAGATCAATAATTAACTTCTCAAAATCTACCCAATCTATTATTACCGAGAACCATACATTTCTAGTAGAACTAGAGGATGAATATAGTCTAAAGAGATGTACGAATTGGGTTCGTCTTGAAATCTGTGGTGTGCGTAGAAAGAAAAAAAATTGATGAATAATTGACTAGAGCCGAGTGGAATTCTCGCTATCTATCACTCACACAATTGAAAATATTACACATTCACAAGATTTCAACAATTAGGTGTCAAAGAATATGACAATGCGATTTCATTTACACAAAATAACATATTCTAAATCAGGAATATATAAAAAAAACTTGTAAAATGATTATATTTCATAATTTTATTTTTAATCAAAATATTGATGAATTTTGTTTCATCAACGACACAGAAAAATATGATATCAAAGTTTCAGAACCCAAATTATTCATAAATTATGTTTAAATATATATCGTATGCGGGTCTCGAACCGGAACACGACTTGCTCGAACTAACTGTGCCACACTAGCTTCTAAAATGATTATATTTTAATTATACTTCTTGATATTCAGTCCATCAGGTTATTGTTGTTTATAATAATTATTCCTGTTTCTTATCACATTCAACAGTTGTCCAGCACAGTCAATCGATACGCCTTTTTGGTGTCAATTGTCAATGATTGTTGTTTAATGTATTCCATATAACTTTCATTATCAGGTGAATACACGTGAAAAAAAAAATGAGCATAAACACGCAATATTGAATCAATGATTTTTATTGAAAACTTTTGCAATATATTATAATGTCAAGAGCTGTAAAACTTGTACAATAAATTATAATGTCAACCAATAGCAGTAAAACTATTCGCGATTAAAATCACCTTGATTGTTGAAGAAATAAATGGAATTATGAATATGAGCACCTGATTATAGCTCTACCGTATGAAAGAACATCATGGATTTGGTAACATATGTACTGAAGACTAAATGAAAAGATAATATTACTGTACAATTTGATATTAATCAGCTCTTAAATCAGTTTGAATCATGTTACATATATTCCAATAGAACTTTCATATCTATGGTTAATATTGAAATGTATATAATATCCTCGATAGAATTATTACTTCGCCAATAATAATCATGACAAATGAGGTATTTATGTTTAGTTATCTCTCGAATGAACCACCAGCAATGAATTGTTCAATTTTCTCTCCATAACTAATCAGATGACTCACTGAAACCAATGTGAACATAAAAAATATAATAATTCGAATCATCATATAGAAGTTCAGTTTAGTTGAATAGATGAGAATATACCAGTTCAATTGTTTTCTACTTTTCCAGTAACTCCAAACTAAGCTGACCCTAAATTCACGAAACAAATCATCCCTAATCATACTGAACAAAAAACAATTGAACACACACGAAACAAATTACCACTTGCTCATAAACTAAACTGTTCAAGGTTCTATAATATCACTAGCGATGATTTGATAAAATGAAAAATATCATATCCTTCACCCTTCAAAGGAAGAAAGTAGAACAGTCTCGACTCAACACACACACAAGCACGTTCTACTTCGTGTGTGTGTGTGACGGGGGCAGGTACCCCCCCCCCCCCCTGGGTCCACTCGAGTGTATCGGGCTCCCGACTGATAAGGCGTGGGTGATAACACGTCTCGCTGATAACAGTGTATTGGTGGAGGTCATTCTCCCACGGTATATTATAATAATCCAGCCCCCATCATTTACACGTCCACTTGGCCCCTTATTTGGAGAGCTGGCCCCTTGGTTATGTAGAGGAGAAAATAAGTTGTAGTATTAATTCCTTGAAAGAAACGAAATACCTTATCATATAATATACGGTTGTAAAAACCATTAGAGCACCCGTGTGGCACAGGGAGTTGAACCACTGTTTTGGAAACTGAAGCAGGTTCAAGTTCCACTTTTGACATGAGATTTTGTAAATGATTCATTCATTATCCGCTCACTCGTATAACCCCAAATAACTTGAGTATTGGTGGGGTACTGAATTATTGGACCATCATTAAAAACATCACGTTCGAATGTATCGAATTTACGTACACAATTTGTAATTTGAAACTGAGTGGGTTCGTGTCAGAATAAAGGATGAGTTTTTGAAACATCATTAATTCATGATCCACTCATTCGTAACCCCGAATAGCTTGACTGTTGGTGGGGTCATTAATGATTAGTCTATCATTAAAAACCATCACGACCGAATGTATTGAATGTATGTGCACTTATAAGTTCGATATGGTGTGAACTATAAAATGTTGTCAATTAATTTAAAAAAAAAAAGATTTCGGAGCCTCGAATCTGTGAACAAAACACCAAACTGACTTCTTATCTTTGCACTCTATTATTCCACAGTTAAATAATTTTGATTAATATTCATGACTGGAAAAACATGGGTATTTATCTTGTTTTCACTTCGCTATCAGAGCAAAGTTGTTTCGTATATCACCAAAATACATTTCTAACAGAAAAAACAAACTTTTTTTAGTCTCTTGGTCATAAAATTCTCAATGACATTAGTTACAATATTATTACCCATTAAATAGTTATAGTTATCTATTGTGATCATTCATCCGACCTGTACTGCCCTCTCAATGTTAGGGGATGAAAACCATGCTCCTACTTTTTACTGAGGTTTTGAGGGTTGTAGTGAAATGTCTTAATGTCGGGTGACACTTGGCCGTCAGTGAATCTGTCATCTAGTCAGGGTTACGAGGGGAGGGGTTAAGGTCAGGGGTGGAGGGTGAAGGGAGGGAGGGGGTGGGGTCAGGGAGCGCCGAGCCCAGTTCGATGCTTTATGGTTTGCAGGTGGTTCACTCAGTATCTTATTTGAGACTATTAGATAGATACTGTCATGGGTTAATCTATTTGATAAAAATAACAACAAATTTAATTTTGTGTTTTTGAAAAATTCTTTGCTTTTCATGGTGATAGAAGGAAGACTGAAAAAATATATACTAAGAGACATAATATATTCAAGCAGTGTCTGGATTGATTGAACTCGGATGTCCAAAAGCTATAGTCCACTTGAATATCGAAAGTCCACTGAACATGTTAATTTCTTGGAAACAAATTTTCCCCCGAGCAAGAAATTATACCCAATTTCTGGTTGCTTCACTTGCTTGCGTCAATTTTCTCATCACCATGGAAACTTGTTTCAACGGTCATTGTTTCCTACTCAAGGTGATATGCCCACTGTTGCTATTACAAAATTGGACTCATTAGAATCTTCAACAAAATATATTGTCATCATCTTCTGATGTATTTGTTAATTTTGCATCTTGCTGTGTTCAAGTTTTATGATTTACTTCCATTTTTCATTTATTTCATGGTTTGTCAACATAAGAAAATATGCATAAACCAACCAATAGGTCAAGAGATAAAAAAAATCAGAAAAAATCACATATTCGTATATAAAAACAAAAAATCATGATATGAGAGAAAGAATTCTTCCAAACTGTAGAAAGAGTTCTCCGATAAATATTCTTCTAACGTCCTTTTGAATTTCTCCTTCTCCAAACACTGCATTTCATGTGGTAGATGGTTGAAGAGTCTCCTACCGGCTTGGATTACTCCATTTGAGGTTGCCTTCAGCCGGTAATACTCGTGTGCCAAATTACTAGCTCCTCTAGTACAGTGTTTGTGATGACTATTATCTTTGAACAGGTCAGGATTTTCTTTTGTGAATATGCAGACTGCCTGGATGTATAGGCATGGCAAAGGGAGAATTTTCAGAACCCTTGAGGCATATATTGAGATACAACAAATAAATAGTGAGACCAATAAGTTAATTGTCCACTCTCGTGTTTATTAACGTCCCATCCTCCACTGTGAATATGTTTCATGATCACAATATCTGTAATATATATGTTGTTAATATCTATGTATTCTGCTGAATTCCCTTCACGGGAACTTTTTGTCCCACAGCGTGCTCAATCCCTGTTACAAGTGTGCAGATTCTCCCTCGGGCTCCTGTTACTCCCTAGGGAATACGAACAGCACGCCGGCCGAAGAGTATCGTATTCGGGGGCGTATCGCATGTATAGTGGTATTCATCCAGACAGGCCGTGCGTAGGGACGTGTGAGTACAGGACTCGGGTACATGTGCAAATACGAGACAGACACAAAGAAGATAAAATAAGAACACAAATAAGAGACAAAGTTTTTATTGGAATATGAAAACTCAGCTGCCAATGAACAGTTAATTGCTACAAGGACACAGAATAATGACACCATATTCTATTATTGATTATAAATTCTATCGTATACATTCATATTTCGTATAGAGGACTGGGAGAATTTTCACAATACAACATAGGACAGCTACCTGTTACCTATATTAACAGTTCAGCTAGTTATCCTTATTCTAAGAGTTAACACATACCATGTGTGTCCACTGTCCAGGGTGATAACAACATTAAACTGCCAGTTATAGTTACACGCACGATGGTGATGACACTTGAACAAAGATAATGTTGAGTAAATCCCAAGTTCAAATAAAATTATAACTACTCGATCATTAATATTTACATCAAAGAAGAACCGATTTTATTGAAGGATCTTCTATACTACAAAGCTGTAAATTTGTAAATTGGATTCATTGTGATATTTACAATACAAATTGGTTCAATTCAGTTTTATCTCGAATTCCTTCTCAATAATGCTTCACTATGTATAATATAACCAACACAATAGTTCCATAAAACGATATAAAAAAACTACAACTTGAAACTGAAGAACAATCAAAATGTGACAATAAACCAAGTCTACTTTTCCATTAGGATGTTGACAGAGGCTTACACCCGCTGTGTCGGTTCAATAGCCCTACACTTCAATGCTGTAACATTGCCGATAGGAGGTGTCGATCAGTCAGGTGGCAACTGCAGGTAACCGTGTGCAAATATTAGCAAAGGATTGTTGACGCAGAAGAACAGGGTCCGGCTCTTAACACGGAGCCACGTTAGCGGGTGTGATGAGCGTGACGAGAACGACGGTTACTTCGACTTTATATATATATATATATATATATCGGTAGCTCAGTGGGAGAGCAGCGGACCGGCAATCTGAAGGTCCCGGGTTCGATTCCCGGTTGAGACGTAGCTTTTACGAAATGGCGTTAACTGGCCTTTGCTCAACTGTTATCATACAGCATTTTTTTCCAAACTGAGTTCCCCCCCCCCCCCCCCTCCCATCATGGTATTTTCAGTATTTTTTTCTTCTGTCCTGAAAAATACTTGAATGTTATCGAATATGTGGCAGCCCATACTTCCTTCCTCCGCCGGTCGCAATTGTTGAGGTTGCCTCCCCCCCCCCAACTTTTCGTCTTCCGACGTCCCTGATTATAATTATAGAATAATTATAGCTTATAGCTTATTTAACTGTACATAATGAGACTGTATAGCAACTCACTCCGTCTTGGAAAATCACACCCTCATTATGGGATATATTTCGAATAAATATGATGATTAAATAAAATATGGAAGATAAAATATGATGCAGAGTAATTATAGCTTATTTAATTATACATCAATATGCTATACTGAGACGGGTGGTCGAGTGCTTAGCACACTGAACTGTTGTACACAGCTTTCTAACATAAACCATGTCCAGCCGTTTCAATAATGAATGATTTATCATACAGGTAGAGGTGCCGGGTTTTCTCGAAAACTTCAGAAAACTTCGAATATTTCATTCACCGAAGTGATCGCCATCACATACAGTCAATAAACCCCGTGCACCGGCGTTGGAACCAGGGGGGGGGAAGGGGGTAAAGGAAGGGCATTGCCCCTGCTAACTTTTTGGCCAAGGGGGGCAAGAAAAAGGTCTTGCAAGACTCAATTTGTCTCGCCGCTTCCTGTTGAAATCCATTTTGTTAGAATTAGCTGTAATTTCTTCTCAAAGTGGCCCCCCATATCTCCTTTCCCCCATGGGTCGCAATTGTTGAGCTTGCCCCCCCCTCAACTTTTTAGATTATACTTAAACGCATGAAAACTCATTGTTATTCAATACAGGATAACTATGAGAAGGTAGGATCGTTCGGGCGGGGCACCATAATGATGATCCACCACCCAAGAGGGAATGATAAACTCTATTGTATAACTTCTAGAAGAGATCAATAGATGGAGTAGTTGGCGAAATTTTCGAACAACTCATTAAATCAGAAAAAGCCAAGGTTTTGAGTTTTAGCTCGTTACTGTATAGCACGAGGTCCAACTTCACAAAGAGTTTGATCTCCGATCTGTTTCAATGCCTGACACCTTCATGTTGCTTAACGACCCCACCAACAGCTAGGTTATACTGGGGACTTGACATCTTTTCAGTACGGAAGTTGGGGACCCATTCAGAACCAAATCCATTACACGTTGTGGAATGGGCCTAAACTAGCGTTGAATTTGTTTACTTTTCCATGACTGATTCACTGAATCAATCGGGTTACACCTTTAAACTGCCAGTTAAAGCAACTCCTACGTTGGTGATTTCTGCTCTGAATCGCTTAGGTTACACGGTGGTTAACCAACTTAGATTATATTCCTTCTGAAATTGTATACTCTTCATACATATAAGCCTATATATATATATATATATATATATATATATATATATATATATATATATATATATATATATATATATATATAATAATTATTGAAGAAACGATGCTTACAAAACCCCAAGCCACATGCGGAACTCAGTTGATTGAGCTACGGAGGTTTAATGCGTTTTCTTCTCATATATTTTACACCTTACAAGTGCGCGTACATACAGTAGTCGGTTAATAAACAACAGAGTTCTTGCAACAGGTTGTCCGGCGCGCGCACAGAGCGGTGTTTTCTTACCCAGACACGTACTGGCGGTTTATAGTAACACAATACTACTGTTATACTTGCGTCCACGAGAGATGAATGTTGTGATCGACCGTCTCTCTCGTCTTACAGCACTAGCACGCGGGTGGTTCGCACCTTTAACTCTCGTCAATACGCGGTGATTTGATTGTAGCTACACGAGAGATGAAGGTTCCAATCGACCTTCTACCCTATCATACACCTGTAACTTACGTGAATTCGACCTACGAGCTTTGTGCAGAGAAGAAGTTGAAGAGAATCCTTGAAGATGGCAAGTGGCATCTTGCCGAAACGTCGGAGTGAGAGACAAGGTCCCCGAAAGGACCGCAATTTCGTCACGAAACAGCAAACGCGGCATTCCCGAGAAAATAATTTGATATATATATATATATATATATATATATATATATATATATATATATATATATATATATATATATATATATATAAATATATATATATATATATATGTATATATATATATATATATTTATATATATATATATATATATATATATATATATATATATTATTTCAACAACTTTCTGATGAACCCCCAGTAGGTTATTAGAATTGTATGATTTAAAACTCTTCAAAAATCGCGACCTCCCCCGGGACTTGAACTCGGATCTCCAGATGGCCGGTCTGACTCGCTACCGATTTTTGAATAATTTCAAATCATTCCATATATATATAACTAACCTGCAGAATAGCATAATTGAAACGTTTTATGCGGTAACTCGGAACGATTTTTCGAAAATCATGGTGTATATTTACTTTCATGCACAAAAAAAGGTCCTCCACCAACTTTACAGATATGAATGTCACCGTTACATTTGTGTTCCTGTGTATGTGGTATTGTTGGGTTATCATAATTTTTCAGGAGGAGGTTTACGATTTAAACGCAACTGTGTCTTTCCAAAGTGTTGAATCCTCAAATTTTCTTCAAAATTATGTATTTACCGAAGTTGTTACATTCATTATTTTACTTGGTGGACGACCTTTTTTGGGGGATACAATTCTAATAAATACAAATACAAGATTGTTTCTCCTTTCTCAATGGCCTGCCTCATAATAGTTGCTAATTTTTAGGGATGAATGAGCTTATGATGGATCGTTGATATTGACACCAGCCAACGTCTTATGTGGAACTCGAACCCACGCCCTACTTGAGTTCAGCTCTTGAAACAGAGCCCTGACTGGCTGATCTACGAGGGTGGCTCTATGTATACAATTTTGAAACCTATTGTAGAAATAATGGTCGCAACTGCAAATGTGATGATGATAATTGTTCGGGGGGACAGTCGATCGGAATGACAAACGGAATTGAACTTATTGACAGTTTTCTATCATTTCCCGTTATTTCCCTATTGACAGCGGAATCATGATAGAATGGGTGATATTCTCGCTTAATGCATCCCTCCCCTCCAATGACTGAGAGGATATTTGGAGAGGGGGGAGGGGTCAATCAGAGAATTGAATGTAATGTTTTTTTCTATACTCAGGATTTGCCACAAAGTTGTTGTTGCTACGACAAGGCAAAGAGCCGGTTTTATCAATTGATGATCATTTAGTGATTCAAGCAATTTTATAATCGAAATTGATTGGCTTCTGGTTTTGTTGGGTATATAGTTAGTAGCCTACATCAACCTCTAGACGCATTTTAATGTGATTTCTCGCTCACTGAGATTGATCATATGAGTCCACCATACGACGGAGTACATCTAACTTATATGATCATATGAGAGAGTGTACATGTGAAATATTGAACATATTTCTTTGATTCAGGTACACGTTTCTCCAACATTTGGTTCTAAATTATATTTGAAGATTTTGAACCAATATTTACAATGTATTAATTTCTGTGTGTCAGTGTTTCTATATCCACTAATATTATTTGTCAATGTTTGCCGAAGTCGCCTCGATCCACCCCCTCTAGGGGATGTTTGCTGGTACTAAAGGTCACTGACACGACCCGATACTTTCTGTGGTCAACGTTTAGATGAGCGACAGCAGAATGTCAATTAATAACAAATAGAAATGCTTATCAAAAGAGAAAACCATGCAGTATTCATTTCCGTGTGCAAATACTCTTCATCCGGTGTGATACGTTACAATTAAAACATCAGTTCGATTATACATGGGTTGAAGTAAAGTTTGATTGGAGAATGTGGTTCAGAGGGTGCTCATATAAATGGATAGATTCTTCGTCACTATTCTGTAAATGTTCACGCACCGGTGTGATTGAATAATACTAGGAAAACGCCATATATGCGTTGTTAGACGAGCAGATTGTAATAGTATGGGTAAAAATGGGTGAAAACTGCTTCGAGTGGTACAAATTTAGCACATTTTATGTTTTTTCTTCAAAATGGCTGACCCGATCAAGCTGAAAATTTCCAGAAATGCGTATCAAAATGTAATTTAATTTCACAGAGAATTTCATTTTTTTGAAAAAAAAATATTTTCTTTCTTTTTCCGCTGTGTTATTCTAATGGGTATTTTTGAAATTTTTTAAAATTCATGAAATGTTAACTCCCGATAATGCCACAAAACTATATACAGATCCAAGTTAGATGAGGAACCATATTGAAAAAAAGTTTGAAGTTGATATCTGTAGCCGTTTGACCTGTGGAGAAGCTACAAAAAAACATAAAAAAATGAAAAAAAAACATAAGGACGAACAACAATTTTTTTCAGTAGGCCTATGTCAAATTCAATCCTCGCTAAAGCTCGTCCAATGAGTAGATCAACTCCAAGATAATTTCATGCACTTTCAATAATGTCGTTGTACTTTTGTGAATTCGATCAATATTGAGATAACACATCTATGAATTTCATCACATTCTTGGTATTCATTCACTGAAACTGATTGACGTCACAAAAATGTAATGTCATATTAATTGAAGAGCATCAAATTATCTTGGAGTTGATGTTCTTTTTGATCAATTACACTTATTCGTGAACATAGAATTAAATAGTGAAGACAAATTTAATTATTTTTAAAAGCATGGGGGCATGGACTCCCTTAATGAGGAAGTGGGTTCGAGCCCCGAGTAAGGCATGAGTGTTGATGAATCATCTTGGATACATCATCAGCTCTATCTTACATCCCTTGCTTAGTTGTTGGTGACGTCGATAATTGAACAAAATAATCAATCAAAATAAGGTTATCAATTATTCACAAGGTTAGATTTTTATTTTCACAATTTTGGGGTGATGAGATCTCATTTGTGATGACCCATCCTACATAGGGCCTACTACATGCTACATGGTCACTTTGTTTCATGTTTCAACTGTAAATTAGAATATCATTATGTTCTGATTATATAGTTATATTTCCCTCGTTGCTCTTATTTTTTGTTTTTTTTGTTAATAACATCGAAGCTTGATACAAAATCATTGTTCCCCAATTAAGGCTATGGATGAAACATGAGATCGTTTGAACGGGGCACCGCAAGGGCGATCTCAACACCCTTATCTCTAAGGGAGGAAAATATAATACAGTATATATAAGAGTTGGATAATGCATCTAATTCTTCGCATACGATCTAATCTCAAATCGCTGATATATTTAAATAATGTTATATTCTATTTTATAATGGTCCCCTGTTCAAATGAATTATATTGAAAACAGTAAAAACCAGTCAACTCAGGCGGACAAATGTTGGAAATAAAAAGTCCGGCCTTGCGAAAGTAGTTGGCGGGCGCAGATTGCTCGTACGACCGGGAAGGTGAATTTATATTTTTTTCTGAATTGTTATCCTAAAAATATGAAACTAAGTTGAAGTGAAAAATGTTGAGATACTTGTTCATATTCCATCTGAGGACATTTTGTTATCGAAAAAAAATTAATGTATTACAATTCTATTGAGAAGTCAATTTAGTGATTTTTTGAAAATATTCAAAAATGAAGTATTCAAGTTTTTCTCTTCGATTCCATAACTCCTTCAGCTAACCAGGATATTTTATGAATAACGCCACATCTGTTCTACACTTTCTTTCATCACATCGAATAAATTCGTATACACATTTATCAGTATTTTAACGACCATTTAATGTTTATATTTTCGGAATGTAATCAAGTCACCATGCAGCATACATTCATCTCATAAATCAACACATTCATTAAACTATTATTAAAAAATAATCTCGGAAGGTAAGAACAAATTTTTATCATTTCTTCACATTCATTTACAAAACCAAGTACGATTCTTAAAAACTCCAACTGACCTAACCTAACCTCTAAAACTGTATTTTTATCTCCCTTCACAACGCTATCACCAAAACCTAAAACTAAAAAACTCAATAAATTATCATAATATATATATCCCCAATTACTTGGCCGCCTTTCCCCTCTCGTTACCTCCCCTAACTTCCCCTCGAGAGAGCCTATCCCCTCCCTCACCGCCCCCCCTCCCCTCTACTATTGCAATGGTTGATGTAGGCAAGTAGTGTAGCCGAGTGTTGACTGCAGTAGTGTAAGTGTGTACTGGAGTCATATAGTTTCATTACTGAACGGGTCTAACGAATCTACCAGGCCCTGGAATCACGTTATCAGTGACTTGATAATACATATGGAATCTCGTACTGATTATCCGAATTCTTTTGGTGAGTTGATAGAACTTTCTTATCTGTGTTGACGTATCAACAGCGTGAGTGTTAGTATAGATGGGGGCGTTGCGGGAATAAGGTGAATTTTATGGTGGTTGGTTTTTTGATGGGTGAGGAATTATAGTGAGGGTATTGAAGATGATTTTTAGTTTCATAATTTTTTATGTTTTTATAATTTGACATGTGCTGGATTTTATGAGGTTTTTATGAGACGTTAGTATAGTTAATCTGTAAGTTTGGCTTTTCGCCATTTATACATTTTTTTATTTTGATGAAAGATATGTTTACTTCACAACTATTAATAGATATAATAAAATATCATATTTATGTGTTCAAGTTTTCATTGAAGCTACTTGGAACGGATTCAATTACATTCATCGTAGTTTGAACAAAAATATTATCAAATTTCCAAGATACTATCAATTATTCACTTCTCTCATTCGATTTATGTTGGCCCGTTCTACTACGGGGGTTGATTTAAATGTTACCAAATTCTAATTTTTTCCCCATCATTCAGAAATAGTATAGGCCTATAGGAAAAATGGAATTTGACATTATTTGAATGAACCCCCGGGTCATATGTCTTATAGTCTAGATAAGAAAGTTATACAAAAGTTAAGAGAAAATGAGGATCACCATGGTGCAACTGCCAATTTGTATCTTATTAAAATAAACGTTTCGATGAATAATTATTCTAATTGAGCTTATTATACTACCGATCCTAAGGGAGTTCTGACATTGTGATAATATTCGTCTACTACAATATTCGATCAATAAATCTTCAAAAGTTTTTCCGCCATACGTTTTCTGAAGTTTCTGAAAGCGATTCTATTCAACAAGTGTTTTCACCGGTAACTATAGCGACTACTTGTTGCTACATGCCACGAGCTCTGAGGCGGGCAGAAACTGCGCCGTCGGATAGAAAAATCGTGTTCAAACGACAAATACTCGTACAGATGTTCGTTTGCTCAACGACCCCACCAACTGCTAGGTGTTTTGGGAGTACGAATGAGCCGATTAGCTGAATTATGTTCAGAAGGATCCATGCCTTATACGGGATTCGAACCCGGGCTTCTGAAGCAAGGTCTGACTGACTGACAAACGAAGGAATTTTCATGTGAACCATGTAAACTCCATTGTTAACAATCAAAAATGGTGGATGAGTGTGAATGGGGTGAATAAAATGACCATCTCTCGATATCACTACTTACAACAAATCGATTTGTATTGAGTTTGTAGCTTTATACACTTATAGGGTGGATATTGATTTGATACTCATCTCATCAACTCAGAAATGTAATGAGGAACATACCACTTTTTATAAATAGTATTCAGTTATCCCACCGATGTTGTTGTTGTTCTTTTTGCATGAAATGTAACTCTAAAATTACTTATTTGATTAACATTCTCATTGTAAAATGTATCAAACCTGACTTGACATTCAATTGAATTATAGTATATCACATTATCTTCCATTCAGATCAAACGATTTAAATTGAAATAACAAGCGATTTTGGAAGTGATTTAGTTTCTTATCGTTTGATTCGCTCGATCAATATGTAACTATGAATTTTAATTATGAATGATAATAATAATAATAAACAATAATTCCTACATTTTATATGTTTCAAATGGAACGCACAGATTTGGGTTGGAAAAAAAAATAAAGGATGACCTTACCGACCCCCATCATATTTATTCATGGTGTCATATATTGTAGAGAAGAACTTTGACTGACCCCCTGAGAAATTCGATCCATTATTGATACATTAACAACCCCATCAATAGGTTATTCGACGGTACGAATGATGGAATGACTACACGATTAATCTACAAAAACAAATAACTTATGCGGGACTCAAACCCACCCCATCTTGACTACAGTTTTCATGACATCACCTTGACTAACTGAGCCAGAATGGCGACTTTCCCATAAATAATTTTCATTCTAGAAATTTATCTGTTTTGGTTTCTATTAGTATAGAAGTGTCAAAACTGATGTAAAGAGAATCATAACTTGCCAAAACATTGTACGTTGCATTGATTCAAATATACCAGTGGCTAGTGCGTTGAACCATCATTATGGAGACAACTGAGGGTCGAATCCCATAATGGTCGACTGTCCTGACAGAAGATTTTCATCTAGTTTCTCTCATATCATTAAAGTGTACATGCTCATTTGATTCCTCAATATTCAGAGAAAACCGTTTCATTCTCAATTTACAAAACGTAATAAATTAAACTAGACCATCTCATCTTTACATCACCTCATCCATCATTCACCAACGCCAATAGATCTCGGTTATCATTTGTCATTAATTATCACGATTGACGTGATTAATTTAATCAATTATAGTGCTAATGCATGAAAGTATTGTTTTATTAAATCATGATGAAGATTTTTAGTCCAAGTCTAGTCTTGAACATATTTAGTCGTTATAAATAAACTGGACGGAAACCACGAAAGCTTGAAGGAAACTGTTGACCGCAACAAGTGGTTTCACAGCACAAATCGTATACTGCCAAGCATTGGTCTCAGGATATTTCTCACATGTCACCCAGAAGGGTTTACAACTCGCAAAGCTGGTGTACACCTGATTCCAGGTGATTTCAGAGATTTAAAGAGATTTCAGGGGATTTGAAGAGATTTCAGGGATTTCAACGAGGATTTCAATGGGATTTCATGGCTATGTTCACCGGATTTCAGGAGTTGACCGAGTTGTTAACACCTTGTTTCACCCTGCTCAGTGTTGCCGTAAGGGAACGTATGGGGAATACGACTAAATCTATCACGATAATATCATGATCATCACGATAATGATAAATAACATTCTATTATGATAATTCATTATAATTTGTTGACACAATGCTTAAAAGACAGAACAACCCTAAACTAGATTTCAATTGATGATGACGATCAGTTTCAGAAGAAACTAGAAATCATCATCTGAAATTCAGAAATAATAAATAATTTTTTGGTCTTCCAGAGACCATGAGTAGGCATTACCAATTATATATGAGAACATCAACAGAATCGATGAATGTTAATACGTCACAACTCGGAAAAAAGACCGGATCTTCAAAAACAAATGGATGAATAATAATTTCTGGAATAGTTTCGATGATTTCTGGTTTTCTCTAAAATTCGGGAAATGAATATCGTTGTTATAATCTGAAAATCAATTTTCAGGGTTGTTATGTACTTTAATATCTTTCAGAATGTTGATCTGATAGCGGATGGAGGTACCTGGCATTGGATCGCATTGTTAACAAATGTTTGACCAATTGAATATATAATTACCAGGAATTCATCGAATTGGGGTTCAAATCATCATACTTGACGGAACACATTGAAATTAAAAAATGAATTACTCGATAAGTTTCCATTTTCTTTTGAAATCCCTATACTGCAAGAAAACTACTCGAAAGCTTCAGCTTTGAAGTTATGCTTTGATTTTATCCAAATATTTCAAAAGAAGACTACAAAATATTTTCAAACGTTCAAACGTTCAAAAAAGAATATAATATTCTATCCATGACTGTGTCTTGATATCAGTCTGCTAATCATAGCTATTATAGCCACTCATTTATTTCCGTTCAGGCCCGGCCATGAATAACTCAGCCCAGTATGATTCATATAAATATACATGTATATATATATATATATATATATATATATATATATATATATATATATATATATATATATATATATATACGAACATTCTCAGTGAAAACAGCTGGTTACACTATCAGTTTATTATGATTATTTCCAAAAAATCCAATATAGTGATAAGATTAGATTTGTTTACCATACCGGTTGAGTATATACAAAGTAAATGGGAGCAAAATATTCGAATGATCTTGAATAATATTCTTCATTTGTGAAATAATTATCATTTATTATATAATTTTTCCTATCATTATTATGTTATTCTTTCTATAACAATGAAATATTCTTCTGCTATCATTATATCGATGCTAGTATATCTATATATTAAATGTATATATATGTATATATATATATATATATATATATATATATATATATATATATATATATATATATATATATATATATATATATATATATATATATATTCTACTGCACGTGAAATAAGTGTAGGCCTACTCTATATTTTATGTGACTCTGTGTTTTATGTCAGCCATTTTATTTACTGATAAGAGAAGCTTAAAAAGCAACACAGGTATATGTATAATAAAGCTCGTGACATACACTTGTTCAGTCGAGTCGCAATACACAAAGCCATGTCGTTTCGTGCACACTACGCGCTGGTTATTTATGATTTCTCCACAAGAGTAATTATACATAATTAGTGTTCAGTTTGAAATGTTACTTCGTTATTTTTATTTTTAATTCTTTTCTGTTGTGTAATCACGCATTTAGTTGACTCGTCACTGGAAATAAACAACATGGCGGACTGACAATGTGACGTGTCGATAGATTGACAGGTTGACAGCTTGTTATGCGGTTTGAAAATGGAACGACTTTCTGTTGGAGATGTATAATAATAATTTTGAATATAATGGAACAATTATCAAATGCACGTGTTTCGAAAAATTCTAAAAGAAATGTTATGGAACGATAAGATAATTTCAATTCAATTTTGGGTATTTTATACACAAAATAACTGAAGCCAGTGAATAAATAGAACTGATAATAATCAAAACAAATCTATTCAAAATTATATTTCAACTCGGTCGTCAAAACTTCATGATGCTCTCTTCCAAGACAATTTTTCCTGAATTATCAATTTGTTTCGTTCGAACGATTTTATTCGAATAATTAAATCGACAACATTCTAAAAAAAGTAAACATTCTGAGATATTAACCGGTATTTCAAATAGTTCCACACAAAATAACAACCGATACTCGGAATCAACCGGAAACCATCCACTCCAACTTCACCGCTCGGTGGCTCCATAAAAAACCCGGCACTTCCACACTTATTCCACATCTTCTATATCCAACTTCCACACTTGACACCTTCCACGCACAACTATCATCCCTAAACCTTCCCCGTGCTCTGATCGCTCCTAAATCCTCAAGACTACTGGCTGCGAGCTGCCCTGATAATAGAACACTATTATCATTATCACATATTTAGTTTCCCCTCTCGCTTTTCCCCCCTCCTCTCAGTTGCTGATTACCATTATCATCCGGGCTGAGTACGGGGCTCGAGATAAAACACCAATAATAATTCCCATAAGTCTATTATCTCGAAAGTATTGCATGGAGAGAGAGAGAGAGAGAGAGTGATATGAAGGAGAGCGGTTTTCCGATAAGAGTGTGCAGTCTTGTAAGTGCTCCTGACCCACCAGGTTTACCGGGACATATGTCACCATATTTCAGATTCAACCATTTTCGAATATTTTTACTTCCTACCCGTGTTTTTAGTTATGTTTAGAGCAGGTGATTGTGTTTTTCCAAAATTGTCAAAAGAAAATGTTGTTTTCCGTTACCAGTTATCTCAGTCTTCAATATAAACATGACGCGACATATCAATTCCCTCCTTGCCAGAGCTATCCGACTTGCGACAAACTCCCCTGCTTTTCACTGAGCGCAATCACTCGAAAACATTCAGTGGCATATAGGCCTATTTGATTTGTCCTAGACTCGTCACTCACTGGAGGCTTACACCGTGATGAAATAACTTTATATTTACAATGTAATGCAGAAGTTGAAAATAATATACATAATGCACCATCTTACTGAGGTCATACAATAATTTTCTTGTTCGAACATCAAAATAAAAATTTCGTTCTGTTACTGAGTACTAATATTCTTTCCGGTTACTTTCTATATAATTCTGATCTAACCTAACCTAACCCATAACTATTTTACTCGACCGTTGACCCAAAAAGCTGCTTGCCGAGGAAAAGAATATGTAAATAAAAGCTCAGCGAGTTTAATGATCTCATACTTACATAGTATAGTGCTTCCTATAGACCCGTTTAAGACCAACAATGATACTTGGTTGACCAATGTATCTCTTCAACTTGTGAAACTGTAAAATGAGTTTTCTGGAGCTATCAGACGTCTGTCATGGTGCTCAACAACCTCACCAAATTCTAGGTTATGGGGGTACAAAATGAGGGTAAATGAAAAGATGAAGTTAAGAAAGTTAAAAAAAAAAAACATCTACAAAAGCCATTCTTTTTTCATTGTGGCCTATGATAAAACTTGACATCTGCTGTTGATGGAAAAATGTGGACATTGCCCAAGATACGAAGTTCAAAATGAAAGATATCAACTTTCGTATGTTTGGTTTACTCTCGAATCCAATGCTGCTAATGAATGTCCGGATTTATCAATAACACGGTTTTTGTACTTATATAATGTGTTCCGGAATTTGGAAACTGAAAATCTGCGGCAAAGAAGTATGGTCATACAGAACAGTCTTGGTATAGAACTTCACTGTTTTTCATTTGACATAATTAAAATACGGTGGTTAGGTTGCCCTTGTGGTGCCCCGTCCAAACGATCTTACCTGTCATTCTTAGCCTCAGTTGAGATAAAAATTACTGTGGGGTATGTGTGGATAATATGTCGATGAAAAAGAAACATTTATATCGAAGAATACTGCACCAGTTTTGGTGTTTGTCCAAGTATCTATTCAGGAAATTTAAAATAATTCAAAAAATGTTCTAATGAACTACCGTGAATGAATACAACATGAAGATTTTTTTTCCAACGAAACTGTTTCCAATTAGGACTACTTATTTCTTATACTTGAATAAAATATCCTCAATTACTTACAATCTCTTCTAAGTTGCATAACTAAACGGAAACCCCGTTTTCGTTATTCTACTTTTAGATCTAAGATGTTATCTCTCCTTCCGCTGTTTGTTTGTTTGTTTGTTTGTTTACTTGGTCTGACCTTTCTATGACTCAGGAGAGAGCTGCATTGGTAAGGGCTGTTGCGATCCATTAGTCAGGGCTGTCTGGACCCGGTTAGTCACGTGAGTGAGTGGACAAAGTGTAGACATATACGTGATGAGGGAACTTTGGCCTGACTAATAGCTTTGTTATTTGATGTTTTCGAGTCAGACAGACATGCAGTCGCGGGTTCTATACCCGTCATTCGTGACGACCTTTAGACGGTTGTCTCGGAATATGAAAATAATATTATATGGACTAGGAAAACACGTTAGTTGAGATACGTGTGGAATGTGCTCACTACATGAGGCAATTGTTTTGAAACATTTAGTTCACCCAATCATCATAGAAACAGATCAAACATGTTCATCATTGTTACTCTAACAGTACCTCTGAAATTCTATTCTTTTGAATAAGAATATATAGCGTTCTTTTTTTAATGTTATTCTTATAGATATTTTCAACATTTCAATTCTCAATTCCTCAAAATCGACACATTATCAACTCTATAAGCTCCCAAAAAGGTTGTCATGTCCCAAAAATTTGTTTGTGATTCTATTTTGCCTTCGGACCTGTGGAGCGCACCTTATGACCTGTGGGGCGCATACAAAATACAAAACAAATGGAGAGACTCTATTTAAACCGAGGGCATGTCACCTCAATAGCCCGTAATCCTACAAATTTAAAAGCGATCATTTCTCTCTCTCCCTTGCCTCTCTATCTCTCTCTTCTCTCTCTCTCTCTTCCTCTCTTCCTCTCTCTCTCTCTCTCTCTCTCTTTCTCTCTCCCCCTCTCTCTTTCTCTCTCTCTATCTCCTTCTCTCCTTCTCTCTCTCTCTCTCTCTCTCTCTCTCTCTTCTCTCTCTCTCTCTCTCTCTCTCTCTCTCTTTCTCTCTCTCTCTCTCTCTCTCTCTCTCTCTCCCTCTCTCTCTCTCTTCTCTCTCCCTCTTTCTCTCTCTGTAACAAGCCACATTGAATGTATATTTTAAACTAGTGTTACATATTTACTCAGTGTTGCACGCTATGCCTGTGCCTGTTGGAATGAGCATGTGATATATTGTACCCAAGGGGAAGACTAGACGGTTTATGGTAGGCGTATTTCCTCAAGCTTGCAAGGGGCTTACACGATCATAAACACGGCTTCGCCAAACAGACAGGAAAAGTGGGTTGACATTGTTTTCGAATTGTTCGATTAATCTAGGTCTTAAAAGGGATCTAAGACTTTGCTGTATACTTGGGAAGGACTTTTCATTCAAGTTTTCAGTTGTTTCTGTTGTGGTTTAGTGTATTTTATTCGATTTTGACAAGGTTGGATGAACCATATCTTTTCAAACTTCATTCATACAACACCACATAAATCGTACCCCCAAATATCATATCCACTGCTGGGGTCTATAAGCACACAACACACCGCCAACTCTCCCTCATGTTGGCTTCTTTCACCGGTGTTATTGTCGGTGTACAAGCGTAATGAATAACAATAACACTACATTAATTACTCTTTGCCATAGCTGCCGCATGAATTGACATATCGACACACCCAGCCGTTGATAGTGTTCGATAGGGAGAACGGTCGATCGTCGCATGGAACGGAGATAATGTTCTGGTATGGACCATTGTTCTCAGGTGTTTGTGATGTGACGTCATCAGCTAGGTTATACTAGTGTTCTCGAGAGATGAAGTTGCGAACAACCGTGCGCTAATGGTGTGGGATAGGTGGGACGGTCGGTCGGAAACTTCATCTCTCGTGGATGCAAGTGTGGAAGCAACAGGTTGTAAGTGTGTAAAGGCCGCTATAAGAAAGTGTTTCCAAGTTCTATATATATATATATACCTGTATCCATGCGAGGAGGATATCACGATCGGTCGTTCCTCCTATCCCACATCACTATGGCCAGTTATGGGCAAAATATTCGTTCAGATTTTAACATAACATAGAGAAGGTTTAGTTAGTTATTTTATTTATTCATTACAGATTGTTCTCAAAATATGTAGTAATGATTACTATCATGAAATCACAAACAAACATACTCAATAAAATTATACTTTGGTATTTTTTCCTTAGCTCTTTTTTTAAATCGCCGATCTTCGTTGTATCCTTGATAACTTCTTCCAATTCATTCCATTCCCGCGTCGTTCTTTAATGAATCCATATTTACCTACTTCTCTATCCACTTTTTCCACTTCCATTCTTACCCCTCCTCTTGTACTTCTTTGTAATCCCTTTCCAATTCTATTACTCAATTCATCCCAACCTGTATTAGGCGTAGAAGGTGTATAGCCGCCCTCGGTAGCTCGGTCAGCTGAGGCACCGCTTCAGAAACTAGAGTTCGAAAGTTCGAACTTAGGTTCGAATCCCGCACAAGGCTAGGGTTTTTGTAAACGTCCTCTCACTAATCATCACTTATGGTTTCAAAATCATCTGCTCATTCGTACCCCCGTATAACCTAGCTGTTAGTGGGGTCGTTAAGCAAACAATAATCAGAAGGTGTATATATCGACTCCCATACTAATAACATGGCAGGCATTTGTGGTCTCTTGCAATCAAATCAGAGCCAATTCGGTCCCAGTTGCATGTCGCGATTTAGCGGATTC
The DNA here is from genome assembly GCA_907164805.1 of Brachyptera putata. Classification (NCBI taxonomy): domain Eukaryota; kingdom Metazoa; phylum Arthropoda; class Insecta; order Plecoptera; family Taeniopterygidae; genus Brachyptera; species Brachyptera putata. The sequence goes on from OU015472.1 coordinate 10,472,941, forward strand.
CTTTGTGAACTAGATGTACATGAGGAAGGCTACGGTACCGGTGACATTGTTGAACTTACAAAATGTTTAGTTTTCGAGAAAAACAAATGCTACCTCTTACATAATAATTCTACTGAGCCGTGTATAGGATTGTTGCGTTGTTTATATAGTTCGATATAAAAGCGTAAGTTGGGCTACAGGCAAATGGTACCATGGACTCAGATTCTGAACCCGGAAATACTTCAATTTGAAGACGCCTTCTTCATATTATGATCGAGTATGTTGGTATCACTACATCGCGCACGATCTGTCTCAATACATGCACTCTATATGCAATAAGTGCAAGTGCATTTATGACTCGTTGAGAGTGACCCACTGACTTACAATTGCATTACTCGGTGTGCATGCTTTATAATATCAACATCAGTGATTGGTTATAATACAATCCAATCACGTGATCATCTATACATGTATTCACGAGAGGTGAGGCGTGAACCACCCGTGTGCTAGTGTTGTGGGATGGGGAGACGGTCGATTGGAACCTGCAAATCTTGAGAATACAAGTATATGGTTGTATTCACGCGCGATGGAGGCTTGAACCACCCGTGTGTTAATGTTGTGGGATAGGGGAGACGGTCGATCGAAACTTTCACATCTCGTGGATACAAGTACAATATCAATCAGTTCCTAGCTTGGAGTCAAAGAGTGTATGAGAGAGTGTGTAGTTGACATCATCTTTGAATAATCCAGACATTCCTATATAGTTGACAGTCAACAACTAACATGCACATAAGCGATAGTTACGCTACAGGCAAATGGGACCATGGACTCAGATTCTGACCCGGGAAATACTTCGCTGTGAAGACGCGAGTCGGTACACCTTCTTCATATTATAATGAAGTATATTGGTATCACTACATCGTGAGCATGGTATAAGTTAAAATGAAAGTATTTAAGGAACTCGCAGGGAACTTCCACTAGCATACACAATACAACAACCACCCCAGAGTCATGTGTAAACACCTTGCGTCGTATCCCCTATAGCCAAGTGGTTACATTCTTCTTACACTTGCATCGACGAAATAAGATGAAACGAAACACCCGCGCGATAAAGGTCTACGATAGCCAAGACGGTCTTTCGGAACCTTCATCTCTCTTTGGTACAAGTATATAATACCAGTCTCGAATTGCCAGTTACGATTGACCGTCCCTCTGTTCTTTATCAATGTTGATCGGTAGTTTTGAGCCGTCACCACATTTGGGAGGAAGTTATATAGTCACTTATATCCCCCCCCCCCCTCCACCTCCTTCGCTCTTGTCAAACAGATCAAGGTTGAAGAGTGTAAATATTTGCAAATGGCGCCCTCGAATGTTGGTATCAATGACTGAAGTGCAACAAATAGGATGATGAGGGTTTCGCTAAACTGCATTTAGTATATTATTGACGCTTTTGACGGTGATCTTTTTTTGTGCAATATAGATAGATAAACACTACGGTGTGTGTCCTAGTTATGTCAATGTCGGGAGAACTATATAAGTTACTGTGACCTTGGTTAGGGAAGAGCGAGTAATATCCTTGTTATTATAAGTTATTTGATGATGATGATCATTATTATTGTTTGCTCAATGTCCTTATTGAGCCATGGGTTATATGTTGGTACGAGTGAGCAGTTGATCATGAAAGTATAGAGTGATAGTCATCATCGAACATCGCTTTCAATGTTGATTGGGAATGAATTTGGAATACAAGTAGGCCTATCAACTACCTAAAAATGAACGGAATAGTGCGGTTTTTCCTGGAAGTTAGTATGATTGTTGTGTTTCATTGAAATAATCAAGTTAAATTGATTTTTCGAAGAGAACTATTATTTGACTCTAACGAAGATGCAAACCCAAGCATATGAACTGTTCATGCACTCTCACTCATCTTATATACACAACATTTATTGCGTTTGTCTGGAGATTCCAAGTGCACTCACTTATACACTATGGTATATATATCGTTTCCCTGAGTGGAATCAGGAAACGGTTACAACAAACAAGCACGTGTGCGAAGTTAGCGTCGACCGCGTCACTTCCGGTGTCCCGCAGGATTTCCGGGACGCCGGAAGTAGACCTAGGCCACCAGCAACACACATTCTCTCATGTGACCCGACCGATATAGACTTGCATACGTCATGGAAGAGATTATTAATACTATTATTTTATAATTTTCCTATTCTCCTGATACATCATATTGAAGATAAGAGAAAATCAGGGTGATAAGATTATTCTATTTATTTTATTGTTGTTTATTGGCATGTCAACGAAGACGTCGTGTCTCCAATTAATGCTGTTTTGGCTTACAACAAGGTAGGACCGTTCAGCCAATAAGTCGGGGCACAACAAGGGTGATTTTATACCATTCCAATGAAAATAATCCATTATCATTGAACACATTCAAAACAGTCAACAATAATACGCTCATGGATTTATAAACAATTCAATAACGTGTTTTCGGGAAAAATATGAATATTTGTTCTTCTCAATTGTCACATTTTGTATTGCTGAATGTCCACTTCTTTTCCCAAATTTTGGTAGTATCTAGGAGCCACTTGTATACCAAGTGATGATGAGTGATACGAACAAAAATTAGCGAATTGACATGTTTTAACCCTTGGTTACATATGTTATTTTTGCACCTCAAATAATAATTAACTAATGGATTGATAATTAATCATCAGTTGGTGCAACCGGCTTCCAAATCTATATTCTTTATCATTGAGTAGGCCTTCATTAGGCCTAAGGCAGGGCTATATCAGAATAAGAATATCGGAATAAATTCTGAATTAATTTTCCACTTACTACCATCAATGAGCGGGATCGTCGCGTACCGTTAGCACTCCCTTTCATTGATCTCTGACTTTCGATAACGGCAATCACTTGTGCTACACAAACGGAAATTTCAACAGGCACAAACGTACCAAAAACAATTTCCAAGATCAAATATTCAATTTTGTGAACGAGGGCTGGCGTACCTTTTATCACCCCCATTTTTGAAATGCGATTTCTAGCCAGAAGAAGGGCAGCACAAACGAAAATGTCAACGGCACACAGCGGCAAAAACGTAGCTTAAACGATTGACATGGTTGCACTTCCAAATTGTTCAAAACGTGTGCTGGCGTATCCTCAGCACCCTTCTTTTTCGAAATTCAATATCGGGGCAGATGGAAGGCAGCACAAACAAAAATTGCAATGCCACAAACGTAGTACAAACGATGGGCGTCACAAAAAGTTTGAGAATAAAATAATGAGGGGTGCTAGTGGTTTCCACGGTCCCAATGAACCAAGTATATTATGGGGGTGCATGCACAGTGCTCACACAAATCGAGAAATTCATCTTTACTATTTTATTCCATTCTCAAAAACCAGTGTAATTGAATGAAAAGTTCACATCTCCAGGATAATTTTATGCTCTTCAATTAAAATTACGGTTTATTTTTGTGAATTCTCAGTTTTGAGATAATACGACAGTGAATTTCATCACATTATTTTTATTCATTGACGTATTATCTTAAAACTGATTGAATTCACTGAAATAGAATGTCATATTGATTGAAGAGCATGAAATTATCTTGGAGATGTGGAATTTTCATTCAATTTCACTGGTTTTGTAGCATAGAAAAAATTAGTAGAAGTGAATTTCTCTATTTTTATATGCACCGTGCACGCACCCCCTTAATGTCTTATAACCTATCTGATCTGTCATTTTGAAACAAATCGGTTGAACGGATTTGGTTAAAGAGAGCAATATTCGGGCTGATACAGCTCTGTATGCTAGTAGGCTATAAGGTAAAGATATAACGGGAATAAAATAGCTATAGTATTTTCGATTGTTTGATAAACAGTCATTCATTTCTTGTTATCAAGTTGGTAGTAGAATTATCTCAATGACCTTCGTATCATTAAGATTGCTCTAATCTGCGCCATGCTTGTACGCATGCTGATTGGTGGAAGTTCGTGAAGTTACAAACTGCATGAGCAAGACACAAGCCTGATACAGGCCTACTAGAAAATTAAATCAAAAGTTATAGTAAAATGTGGTAAAGGGGAATCTACCCACAAATATAGATCAATTTTTTTGTTATTCATTGATGTATCAATGTTGAAATAGTATTATTAAAAATTTGATTTCGAAAAAAAAGTTGGAAATTCCGATAATTCTTTCGAAAATCTAGTTAAAAAATATAGTAACTTACACCATTACATACAAAAAAACAGTAGAGAGTTAGCTTGAAAATGGCAATTCATACTTTAATTGAGTGAACTTTCCTCTATCAGGTGAACTAAATTTCATCAGCATACCTGTAACCGTTTTGATATGAATGAACAGTTTCGGTTACCTCGATTTACAACATAAAATTGCGTGACTTTCCGCGGCCCTGTACACCAGCACGTATGGTTAAACTGTTTATTTTTCGTTCAGCCCAAAGGCAGTTGTTTTACGAACACTTCTATACCATATACGATGAAATACCTCGAGAAGTAATCAAATTATGTATGTAACGCGAGATGCATCTTTTGTGACCATTTTCATTGTCAGCTGAAGCATAAACACTCGTAGTATATCTCGGTATGAAGTTATTATTTTGAAACTGCGTCACACCGTGCAGAGGAGGACATTTTGAAATATTGTCGATCCACAATAAACATTCGCAATTTTCACAAATAATCACCCTAGTGGGAACTTCTTGCCCAATGTTGACTGGGGATGCCTTAAGGTTGTTTCACCATATAAGAAATGAGAAAACTACTTCTGACAAATGACTATAATTATTATGGATTAACTAATGCAGCACTAAAGAAGTGAATTGAAATTACTGAACTTGAGAAAGAAAATGTCCCGTTTTCTATCGACAATGCGTAGGTCTCGAATGGATGGAGTGTTGAGAAAATTTTTAGTAGCTGGTAGGAAAGATTGTTACAGTTACACTTCTGTGTGGCATATTCCTCGAAGTCAAGCAGTGAATACTTGTATAATGTCAAATTCGGTTTCAACATCAAATTAGGAGAACAAAATCTTAGATGATTCTCAATCAGAATCTGAAACTTTGATACGCGAATTTTAATGAATTTATAATATTATTTTCATCTTAGTTTTGGAGTTGTTCAAAATAATATTTTATACAGATAATAAAATGGTTTGTTTCATGGTTTTGTGCGGGCCTCCTTCATTCGTCAAACGAAGAAACAATACTTTATCACGTATTCTGACGTAACATTTAACCTGTATTGCCACATCGATCTGAATGTTCGTTATACACCGAAAGTATTTATGTACTCCAAATAATGTATTATGAATCAATTCCACTGATTTTTTTTTCAATTACATCGAAACTTGACACAAAATCATTGTTTCTCAATAATTAATGCTATGGATGAAAGATGAGGTCGTTTGAACGGGGCACCACAAGGGCGATCTTACCACCACATAGAATAATTTAAATATGATAACTCATTTAACAAAACAAATCAAATCTTAAATAAAGTAGTAATTTCAGGGTTAGAAAACAATTCAAACATTCACAGTGGGGAGAAAAAATCTTGAATCTTCTCATTATCTTGATCTTCTTCTTTTTGAAATCTTCTTTCATCTCTCTTTTTCTTCGTTCTTTGATTACAATACTACAATATGTTGAACAATATGTTCAATACTACAATATATTCAAACGAAAAGTTACTACACAATAGCTCACATGTAGGCCTAATGTGGACGTACAAAATGTTGCACTCTGTCTAAAATTCCGAATACGAAGTTCCTTTTCTAATGCTCATACCATCAAGAAAAACCTTGAACAAAATATTTTAAAAATAATTAAACAAAATAACTTTCCACTATTCGAGTTGTTTTCTACCGTGACTCTAGCTTCTACAGCTACCGTGACTCTAGCCCGGCGACACATGCAGGATACTTCTTATCAGCTGTCAGTCACAACTCTTATCAGTGACTCGCAGGCGATCGTCCGTGTAACACGCTAACTAACCACAAGACGTATCGAAACCCCTGCTCGATACTGTCTCTCTGGCAACCGAGACGTACGATCGAACCCCTGCTGATAACACTGTTATCAGTGACGTGCGGGTTGCTGACCCATGGGATAGGGGTTGACAGATGCATGGGGGGACGAAATGTTCAACTGACAGTCTTACCGTGATGGTTATGAGGTTTTCGTCAGTCGCTTCCGTGAATGTACTAGAATTATTTGTGAGTAATTGGTGATAACTGTTTCCTCTTTACTGTCAATATATTGGAGAACGTTAAGCTTGATCGTGTTAGTGGAACGGTTGCACGGTATTTTCCGTCCCGGTAACATACGTGAACCAGTCAGAAGCGAGGGCATCACAACCCTGCAATTAGATTTGATTAATAATTATGATATTTTTCATCATTTTGGTTTGAGAGAAAACTAGAGATCATTATCTCAATTGTGGAAATTATCATCAATTTATTTGTCCTCCAGGACCTAACCTTTTCTCTTAGTCGTGACGTAGCCATTACTCTACTCTGTTGATGTTTATTCAGAATCAGTGGTGCCTACGTCATGGCTCATGGTCTCTGGAGGACCCAAAAATATACAGCCTAACTTCTGGAATTGAAATGTTGATTTCTGAAGTTTTCTGTGAAAAGTTTTCTGCCGAGTGTATATTTGTTTAGACAATCGTTTTACATTTTTATGTTCGATGGAATTCCAATATTTTGGGTATATCGTTAGCAGGTCGAATTTCGATTTGCATGATACATCAGCTATATGTCAGATGATGCATGTAGGCTACAAACTGTCACTTGTTGCTCCACTTGATGGTTATGTCTGAATCACCAATCACCAACGTGGGAGTAGCTCTAACTGGCAGTTTCAAGTTGTTATCACCATGGTATACCCATGCCATTTGTTTTCACTAACTCTCTGTTAAGGGCTAACTGGACTTGGTTATACCGGGTATATAAGAAATATGTCTCACATATAACGCTGTAGCGCAATAGGCCTATAAACACACAAATAAACACACTAATTTAATGAATGTTCGATTTCAAATTAGTATGTTATTTTTAAATCATATTCAAAAATTATCAGATTATTAAGATATGCATGAGAATTTGAATTAACTTGTTTTGATGATCAGGTAAAACCAATAATTAATTATTAATTGAAATCACCACACGACTTCATTATTTCGTCACCGACGTATTAAATATCCAAGTCAATGTATCCACTCAAGTTGATCATCAAATAAATCAAATTCAATTAATTAATTCTCTTTTCGAGCCAATAATTCGAAGGTTATTCTCCAATACATTTGTATAAATGTTCTATTTTCCAACGACTCTGCGTGACCCCTCGGGGTCAAGGTTTGTCCCTCGCCACGCTACAGTGACCCATGACCCCCTCCCCACCCCGCACCACCCCTAGAGGAAAGAGAGGGGGAGGGGGGGAGGGGAGGCGATGATCGAAGTCATTTTTATTACTGTCGGATGGACGAGAAACACATTAGAAACAGTTTAACGACGGTGCAGAGTTTTATGGTGAGTGTTTGGTAAAAACGCTTGTTTGAAATTGCTGTGAAAACGATGTAAATGATGTTACAGACGTGTGGGATGATATGAGGGGTTACGTCATGATTTAGTTTGTTTATGAAGAAGATTAGATGTTTGGTTTTGGATCGATGCCTTCAGCTCAGTCGAGTATTCATAAACATATTGTGTATCGAACGCCAACTTCGTTTTCCCAAACTTTTTTTCTTAATAGAAATGATTGCATTTTTTGTTGATTATCCCTCAACTGATTACTTCAGTATTTACACCAGTTTTACGAGTAGGCCTAATAACTCTTGTTGGTTGAGCGATATTTAGCAAATTCATCTATTATTACCCTTGGTTACTAATGTTATTTTTGTATCTAAATTATTAATTAGCCTAATTTACAGATTTTAATTTTTCGTGAAACAGTCAAAACAAGTTATCAATTATATTTGGTATTATAAAGTCAACCTTCTTGAGCTCCGTCCGAAAGATCCTACCTTGTCGTCCTATGTCTTAATGACTTTGTGTCAAGTCAATCATAGAGAAGTTGTTTCGGTTGAGCGAGCACTCGTTTAAAAGACTTTTTGAATTATATTAAAATGCATGCAAACCAGAAAAGAACATTGAAGGAGTGAAACGGTCATGTTTTTGGATACAATTGAATTGATCATATTCGAAGATTTAGCTGTGAATAAAATTTTGAAAATGATAAAAAAATAAAAACAAAGATAAGAAGAGTTGAAAGAGCACTAGTTGGTGGTAAGGCCAGAGGCTAATGTATGGAAGTATGGGTAAAAGAGGCAGATGGAAAGATGTGGAAGAGAAAAGATAGCGGAACTGTGAATTAATGGCGAAAAGTAAAGGATGAAGAGGATGAGAGGACTGGCTAGCCGGCTATCGTAAAAGTCCTAGGTCATGGTGATCGGCCACCCCTTCACCCCTTCACCCCTGACTCCTGGAACCGGATGTAACTATAGTTACAATATTCTCTAATGGAGAAACAAGTCACACATCTTAGATGTAAAATAAACGCGGGGTGCTTTTAACTACTCTGAAGATGTTTCTACATTTTATATTGTGTCTTAAGACACGTCTCTCCAGTCTATCTTGAAGACGTTCAGGTCGAAAGTTAATCTACGAAAACTCGCTCATCTTACAATGCATATACTGCGTTTTCCTAGTTTATGTATACACAGTTCACTGAGTTAGAGGTACTCGTTGAAGTATATACCTATATTGAGATGGCTCCTCGATTGATAAGAGTGATTCCATTGGATTTCCACTCATCAAAAACATTAATAAATTAACTTTCATCTCATAATCACACCATTACATTAATTATTAACCGACGCCAATAGTTCTTCATTAACATTATAGAGTACGTTGATATACCTACTTTAAATAAATGTTATTCAAATGGACTGCGTTTACGTTTGAAAAATATAAGACTTGGTTAACATGCATTTACTGCACATAAACATTATATTCATCGACTCAGTATCCGTTTTTATTATTTTCTTCATCTTCAAATTTCGATCAAAGGTCTGAACAATATACGTTATATCAATTTTGCTCACTCACTCTCAATGCCACAATCTAGATCGTTTTCCTAATACCCGCACTCTCGTTCGAATCTCAAATCCATAACAACAATTACACGACTGACCAATCGGAGCCAAGGTTCCATGTTGGTTGACGTGCTCTGACGTAATTACACACTGCAACCTTTGACCTGGGACTTTGTAACACTTTGGGCTGTGAAAGAGAAGGGAATACTGTATTGCCATTGGTCAACGAAAGTCACGTGATAGTAGATACATATTGGAAAGGATATACATATACTTGCGGTCACATAAAATGGTTTAATCCGTAATTGAAATTCTATTTTGAATAAAATCTCAACACATTTGGTACACATTTTTCACATACTATGCGTGAAGTGCGTATGCACGTTGTCTTCTGGTTTGAGTGGGTGTAATTTCAGTGAGTCCTGAATAAAATATAATTTAGCTTGCATGCTCGCCTGGTTTATGTGACCGTAACTGTACATACAGTACAAGAACTTGAGAGGTTCAGGATTTGTTACTAAGTCGTCTCTTGGGTCAGCCGGCATAATGAAGATTAAGACTATGTTTCACCTTAGATCAAATTGTTCTCTCTGTATTATCTCGTTGAAAGCTATTAATCAATTTGCAAATGATTATACAGTATACCCTCGACCTTGTTTTCCCTCCTTTTCCTTCTCCGCTATCAACCCCTCCATTAACAAATTCAGAGGTGAATACAATACGTACACGAATTTTCAACGTGATATTTAATAATCATCAAATAATGATTATTTGATAGCAAATCTTTATCTGTCATGTATAACAACATTATTACAACAATCAAGAAGGGCGAGGTGTGGTCAGCTGAACTTTCTTCCACCGAACCTTACCTATGAGACAGTGAATAGTACTAATAATCAATTTACGTGGACTATAAATATATTTTGGCCTACATGTAGTGTGGAATAAGTCATTACAGGGTTGAAATTACAAATACAGTAGAAAATACAATAATCAGACTAGTTGACTTCTGATATCATGGTAATTTTTGTTTTCAAAAAGTTTTGTTTTTAACGTATTGTGGCAGATGGTTATAAATTTGGACTGACAAGTCCATTGGATTGTTGGTTGATAATGATTATAGATAATCATAAAAAGATATTGAATTCAACTTGATAGTTCACAAAATACATATTGATGATGAGTATATTCCTGCTTGTTCAGGGACTCCGACTCCAAGCTATAATAAAACTCTTACCTTATCCTGGACTCAAATCCTGCACCGTTGGACCGATCATTCGACTTGACTTCAGTATCTGAAGCAATCCCTCAGCTGAATGAGCCACGGATAAATACATCTTGAATAAATTTTCCCCGCACATCCATCGCAGTGGTTAAAGCGCTCACTTCATCTAATTCGGTACGCGAGGTACATAACGGACCAGGTTCGATTCCCACCACCGTCCATGTTTTTTTCGTGGTTTCTCTCTGTATTATGTAGCCTGATGCTATAGGATGTTTCTTACAATATAGCTCACGACCGCTTCCTTCCCACTATCCTTCCCATTACCTATAAGAAACCTTCATATTATCCCATTAATCATTCATCCGATGCCAATAGATCTTAATTATCATTACAGTATCTCGTTAAACCTAATATAAATAAATAATCAAAAAATTAATAGATTTATGTGGAATCGTCAGAATAATACGGTGACTTGTATTCCTCCTCATTCCCATTATCAGAACAGAATCCGTAGCATAACCATTAAGTAAAGACGTTACTCTTTAATCTATGGCAGAACGATGCATTGACACTCAAAGTCCGACGAAACAGACATAGTATAAGATAAGATAATATCCATAATAAACCATAATATCAAGAGATTCATCTCACAGATTAACAGTTTATATTTTAATGTCTTCTTTCAACTCAGAAACAGTTTTTCCTTATTCTTTATAAATAACTTTAAAAATAAAACAAGAATCAGAATGCATGTTCGACACTTCTTGTCGTCAATGGTGTGAAGATAGTAGAGACGGTAATTCAAACCTGATTGAGGTCGTAGGTCATTGAGTATTAACCCTTGATGTAATGTGGTGATACGAGCAGCTGCGCGCGCAGTTCTTCGTGACGTCATGGGATTGAGAGGATCCTGTCGGAAGAGCGATCTTATGGATGGATAAGATCTGGACTAGATGTGGGAGGGGAATATAAAGTACTATTTATATATTTTGTATGTTCACTATTTCACTTTGATTATTAAATTGTCATGCACGCGGTTCTAGAGAAATGCATCTTTACTCGAGGGGTTAACAATTTGACAGTTTAGTGTACACCTTATTTTTTATTTTTCTGATTTTTCATTTTCCGTTTTTTTTTTTTGATTTTTTCTGATTTTTCTGATTTTCTGTAATCTTTTGATATTTTGATATTTTTTTGATTTTTTGGATTTTTTTGTGATTTTCAGGAGATTTTTTTTTTAATTTCTCGTGTTTATAATTTTTTTTGTTGATTTGTTTTATTTTTCTTTGATATATTGGATTTTTCTCTGATTTTTTGGATTTTCCTTGGTTTTTGCATTTTCCCTGATTATTTTCGATTTTTCTCAAAGAGTACACCTGAATTTTTTAGTCGTTAACCCCTCGTCTTTACTATTTTTTCTGTTCACGAAACTCTGTATAATTGAATGTAAAGTATAGCATTTCCCAGATAATGTTATACTATTTAATTAATATGAATATCTGTTCCTGTGAATTCAATCAGTTTGAAGATATGACGACAATGAATTCATCACAATCTCGGTATTCCTTCTCGCACGTTTTATCTTAAAACTGATTGAAATCGCGAAAATAGAATGGAATATCAATTGAAGAGCATATAATTATCCAGGAGATGATACACTTTTCATTCTATCACACTGGTTACACTGCATGGAAAAGATGAATGTCAAAAGACATTCAAGAAATGTCAAAAGACATGCATTTACATTTCCATAAATGTCATGGTAAAGATGAAGATGAAATTTTAGCATCGTGCATGCACCACCTTAACGACCCCATCGACATCAGGCATGCCTCCCTCCGTAGCTCAGTCAGCTAAGGCACCGATTTATAAACTGGAGTCACCGTTGGTCGTGGGTTCGAGTCCAGCATAAGGTATGGGTTATTGTAAAGGTCCCTTTACAACACAAAAGTTTCATTGTCATCTATAGCTGCTCATTCGTACCCCCGTATAACCTAGCTGTTGTTGGGGTCGTTGAGCAAACAGTATATATACATCGACATCAGGCGTACTTGGGGGTACGAATTAACATGGTTATAGGTGAATTATGTTTGACCAAAACCATTGCCTTAAGCTGGACTCGAACCAACATCTGTTTTGAATTTATTCATTTTCCAACATCGTTCTGGATGATTCTCATCACCGTATAGCCTAGTCTGCATAATATAATGTGACTTGAAATGTGCCATTATTTCACTTTCATCTTGTACTACTTTTGTATGTAGACTCGATACAACTGAAAGAATAACTGATGTTTGACTCCCTGGAAATTTTTGCATGTTTGTTCGTTCATTTGAATTATTCCATTTTAAAGATATAAAGAACGAACATAGATATAATTATCTGTTATTTTGTATTTTGATATAGTCCATGCACTACACATGCACACAACTGATAATTTGACCAAATACAGTGAAAAACATTTCCTCGCTTTCATATCTGTCGTCTAACAAATTTGTGAATCTAAAATGAATGATTACAATATATATTTTGATAACTCATATGTTGCGGACATTCATGAATATTCATACTGGCTAATGTTATACTAATTTATGTATTAACATTTTTATGGTCTTACTTATGTTTTATTAATTCCAGTAAAACAACGATTGGGGGAGTTATCAGTGTGATTGTGTGGACTATTTCAATTTGGTTGTGATATGATTCTCACCTGGGTCTACGCTAGTACGCTGGTGTCATTTAAAACTAGACAAAACATCATATACCTTGTAGGATGAGCGAGATAGTTCTATGAAGTTTGAAAGAACTCTACACGCCTTGACTCCTATATGAAATACATCTAGAGAATTCGACACTAAAAGTGAAAACAGAATGCGCTTCTAGATCCAATATGGCTGACGAAATGTTTCGAAACAAACTGTCAACAATGTCACATATATAATAAATTGCATTGTTGAAATGTGCATGCGCGCGTTCTATTTTGTGACTGTTCATAAGTTCCACTTTTTGACACTGACAGTGTACCCGCTAGTTTCATTGTCGAGTACACACCTCGGTGGGAACTATCCAATCTACAAAACTGCAAATAACTTTGCGCAAGATACTGAATAATGAACCACTATTTCCAACTTCTTGATGAGAATGTATGCATTGAATATTTTTTTTATTCGAAACGGCAAATGCGATTCGATGAAATTTCATATAATAGTGTATATCATATCTGTGAGAATTTGATTCATTTCATTGAGAGATAGTTTTCTCCACATTTTTCCGCTTGGCTCAATCTCATGAGGTTTCTCAAAATTTCTCGATGGATTCTCTCAAAAGTGATCCAACCGACTTTCCCAAAAAACTATACAGTTCCAGGTTGCATAAATGTCCGCGTTTCTCGAATAAGTTCCATTTTGATTGGTCAAACCGTGCGACCTGTGCATTATACGCGATACAAACAAACAACAAGAAAAACACACAAACACAGACAGAGCTTTCATACGAGTCAGGTGGAAGTCTTCGCTGTCGCTCATGAAATTACCCTGTTTGCACGAACCCATCAATAGTAGGGCCTATTTACAGAGCATGCCTTGATCTGTAAAAGTCAGTCCTCGTATTTTAGCGATTAGAAACTTGGGGCCGTTTACATTGATTCATGGGGAAGCAGTCGAGCTGGTTCCTAGTCGAACCTGACTTGCAAATTAATCGAGTCTAGCGTGGGTTCGAGTCCCGTATAAGTCACACGGGTGTGTAAAATATCAATCATCTATCACCTATTCGTTCGTACCCCTGAATAGCCTAGCTGTGGGGTCTTCAAATTAGCAATATTATCAACAATATATTCCACATTGTCAATTCAATAATTCAGAAAATAAGTAACTTTTAATATAGTCTGAAGCCTCCTTAAATTGGTCATTTTGCATAGTAAATTGTATATATTTAAGGGTGCTAAGCATGTAAATGAATTTCGTGCTCATGAGTGAGTAATAAAATATCATGTGTGTGTTCAACTTGGTTGATTATACAAGTGAGTTGGTTATTGATATACTATAATATTCATATATGTATAAATAATTGAATATAATTTCTTTTCCGAGTGGTTGTGGGTGAACACATATCCATCGTTTTTACTAGAAAAGTCAACCACAAGTCAACACGAGTGAATCAAAGTATACATGTTTATTATCGATAAACATTGAATAGTGTAATTCATGTAACTCTGATTTCTTTTCCAGTGTCAATGGAATACGGTTCAGTTCCAGTCAGCTACAAACTGCCATCGAGTGAGACCGCCACAGTCCCTACGATCGCGCAAACCTCACCGACCAATCACACGTCGATGCCAGATTATGCCACGCCCACAAGTCCACCCGACGATCACGCATGCGCGCACCAACAACAGCTGAGTCCTCATTACCATGACAACGCTCTGGGAAGATTCACAAGCGACGAGGAAGAGGGCGGTGGCTACAAAAGTGTGGTTATGGTTGATGACATGTTATTGGTCAACGGTAGCACGACGAAAGAGGGGGAAAGTAAGGGGAAAAGGAGTAGGGATGAGGAAGTGGATGGAGGGGAAGAGTATGGTCAGGTAAAGAGGAGAAAAGTGATTGACGAACCATCAAAAACAGTTTTGTTAGAGGCGTTAGACTCGACGGACTATTTGGCTCGTGATCTGCGTGTGGGTCCGACTGACGATAATCCGAAGGTCGTCGAAGATAACCATATCGAGGAGGCTGTGGTAGCGTCACCGAACTATGACGAAGAAGTCGAAATAGAGACGAATCTCGAGGACGCCGTCGACGAAACTGATAACAATCCAAGCGAGAGATATCCAGAACCAGATCGATTACACAATCTCGAAGAACGCGACTTCGAACCTCAGCAAATCTACGAGGACCCTCATATAATCAACCGGTCGTACGAGGGTAGCTACCCGAATCACTTAACCAACCCCAATAATTTACAACCAATTCATAATAATGTTATGCATTACCCCGAGTCAACATTAGAGGATCTGCGATTACGTCACGACGGCAATCTGGATCTCTCGTCGAGCCAAGGGATGAGGCACCGCGGGGACTCGTACTCCTTTGGAGCTCTCTTCCCTCATCTCACGTCCAAACGTGCCACCATCCAGGACAATCCCTACGGGGACTACGCAGAGAAACGTAACGGCATCGACGATGTGATGAATGTATCCCCATTGAAAGCAGAGTCCTTTATCTTACAAAATCAATCCCCTGACGTTTTAAGGGAAGAGGAATATCGTGATGAATCGGGTTCCGATACCGAGCAACGGGTGCGCAACGGGAACAGTGTCAGTCCCGAATTATCCGAAATGGATCACGGGAATAACTACCGGGACATGATGTTGTCTAAAAACTCCTCTCGTTTACTTAGTAACGGTGGTAATGTTTTGAGTAATTTCACACACCTGACTTCGATGAACAGTCACCATCCGAGTGAGGAGGACCGCGTCGACGGTGGCGACGCGATGTATGGGACGGGAGGGCATGGTACTAGTGCGACAATGGATCAGCATCATCATCATCAGTTGACAAGTGGAGGGCATGCGAGTGGTTATCATCAGCACGTCGAGACTGGAGGATCGCTGATACAAAACTCGACCAGGTAAGAGGAACGAGATAGTTGTCGCATGTGGATTGGGGTGGGTGAGTGTGGTGATGTTTCGGTTTTGTTGATGTGTTCGAGATTCATTGGACGAGTAGGTTATCTTGATTGCTAACAAGTTACTCTAATTACTATTTTGAACTCACACTTTTAATTGCTTTTATGACATTTTCAAAACTCTAGGTCAGAAAAATTATGAATAAATTTGGACCATAACTGACGTTCCATGAGACGTAACCCACACGGTGCATTCTGAAAATGTTCCGCAAAATCACCCCACTTCCATTTTCACCCTCACCCCACCCACCCACTTTTACAAACCAAATGATTTGATGAGTGAATTTCCTTCAGGGCCTATATACCATTTAATTATCTGTACCAAATATCTTTAAAAATAGCATTAAAAAATCATGTTTTTATGCGATATAGGCTTGATAGGCCTATATATATATATATATATATATATATATGAATACATGTATACATCACGTGTATAGGTCTATATATTCACAAACTATACGCTACGTAATTGTTGTTTTAAAACATTTTATACGAAACTTCTCATACCTCGTTAATTGATATGAAACAAGAGCTAATGTACATTATAGTGAATGGGTATCGAATAAAATGCCTCCACCTAACTCTGGCAACATCCTCTGTAATCCAGGTAGATATTGTTCAAGATAATACAAAGACTTCTTGTATGCTATTTGTAGCCAAGAAATGAGCTTATCTTTATAGGGATAAAGTATAGAAGCCACGTGCATGGGGATGCAGTATAGAATTAACCACACATCTATGTTGACACATTTCAGGCAAGACATGTATGAAAACTCTTTTTTTTTAAATGGTGCTTAACTACCCCACCAACAGCTAGGTTATACGGGGGTACGAATGAGCGGGTGATAATGCAACGATGAAGTGATGATAGGTGAAAAGACGTTTACAAAAACACATGCCTTATGCGGGACTCGAACCCATGCCCATCGGTTACTTCAGTCTCTGAAGCGTGCCTCAGCTGACTGAGCTAAAAACTCCCTTCCTGATTATAATTTGACATTACAAAATTTCATTGTGAATTCAAAAATCAATGTGGCTCAGATTTGTGAAAATCTTGAAGCCATACGCAATGTTGTGTTAAGAAAACTTGAAAGAATAGAATCATAGATTGTTGCAGTTTATAAGAAAAGGAATGATAGAAGAAATCGAGAGGAAGAACTTGACTACATATTATTCAATTAAGTATACGGTTCAATTTTCTTGATGAGTATATATATATATATATATATATATATATATATATATATATATATATATATATATATATATATATATATATATATATATATATATATATATGCCTATATATATATATATATATATATATATATATATATGTAGGCCTATATGCCTATATATATATATTATATATGTGTATTACATAGGCTCTGTATATATTTATATATATCCAGTAATTCATGGGGTGTAACGAAGATAATGAGTTACTATACAGGTCATTGAAAAGCACCTTTAATCGTTCTCGTTTCCTTGGACCCTTGAAGTGTCATAAAAACTAGTTAAAATCAATCATTTCCTGTATCCGTGTGTTTTGATTGATCAAGAATGGCTCGCTGGAAGTTATGACTCGTGTTTTAATTGGTTATTTTGTTCAAATGTAGGTTAATTTGATAGACTTGAATGTATGATTGATTAGTTTTGAATCTCAGATCGGAACGTGTACACGACTGAATCGGAGTGAGTGAGTACTTGTACAGTTACATATGTTTTAAAAGGTTCAACTTCATTGTTTCAAGGGAGCGTATACGAACACTGAAATCTTGCTCAATCAATAAAAAATATGATGTCGATTTTTCATGATATACACATTTCATAATGAACATGATGGAGAAGACATCGAACCCTAATAGGGTTTTCGTTTTTTGTATATGCACTCCACAGGTCGCAAAAAGAAATCGTTCCGCATGCAATTTCTTAAGCATTTTACTCATCTGCTGACTCAGTATTATGTTCTTCTTGGTAAGAATTAGTCGTGGAGATTTTAATGAATTGATGACTGACAGTTTTTTGAATTCTCACTCGTATATAATGTAATGGAAAGATGGTTAAAATGTTCTTACCCTAATAGCGAAATGAAATTTTGAGATGTTTTGACGGGTGACAGTAACAAATAATTTAGACGCTTTCCGTGAGAATCAGGTAGACATCAAAATCAATTGAAACAGAGTAGATTTCAAATACATTCCGTATAAATATCTGTCATCTTTCAACAACGCATGCCGCGTTGTCCATGTTCACTAGGAAAATCCAGTATGCTTTTTACCATGATACCATATTTGTACGAGATGAAGTAGAAATCTACACACCTTGGAGCCGATTGTACCAACTGATGATTGAATATCAATTAGTAAATCATTATACTTGAGGTACAAAAATAGCATATGTACCCAAGGGTTATAACAAGTTAATTTGCTAATTTTTGCTCACTTCATTAATGATCACATGGTACAACCGGCTCTTAGTAACACAGTTTTTCCGAATTCCAAAAAAAATCGACAAATAGGCCTATGACCTTCATTATTTACGTTTCAAATTTTCATTTTTGGTCCGACAAAAAATGTTTCACTTTTTTAATCGTATATTTAGTAATTTACGGAGTTCAATTGACATTTTATGTGAATCCAGTCAACCCATATTGCTCTAAACAGTGTAGATTTGATCTGTATGATGAGTAATACCTGGAAGAAGGTTCCTGTGGATCGCACTGCGACTTGTGGAGCGCATACAAGGAACAGGAACACAGGATGTGGAGTGAATTATGTCGAAGTCTCCACCGCTCAACCATGCACTACGAATCGATATTTTGGCCCCAATTCAAGAAAATTGAGTTGATGTGTTTTACAATTTCGGTTTTATTCAAGTGATTTACAAATCATGTTCAAGAGAAAATATCAGAAGAAATTTCTTATTACAATTTATAATTATTCGAATTTACTATCTTCATCGGGGACAAATATAATTAAATAGGTTTGATTTTATAATTATAATATCGAAACTTGATACAAAATCATTGTTCCTCGATTAAGAGTAAGATGGAAGAGTATAGAAAGTATCAATTTCGTATAATATATTTTTGAAAACCATGTAATGAAAACTTTTTCCAATGTGCTCAAATTGACCTACCATCCAATATGGAGAATCGTTCGAAATAATGATAATATAATAATCATCTATCCCAGAATCCAAATGATGGGTCAGGGGGTGGAATAAATCACACCAAAATACTAGGTCCCCGGATCTCCTGGAAACGAGCTTTCATCCTCTTCTTCATTTTCATCCTTTCTTTCCTTTTACTGCACCAACTCCCTCCCCCTTGTTCTGTCTTTCCACAATCTTGCTTCTTCCACTGCATTCCATATTTCTTCTCTTGCAGCAACATCCTCCTTGATCAATCCACTCCACTTCTCTCTTGGTCTTTTCACCCTTCTTTTCCCAAGTGATGCAGTTTCAAATTCACGCCTCGGAATTCTAGTCATATTCATCCTCTTCATGTGGCCAAACCACCGTAGTCTCTCTCCACCCATTTTAAAATCTAATCTATCTACTTTCAATTCAATTCTAATCTTTCTACTTCTCACTCTGTCCATCCTTGTCACTCCTATCACACTTCTCAAAAACTTCATTTGTGCTGCTTGCAAATGGCTTCGTTCCTTCTCTCCTATCAAAATAAATTGAAGAAAATTCCCATTAAATCAAGAACCAAACAAAACGGTACTAAGACCCAATCTCTACTGATAGCAAAGTATTTTCAAATGTTTTTGTTACAAATATTCCGTTACCATGGGATGCCTTGGTACCCTAGCCGAAGTTGTCGTAGGTCAAAAACACTTTTTATCTGCGTATTGATAAGCCGATGATAACCTCTCGCTTCTAACAGTTGGCCCGCATGTATTTCGAATGTTTTCAGCTAATGGCCGCCCTGACTTAACTCGGTTCAACTGTAGTTTGTTTCAAGACAATACGAGATAACAGCCCTCATTACGCTGGCTCGGTAATACGCAGTATCCACATAGCTTTGCATGGCACAGGGTCAGGGGCCGAGAGGGGAGGGGGAGGGGGGCAGTTGTGACCGTTACGGGACAGAAATGTGTTCTACACCTTTCTGTTGTTAGGTCAGATGGTGTTTACCGAGCTAAATTTAATTGTTGATACAAATATAGTAGGACTTTGGTTTATTGAGAGAATTGAAAATACAGTTTGGTCATTATTTTAATGTGTGCCTTGGACAGTAAACAACCTGACCTCGAATAAGTTTTATGAATGTATGAAAAGACTTCATAGATTTTGCATGATTCGTGTATTCGACATCCAATGGTTTGTTATAACTTATTTGATGGAATGAATTATGAGATATTTAGCTCTTCAATAATCTAATTTAGATTATCGAAAATCAATTAATGTCTTCAATCGAACTTGGAGATAGCATCTTCGTCAGGTTACTATGGCAACTGGAATTTAATGAATGTTGGATGTAAGGCTTTGCCGAATTTCACATTTTCGATATTTTTCATCGAATTGAAGACATTATTATTATTATTATTATTATTGCTTTATTATTATGCTCAAAAACTATATCTAAAACTAAAACTATATCATCTATATCAATAAACATAATTTTTGGGAGACATTTTTTTTCAACGGTGTGTGACATATCACTGGAAAGGAAACTTCACCTTGATACAATCTATTTTCATTAATTACAATTGAAACAGTGAATTCATTTCACTTAAACGCTCTCCGAGGATTTTTATAGACGCTATTGTATAACAACGCTGGCACCAGCCTGTTACCCTATACCTATAACATGGGTGGTAGCGCCAGGTTAGTGTAAAGTGGAGCAAGCGTTCAAGTTATTGTAACTCTCCTTGACGGCGACCTCTCATGTCGTCACAGGACCTTGTCAGTTAACATAGTACTATCAGAAAACACCATAGCTGGTCGTGTCATGGTGTGAATGTAACTAATATAATTATAGCAACCACCAGAGCTATAAAAGAGTATAGAAGTGAATATTGTGATATTGATTATATCAAAACATTTAAATATGACGATATTATAATCATCTTAATCTGATTTCACGCATAATAAAATTATATGTGTTTGATCCAATGGACATATGAACTTCAATTATTACAAGGATTACAAACGCAGCACACATAAATATAACCGTTATATTCCTATAGCTGCAGTATTTTTAAGGGTATCATTATTTTTGCATGTCTTGTTTCAAATTAAGTTCAGAATAAAACTAGCGGATGCATCTCTCAAAAGCGTGATATATATATATATATATATATATATATATATATATATATATATATATATATATATATATATATATATATATATATATATACATATACATAGTGACGTAAATTATCACGAACATTTTTTAGATTTGAAATTTTCATGAAACTTTTCATGAAAATGTTCGAGGGCCTGAAAATTTTCAATTTTTTGGTCACGTATATGCCCAAGTTGTTACAGAAAAAACTACAGTTTGAATTTACTTGTAGAAATTCTCAAACGATTCACTGAACCTCATTATAATACAACTTGAAATGAAAGTTGAAATGATCAGTACAAACGGGGTTTAATATAAGTTTTTGAAAGCATGCTCTAATGGATTTTCACTGAATTTGTGGACTTTTCAGCAATGAACTGTGAGTGGAGCTAATACTCCTTTGTACCGTCCTATTTGAAAAGTAATTCGAAAATGTGCTATTTGAAAAGTAAATGAGGTGAAGTGTTGAAAATAAACATTGAAAATTTTGAAACTCAACCATTCTATTTTCGCACAATCATTAAAAAAATAATCATTGT
Source organism: Brachyptera putata (assembly GCA_907164805.1). Classification (NCBI taxonomy): domain Eukaryota; kingdom Metazoa; phylum Arthropoda; class Insecta; order Plecoptera; family Taeniopterygidae; genus Brachyptera; species Brachyptera putata. The sequence goes on from OU015472.1 coordinate 10,494,797, forward strand.
AATGACTTCAATGAACTAATTGATTTTGGTTGTATTCACAGACAATCTCCAATGAATTTGACATTTTCTGAAAATTTTCATTGAAATTTTCAATAAATTGGCATTCGTAATGTTCAATTGATTGAAAATTCCCGATGAATTTACGATTCTCTGAAAATTGTCACCGCCCCATCACTATAGTTATACTCACCACGATATTACCTAATCACCAGATTTCTCACTAATATTCAATCAGTAAACACATCGTTATACCGTGGACACAAGTATACACACAAAACAATCTAATAGTTTCCACGTGCGGCGTTTAACCGAAATGTTAGCCACATTATTTCCACGCCTGAGCGCACCCTGCTCAGCCTTGCGCAGAGATAACGCGCCGACGCGGGCGCATGCGCATGCAATACGTGCTGAGGTGGACGCTTATCGCTATTGCACAACATCGAACTGGCAGTGAATTAGGAGGCAGATGTAAGAGAACAAAAGTGTAACAAATTATGTATCCAAGTCGTTTAGTTTATGTAGAGATAAGAGAATGTATTTGTTGAGTATTTGTGTGTTGTTGGAGAATCGGACAAGCTTCCTGGGTCAATGTGTATGTTCATGAGGTCTCTTATAATACGTTTTAGACTCATTTAATAACGAACATAACAATCAAATGTGTGAGAGTCATTTTTTTGGTAAAGTGAATTTGAATGAGCTATTTTAATATTTTTGTAACATTTCATAATTATATTCACAGAATATAAACATGCATATACGTATACGTAAGAAACAACAGAAGTTTAATTAGAAGAACGAGAATCAATTCATAACAAAAATGTCGAATAAGGAATTGAGTACTATTAGTCTAAATTATATTGAATTGAATGAATCAAGTCTAGGGCAATATATATATATATATATATATTATATATGCATAATATGCAGGCATGCTGCAACAAGTGGTTTGTTACAGTGTTTCTTGTTCGTATAGCTTTGATAAACATACGTGAGAGGCAAGTAGCAAGTTTGTTGAAATCACACAGCGTTGCATTGTATGAAATCTGTGTTGAAATGTATCAACTGTCGTTATAAGCACAACATAAGGCTTGCTTATTCCAAGTAATGTCATACATTATTGTAATAAGTACACAACAATGTCCCACAAATTATGTTCTTCAATTATAACTTCACTTTGTTTGTATCTCCAACTTTTCTAATTCACATGGTAGCCTTTGACGTATGCAGTTGTATCTCGACATCCGACGTTCTTTTTTTTGTTGCTTAACGACCCCACTAACAACTAGGTTATACGGGGGTACGAATGAGCGGGTATAATGAAACGATGAAGTGATGATAGGTGGAAGGACGTTTACAAAAACCCATGCCTTATGCGGGACCCACGCCCAACGGTGACTTCAGTTTCTAACGCTAGCGATAGTTGACTGAGCCATCGGGGTGGCTCCGACGTTCTTTTCGTATTAAAATTATTTTTTGTGTTATTTGTTGTTATTTTGGTATTCAGTGGTTCATCTTGTTATTATAGCTGAGACACTGCTTTGAAATATAAAGTCAGACTAGCGCGTGTTCGAGCCTCGCCGTAGGCATACGTTTTGTGTGAATTTCCTTTCACCTATATCATCACTCTTCATCGTTTCATTATCACACACTTATTCGTAAACTCATATTACATTCAGGTTGAATACCGTAAACAAACTTTGAATAGTGAACTGATAGGAAAGGGATAGTAACCAGCTCGGTCGTTTGTAATTGTATCTAGGAAAAATAATATTTTCTCATATATATTTTATTATCTGATATAAATTGTTATCATCACTGGTACCATCAAAACTTGATGAAAAATCGTTGTTTCCAAATTCAGGCTATGAATGAAAGTAGGATCGTTTAGACGGGGCACCACAAGGGTGATCTGAACACATTGTATTTAAATCACAATACATTCGATAATTCAATCACGAACTACTGGACTCATGAGTACATTACTCATTTGAATATAGAAGATACGAGTACTGAAAATACATCAAGCTATACATTTTTGGTCATCCCCTAATTAGTCTATGAACAATAGTCATTAATGTTGAATCATGAGTGTAAAACTTTCAAATTTGAATAATCCCATCCTTTTTCTCACTTTCTTTGATTTTTCTCTTCTTTATTTTTTAATATTCAATCAAAATGCATGCGGTATACTCTAACCTCCCGCACTGAACTGAACTCTCTCATCTGAATTGTTTGAAAATTCACGAACATAACAATTTAGGAAGCCTATCTACAACCATGCCATCACAAATATTCATCACGAATAGTACTTCTCTCCCGTAGAATTAAATCGTATAAATATAAAATCATCCAGTAAATCAGAGTAAGCCTATTTTTTCACACATCATAATAAAAGCCACACGTTGGTTTTATCAATGAATGTTTTGCCCGCGTTGCACTTTTCGCATTATGCAACTATTTGCAGTCGTAGGCGTAATCCAGTCTAAAGCCTATACTTGAGCTCAGATCTCACGCCTATATCATTCATATAAAAATGCTATCGATGCCAACCTGGCCGCAATAAACATCTCGCTTTGTTGTTGTTGTTGCTGTTGTTGTTTTTGTTTCTGGGGGCGAGAATGTTCTGGCCCAATGGTTCCTCAGGGTTTGTTTGATATAATTAGTTACATTTTATTGATCTACTTCCATTATTTCCATTATTATTCTATCAATTGATCAGTTATTCTGTATCAATCAAGGAAGCCATTGTATATGTGACTGGTAGAGTGTTTCTAGTAAAGATACATATGTATTCGTAGCGAATAACCTCACCGTTGATGCACCGTGAAATAACAAAAATCATTCATTCATCATAAGTAAAAGTAGCTGTTGGTTATTGATTGTTGTGTGTATTTAACGGTGAAAATGAATGAATGAAAAATGAAGCACATCTTTTAGAAAACGTGTCTTATACGGGATTCGAACCCACGCCCTACGAGATAAATAACCAAAGTCATGAATATCAGTGACCTCATTCCTGTATACGATAATTGATGTTAATATTTGGTAGGAAAATCTATAAGTTATCAGAATTCAGCCGAGTAATTTTATTAATTACAATTCACAATCACATATTATATATCTCTAGCTCCTGAATATTGATGAATAGTTCATTGAATACGTACAACAATTCACGGATTTTTCCGTTCCGGTTTTCTCCGTTCCGCTTAGTGCAATCATGTTGCTATAAATCTTTTGAGTTATGTGATCATTCTCGGCTGTCACAACGTACATACAAGAAGCCCCTGAATTCTGTCAACTTGATTCATGCCAATTTAATATTGTTTTAAATAGTAGCTAAGGGTTAGTAGTTAGGGTTAGTAGGGTTAGGGTACAATAGGTCATGGAATTATAAATATATTCTCACATGTAACTATATAGTGACAATTATCACAAACTAACAAATATTTATAATTCACCTGAACTACAAAAGCATATAACAAAACTTTTATACGGTAATGTTTCTCTATTTCCGGTCTCAACTTTACATCTCTCTCTCACTCTCTTTTTTTATTTCTTCTCATCCAGACCACCATGTAACCCATTTCCCATTAATTCGCAATCGTCACACAATTACTTGCTAACTCCTTGTTTTGATCCCACACAACTCGTTGCCAACCTTGCAGGCTCACAATCCCCCATTGGCAGTCGCAGTCAGTTGGCGATACTGCTGTCGTCTGCATCTCCTCAGAGCTGGTGCTAGTGCTTAGTGATAAGGAAAAACACTTACGTTCAGATATTAGCGAAGGGCGAGAGTGAGAGGATGGCGTATTATGTGCAAATGGTGCGACAAAGACAGATGAATGCGATGATGAACGGGGAAGAGAAGGAGACAGTGTGCGTGTGGACGGGAAGACATTAGTAAGTTTTTGGATTTTGGATTATGAAATGAATTTGAGGGATGTTTATGAGAATTTTGTGTGGGGGTTGAGAGAAACAGTGTTCTGGCATAGGTGGGAGAGGATTCTGGTGTGAACAAAGGAGTAGAGATGGATGTTGGTTAGGGGATGCTGAAGAGCGTATAACGGAATAACGTCGACTCGGTCGTGTGACATGGGCTTCGGGGTACTTATGAGTGGATGGTTGAAAAATGTGGTTAGCCTTCAGGTAAGGTTGGGCACCCAAACCCATGTCACAAAACCAATTCGATTTTATTCCGGTATATGCTCTTCAGGCCGTTTTTGTAGCGACATCGGTCAGTTTTTTAGAGATAGCTTTGGAATAGTGTGATATATCAAAATTATATTGAAATAGAAGAACATATATTTTCAATACCTTTGAGAATTCTACGGTTTTAACACGTGAATTACTATCACAGAAGAATCGGGCGACTATCAGTGATAATGAACACGAATATTAGTCATATTTGTATGGATTTTTAGTACTTTGAGCTATTATGATTCTTTTCAGGACAAGTTTTTTCGTTAAGGACATCACAACTTTTAAACAAGATTTCAACCAATAATTACAATATTCATTCCCCTAATTTTAAAGAAAACTAAAAATCATCAATCATTTCAGAAATTATAACTCATTCATGTCCTGAAGGATCCGACTTTTTTTCTGAGTCATGACGTAGACATTACGCGATTCTTTTTATGTTTCTGTACAGAATCGGTAATGACTACGTTATGGCTAATGGTCTCTGAAGTACAAAAAAGTGATTAAAATTTCTGAAATTAAGATGATGATTTCTAGTTTTCTCTAAAATTAGGGAAATGAATATCATCGTAATTCACTGAGATCTAGTTTCAGGGTTGTGATGTCCTTTAAGAACCGCAACTGCATCTTTCAAAAGTATCAAATCCTCAAATTTGCAATGATATTTCGATATTACGCCGGTTTTTACAATTATTCAGTTCTTATGTGACCTCCATTCGTGGATAAACGTTCTCACATAACAAAAAAAATATATATAACTAAATCAGTTTCACGGGAGTGAATTAATCCTGAAGTATTATGCGGTATTTTTAGAAAAGATCGATAAATCTACAAATATCACAAACCTAATTGTAGAAACATGTAACTTGCTACACCTAATATAATCTATGGTTAATCTTCACACTATTGTCCTTAGACACGTTCTCAGTTTCTCAGTATTTCCATAGGTTCTACAGATTAATTGCTAAAGGCCTGAAGATTTATTTGAAATCCAGTTGAATTTCACAACCATTTAGCAATTTCTATCCAAACTATTTTGTTATTAATCACGCAGTTGAAGGTACGAACATCAAAATAGTCTAAAAACGATTCAAATTGACTGAAAACCGAGCTAAAAACGATTCAAATTGACTAAAATCGATACAAATTGACGAAGATCGGAACAAATTGGTAGGTTTTACTTTCATTTTTTTCCGTTGGGTGTGGGTTCGAGTCCCGTATAAGGCATGGGTTTTTGTAAACGTCCTTTCATCTATCATCACTTCATCGTTTCATAATCATCCACTCATTCGTACCCCCGTATAACCTAGCTGTTGGTGAGGTCGTTGAGCAGCATTGAAATATATATATATATATATATATATATATATATATATATATATATATATATATATATATATATATATATATATATATATATATATATATATTTATATTTATATTTTGAGTTTGGTAACTATACTCTTTCTCGTGGATCTTTATAACAAAATTAACTTATTGTAAAATACAACATTTCTCATTTTAAGATTGCGCATAATTAAAACCATATGAATGACTTGATATCAAGAGTGTGTATAAAATAGACCTAGAAACCATCTTAGTTATTTGAGCTAATCGGGCGACAATCATGACGTGAACTATTTTACCGACCTGCTGGTGTTTGTTTACACAAGAGTAGTGACTGGCTGGTTGGTATTTATGAATGAATTAACAGCGCCAATGTTTATAGTTTGTGGCGACTTGATCGATGATAACTTATCTTTCGCATTCAAATGTTGATCATTGAAAGATATGAATAGTGATTGTGATTATATCGTCTACTCTCAATTGTGCAAAATGACGTTCGGTAAATTACTTGTAGAAGAGGACTGACGAATAATTTGTTAATTTATTCATATTGGCACACTGTAATAATGTCTAGCTCTATTTTTATTTTTTTTTAATACTGCTTAACGACCCTATCAACAGCAAGGCACCGGCACATGCAGTGCAGTGGTTAACGCGCTCGCTTCATGTGATCCGGGAGGCGAGGGGAATTCTGAACCCAGTTCGATCCCCGCCGCCGACCATCTTTCAGAGGTTTTTCATGGTTTCTCTCTGTAGTCTAGGCTAATACCGGGATGGTTCCTACATTGAGTCGGCCATGACCGCTTTCTTCCCTCTATCCTTCCCATTACCCAAGAACCTTCATCTCATCATCCCATCATCTCATTAATCATCCATCCGACGCCATTGGATCTCAGTTATCATAAGAGTGCGTCGTTAAACACAATAAAAAAAGCAAGGTTATACGAGGTTACGAATGAACGGCAAAGTGATGATAGTTGTAAGGACGTTTACAAAAACTCATGCCTAATGTGAAACTCGAACCCACGCCCCACGGTGACTCCAGTTTCTACCTCTATGGGTAGTTGATTGAGCCACCGGGGCGGCGATTGATGAGATGGTGGCAAGATGAGATATAAGATTGTATTAGAATATTTTTGGATAATTTAGGAGAAAACTAAAATGACCTGTTGTTAGAAGCCATCCTACAATTATTCAGAAACCAAAATTCACTTCAGTCAGGATGGATTAAGGCGAGAATCGAACTTCTGTCTCCTGAATGACGGTTCAGAGTTCTAACCACTGGTTCACCCGTATCAGTAATGGCAAATATACTTGTTTCCACGTGAGGTGAAGTAGCGAAACACGCGCATGCGCTAGTTAGATGGAAAGTGGGAGAGTCTATCCATCAATAAAGGAAACTTCATCTCTCGTGGAGACGAGGAAGAGGCACCGTTGGACGTGGGTTCGAGTCCCGCATAAGGCATGGTTTTTGTAAACGTCGTTTCACCTATCATCACTTCATCGTTTCATTATCATCCACTCATTCGTACCCCCGTATAACTTAGCTGTTATTGGGGTCGTTAAGCAACATCAAAAAAAGGAAGAGGGTTTATTCTTTATTTCGTACTCACTCGTTATCAATCCTCACTCTGTTCTTTTTTTTCTGTATCTTCATTACTATTCTATTTTGCATGTACTCTTCATTCTAGTTCAGTTCCTAATGATGTTATTGAAACTATATTTCGACGTTTTGTGTTCACGTTTGTTTGATCATGTGTACGCCACAGCGAAGTCCAAATAGGCTCTAGTGTGGAACACCATAATATCCTCTACACAAATGTTGATGAAAACAAAAACAGACGGGTGTATAAAAATTGATGATTATTGCTTCCTTAACGACCTTACCATTAGCTAAATCATGTGGTGGTTTCATTTCAGTCTCTGCTGTTCTATGCTAATACATATTCTTCTTTTATCCACGAAATGATTACGTATGGTTCATTAATTGAATAACTACAAACGCTACCGCAATTGTCAAGAAACCTGCCACAGTTTCAAACCTTTCTCAAGATGTAGTTGTGTATATGATCGTTGATTTTCAAAAAAACAATTCGTACAAAATAACATTTTTTTATGTGTTTTTTAGTTGTTTTTTTATTCATGTGGTACCGAAATTTATATTTGTTATGTTGGTATGCGACCTTCATCTTCCGTGGATACAATAAGTAAACTATTTTCAGATTGAAATCATCATAATTTATATTTATAGTTTTATTCTTCAATTTTTTTCGCCGTCTTGCGTTTCGATATCATTTTCTGTGGAGACAAGTAAACTATTTTTAAAATTTTTTTCATACATATTGGGTTTAACGACGCACTGTTATGATAGCCTGGATCGAATGGCTTCGGATGGATGATTAATGAGATGATGGGATGATGAAGGTTTCTTGGGTAATGTGAAGGATATTCTGAAGGAAGCGGTCGTGGCTTATATTGTGGGAACCATCCCGGCATTAACCTAGACTACAGAGGGAAAGATGAAAGATGAATCCAGATGATGACACTTGGGCATGCTAAGTTTCAATTGAATTTGAATTTTCGTTTGACCTGTGGAGCGCGAACAAAAAAAAAAAAAAAAAAAAAAAAAATCTTTTCGGGTCAAGTGAAATTGAGTCTTCGCTTCGCTCATCCAATTATATAGGCCTGATCATAATTCACATCGACAATTTTATTCTTCAATTTTTTTCGCCGTCTAGAGTTTCGATCTTCATCTTCTGTAGATACAAGTAAACTATTTTTAAATTAAAATAATCATAATTTACATTTATAATTCTATTCTTCAAGTTTTTCCGCCTCGTCTACCGCGTCTTCATCTCTCTATACCGTCGATCTAGTCATCAGATTGTGGCTGCACAATGCAACAGATTGTCCATTTATCCTATCTCGGCTCAGCTTCATCATTCACATCTTACTGTGCGTTTAGTCTGCTCGCTCACACCATCACGCTTTGTTTCTGCTGATGTTTTGTCAACGACGCGCGGGAGTCTCGTGACCTATGACCTCGCACTGCCGGGGAATGTGTATGGGAACTGGATGTCTCACTGGTGCCAACATTAGAGTCAGAGATGATGAACGAGATGAATTGTATTCATAATAAACGCTTGGAGAACAATATTGTTGCGTGAATCATATATCTTGACTGCTGTGGGTCATGTTTCTCACACGTGCGGTTTTTTTCCCGCCAAATCATGGCACTTATTGTTGGAGCTAGAAACGAGGGGTTAACAACTCCTGAAATCCGGTGTACACTTGCCATGAAATCACATTGAAATCCCCTTGAAATCCCTGAAATCCCTTTAATCCCCTTGAAAACCCCTTGAAATTTCTCGAAATCCCCTGAAATCTCTTGGAATCTCTGAAATCACCTGAAATTAGGTGTACACCAAATTTGCGAGTTGTAAACCCCTCGGATAGAAACAATGTCAATCTATCTTTAATTGAGGAAGTTTGTATTACAATTATAAGTACGGTAATCGATTACTTTAAAAAAAAATCGATAGTGTTTTTTATTTCGTTTTCGATTTTTTCGATCCCACAACACTGGCGCACGGTTGTTTCGTTCCTTTATCTTTTGTGAATGATGTACAAGTTTACCCAGTCACATCTTGATGTTGTGCTAGTTTTCTTACTCTCTGAATTGCTATGGTAACGAATGTATTTTGTTTCTTGAAAGAAGCGTTTATTGTAGACTTGGCAGCCTGCTGATATATCATTGTTTTTTTTTCAAACATTGGTACGAAGTGAGGAACATTTCTCAATCATTGTGTTCTCGTATTATTCATTTCTCATCTCTCATTTCTTTCTCATTCCTTCTTATTGTAAGTACTAAGTAGGCCTATACAACTAATCATACAGATTCTAGTGGAGTCCATGGGAGTCGATTTAGCGGAAATCGGTTTTTTGGTGATAACTTTTGAACGGTTTGAGATATCGAAATTCTGAAAACGAGGAAACACAGATATTTCCAATACCTTCAAGATGCCATAAGTAATTACTATTTATATCAGATCGCCTGATTGTCAGGCGTATACGGTTAAAAAAAGTATATATGCCTGAAAATTACGCTATACTGAAAATATCTGGAATGCTCTTTATCATAATCTCGATATCTCGTACCGTTCAAAAGTTATCACAAAACTCGACTCCCATGGACTCTCATTGCGTCACCGTCACTGACAGCTCAGCGGTAACACTCTTTCATCATGTAACCGGAAAATGAGGGGTTAGATTGGGCCTAGGTTCGATCTTTATATACATTTTGTCGAGGTTTCCCTCTGTAGCTAATATGAATGCTGGATTAGTTTCCACAATACAGGCCACAACCGCTTCCTTTCCATTAGGAAGCAGTCGTGGTCATTCCCTCTATACCTATAACCGAAGAAAGCTTTATCTCATCATCCCGTCGTTTCATTTATCATTCATTTGACACCAATAAATCTCGGTTATCATTGCAGTGACTCTTCAAACCCCAATATATAATAAGTGATGAACTAGATGAAATAACACGGGTGGTGGTGCCGGTTCTGACCATGGTTCTCATCTAAACGAACCTTCCTTGTCTTACTTGTGCTCCACTTGGGAACAATGACTTTGTTTCACGTTTTACATGAAATGCGTCATATTCGTTACAAAATATTAACTCATTTCACCTTTTCTTAAAGGACGTCATAACCCTGAAACCAGATTTTAATGAATGACGACGATATTTATTTCACTGATTCTAGTGAATATTATAAATCATCATCCCAATTTCAGAAAATATGAATAATTGTTTTGTTCTCTAGAGACTATGAGTGATGACGTAGACAATATACCGATTCTGTATAAGAACATGAAGGTAATCGAGTAAAGTCTGAGTGATCACTCAGAAAAAAGGCAGGGTCCTGGAGGACGAATGATTTCAATTTCTGAAATAGAGATGATCGAATAAAGGAATGAATATCGTCATGCACTGTTCGGTGAAATATAGTTTCAGGGTTGTGATGTCCTTTAAAATGATAAAAAGTGCTAATGTCTGTAATAAGACGCTGGGAATGTAAGAATTTGTTATTATTTAGTTTTTCTCAAGGTGGTGTTTCTGTAATGAGTTTAGTTCATTAGGTTGCTTGATAACCAGAGTTGTTTTTACCTGTTGAACATGCTATTTTGTCTTCTCGCGGATATTAACATATGAATTAGAGATTGTGTAAGAGAGAAGAAATAGAGATAAGGAAGTTGAAGTTCCCGATCGACCGTTTTCTGTATCCAATAGCTTTGACGGTCGTACGTGTTATTTCTTTCAAATCGAATACCAAATGTTTGTTGAAACTGAATACTAGAAATACTTGTATCCATGAAAGAAGAAGGTTTCGATCGTCTGTTCTTACTATCCATGACCATTATTGCACGGGTGGTTCGATTCTTCATCTCTCGTTAATATATACAAGCAGGCATATAGCTATTACTTAACGATCGCAAATAAAGTTTACATGAAAGTAATGGTTGAACAATTCAGGATGAAGATAGTGAGGTAGGATCGTTCACACGAGACACACCACGCAGAGGATGATCTTACCACAAACTTACAATTAACGATATATATATATATATATATATATATATATATATATATATATATATATATATATATATATATATATATATAATGCTGCTTAACGACCCCACCAACACAATTAACAATCTTAGTCAATTATTTAAGTTCCTTCTGACTTATTTCAAACATTTTCTTTCCGTTGCTCTGTTAAAAAAAAACGGTAATAGGCCTACATTCATGTAGTCGTCAATAATTGTTTTGTATCCACAAGAAATGAAGACACGAAACACCCGCGCGCTTTTGTTGTTACATATAAGAGACGGTCGTTCGGAACCTTCCTCCATCCTCGGACACGAGCATCTAATAGACCGGGTTTAACATTAATTAGTTTCGTCGGTATAACGTGTGCCATTCAAACTTCCTGACCGACTTGTTTGGCGCGTGTTTCTTGACATGCGCACTGACCTGTGACGTCATACATGTTCTTCGAAGTCGTCGTTCCAGTTCATTCATAACTGTTCGAATGTCACGAAGACTTTTCTGGCGCGCTGACCCGTTATTGAGGAAACCGGTGCTCGATTCTCGCCATGGTTGACCACTGACAGAGGTTTTCCATCCGCCCACATGGCTCATGCAGCTGAGGCACTGCTTTGGAATATGAAATATTCATTTAAATATATGAATATATAATATGATGACATAATAAATATATATATAATAGGCGTATACTTTACATAGTTTTTTCTATAATTCACTTATTTCAAATATTTGTCTATCAGTACACAGTTCATTGCTGAAAAGAATGAATTCATATATATATATATATATATATATATATATATATATATATATATATATATGGATATACCCCCCACGTTAGCTCAGGTAGTAGGCCCTACATGGTAAATGGTGAACAGCCAGGAATGCATCCCCAGAGAATAACCACGAAAAAACCACGTATAAATTAAATAATAAAAAAAATGTTCCCCAGATCAAAGGCAACAATGGTCTTCAATGCCCCACTTGCCCTTTCCCCACCACCGCCACTGGTCTACATCGTCTCCACAACTTTATTCTCTATAATTACTCTAATTAGCTGTTCTTCTTTGCGAGCATCAGAGTTAATTTATTCGGCCCAACATGACCAAGTATACCTTACACGTCCTGAACTAAGCACAATGACGTGTGACCTGTGTGACGTGTCAACCATGACGTCATTATGCGCGCGCGTGGACACTTCCCTTCAGGTGTGCGCATCCGTCGCGTGATTCGTACATGACGGCGATGCGGGTGAAACGGTTGGGGCTGGAAGGGGTTCGATTCTCGGTGAGGTCAACGTTACGTTTGTCATGCGTGCAGAATGGTTGGTGTGGAAATGAATTTTGGAAATATGAGATTTAGTGTGAATCTGCAAGAAAGTGAATGTACCATTTATACATAGGCTTATATGGATGTAGTAGTTCGGCACCAACAGAAGGGGTTGCATTAGATTACAATAAATAAATAGAATGAATAGAAATCAAATGAATAATAAATAGAGAATGAATAGAAATGGAAATTATTAAAATAAATAGAAGTGGTAGGTAGAGTGCGAAATATATTATGAAGCCTAAATAGATATACATTTCATAACCGGACATACATTGATTGAATAAAATTGAGCACCAGGAAAAACCGCATTCATAGATATCACTAATTCCAGAATGACACTAATTCCTATCTACCAGTCAAGTTTTACATAGAAAATCCAAATAACTATTGAAATTTAACCATTTCAGTTCAACTGGACGTCTGCCCCCCGCCCCTCCCCCTCTCTCTCTTCCTTTTATATTATCTAAATCCATTTGGAGTGAACATTGGTAATTGTCGCTAATTAAATACCAGCGGTACTTAAGTGCCACACATCCATGCATGAAAGCGACACACCGGACTAATGCGCGCGCCGGCCACGCTCTACCAACCCTCCGACATCAAACTCCCCAAAGGATGTTCTTGTAACTCAAGTGTGCCGCGTGTTTTATTTCCAAGCAGACAAGAGAGAGAGAGAGAGAGAGAAAAAAAAAAGAGAGAGAGAGAGAGAGAGAGAGAGAGAGAGAGAGAAAGAGAGAAGTGTGACGTATGAAACATGCGAATTGTTGGGACATTATGTGAGGAAATGGAAGGAAGGAGCAATTTCTTGTTTCTAATCGTATGAAGTCTATGTTGGGATGTTTGCGACGGAAACGACCTAAAAATGAAACATGTACCCGGATGAGTTTGACATCGCAACGTCTTTAAAAGTGTATGAAAGTCTTAAAAATGTGCTATCTTCGATATACTAATGGATCCACCGATCCAGTGCTCATGTTTGTTCTCAGTTTTCGTAGGGAAAGCTAAATTCGTTCATGTTTTGTTCATAATCTTGTTTCTTTCAATCCAGCTATTTCGAAAATCTTAACTGCTTTCAAAACTAAACTAATATGTGTTGGTTGTTTTGAAAAATAACTCTTCGGTGAATATTCAAAATGAAGTCTCCAATCGATCATTATATTCAATCGAATCGAATCAAAATGAAATAGAAAGAACGAGTCGAAACCAATTCCTTCAATCAAAATTAAAATTCTTTGGAAGCTTTCACTTTTCTGCTCGCGTTGACCCGCCGCTGCACAAAATATGTGTGAATTAATATTGCAAGATCAAAAATAAAACAGCCATGCGTAAGAACTTAACCGTATGTGCGGACAATACCAATGAATGTTACTATTTACGTTGTCTAAACTATACTTTTTTCACTATCCTTGTTTTTCCAAGTGTTGATTAATGAAAATATTTGAACATACAATAATGAATTCTGAAAATTCCTGAATAAAATGAATACTTAAAATATCGAATCGCTCGACATTATCGAACCGGCACATGCAGCGCAGTGGTTAACGCGCTCGTTCATGTGATCCGGGAGACGAGGGGAATTTCGAACCCAATTCGATCCCCGACGCCGACCACCTTTACAGGAGTTTGTCCTGGTTTCGCTCTGTAGTCTAGGCTAATGCCGGGATGGTTTCTACAATTAGTCGGCCATGACCGCTTCCTTCCCACTATCCTTCCCATTATCCTAGAACCGTCATCCCGTCATCTTATCAATCATCCATCCGACGCCAATAGATCTGCGCTATCATAATAGTGCGTCGTTAAACCCAATATGGAAAAAATGAGACATTATCAAAATCGAACGGCTACCTCAGAAAAGACAGTATGCCTTTAATGAGTGACGTAACGATAGAAGTGAAGCAATTATGTACTAAAATAGTGTAATGTCACGTCAACTAACAAACACTACAATACATTAGCGCGTGTTTATAGACCTTGTTTAGCGCTTGTCCAAGGAAGTGTGCCACTGTTTAGCGTGGACCAACCACTGGCCAGGGGTAGACAACCGCGGGGTCATCGTTGTCCAGTCCAGACCACCACGGTGTCAGAAAGACCACATGGAATAGTTCTTTTCTATAATATAGGTTTAGCGATTCAGCGTACTGATGACTACGATCTATTGGCGTCGGTGAATGAGATATGAGATGGTGGGATGATGAGGTTAAGTTTGTTTTATTTTTAGTATGTGTTTATTGATAGTGGGAAGGAGACGGTCGTGGCCTGTTGTTAAGGATCCAGTCCCAGTATTGACCTGATCGACAGAGATAAAACACCGCAAACTCTTGTCGGGATGGTCGACTATGGAAGGAATCAAACCCGGCCTTCTTAATAACGGTTCAGTGTGATAGCCACTCGACCACTCGTCTCAGTAGAATAGTTATATAGTACACTGTAGTAGCCATGTAGCATGCTTATGAATCTAGATCAGATTTGAACCCAAATCTAATTGTTGTTCATAGATGACAACTGTGGGATCGTTGTTGGTAGGGAGAGACGAGCAAGGGGCTAGTCGTCTTGTGAATGACAACGATGGAGTCATTATATTGTTCAGTCTAGATTATACTGTCGTAATCTCAGTTGTATTTTTGTAGTGAAGGGTAGACAAAAATAATTTTGTATCATTGTTGTGAAGAGAAGACTATGATCAAGTCTTTTGTTGTGTAGGGGCGGTATAGATATCCATGGGGGCATGGAAGTTATTCTAGGTGTTTTGTGGTTCATCAAAGAACCATCCCAGTTGTATTCACTTCATAACGACTGAGGGAAAAAATCAATCCTCCGTCAGAATGGTTATCCATTACTGCAAACATATAAGAATGTTGATATTTTGTCTCGATGTTTCTTAAATTGTCAATTTACTGGTATACTAGCCTTATACATGTATACGAGTCGATCAAGCCATGCATCTGTAAGCTGAAGTCGAGTTGGGCGTGGGTTCGAGTCCGGCATAAGGTGTCGGTCATGTAAATATAATTCATATATCACCCGCTCATTTGTACCCTCAAATAACCCAGCTGTCGGTGGGGTTGCTTAGCATAGAATAACCTAACCATCGATGGAGTCGTTGAAGAAACAATAACCTAGCTGTTTGTGGAGTCATTTCGAGCAGACGAAAACCTTGCTGTTGGCGGGGTCGTTAAACAAACAATAACCAAGCTGTTGGTGGGGTCATTTTGAGCAGACGAAAACCTTGCTTTTGGTGGGGTCATTTAACAAAAATATAGCTTTTTGAGGGTCGTTGTTCGAACAACATCCTATAGCCATTGGTAGGATCGTTCAACAATCATTATCCTCATCATCATCAAACATTGGTCACCCTTTCACTAGAACCTTAAAGTAACTAATTCAGCCAGTGATCGGAAGGATGGACATGTTCGCACTCTTCACCTACAACACGTGCTACCCAGGGATCATCCTCTCTCGACTAGAAAACACGCGCACTTAGCGTCTTACATACACTACATATCCGGTGTTGTCTTCGGGCACCCCGGCTGCCGGGTAGTCGCGCGTCGCACCTGACGGCTCGGGACGGGCGCCAGATGATGTTAATGTGTGGTGTGAGACAGCCGGTCGACGGGGTGTGACGTCAAGACGGGAGTCATGACATGTTCTAGTGGTTTGGAGGTTGATAATGGTCAGTCTTGGAGTGATAGTGGTCAGTGATAGGTGTTTGTGATTGTTGCTCCGAAGAAATAGTATTGTAGTATGGTATCTATGTGAGTTTTTATTTTTGTTGTATTTTTTTCTTGTATGGTGGTATAATAATTTATTGTATTCTGTTTATTGACTTTTTTTGACAGTTTATCGAATTGAATTATTTAATTTCAGGATTCATTATATTGAGCTAGCTTATCGAAACATTTTGAACGAACGTATTAATAATTTTTCAAATTATTTCGTACTCATGTTTTTGTTATTCATTGTAATGCGCACAGCCACATGTCAGAGGTTGAAATTGTGTCTTCATGATAATATAAGATTCTCTCATTCAATATTACAATGATTAAAACTTATAACAATGTTTTTTGTTTTTTTTAATTTCGTGAATTGAAACCTAACGTGGTTTTCACAATATTACTTTCAAGTTTGAAAACATTTTTGGAAACTTGAAATTCATATAGGGCTATCTTGTTAGATGACACTTGAGAGCGATTCAATTATACTATAATGATGTGTAACATGTGTTTGGAAATTGGAATATTTATTCTTATAGATTCAGTTCTGGTTCAATTTGAATGCCAATATATTATCCAAAAAGACTATTAGTGAAATATGAAAATATAACGTTGGTCGCTAAGAGGATAAACTGAATGAAGATGAAATTTCAATTTTAATTAAATATATAAATTCGTGAGGAAAACGAATCGCCTCTTATGTAACTTCGCTCGTTGTTGCAAGAGATAGACAATTCAATGTATCGAGTGAGAGAGAGAGAGAGAGAGAGAGAGAGAGAGAGAGAGAGAGAGAGAGAGAGAGAGAGAGAGAGAGAGAGAGGGAGAGGGAGAGGGGGGGGAGGGGGGGGGGGAAGGGAGATACAATATGCAGACAATATCAGAATAATAAAGAAATAATCAGAATGAATAATGTTACAATTTATTATATCATATAAATAATTAATGAATCATATTATAGACTATGTATATTGAAATATTATAAATATAAATAAATATAAATACATATATATATATATATATATATATATATATATCTATATATATATATATTTGAAATTTGAATATGTGTGTGTCACCATTCAACAATGGTCTTATCCTGAAGATTGAATACCATGTTTGTGAATTGTATCAAATCCAGCACGCAGCGAGTGAGATCGTGGAGACAAACTGGCACATGCATGGGTTGGTTTATATTTGCTCTCGTCGATAATATCTTGACTTTACGATAACAGCTCGGATCTAACCTCCTAGAAGTTGAGGGACCACACAAATATGTTATCACAGATCAAATATGCACCCTGCCTCCAGACATATCACATCTACTTGGTCTTGATAACGTAGCAAGCTAGATCTCATACGGATTTTGTTGCGCAGGACAACG
Source organism: Brachyptera putata (assembly GCA_907164805.1). Taxonomy (NCBI): domain Eukaryota; kingdom Metazoa; phylum Arthropoda; class Insecta; order Plecoptera; family Taeniopterygidae; genus Brachyptera; species Brachyptera putata. Next base: position 10,512,381 of record OU015472.1, read on the forward strand.
AACTAGTTCTCGTAGATATTGATGAAAGACTTGTGTACAGGGATATTAACTGTTTGGAAAAAAAGTGTTCGAATTTTCTGTCGAATAGATTAGACGTTGGTGCATTGAATCGATAGTTAGGACCTTTTCGTGCTGGGCTCAGCTAGATAAGAAGAACAAGTACTTTGATTGGTTGATGTTCATTAGGAGATCTACCTGTCATGGCAAAATCTTTGTTTATTTTCACTACAGAATTCTAGCTATGCTTATGAGGTGGGCTACAAAATGTGATGAATTATTCGGTCAAAGAGACTGTGACTTAGTCACATGATTTCTGTCAAGCAACAAATGACAAACAATCGTTACTATAGCAACAAAGTGAACTGGTGAACTATCAAACATTCTGATTGGTCAATTCCAACTGGTGGATATTGTTGTATCTCTCTTTCAACAATGCGTGACGTCACTTGACAGAAGCCGTATGGTAGGTAGCTATTTTAGTAAACATCAAAGCTGGCTCTGAACGTATTTTCAAGTGGTTTGTTAGGTGAGGGTCCAGAAGACCCGAGTTCGATGGTCGACCGTTAAGTGACAGACGTTTTTCGAGGTTATTTCAGCACTTTCAGGGAATACTGGAATTATTTATTATTTCCAGTTCACGGTCCTTTGTCGATAATACCTATTGAAATAATCTTGGATCTGTGGTTCCTATCGCTCATTCATCATTCATTGATTAAAATAGATTTGAGTCATCATTAGAGTGCGTCGTTATATAGTTAACATTATAAATAAATAATAGACTTCGACTCCCATAGAACCTAGCTATTGCTGGGGTCGTTACGCATCAACAGACTTCGATCATGGTAATTAATAATCTTTGTGTTCAGTGTAACATGGATCTCACGATATATTTTGAAGATTTTTTGGGGGAATAATAATTTATTGAGAATCTCTGCACAATTATTGTTTATTCTTTCTGGTTCGGGTTCATATATTTGATTGATTAGGTATTGTGGATGAGATATAAAAATAGAATAATAGTGGTTAGCAGACAGATCAAATTGAGGTAGTAAAGAATTAATGCCAAACAGGAATACAAAAGTTTATTAGTTATGAAGTTGAATGAAGATGTGACAAATTATGCTAATTCTAACTAGAGTAATTTTAGTAAAATATAGCATACTTATTCAATTATTATCATCTTCATTTAACTTGATGATTATTAATCATAGAATTATTGGTAGCAATAAATTAATCGATCATAACAATTGAAATAATTATCGATAATATTTTCGATTCGTCATTTCAGAATTGTAATTTTTATAATTTTCAATTTTCATTTCTGTCATATAAAGAAACGTACACAGATAGAACAATATCATATAATCAAATCTTGACTAGTTCATTCGAACGCTGATGGAGCTACTAATAATTTCAGGCCTACATTGAATTAGTAATGACCAAGACAAATATATACAGGACTGAAATCCACGCCAGACTAAATAGGCCTATCAATCTAAATACTGTGATTCAGATTATAAATAAACTGAACAGTATAACTATTTGGTTGCATGTATAATAGAATGCTTGTTACGTTGTGTACATCAGCTACAGATGAGTAAATGATTGACAATTCAAAACTATTCAATCACGTGACTAAATTGTTTTCAATATCTGAACGACAACAATATGTATTAAAACAAAGTTCGAACAATAATAAGACACCTCGAAGAGTCCATGGGAGTCGGTTGAGTGAAATATCAGTGCTTCGGGGATAACTATTGAACGGTATGAGATATCAAAATTCTATAATACGGGGGAACACAGATGTATTTAATACCTTCAAGGTGGTATAAGCATAACCTCTTTATCTCATACCGTATAATAATTCTCAAACGTATACGTTTGAATTTTTTTTTTTAAAGGTCACAAAATGCTTCACAAATGCTGTACAAGTTGAATAGTTATAGCTTTTCAAACCCATAGACATATCTTAATAGTTTCAATTATAATCATCATTAGTATTCTAATTATTGTATGTTATTGTTGATTATTTCCATTTCATTACAATTCTATATCAATTCAGTATCAGTTATTATTTAATTATGTTTCATTATATTTTTCCATGTATTTCATATTAATTATTATCCTGTTCACTATGGAGTCAGGGACCAATTGTTTTTATATATATATAATATGTATTCATATATCATGGTTTCAGTTTATAGCGCTTCAAACCCCTCGCGTTTTACTGATGTGGAGTACGATCGATCAGAACCGATTCATATCTTTTGGCCACATGTAGTAGGCCTACATTTATAGAGTGGGATTTGAATAAAAGACGTTTGATATTTAGTCCGTAAGAATGACCTTGGTATTGATAAAAAAGATAGCATCGTGTTGTAAATCCTCGGTTGCATCTAAAAGTTCAGTCTTGAGTTTATCGATAGATATTAGTTGTGTTGGATAACCGCTGCAATTGGTAATATATTCTTGATTTTTATGTTTGATTTGATAGATCTTTGTGTGGCTATGATTGGTTAATTCTCAGAAAAACTTGAGCCGAACAAATAAAAGTATTCAAATAAATAATAAATTTAATAATATATTCAAATTGATGAAGTAGGATTATTCTATTCGATAAGAATGAATGAATTAGTAGAGAGAATTAAATATGTGGAGATTGTGGATTCGATTTTTTTCTGAATTAGTGAAATTCAGTTTTAATTCTCCTTGTAAAAAATGGCATGGATATAAAAACGTATCGAGTAATATTAAACTTGATAAACGTAACAGCTTTTACGGAAAACTGAAGATTATTCAACACGAATTATTGTAATCTTAAAGTATAGGACTATATGTTACGCATATGTGATAATTTTATTGGAAGTTTTGAAAAGAGTTTTAGAATTTGTCGATTTGAATGATGGGATTTTTATCAACTGCACCCCCCCCCCCCCCCCCCTCATCAATATTCAGTATGTATTCTTGCCATATTTTATATCTGTATTTTTGCCATATACCCAAATTACTTGATTGCATTAGTGAATTCAGTGATTGGATTCCAACGATTAGTTTCTGTATTCGTTGACTGCATGGTTACAGCTCAGATGATAAGACTTTCATTCCATTATTTATCATGATGATATTCTTTCACAGAGTAATTTATTAAATCAAATTGTTATATGATTCCTTTATAAACGTGAAAGATATTCGTTATAAATGAATTTGGACTATTTTTTAGTAATCTTTTTTTGGTTTACTTGACATCATGTAGGCCTATAGTTATCGTTGAAAATTTTGAATTTAAATTCATATAATTTCACGATTCACAACGTCATTATTTCAGAATACTTCAGAATACTTTCAGAATAATATTTTAATAAAGTTATATAAATATGTATTTTGAATTATTGTTTTGAATAGGAACATAAATCGTGAAACTCGTTAGTTGATGCTAATAATTTGCATGAAAATATAAAAATATTGAAATAACATTTTCAAAACATTCATGAAGAAAAACCTAAAATCTTTTAACCAATTGGGAATGGCAAGTTCATGCTAATATTTTCATATATTTCATATTACTAAATGTGGTGAGGTCGCCCTTGTGGTGCCCCGTCCAAACGATCTTACCTTTCACCCATATTTTTTATTGTGAACTAACGATTCTCTATCAAGCTTCGATATTGATAAGAGGAATTTCATTAATTAATGATTTTTTTATATAATTAATATTTATAGACAAGACAGCCTTGAAGTGGAGTCTTGAAACAACCAAGGGTATCGTTTTAAAGGGTCGTACCAATTCATCCTTCGCCTTAATTGGGAATTTTGATAATAATAATAATATAATAATAATAATATCTTTATTGCTCTAGAAAAATGAACATACAAGTGTGGTATTGGAGAAGTTAACATTACAATCATAAAAGCTCTACATTGTTTGCGGCGATTAAATTAAAATTATTTACAATGTATAAAATAATGTGAAATCACTTCACTTCAAGTCATATAAATTTAATCACATATGAAAAAAAAGATTAATCATACCAGTGATTAGAAATGTATAAATAGATATCGATGTTGAATAAAATCTACTATCGATGATTTATTTTCGGATGTAATTTTTGTATTTTCAATCAATTTATTATTCTCAATATATGATTTGATTTGTTTGTTCAACGAGTTATCATATTTTAATTATTCTTTGGGGTCGTAAGATCGCATTTGTGGTAGTTCAAACGATCTGATCTTCAAACGATCTAATCCATAGCCTCAATTGGGGAACAATGATTTTGTATCAAGTTTCGATGTTATTAAATATATATATATATATATATATATATATATATATATATATATATATATATATATATATATATATATATATATTCTCAATATTCGTCCTTCATATATTTCTAAATATAAAATTATATTCTTCTCAAATGGTGTCTGCACAACGTCGACCTTTAGCAGCTAATAAATATAGAGCTTTTAAAATGGCAGACTTCAATAATATTGAACGAGTCGAGTAAATAAATATTATTAGTTTTCTGCCGTCTGATTAGTGTTCACGCCTGGGAGAGTGCAGGTTTCACACGACCGACTTGGTTGCTATGGTTACGCAACACAACACCACTAATGAGTGGAGTGTCTCATGATGGAGTGCGTGTAGAAATAGACGATGATGATATTAGGTAGATTGTATTTTAATTGAGATTTTATTTCGTTTTCGAATGATGGGATGAAAAAGGAATGATCGTTTAGTAATTATTATTTTTGTTAGTTTATAAGTTTGATTGTTTGAATTTTGATTGGGAATGAGTTCACAATCAAGTTCTGATGTTTGTTTTTCATATGTGAAGATATATTTTTGGTTTAATTTTTTTTTTATGTTATTATTCAACTTTTTGATTCATCCGAATTCATATTTTACATAATAATATAATGATGAAGAAGAAGAAGTGTCGTTTCTGAACTGTCTTATCAATTTAATTTTGAATTTTTCCCTTCATTATCGATGATAATTGATAGTATACCGGTATATCAAAAGTTTCGAGGAATGAATCAACATAAATTCAATTATCATCACACAAACGTGTACCTGTGATTTTCTTGTGATTATCAATAACATCACAATATAAATATATCTGCAATATCTTCAATATCAATGTATGTTATGGAATAGTATTCTGATGTATTTACAGAACAAATAACGCTCCATTCAACACACCCAAATAGGCTATATTATTGTGAAATATCAGTTACCTGAGAACTGTGTTCTTCAGATGCGACTTTACTTAAGGTTAGATAACTTGTGAACTATTAGAGCTACCAACATTCTAAATTGTGAGAACCATCCAGGTCTTTTCATTTGAGGGTTATCATTCAACCATATTTGAAAATCAATGATTTTCGCACCTGAAATTTCCACATGTATTTAGTTTCAGTCAGATAAACCTGAGATTTATTTCATGAAATTTGTTATAATTGATTATAGCATTGTGTATTTTCATTATGAAAATGTTTGCTTTTATATTATATTAGAATTTTGACATCTCTGAACGTTCAAAATTGATGAGGCCCACCAAAAAACAATTTTTCTATCACAAAATGAAGGTGAATATTATTTCTAGAATAACAACATAACTTTATTTCGATATTATTGACATCACCTCCTAGAAGTGGGTCTACTTTCTATCTGCTGTATTCCTCCGCACGATTACTTATATTGTCGTCTTCTGTTTGTTCCAGTCCGATGTATTCTCGGGGCTCCATGTATCCCACCGCGATGTCCTACTTGTCCACGTCGGCTGGGGACGTCACTAGCCCCAACGCCTCGTCACAGATGTGGCCCTCGCAAGGTATGACGTCATGAAATACTATCATAAGATGCAGCGTGTATAATGTCGAATGTTAGAGGTATTGGATAGAGGAGACGGTAAATCGGAACGTTCAAATTTGTAAATTTGTAGGAAATTTAATCTTAGCAGTTATTTTATCAATTTGATAGGAATATTTTGAAAAACACACAAATAAAAATATATAAGCCGACTTTGTCGACTACGGCTCCTCCACCGATAACTTTAATTAGGCACAAGTTAGTTCATTATTCGCAGTTTTTTACTATAGTTTCCGAGATTATAAAATGCAATCATCAATTATATTCTTATAATCGACCATTCGCCGAAGCCAATGGGTTCATTTTTTTCGTTTATTTTGAGTTTAACGACGTTTTACTGATGACTAAGGACTATTGACGCCAGTGAATGATGAGCCTATATATAAGATGATATGTGATAACGAGGTGGAAAGTTATGTTATCAGGAGGTTTTTTAGTTTTTAGTGGGAAGGAGTCGGTTGTGCCTGTATTTAAGGAACCGTCCCTGGATTGAAATGAAAGACAGAGAAAAACCACGAAAAACGCCCGTCTGAATGTTCGACCATGAAGGGAATCGAACCCCGTTCTCCTGAAAGACGGTTCAGAGTGTTAGTCATTCGACCAATCGTCTCAGTAACGCCAATAGATCTTCGTCACCATTACAGTATACGTCCGTAATTAAAATCGAAGTAAATAAATAAATCTGACGAATCGAAAAGAATCTAACACCATTTTTCTCCCCTCCATACACACAGTCGGCCTCAACACCGACGACTACACCACCCTCTCCAAGTCACCGTCCAGCTTGCCCGCATTCAGCCAACGCTTCGCCACGTCCTCGGCGTCGACCGGCGGCGGCCACCTTCCCGCGTTCGGCACCTCCATGCCTCAGCACCGCGCCTCCCCGTACACCCCGCCCACAAGCAGCGCGGCGGCGTTCAGCTACTCGACGGCGAACGCCCACCCCTCGGAGGCCACCGCGCAGGCGCTCTGGGGTAACTACGACCCCACCCTCCAGCAGTATGCGACGAGTAACGCGGGACGGAGGACGGGGTCAGTGACCTCGATCTCGGCGGCGGCGTCGCTCAGTGCGAGTGAGTACATGTGTTCATTTGGTTGTTTATGTGGGGTTGATGGATTTTTTTGGGGATTGGTTATGTGTGGCTGATATGGCTGATGGCAATGGCAATATGGCAATACGGCTGATGTTGTTGTAGATTACATAACATTTTTAGACTTGAAGAAAAAGTAGATCTTTTTTTCAAATATTGAAATAGTTTGCCTCCTATTATGGCCTATATAAGAGAGCATCTGTAGAACTTAACAGAGGATGACTAGAATTAGGAAGTATCAGATATTCTCTCAGATCTTGCCATCAATGCAATCAAAACCAATCTAACTCATTCAATTTCGATTATTTAAATGTGTAATAATACTTGTCAAAACAGTGCATTTTATTGTGGAAAACCCTAATTTCACAGCTAATAAACTATTCGAATCAAAGTCTAATCATCCAATCATTCATACAAGATGGTATTATTATTTTCAACGTGATTTTCAGCATGAAAATTCAAACGATGGGAAGTCAAATTAGTACAACTATACATTATCCTATTTTAGGGACAGATTTTAAAATGTATTAGTGCATATTAGAATGTTTTCAATGCATGCACATTTCAGCTACTACATAACTATGACTAGTCTGACATGACACTATGACATAAAACTATGACAAAACTATGTCTGTCATCACTGTGAGGAGCCTTCACACTTGTCATCAAGTAGTCTGGTTATAGCCTGCAGGTCTACGCGTGTATATGTCAACAAGGTCTAGGGTCATTAGCAGCTACCGTTACCTTCTCTCCCCTCTCTCTCTTTCTCTCTCTTTCTCTGTCTGTCTGGACCTTTCAGGGGGTCATGTGACTGTCTGATGACGTATTTACAGCCAGGAATGTTGGGGTTGCAAGGTCACCCTATAGTGACCCAGGGGTGGGTGGATGGGGAGGGGACGTCATCTTTAGTTCGAGGGTAGCAAACTCATGGATAACCTCTGAAAATTACGTAATGGATTTTGTTTTTCGAGTTTTTCTTCAAGATTATATAAATTGGACTAAAAAATAATTAACAAGTTGGATTATAGTCATAAAAGACAGGTAAAATGTCAATACGCATTCTTTCAATTTTCACACTAAACCTACAACTGATTCTGTATATTTTTACTGACAATATCGAAAACGTTAGATCAAATCATGTTTTTCTCATATAAAGTTGACAAAGGATCAGCCTTATAGGGCACAACAAAAGTGATACAAAAAGCCCAAAAAGAATAATTCATCATTAATTTGATTTATTATTTGATTTATCAATTTGTTAACCGATTAATTTGAAGAGAGTACGATTCATCTCGGTATAAGACGAATCCATATAGCATTTGACTGTTTTTCAATAACTTCAGTTTTATTGTGATGGTGACTCGACACTGACGATCGTTATAACTAATGTGTAGAGGAGACGGTCAAGATACCGCAAGAAGCAAAGAGCTTAGTTCCAAAAGATCTCTTTCTCTAAAGTATTAACTGAAGCAATACAGGAGGCTAATCATAGCAATACATCACAATGCAGAGCTAATCTTGAAAATATTAATAAATACTAGTAGAAGAAGATACCGATCGAGCGTTCGTCCCCCCTATACTACAACACGAGCGCACGGATGGTTCGCGCCTGCTTTTAGCTATAGCTATACGCTTCTGTTTTTTTCTCAACCCTCAATAAATCTTAATTTTTTCCGTCTACTCTCTATAGACAGACAGACTATTTGGCGAGTGTATTTATGACTGAGTCACCCTTGCCCCCGAAGAGCTCTCCCCCCCCCCCCTCCCTGAACCATTCCTGACTAAAAGCCAGGAGTCTGGTTTACGTCAAATTCCCAGCGTTCGTTTTTTGACTGGGACTAATAAATTATTCAAGAACACTCCCAAATTATACAGGTTATTAAAGACTGGAGATTTTTTCCATTATATTTAGATACAAATATGAAACAAAGTGGACTATATATATATATATATATATATATATATATTGTATTTATATAAGGTTCCCACAACTCCCATATAATATAGCTGTTGGTGGGATCGTTAAGCAACATTAAAATCAGATTATTACAATGAAAATAGGTGGACAAATGAAAAAACTTGTCAACTTCAAGTTGGAACAATGTGATCGTTTTCCATTTACATTTAAAACGTTAGACAAAGTCATTATTTTCCAAAACGACGAACTTACCAACCCCAATAAATAATAAAATATAATGTAAAGTATCAATTCAACGGAATTTAAGTATTGAAGCTGGAAGTCATTCAATCAAATAACATAATAATAGAATACATTGAATAACGATAATTTCAAAAGATTATTTTTAATATCTCTCTGATTGATAAAATGTCGACCTACAGTAAATAGGGAATATTTTTAAAATTTACATAAATAATGTTTCGTCTTTTATTCTACCAAACTTCTGTTACCGTTTATTTTAGTTTATATCTGCGTCTATGATACATTGTCTCACATTGAACGGGTAAAAGCTTTTATCCCATTAATGAGATCCAGTAAGCCGTGCAATACGCCAGAGAACTTGATGGGCAGACTACACCAATAAACCAGCAAAGCGCTTAAGATCTGGTAGGAAGATAGGCCCAGAGCTAGAAATAGTTATCAAGTGTTCTCGGGGAGAAAAGAAGATGAACATGCAGTTATCGATGTCTATGTGATTCATATGTGATTCATGCGATGGATGAGTTAATAGCGTTAAATGATCTGTTAATCAATTACAGAGGAAACAGTAGTTGATAATGACGAATTATTAATATATAAATGCATATAACCGAGACGAATGATAGAGTGGCTAGCACACTGAAACGTCATTCAGGAAACCAGGAAGCTATCCCGGTGGCTCAGTCAACTATTTCTAGTGTTAGAAACTGAAGTAACCGTAGGTGTGGGTTCAAGTCCCGCATAAGGCATGGGTTTTTGTGAACGTCCTCTCAACTATCATCACTTCATCGTTTCATTATCACCCGCTCATTCGTACCACCTTATAACCTAGCTGTTGGTTGGGTCGTTAAGAAACATTGAAAAAAAGTAGATGTAAAAAAGTAGACCGGGGTTCGATTCCCACCATGGTCGACCACCCTGACAGGGTATTTTTGTGGTTTCCCTCTGCCGTTCAGGTCAATACTTGGATGTTTCATCAACGACAGGCCACGACCGATTCCTCCTCACTACACAAAAACACTTCATGAAATATCCTTTCATCTCATCATCCCAGATATCATTCACCAGCTCCTATAGATCTCACAGGGTACAGTGCGTCGTTAAACTCAATATAAATTAAATTAAAGTGCATTTAACGATTTCAATTGGAAGATAGAATGTTTGTTAGGTTACCATAGTGACTATAAAAGAGTACTGAAAAGGTTGTATCAGTCGTTAGAGCAGTGAACCGTCATTCGAGAGACCGAAGCTCGACTGCTGTGGTCGACCATCCTGACCGAGAGGTGTATCGTGGTTTTCCTCCATCGATACACTATCAGGTTATGACTGACTCATAACTCTCCTCACGAATATACCGTGCGTAACCATGGGTGATATCAAGTTAATCCGCTAACTATCGCTTAACAATCAGTTGGTAGAACCGGACTTAACGGAAGAGTAAAATTATATTCAAAGACATTATTCATTTACAAAAAACAATGATCTCTGGAATCATTGTTGTACTTCTTCTACCTCGATTGTTGTCGACATTGATGTACTTCATTCTAGCTCGATTTTTGTCGACATTGTTGTACTTCATTCTAGCTCGATTTTTGTCGTCATTGTTGTACTTCATTCTAGCTCGATTGTTGTCGACATTGTTGTTCTTCATTCTAGGTCGATTTTTGTCGACATTGTTGTACTTCATTCTAGCTCGATTGTTGTTGACATTGTTGTACTTCTTCTAGCTCGATTGTTGTCGACATTGTTGTACTTCATTCTAGCTCGATTTTTGTCAACATTGTTGTACTTCATTCTAGCTCGATTGTTGTCGACATTGTGGTTGTTATGATCGCCGGATTGCTTAACGATCTCGTTACACGGTGTACTTTAGTCGCTGCAGATTGCACATAACCATAAGGTAAACGTGATATTTGACCGTTTGAACAATGCTGATGTAGCAGTTTTCAAACACTGCTAATTGACTGGAATCGTGAGCGGAAGAACGCGTTGGGAGATTTACTTTGCTAAACAAAACAAAAACTGTGCAATGTATTGTTTTTATGTTGCCTAATTCGTCACTTTCTTGTAAAGCTGTTATTATAATTGGTGTAGATTTCAAAAGATCTGTGTTTCTACCGTTGAAAATTGGCGAAAAGTTAGCGGATTAAATTGTGCTATTAACTATGAAAACGCAAGACTTTAAAAATATTCAGTGTTACTATTTACGGGCGTATGATCAAAAAACATTGTCTGCTTCTACTGCTGTATTTGTTAATTTGATCTCATGAACGTAGATATTATGTAGATATTATATAAAATATTATTTTATGCTATTATTGGAGATGGAAAGGGGGAAGTGCGCGTCTTCTTATCAGTGGTACCAACCACACAATGATAAACTATAATTGTGTACATCTCTCGTGTAATCTACGATCTAATAGGATATCCGATGCTTCACCGCTATTGCATCACACTTGTCGGTTTGTTGAGGAAAACCCACGAGGAAACCAGATACAAACTAAGGGAGGGGGGGAGGAGGGTAGTGCGTCTGAAAAGTATTCGATTAGGGTAGAGAGGGGGAGTGGGGAGAGGGGGTATACGTTGCGTATTTGGTAGTTGTAGAAGTGGGGTGTGGTCTACTGGTCGTGCTCTGAATTTTTATGTCATGATTATTATTCAGAACGAAGATTATGGAATAAAACACCACTACATCTTCCAAAAGAGTGAAACACTCGGAAGTTGTTGCGAGATTATATAAAATACCGACGTTATCTGAATATATTTTGTTTTGTATAATGGACACAGATATAGATAGAATAAAATATATCTGCTCACACAAACTTAATTTAATCACAGTTAGAGCCGATTGCACCAACTGATAATTAAATATTAATTAGTTAATCATTACTTGAGGTACAAAAATAACATAAGTAACCAAGGGTGATAACAAGTTAATTTGTTAATTTTTGCTTAATTCACTAATCATCACTTGGTACAACTGGCTCTTAAAAAATTATAACATTCCATATTTCAAATATTTGCAATTTTTTTGTTTACCTTGACTTGGAGAGTATCAAGGCGGACTACGCTGGTTGCACGTATTTATAAAATATTATTGTACAACTTATATAAACAAAGTTTGTCCGATATAACGTTAATTAGTTATTTCATGCAGACATTCCGAATATAGGTCACTGTTAAACTTATTAGGTCATTCAGTCAATAGTTAATGACATATTGTACAGTTTTAATGACTATTTTTCTAAGAAGAAGATGTGTTTATCTTCAATTTCAAGGTTTTTAGCTTCAGGATTATATCGATTAGAGTTCTTATTTACTTTTCATTACTCGATTCTACTTTATATGTTTCGAACGAATGCATTTTAACATTTTGAGGAATAATTTTCTACCCTCACCACATTTGAAATATCGACCTAGGCCGGTATGTCTAAGATACTCAAACTTTGATTGATTAGTATATACTAGAAGAGCTAATTACCATGGCAATATATACGGTTCTTTTACATTTCCATTGTTGTGAGCACAAAATCCTAGCACTGCTCATAAAGTGGGCTAAGAAATATGCAAAGTTTTTGTAGTCTATATAAGAGACCGTGACTTCATTACTAATCTTGTGTAGTCATAGTTTTTAAAGCACTTCAGTCAACAATATACAATCAAATTCTTGCGCTCTGAACATGTTTTTTTGATAAATTGAAATATTAATAAAATCACCTCCTATTTTTTTCGACAATGTGTTCATAGTCTGTCTATATGTGAGTGTGTATACAGAAATTTCTTGCTATAGTTTTCTTATGCTGGCCTTCCATACCTGCGTTATTCGGATTGCGATATCGGATGTTGAAAATCGGACCAATCAGGGACGAGTCCGATGCGACTCTCGATTATTGAGCTCGGCTCTACTTTTTGCGATTTCGGATTGCGATATTACCGGAAGTTGTGTGTGTTTCTTCTTAATTCATACTGTACAGTCTCTTTATCCCAGCTCTAAAGTTATTTATATTTCTAAACACATGAGGTTCTATATCTACTCTTAAGATAGCGGTCTGAAAATCGCATTACGAAATCGGATTCCGGTGTCCGAATCGCATACCGTTTAGTATGGAAGCCCAGCTTTATAATGATAATGAAATTCTTTCAATTCAAGCTGGGCCCTAAAATTGTTTTCGAATGTGCGTAATTATCCTCATGATGGCTTTCAATGTGGCAAATCGCCTGTTCAATGTTCAAATCGCCAGTTGAACACAGTTATGTAATAATATTAATCATTATTATAATATGTCCGATAATATTCAGCTCTTAGCCTCTTATTGATATAGTTTCAACTATTGTCCTGTTCATGTTTATAGCGACTTTCCCTTACTTTTATTTTTACAACTTATAGTTGTCGGTTGAAGCGTGCGTGTTCTTAGCTTGGCTCACTGATAGAAGAAGTTCCACATACATATACACGTATATATATATATATATATATATATATATATATATATATATATATATATATATATATATATATATATATATATATATATATGTATATATATATATATATAGGCCTATTTGTAACACTAACATGTGTGATAGTGATATTAATTCTCATATAATGTAGACTGTTCAAAGCCTGAATTACATAATTATTATATATGCACTGAATGTAGGCCTAATATAAATTACATAACACTTATAGATAACATTGCATATTGCATTGCATTGATTACACCTACACGCTATTCAATGTAAATTATTTTTTATCTATAATTATATTCTATATGAAAATAAAGTTATTATTATTTGTATAATCGTGTAAAACTTGGAATAGAGTCGCTTTTTCCTAATGGAAAGTTGAAATCTTTCCGCGGGGACACTTCGTGGATTACCTGACTTCCCAAAAGTAAGCCTAATGATCAAATGATGTGATTCGTTAAAAAAAGGAGAAAACCACGGATAAATGATTTTTACAATAACACTTGACTGAAATTTAGAATAATATAGTAAATCACAAACGAGGGGTTTACAACTCGCAAATTTGGTGTACACCTGACTTCAGGTGATTTCAGAGATTTCAGGGAATTTCAAGGGATTTCAGCGGATTTCAAGGGGATTTCAAGTGATTTCAGGGATTTCAAGGGGATTTCAATAGGATTTCATGGCAAGTGTACACCGGAATTCAGGAGTTGTTAACCCCTCGATTACAAAGTCTCAGAAATTGATTGACCAATCAAATCATTGGTGTAACGTAGGGCAAAATGTGTGAAGAAAAATCATTTGAAGTGTATAAAAAGAGATTGCGATATTCTCACGCTTGATTCATATAGTAACACGTTTGCACGGTATTTTCCGGTCCGGTAAGTCATGTGAACCAGTCAGATCGTTACGGAAAGTTTTTGGATGGTTTACTGGACTTACCGTGACGGAAAAAACGTACATCCAAGTTTCAACCGTGTACAAATTCATTCGAATTATTTGTTAATTTATCGAAATCAGCTTTGTCGTTTATTCAGAAGGAATTGGTATGATTGTTTGCTAATGTGTATTTTTGTATTTCATATTTTTTTTTGAGACTAGTCAAGTGAAACATAAGCCAGATGCTTTTGATCAATAAATTGTAATTATTTGTTACCATTAATTGAAACTTCAGTGCAATATTATTGTGATCTTTATTATTTTCTCACCATTTAACAATCCACCATTTTAAACGTAATTCCGTGCTCACTGGCTTTACGTCGTTTGTTGCTCTCAGCTCTTATTGCATGTCTACTTTCTTATCACTTCCCTTACAGCTAATTATACCCTCTGTTAACACAGCTCATTCGCTGGTTCGATCGAGTGTCTTCTCGTATGAGTAATCATTGGCGATCGTCAGTTTCGATCGGTTTGATATCGACGTCTCATTATTCTATAAGCGACCGGGACTCGTACGAATTAGCAAGTTGACTGACAGGCGGCGGATGTCAACAATGTGTTTTGAGCGATAAGAGGCAACAAAAACACCCGCCCCCCCCCCCACCCTTCACCCTCAACCAGCAGACCATTAACAGGCTCGTAAACCCGAGGAAAACGACGACAAGACGCGTAATTGCTGTGTACACTGTTCCGGGATATATATGTGTATATATATATATATATATACACTGGCGTCGGAACCGGGGGGGCAGGGGGGGCAATGCCCCCCCCAACTTTTGGCCAAGGGGGGGCAAGGGGGGGCAAGAAAAAGGTCTTGCAAGACACAATTTGAAAAGACGAGAACCAGAAAAGACGAAAAAAAGAAGGAAGAGAGAAGGAATGAGGAAGAAAAAAAAAGAAAGAGAAGGAAGGAAAGATGTAGGCCTATGTAGATAGATAAAATCGTACATATATTCATATTTCACATTGCATAGAAAATCAAATATCGGGTGGGCACCTTCAGTTTTAGGAGAAAATTGATTTTTGCATCTAAATCTCATCTGAAACACGTTGAACCATATTAAAAAAGGTGTAATTCGAGGGAATTTGATGTACTGTATCGAAATGACAGCTCTGATGCGTAGTTTATGAGTTAGCAGAAATCAATAAACAACCCTATATGTTTTTTCCAGATATAAATTATGCATTAACATTTTTGTACATTTTGTGAATTTCCAAAATTTCAACAGTCGTAACAATGACAATGAAGTGAAATGAAGAAAGGAAACTTCCAATAAGGGTCGTTTCTAGGGTTGGGCAAAGAGCGGGACTGCCAGGGGCGTCAAATTTAAGGGGCGCAATCGGCGCACATTTGTTACATTCTATTAATAATATTCCATAAATCATATACTATTTTACTTATGCATTATTGGGTGGAGTGAATTCGAACAGCATTGTTATCGAATGATAGATTAATTTGGCGTATTATTTTCTTGGATCAGCCATTCAGCAAAACAAGCTACTTTTTACCACTCTAAAGAATTCATGAATTCCAGAAATGTCGTGTAGTTCCTAAACCCGTAGAGTCGTATTTAAAAAGATACATTTTTGAAAATTTCCCTGCGGGGCTTGATTCCTTCCTCACTTGCATTCACTTTCACTATGGGCATACAGTTTTTGGGGCTCATAATTGAGTCCTTGGCCGTGGCGCGAAAATGAGCCAGGATGACCCTGCAGTTACAATAACTATGATTGGCAAATATCAGTTGGGCACCTCTAGTTCTTCAGAACAATTATTTTTGTCATCTAAATCTTCTCTGAAACACGTTAAATCGTGTTAAAAAAGGGGTAATTTAAAAAAATTCCCTGCGAGGCCAGAAGGGGTCCTTCCCCCCTTGCCCTCCGCGGGTCGCAGACTTCGCGTTAACTGGCCTTTGTACAACTGTTCTAATATGGCATTTTCTTTTCCAATCTGAGATCCCTCCCCCCCCCATCTTGGTATTTTCAGTATTTTTACCTTCTATCCTGAAAAATACCAAATGTTATTGTATATGTGGCACCCCACACTTCCATCCTGCGTGGGTCGCGATTGTTGAGTTTGCCCCCCCCCCCAACTTTGAAAACGTTCCGACGCCCCTGTATATATATATATATATATATATATATGTATATATATATATATATATATATATATATATATATATATATATAAATATGGAAATATATATATATATATATACATATGAAAAAAAAAATATATAGGCCTATATATTATATATTATTGACATGTGAAACTTGGTTACGTGAAAATTAACACAAAGTCATTAGGAATGATAAGGTAGGATCGTTTGCTCAAGGCACAATAAGAACAATCATATGGACACGAGATTAGTTACTTACTTCACCAAATTGCGGAGAGTACACCAATAAGTTAAGGGGATGATTTTAGTTGATCCGAGCATTGATTTTTCACTCGCTTGAAATCTTGAATATTTTGCTCCCTTCATTATGTTATTGTTTCCATTCATTTATTATTATTATTTCATTATTATATACCTGTTCATATGCATGTATTAATCTACTTCGTGAATCACGTCAAATTGCTCAGAAGGATTCAAAAATACATCCCCAAATAAAATGTTGTTGTTTTATAATTTGGTGATTTTGCTTTTAACCCCCCCCCCCCCTCCCTTCCCTTACACAAAACAAACATCCGATCGTTGTGTACGTTCAATTAGCATGTAGATGTGAGATTTCGTAGTTCCGGATGAGCGAGGTTGTATTTGGTGCTAAGTTGACACCCCCTTGAGGAAGTTCAAAAGTAGGTCAGAAACACCCTTAAAAACAACGGAAGTAAAACTTCCTTTCTGCTTAACGATTTGCACTTATTACTACAAACTTTTGAATATTTGATAACTTCATTTGGTTTATGAACATTCCAATTATTATTTACATTTTATAAATTTGCCACAAAATTACTCAGTCAATATTCATTATTGAATACTTAATTTTGAAGTTCAGTCAGTTATTTGAGTTATTTTATTCAGATTTATTTTATGTAGTCAGTTATTTTGTTTCAATCAGTTACTTATAGTTAAAATGTTTCATATGGGATCAGCAATACCATATTTTTTGCGGTCTGTATAACTTACCTCCCTGCATGCAAACCTATATTCGAAACAATTGATGTTCATGTTTTTCAAATATCAAATTCGAAAAATTGTGTTACCAAATGAACATAAAATTTTGACGGAAATCCAACTATTTTAATCTTTTCCAATTGATTGGTGTTCTACAATGCCGTGTACTCTACTTCGTTCGTTACTCTCAGTCATTATTTTCATTTTTCACCTTTGTATAGTTCATTTTTCTCACGCACAAACTTCGATAAATGGGGGTATCATTATAGTGAAACTGCAGTTTAAATACACATGCAGTTCTAGATTTGTATACTTGAGTGCATATTATAATTTGTCTTTGTAAATGACTTTATTTATCATTTAATAATGTTCCTAGGTACCGTATTTAGTCAGAAATAATGACAAAAGGGGTTCAAATCGTTATAATTGTTTGTAAAGTAATTCGTTTTGGGACATAAGTGAGTTAGATAGTGCCAACAACAATGAATAATTATCGAATCAACACCAGAAAATATTGAAAATATTAAAATGTCCTAATATAAAAAAATTCATTAAAAAAGTTCTATATTAGGCAAACGATTTTGTTTCTGTTAATTTTTCGATAAAATCTTCTTTCTGTCTCAAGATGATGATGATAATTATATTTGCTGTGGGTACGGAAAACAACGGGTGATGATTGATGTTTAAAACCCATAACTTTTGCGGGACTCGAACCCACTCCGGACTTGGCTTTGACTGCCAGATCTAGACATCTACATATTCCAAGAATCGTCTCTTATTGTTTCTATATAGCGAAGAAACATCTAATCTTCTTCAACCATATTGAAAGTTACAGACAACTGATCCGTTACGGCCTGATTATCTTAAAAAGGGTGCATTTCTAAAACAATCCAGTAAGATGAGAAGTTACAATAGATTTAATCTGTGTTTGAAAATACCAGTATATGAGACAAAGACATCAAGAGGGAAGATGTAAGTCTTCTGTTTTGTCACGATAGCTGTTGTAATGTCATTAAAAAACAATTAACTGCAAATGGAAGAAATGGTCAGAAGATATGTCTTTGAAATTTAAGGGTTTTTGTTATCTGAGACATGCATACAACTGATGCCATCAACACTTCGAAAGTCCAAAAGAACATATAAATATATATATATATATATATATATATATATAATATATAATATATATATATATATATGTATACATATATATATATATATATATATATATATATATATATATATATATATATATATATATATATATATATATACATAAGCGTACTGGTAGGTCATGGATTTATTTACTGATATTTTATTGTCTTTTTTTTTAATAACATCGAAACTTGATACAAAATCATTGATCCCCAATTTAGGCTACGGATGAAAGATGAGATCGTTTGAACGCAAGAATAATTAAAATATGATAACTCATTCAACAAACAAATCAAATCTTCTGAGAATCTACTGAGAATAGCATGGATTCTTCCTTGGCATTCATTCAGTCGACCGGAGTTCGTTTCCCGCCGCGGTCGACCATCCTGACCACGACCGCCTCTTTTCTATCATTCCAATTGACCAAAGATAATTGTTCACTAAACAGATTAGTCCTACACTTGAGTTAACTGTAATGAAATATAAATTGATATAGGTAGACGATAATTGAAAAATTTCCCTATATATTATTTTCATGTTGTGACCTACTATCTAAAGTTATTGGTGAATTAATGAATAAACATATTTTTACTCTCTAATTTTTTTTCCAATTATGTTTTTCAATTCACCGTCTATTGAAAACCATCCGGAACTCTTCTCAATATACCTTATTCAACGAGACAGCTCGGTAGTTTCGACTATAGAGGTATGATAGTCCAATGATAGGACCCATATGCCTTTGAACCATCGAGTCAAGTTCAAATTGCTACGAAATCAGTTTAATAAGCTGAATATGTTGAACATTTATAATAATTGTCTTGTAATCTCTGCAACTAATAGGATTGGAGTGAAATAACAATAATAATAATATGCCAATCACGCTAATTTTGACCTACGATAATAGTGATAATATTGGTGTAGTTCGGGTTGATATTACCAAATGTGTACTGATTCGGTTTTTATCGGAATAGTCAGCAGTAATTTTACGTTCATTGTACAGTTTAATGTGATATCAGCTATTCGGAATTATGGCTTACGCTCCAAGTGAATATAGGATGAAGATTATAACAGGATATTGGTTTATCGTTCACTGGTAGTCACTATAGAAAAAATCTACAATAAGAAATTCGAAATAGGCATATATATATAATTTCAAATTACTTTTGTTTTCGGCGTGGCGTTCGAGTCATTCCTATTCATTCGTCTCCCCAAATAATTAACTTAGCTGTTGGTGGGATCGATAAGCAAACTGAAATCAGCAATCGTGAATGTTCTTCAACATTTTTCACTTCTTAAGCCTATCTCTACATCAAATTGTTTCAAGTTAAGAAATCAATTTCTAATAAATCGACTGTAAAATAATAAATTAGGAGACGATATTTTTCATGGTAACAAATGAATATTTGTATATTGATTATTTTGAAAACGTCGTCATCGATTCATAAAAATTGCCGAATTTGGGGCTCGAACCCAGAACCTCATCAATACAAGCTTGGACTGTGAATATTATTTTTAATCAATATCAATATATATATAAACGATATATGACAAGACAATGTTATTGATGGATCTCATTGCGAATGTGAGTTATTATTTTCACTTTTATATTCTATCAAATTATGTTTTTATTCATTTTAATTGTAGTTTATGAACCAGTGTGAGGCTAATTTGTTTAGTTATTAAATCTCTGTATGTCCGATGGATTCATGGAAAGGCCTGTCGTGGCATTTAATAATGAACCATCCCGCAACGACTGAGGGAAACTACGATAAACCTGCACTCAGGATGGGCAAGTTCAGGACTCGCACTACTCAGGACTGAGTTTTATGCGATTACCTTTTAGAAACGTGCCGTTCTTACGCCGTTAAATTAGGCAACCAATTAGCTTCCACGCATCACGGGAGACGTATCTATTATGTACAGTCTATTCGTCCGTCTTGTTTCAACCAATCACCAACCTTCTCTCACGTCAACTAATGAACAAAAGTGACGTCATTAATGTCAAACAGAGGGTAATGCAGTCGAGCTGTTAAAAAACCATTAAAATATTATTAGTTATTATTTTACTTGTTTACTAATATCTTGAGTCGATATTACAGTTTTACCTTCCTCTAGCTGTACTTCTTTACCGACTCTCATTTTAAACAAAATCGTGGTGACTTATTGATAATGATTCTCTTATACAACAGATGAGTACCTCCTGAACTACTTTCGCTAAGAACATTCATATTTTCATAACTTGATAGAAATATGTAGCCCTACCAGAACTTTATCAACATTCTGTGAAAATTTTATGTCAAACGGATAAAATTTGAAAATTCAACATTCTTCCTAGTCCTATTCTCATGTGAGTTTTCCAAAGTTACCAATTTTCTAAAGAAAAACAATCAAACACGACTTTGATCAGAAATAATCCCAATAACCTATCTATATTATTACGCTAATGTGCAGAAACAGTTTAAAATTGATTGGTCACTTTTCCTGATCTGTATGCCGCGCACAAAATTACTGACAAATCACCAGAAACAACAAATAAACGTAAAAACGAAACCCACTGCTTTCCGGTATGTGAAATGCAAGTCTTAGATATACGCCCATCCAGATACATTTTTCTACAAATCTGATAGGATTCGTGATTTTTTAAATCGATCAGCCAAATCCAATAAAATATCTAACATTGTCCGATTTTTTCTAGAATTAAATTATAAACACTAGTGACAAATTACTCTGAAAAACACCGATAAAAACTATAAGAATGTCTCACTGTGATTTATAAACTTGTCACCCACGAAATTTTACAGGTCACGAGTTTTTATATTTTTTAACCCCATAAAATGTCAAATCTGCTTCATTAACCCCCAGGCAACTGAATTCATCCAAACAGATTCCAGTTCGACCTTGTCTAGCCATGGGCTAAAACCACCTGCTAACGCTGCGAGGGTGTTAGGGGTGGTCTGGCATGGTTTAAGGGTGCTTTAACTGCCCAATGTGTCACAGGGGGATTAATAAATGACGATAAGGTCATGAGAGTTGATATTTCTAAACAATTTGTTTCGAATAATAAACGGGTCATTGGATTTTAATAGCCAGGGCAGTTTTTTTTTTATATTTTTTGACGGATAAATTAACCCAAGACTTTTTACTAACTTACTGATAAATTCTTTGACAAACTTTATGTTTATAGTTGGAAATTTTTAAAGAATTGAACCTTCAATTTGTAGGATACTGGGGTTGTTGTTTTTGTTTTATTTCTAAATTAATATATATATATATATATCAAGAATCAACCTAATCTAACCCTCCTGAAGTAAGAAACCTGATCTAAATAATCAAATACCAGAATTTGATCCCACTAATCTAACTGCCAAACTAATCTTATATCAAACTTCTTTCTTATTTATACTAAAATCGAAAAGATGACCCAAAGTCGTTGTAGAGCATTACAAAGTAGACTCTTTCGGATGGGAAACCACAAGGGCGATTCTATTACTCCAGAAAGAATAATTTTAGGATGATAATAAATTCATCAAGTTGAACGAAAAGTTTATTGAGTCAAGTTTTGAAAATACGGTATATATATATATATATATATATATATATATATATATATATATATATATATACAATATATATGTATATGGGATATTTTAGCCATGTCGTAAAAGATATGTCTCGACCCACTGAGCTACCGAGATATTACTCTTATGTCATGGCTTATGTCATGGTCATATATATATATAAATATTATATATATATATATATATATATATATATATATATATATATATATATATATATATGTATGTATATATATATATATATATATATATATATATATATATTTATATATATGTATATGTATATGTATATATAGGCCTCTATTGCATAGTATCAAACGAGCCGTCAATTTTAATATATGCAATATTCAAATAGATTATATTTTATTATAATTTATTCTTTCGCGTGTTGGGCCATATAACCGTACCTGCCCCTACCAAAACTATACATTATCATTTTTATCAGAGGTGGAAAACAAAATAAACTTTTCAATAAAATTAAATTATCTTATCAAAATTTCACGACAATGACCGTATATTTTCCTATCAAACTTCGAAAAGCAATAAAATATCAAATTGTCATATTGAGTCGCATGATGTAGGCCTAAATACGCTAATAAAAAATTATATGTACATTTTAAATCATTTCGTTTATACAGGCAAGTCTAATCAGTTAGATAAACGTCCCCTGTTCTTCAATTAAACTATACTTTAATAGTTTATTGTTGTTATGTTATCACATAAAGTTGTCCTCGGTTCGGTGACTTCAAGCTAGTAATGCGGGCTTGCAGTTGAACCCCTTAGCTTTTCATGTGGTGGTTTGATCGGATGTTTATACTCATTAGTATACGTGTAACGATTAGATGTTTCGAGCCGGTGATTTGTTCTTTGTGAATGTTTTACATTGTTGCTATCTCGGCTTGTTGGATGACTACGTCACGTCGGGTTAAAAGACGGGCTTTTTAACAGCATATATTAAACATTCATTGACTCTGATTAGGTTTTAACCGTTTTATATGTTAGTTTTACCTTCTTTGACTGTTTTATAGAAACTATCAATTCAATGTTTATTGTTTGTGGTAGTTCTTTATGAATATTTCCTCCGTGAAAATAGATCAACCTTGTGGTGCCCCGTCCGAACGATCCTACTTTGTTAGCTTTACTCTCGAAATAATTGGTTTTAAATTATAAATTGATTACTTTCTCATTTTTTTTCTATAGCTCAGAGAATCAGCCATCAAACAAACTTCTTTCAATTCATTAATAGTTATTGTGATTCTAGATTTTTTGATCAATTATTCATAATTGATATTAATTCGCCTTCAATTTCACATTCCAACTTTGATATCTCCAGCTTGAATAACTTGTGTACTCTTTGGAATCGAATCAAATCCATGACTTCTTCTTGAATATATTCACAAGTAGTTCGGTCACAGACCGCGCTGTCCATTCACTCTCAGTTCCATGTACTATCATTCGCAGTCACGGTCAAAGTTCATTGTTTTCAATTCAAAATAGTTCATACATTATAATTCATTTTGCTGACAAGACCGCCTCGGAAGTCTTGAAACAACCAACAGGGCCCGCTTCTAAACGTTCGAAATAATTCATTCATATCCTTAGTCGGGAAACAATGATTGCCTATCAAGATCTCGATGATAATGAATTGAAAACGATTATTATTAATGAATTCGCGAATATATATTTTCTTTATTATTTCAGTGAACTAGTTATTAATTTAATATTATCTCGTGATTTCACTTGAATTCGATGTGCTTTTATCGAATTTATGTCCCGTTTTTATCATTATATAACTAATTAATAATTTCTATTTTTAAATTGGTGGTATTATCTATCGTTGCCATTACATGAGGTAGGCTATTAATATTGTACATGTCATATCACTTGTTGCTTCCTTTCGATTACCTTTGCCAAGTATAAATCCAGTAGTACCAGTACTGTCAAAGATCAGACCATGTCACTGACCTGAGGCAATCTTAAAAAAATGTTATTCACATTTCAAATATGTTTAAAAATAGCTTTTACTTTCAACTTTGCATGCCGTTTTCATGACCATATTTTTTTGTCATCTTTTCACTGAGTGATCTGATTTTAGTTATATTTGGATATATTATTGTTTAGTGGGTTATGTTGGTAGACATGAGGCCAACCCTCATCTACCCCCTTACTCCCCTTTCTGCCTCTTTTACTCCTCCTACTCGCTTACACTCAAACCTGTCATCCCATTTTTTCTCATTTACATCATTTTCATTTGTTTGATTATATTTATTAATTGAACCAATTGGTATTTTTTAAATTAATTGAAATCGAAACTTGACACAAAGTTTTTGTTCCTCAAATAATGGTAAAGATGACAACGTTGGACGTTCTGACGGGGAACCGCAAGGGCACCGCAAGGGCTATTTCATCACCACAAAAAAGAGGAATTAGAGCAATGTAGCTTATATAACAAACCATGAATATAGTTACTTATAACTCATAAGTTAATGGATACATTAAAATAATTGAATATTATTATATTTCATTCAGGTATTATGATGATATAGGCCCATGAATTCATTCAATAATGAAATATAATACGTACCAATACGAGGAAATATTTTAGAGGCTCGTCTTCTTGATAGGTTTTAATAAAAGACGCCGATTGGAACAATTCTTAATTTTTCTCAATTTTGAACATTATTTTATAGTCCACAAGCATGGAAAATTGGTATTATTTCAAATGATAGTCACAATATTATCGTAATATGACCAATTTATGACCACATATGACATCCTATATTGTCTTCCATAATTCCTTGAGCTCGTTATCGAAAAATTCACCAACTCTGTAAGGATCACATGGTGACTCTTCGGGTGACTCATCCTGAAGTTCTTTCCAAATGGAGAGACAAAAATATTAGTTTCCCGTTCATTTGATTAATTATTAACTGCTCTTGGCTTGTTTTTTTTTGTTTGTTATAGAACCTTGATATAGGCCTCATGATGATTTTTTTTTTTTAATTGATGAATTTCATGTATATATCGTCAAGACTTGGTAAAAGGTGTTTCCACCATTTCTTCTGATTTTCCCACATCAAGTTACACATGGTCCAGGCCAGTCCACCTGTATTTCACTATAATTATTATATGAAACTTTGTTTATGCTTTGAATTTTTTTTTTTACAAATTTGGTGGCACATGTCACATTTATCTAGAATTTAATTACACACATCTCATAGTTGCCTCAAGTCTAAAAATTTCCAACACTCGTGTCCTGAATATTTTAATTGATTGGCAGTTTTCAAATACTTTCCGAGGCAACCCGTTCCACTCCACAATCCCTCTATCCGCCATTCAGTTTCTATCCTTAAACCGCCTTCCAAATCTTTTCATCTTGATCTTATGACATAATTATATAATTATATATAATATACAATTATAAAATGTTCTACCCTCCAGTGGACGCTGCTGATTATTTCTCCGAGGGTCGCGAGTGCGTCAACTGCGGCGCCATATCCACGCCGTTGTGGCGCCGTGACGGCACCGGGCACTACCTGTGTAACGCTTGCGGCCTATACCACAAGATGAACGGCATGAACCGTCCGCTTGTAAAGCAGCCGCGTAGATTGGTAAGGGCTGCAATGTGGCCGGGGGAGATCGATGGAAATGGCGGATGTACGAGGGGAAAATGTCGAGATCTGACTTACGATATCGTGGAATGATGATAGGTTTTATTCATTCACAAGTTGGGAAAGTTTTCATGAATTCTTTAGTTCAATAGAACGGGATTTGTTTATTGTTTGATTGTCTGCCATGAAATGGGGAGACTATAATTTTGATCATCCGGAAATGCAGCAGTTTCTGGAGACTTTTTAGTTCATTTGAAACGTTTCTCACTTTTTTTACATTAAATTAAAATTACAAAGAGTGTGATATTTATTTCAATGACAAAATTCCGCCATCGTTTATCATATAAAAAAGGCTACTGCCATTTTTACTATGTAATAAAGCGGTGAATAGGTCTCGTGACTTTTACAATAGACTAACCGGTTAAACAGTTCAAAACATTTCAAAGAATATAATAGTTATGAATGTGAAATACATGAGCAATTATAAAAGATTCAGTTGCCTTCATCGCAAACGACTCGACAAAAACTATGATATCTTTGTCACCAATCTCGACGAAAATCCTCGCATGTCCGCCATTTTCATTTGTTTGCCTCCTGCCCATGTACTTTCAATTGATAATGTAAATGAACGCCTCTGTGTTTTCCAGTGGCGGAGGGCGGTGGCTACTATCAGACTGGTTATAATACAATCCCGCGCAACGCTGTTATGGAGGAAAAATCGAGCCGTCGCCTGGTAGGTTTAAAATTATCAAAATGATTTGATTTGATTTGATTTGATAAAACACTTGTTTGAATGTCACTCACTATCTTCTCTTTTTGTTTTTAACGATTTTTGGTTTTCATTTTGACGCGGAATTTTTTTGTGAACATTTCGTTTTTGATCGAATTGCGGTGAAAAAGTGTGTTTGAGATATATTTTCTAGTTTTTTTTAGAAATGAATACATTGATTTTTTTTCAATCTTCTTATCGAATAAGATATTAAGACTTGTAGGCTCTAATAAATGATTTCAGTACGACCAATTTAATTTTTCAATTCAGAATTACGTACTTCGTTCATACTAGCATTTCCAACCTTTCCATAAAATGCACTTGAAATATATTACTAGGCCTATTGCTACCACTTTGGCCTATATAATAATTTTAAAATTATAGTCAAATTAAATTAAAAGCTAGCAAATCGACTTTTTTTTCCATGCATTCGATCAAAAAACTACAATGAAACATTTCAAGTTTTCTATTTTACAACACAATTCAAAAATATTATCACTTGAATTTTTTCTAAATTCGTAGTCTTTTTCTCTGGGTGCTTACGTTGAATTTTCCTTCAAAGCAAGCAAGCAAATGCGCATGTTTTTCCTCCTTTACTAATCTGGCCATTCTATAGTCCGAGTCAGCGATCAAGTGTCTCTACTGCAGTCCTTTGTCCTTGACTCTGACTATAGGCTACTACCGCCCTCATACCACCAAAACAAAGGATAAGTATCAACAGAAAATTGTTTGAAATTTTTGTATCATTTTGTATCATTTTGTTGTAATTGTTGTCATTTTCATAAAAATCACTATTTGTTCATTGTATTTTTTTTTTCGATTAATTACACAAAAATCTGAATAAAGAATTATCAGACAAAAAAATTACAAATATAAATATTTCAGAAGCTGTAGCTCGCTGTTTTGTGGAAGTTCATGACCAACAAATGGAGAAAACAAAACAAACAAAAAACGAAACAATTGGTTACATATTCTATCATCTTTCGTACGTATGTATGTTAGCAGATTCTGTTTAATGTACATTGACTTTGCCATCTCTCTCTCTCTCTTTCTCTCTCTCTGTACCGAATGAGTAACTATCGGATACGTTTACAAAAGAGAGAAGCGTTCAAGTTGAATTTCACTAAGAATTGAAAGGTATCTATTTGATTTCACTTTCCCTATAACAAATGTATATCAGATTTTCATATTTATAAATAACCATAACCTTTTTTTTTACCGAAATAGAAGAAAGGTGTTCATTCCGCTTCAAAATTCATGTTGAGTAGCCTAAATTGTTTGAAAATTTGATAAACAGATATTCTCAAACATTTATGCTGCCATTACTTATTTCTTTTTGAAGTAGCTAATTCATATTACTATTTTTCTTTCTGTATTTCTCATTTTAACCCACTTATAAACCAAAATCAACAGCTTAGTTATGAAGATAATTAATAAAATAGAAAATAAACGATAGTATATATATGGCACGTGTTTTATTGCATCATTCCGTAGTTCTTTGCCAACATTTTAGAAATAATTATGGAAATTGTTCAAAGTAAGCTGTTGGTTTCTGTTTGCTTTCATCTTATTTCTTTCTCTCTTTCTCTCTCTTCCTCTCAATCACGCAAGGTGGATAATATGCTTTCTAGCTCATTTCTAATATCTTGTGTTTTCATCGGACAGCATTGGGTGTTGTATTTTGACAATTGAATAGCGGAACGGAACAACGTTGAAACGAAGTCGAAGCTATGAGGTAATAGCGAGTAGAGGATTTATCTTCGATCTGCAATGAAGAAAACACTATTCGAAATGCAACATCCCCTTGAGGTTGACCTTTGAGGGTGTCCTTCATGTCACAATAGAATAATACAGTGATGTAAAATGGGAAAAAAAATCATTTCACTCTTGCCAATTCACAAAGATTGTATGAAATATAATGAATAAAGTACAGTATACCATTTTTATAAACTTTTCTGGTAGTATGTAGGTCCATTTGTGTAATTGTGTAATGATACATAATCAATTAATCATAGAAGGTAATATAAGTTTCGAAATGTTGAGTGAAAACTGAAAACTTCTCTTACGTAATATAATGAAATACCATTTAAAAAATTATTTGTTCGACCATTTCAATAATAATACTGAACCGCACTCATAACCTCTATATCTAAAGATGATTGAAATATAAAGATCACACACAAACATATACAGTAAACACACGAAAAATTGGTCAAGTACTTATGAGCATTTGCTCGAACTATGGGAATACACCAGAAATAGAAATAAAAATGAGTCTTTATCTTTGAGTATACATAGTTCATATAAGCATGGAATGTAGAACTGTCTTAAATAATCGCTTATCTTAACTGTCATATCTTCAATTTCTATATTCATGAGGATATAGGAGTGTAAAATTTAAGTTTTAGTATTTAGTCACAATTACCAACATGGGAGTAGCGCTAACTGGCAGTTTGAAGTTATTATCACCCTGTATTGTTACCCCTGTGATTTGTTTCCACCAACCCTCAGGTAAAAGTTGACTGGACTTGGTAATACAGGGCCATGGTGAATTATTTCTATTTTAAATCAAATATTTCCACGCACATTTTACTCTTCCGTATTTTTATAAATAGGGGATTGAAGGAACGACAGATAACGTTGGAGCTTATGGCAATGGCAACTGCAGGAATGAGGCCCATAATGTACAGTTACAATTTATAGGCCTATTGTTTCCAATATTGTTCATAAAAATATACTTTTCACGTAATTGTCATTGCGACAGTGAAAGTTGAATCTCTGCCTTCTATATGCAAGGTCAGCCATAGAGTATACGGTACTACATTAAAATTATAAAACTTATTTTTTATTTTTTATAATTTTGTGTAATTAGTTGTGTTTATTGACAACTAATAGTTTTGCATACCATACGTTGTTTCATTCTCATATTCATTTGTCGTTATCATGTGAATAAAATAACATAATCATGTAACCAAAAGTAATACCCGATCACTTCCAATATGCTAATGCAAATTGCAACAGATTTATTTTAAATCAATAAACATATAAATTGCAGTAAAACTCAAAACGGTCTTTTATAAATCTTAATATTATTGTAGTAAAGAAACAGAACCACCATCTGTTTGGCTCTGTCAGTTGAAGCACTGCTTTGCAAACTAAAGCCAGACCTGCACGGGTTCGAGTCCAGCTTCGCCTCTGATCACTTCATAGTTTCATTATCAATCGGTATTCCGTACACCCATATAACCAAGCTGTTGGTGGGGTCATTGATCATCATAAGTTATGTAGCCGTAAATTGAAATTACAACCTACAAAAAATATTTTCAAATTCTGCAAGTTGATTTACATTCATATCTTATTTGTTGAATCAATTGTATTATTAACCAGCAGTATCAAGCTAGCAGTGATTTGATTGGCTATGAAGTGATTGATTATATGATTGTTTGTGCTAGTGTGCTGAGCGTATGTTCGTGTTGTGTTGCAGTCTGCGTCGCGTCGTGTCGGTCTGTCGTGCTCCAACTGTCACACGACCACGACTTCCTTGTGGAGACGCAACACTCTTGGCGAGCCTGTGTGCAACGCTTGCGGTCTATACTTCAAGCTTCACGGGGTAAACAGGCCTCTTGCGATGAAGAAAGATAGCATTCAGGTAAGGGGATTCTAGATAGTGTGTAAAATTTCAGCGACAACATAATGAACAACGAAGTGACTTTCCGTTTGAATTTGTTCTAGTTAAATTATTTCTTGCTAGTATAAGGAGTATCTTCTGAAGTACTGTGGATCCATAATTAGTGTACACATTACGTTGCATGCTATGTGTATATTACGATTCGTTATGAAGTTTGAATAGTTTGTTTCAATTAATTATAGACCTGCATTTGATCCATCCACATGTTCTTCATAAAATTTGTTTGACAAATTGATACTTAATTGTACAATTTTATCTAGACCTTATGACATATTCACTAATTCTGTATCTTGCATTGTTAACGTTCTTAATCATCATTTTTGCCCTAATCCTCAACGCGAGAGTTTTTTAAAGTATTAAAACATTTTTAAACAAATTTAAATGGTCCTTATTTTGGCAATAAATTGTATTACTGAATATTGAAAGTCAGAACACTTGCTAATCTTTATGAATATTTTATTCACTCATAGCCTTACAACATACAATAAAAATTACATAAGAGATTAGACCAGCAGCTTACCTTGACGTTCGTGATACCGATTTACAAAACCATATCATGATTGAGAATTATAGTTGAAAATTTACGGTTATCAAATTATTAGCTGTATGAAGCTACTGCCAGTTGATTGGTATTTAAATTATAATCATTTCATTCAATTTTAGATGAAATATTATTAAATAAATGGAATATTAGTTTCGTATAAATGTTTACTGAGTGTAAGTTTGAGTTAAATGTTCAAAAGTTCAATAAGTTTGAGGGATTTCAGATGATGAACATAACAAGTGCTTGTTTATGACATTATATTATTCCATTGTCTAGAAAAAGTGATTCTGTAAAAATTCGAGTATATTTCGTTCCTGCTCGCTTTGAAACGAAATGTTGAATTAACTTGAAACATTTAATATTAAAAGCAGAGCCCCAATAAGTTTTTTACTTTTGTTCAGATTATTTCACTTACATAATATTTCCTACCACACCCCTCCTCGGCTCTCACCTAAAACTGCCGAGCAAGGATCTAGTTACATGTAATTGTACCCTTTGCATATGCCTATTGATAACACTACAATACTAATAATTACCATAATGTATGTATAGATAAGGCAAATTTGAAGGGAGAAGGTATTATTTCCTTAGCTACAAAACGTGCTTGAATAATAATTATTGAATACAAATTATTTTATAGATAAACATTCACATTTGTTTACACTATTGGTTTGCCTTTTCAGTATTATGATGAGAATATAATATCTTTCCTGTCTTATTTATAGTCGTGCCTCGTGCAGTACTATCACAGTACTTGTGCACGTTCGTGAAGATTTTCTTGTTTCAACTTCATATATGTGTGACATACTTATACGTCCCACATAATAATTAGAGAAACAGAATCTTGATTAACTTAGTTTCTTCTCACACACAACCACATTACTCGGCCGCCAGTTCCACACTGCCTCAGCGCCTTGCTCGCTGGCTGACCAGCTATGAACATACTACCAACTTGATAACATACATACAATATGTTGTCATCTTTGTCTACAAGTTGAAAAACCATTTACATTTGTCTTCGAAAAGTAATTGATAATGTTATTTTCTTTCCCTTCAGACACGGAAACGTAAGCCAAAGAACGGGAGTTCCAAGCTTGACTTGAGCAGTGGTATGGGTGGCTCTTCTAGTAGCGGAAATCCACACTCGACGTCTCTGTCAGCACACCAGAGCTCGAAACGGATGAAACTTGACAACAACGGTAACAATATTTTTTCTGATTAATCATTCATGCATTGTTTTTTTCATTTTATTATTCATTTGAATTCACACACTCCATGCTTCATTTTATTTTTCATTCATTCATTGATTAGTTCGTTGTGAAGAGATCTGTTTAGCCGCCCATTTGGCTCAGTTATCCAAGGCTTGATCTGCTTTAGAAACTGAAGTCAATGCGGTAGTGGGTTTGAGTCCCAATGAGCCATTGGTTTTTGAAACACATAATCCGTCCATCATCTGCTCATCTGAACAACCAAAATCGCTAACTGTTGGGGGAGGGGGGATTATTTAGCTAACAGTGATCATCATCAGATCTGAGAATGGTTTTAAAATACTGTAGAACTGATAATTTGTTTTTCACAAGTTGTGTGTTTCTCATACACTTATACTAAACATCCAATTCCCTGTCCGCAGATCCATACGATTGTCGCTCCAATGCACCGATGGCGCACCTCAACTCTCTGCCGAACAGTCACGCCAACCTGAACCTGGGTTCGATCGGCAGCACGAGCGGATCGTCCCTGGCGGCCAGCTCGCTAAGTTACGCCAACCTCTACTCGCAGCAGTCGGCCACGTCCCCCTCGCTGCAGTACAACCATTCGCACCTAGGTGGCGTCGGTAGTCCCCCGTTGAACAACTACTATAATCTCATTCATCACCACATGAATCAGAACCAGCACACAATCTCACCGAAGATGGAATGTCCGTCGCCCAACTCGGACCAGCATTCGCTCGGGTCGCATTCGCCCGAGCTCGGGTCGAGCAACTCGCCACACATCGTGGCGCTCGCCAACAACAACAATAACAATAATAAAGTGATTGGTAACGGGGATAATAACGACAGGCCCACCGTAGTGTCACTATCCTCGTAGGCCGTTCCGACACGGAGTACTGTAATTAATTAGGAAGGTATAGTGATGTTGAAACCCGAGGCCTTATATATCGATTATGAGATAAGTTATTTAATTGTAAATATTACAATCGAAATAGATAAGTGAGTTTTATAATTTTGATTGAATTTGTTTCTTGTTTTCTACTGAAAGTTAGATAGTTTACGATTAGCAATTGAAGTTTCCCACTACTGTAATTCTTCATTTTTTTAAAAAGTGCTTCTTTTATTTGTGAGCTGGATTGATTCTATTATTAATTTTTCTGACTGATATAAATTATTATTATATTGATTTGATTGTGTAGAACTGTGTTTTTTAAATAAACTAATAATTGTTGTGTAGGATATACTTGAATATCAGTACAAAACATTTCTGCTTTGAAGTTGAGTCAAAGAATATACTGTATAGATCTTTGTATTGTTTTCCAGTTTTTGTATTTATTTTCTCATTCTTTGTTATGATTTGTAACCGTACATAATGCTATGTATGTAAGTGCACTATTGTCGTAATATTCAATTTGTAAGTGAATGGGGTATAGATTCGAAGTAAGACAGAAACTGTATGGAACGTAAGTTTCATGTTGAAGCTAGCATAATGTTTATAAGAGCTTATGATTGCATTGAGCTATTTTTTATTATTAATGATTGGATCCAATTCCAATATTTTACAGTATAGGCCTATTATAAATATTTTATTCATTTTGTAATTATTATTTCCAAGGTTTGACACACTGAACATAATATATCTACACTGCATTTTGTTTTAAAAATAATAATTGCTACCGAATATTTTTCCAAGTGAATAATGTTCGTAATGAGTGTATTGTCGAGTCAACAAAGCAAAACAATAAATCGGACGGAAAATTACGTCTGTAATTTACTTCTGTCCGCTATTTTAATGTGAGCGTTAATGGATCTGTGGATCATTACTATTACTACTGATAAGTGTTTTTATTTTAAGGCTATCTGTTCAATTTTACAGTTCTATTTTTATTGCATGATATTTAGAAACACGTTTTTCTACTGATTTTTTCGTTTGCGCACGTTTGTTCTGAAATACTGTCGTCGTGTTGTAAGAAGAAATATTTCTAGTACTTTGTACAGCGCACAAAACTGTGAAATTAATACTAGGCCTAGTATATTGTTGAACAAGAACCAAAAATAAGGCTCTTTGCATTTATTATAATGTACAAATATTTTCTTATGTATAAAATAAAACTAGGTTCAGTTTTAAACAAGTTTTGCATGTTTGTTTGTTATTGAAGTATAATGATGTTACAGACAAGTTCTAGTTGGACGGTAAGCGATGAAAATGGAAAAGCGTCGAACGGCGTCAAGATTCGGAAGATGCGTCTTTGATGCTCATCATAGTCCTTGTATTTCTACTGAACGTGCTCAGGGGTCCATTATTTACAGGAATGGTTCCCGTTAACAGACGTTTTCTAATACCCATTCTCGATTCCTAATAGAATGAGATGACGAATGTGAAGAATGTGAAGACGTCCATTCAGTCCAAATCTGGTCTTTCTCTGGGATTGTCCAATTGTTTTTGTTTTTTCAACCGATCCACATGATACATATTTCAGTCACTATTCATCTTCTGACTGGTCAAGTAAATAGTAATAAGTTGACAATATTGCAAGTTTGGTAGCACCAGCTAGCAACTTGGTGAAACCAATGTATAAGAATTTCTGTTAAATTTCAAGCTGTTCATCTTACAATGCATATTATTATGTTGTGTATTCCTTGATAGTGATACGAGAATCCTTGAAAGAAACATTGGAGAGAGGTTATGATATTCTGATGTTTGAATACTGTTTGTTACTTTCGATTCAGAACAATCTGTATTTTTTGCTCTCTCTATACTGGTATATATTGTTCAAATACGCACTATTATTTAGTTATTCTTCGAAATCTCTTTGGAGTTGGCTCAAACCACCTTCAGTCAAGTAAAAGATTTTTATTATTATTATTATCTACAAATAGTTTGACACAGGTGGTAGATAATGACACAGGTGGTAGAACATAAACATAAACTTATAGTGAACATAAACTCGTTTGTTTGTCTCGGACAATTGGGTGAACTGCATTTGAATGTTGAGCCGACTGCTGAGGTTTTGTCCTGCTTTAGGCATGAGTTTTTGTAAATGTTCTTTCACCTATAATCACTTCATTGTTTCGTTATCACCCGCTAAGTGCAGCCCCACATAACCTGGCTGTGAATGGTGTCGTTGAGCACCATAAAAATTGAACATGATTGGTCTACATATATTTTTAATGGGATGTGCATTCACACGTGTAGAGAGTATGCCGTTCTCTAAAACAATGTCCTGCCTATGGCCACATCATCTCCCTCAACCTGCTCTATCAAGTCCTCAAGTCATTCTCAAACTCAAACTCGAATCATTTCCACAAACATAGATGAATACCTCCCATACAGCTCTATTAAATTATGGTATGAATTCGAGCTATTGTTTGTATAATTTGTAATTATATAAGTGAATCCATATGTGTACAACGTTTAGGTTGAAGAAGTGAAGTGAACTGAGAAATTAAAACTTGATCAAACAGGTATAGTTGGATGCAGTTCAAGTTTGACTTCGAAGAAACGACTGAATTCTTGATTCGACTAGAGGAAGTAAGAAGCAACATTTGTTACCTGGTAACTAATCCACTCGTCCCATCATGTAGGTACAATGTGCAATTGAATCTTATACAATCACTTTTTTCAAAATATCCAATTAAATGTAAACTCAATTTTAATAATACTTGAAAAATAATATGCAAACTATGTTATTTTTGAATGATGATTGATAGATGGAATCAATAAAACAATAAATATTTGAAGCATTCAACTCTAGAGCTGTGCGAGTAGAACTTTTTGAATTCGAGCGAGTGAGACTTGTTTTCAAGTGAGACGCGAGCGAGCCTAATTCAAGGGAGAGAATTCACTTTAAATTTAAAATTGAATCGAAAAATATAGAAACATAACTTTTTACATTTTATAGGAGTATATTACAAGAAAATTGTGAACAAATGTTTTCACCAGTGTGGCTTAGTGGGGATATAGACAATACATGCATACTTGAATAAATAATTAAAAAAAAATGGCAAATAAACTACTTGGATTATTTCATTTTAGCGCGGATGGCAAAGGTAACCGATGCAAAAAAATGTTCTGACAGATCAAGTGGACTTGCGCAAAAGTCAGCTGTTCGGTACACTCTGATTCGCCGACACGGCGCTTGCTCAATGCTCATCGTCAACATAAATATTTACATGCTGGGTGAGGCTGTCAATTTGTTCACACTTGTCTTGACATGACATAATCACGTCTTATGTATTTGACTTGAACATCAGCTGTTTGTTCGACTGGTTTCGCCCGGTAGCGAGAACCGTAATCGCTCTGCAGATTTATCTCCACGTGAGCTAGTGCCAGGTCTACCGGGAGCGTCCTTGTCTCTGTCTCTCTCTCCCTCGCATACAACTTTCAATTTTCAACTCTAGTCTACTCGTCGTTTGCTCTGCTTTCAAGTCTCAAGTCAACCACCTCTCAATCGTGATCATGCTGGCTAACCCACGCTAAATATCAACTCTAAATTGTAATCGATATACGATCCGTTGAATCAATTTGAGACAGCCTGTTTATCTGTGAGTATTAAATTTGTATTTATGTAATAAAAAAACATCAAATTTGTGTTGGAAAAGCCCCAGCTACCCCAAGCGTATGCCCAAGCGTAACACGTCGGCTCGTGGTCTGTCCCGTAAGGATATTTATGCATTCAGTGAATAAGTCAGTAATTTCCTAGAAATTCCATCTTTGCTCAGCTGTTATATTGAAAAGGGTAGGTAGGACAGCTGGCAAGGTTAGATCACCCGTTTGTTTGTATTTTTTGGTTATGGTAGACCTAGTGCAAGGCTAGATTGGTTTTCACACTTGTTGATGCCATATGTGGTCCCAGGGTCTGGAACTCTCATTAGGGCCCAGTCACTTTGTAGACCCAGTGTGTTTGACAATATTCAGTGTCACACAAAAATGGTGGTTTTCCTGACAGATTAGTGACAGATCGAACTTCAACAGCCAACGATTTGTTTTGATGCTTCTCATTTTATTTGATGTTCAGCCAAAAAAATGCAGTCGAGGTTATCTCGGTGTATGATTATAGTTCAAATTCCACACTATGTTTGTTTGAAGTCAGTGTCTAATTCACTGTGACAGCTTTCCTAACAGTTCTATCGTATTTTCATGGAGACCATAAAATATTTGAAAGCCTTTGAATTAAGTGGTATCTTGATTTAGGCCTATAGCAGCCCGCTATAAATATTTCATTCAAAATCCAAGCAAACATTTTGCAATGTAGTTCATATATTTATAGTTCCTATTTTGTAAAATTGATTATATCTGCCTACCGGTCTAGTCAAGCAATCTATAGTCGTGAGCATGTTGGGCCTCTCTTTGTCAGACGTATCTGATTATTAATATTATAATAGGTCTACCTGCATTTAAAATTATTTTCCGGTAAAATTGTCATAGAGCGCATCACGACCAATTTTATTTTTTTTACCCTGAAATTTGTGTTTTCTAGTAGGCCTACGGTAGGGCCTAGATTTTAATGAGATCTATTGAATGAAGCCATTACGAATTGCTATTACTGGTGCCGGTTTTTAATAGTTTTAAATCCCTTGAACATGTTGGATTCTGCATAAAGTTTTCTATACCTATGTGCCATTTTTTGGTAAACGTGCATCAAAACACTTTAAGTGGGTACCATAGCTGAAAAAAAATTACACACAACACTTGTCCAGAAGATTTCATGTAGCCTAGGCCTATTTGAACAAAATTAAATCCCCAATGAAATTTGTCGCGACACGCCAGGCGATATGACAATATTACGATCGTTGCGATCGTGCGATCGTGATTACGAACTAACTAATTAGACCTAACAGGATTAAAAAAAAAATCAGCCACGGAGCATATACCGGTAATAAATGTTTCGTCTCTTCACTTGTTAATGTGTAACTGATTGCCAAATCGTATGAGGGAATACATGTTTCAATTTGTGAAATTCACTACCGTACCGTACATAATTTATTTATGTCTCTAGCCTACCGGTACTCTGAATTCTTATTTTACGTTTTCAAACCCAATAAAACCTAGAAACACACTTAGATAACCCCGTTCGGTATTAGTCCAATACTCCGTGTTTTCACCAGTAGGCCTGTACGAACTTATTCTTGACTATACTTTATTACATCTGTTTACTCTCAAGTGGCCCAATGGTTATTGTAATCAGGCAATTAGGATCTATGGGATGAGCTAATAATAGACAGTTAAATAACCCTGGTATGTTGCTATAAGCTTGCCTATCAGACAAAACTCACATCCACCAATTACAGCTCACCAATCAATGTAGGTAACCAATAGCTTATATATATTCCATGACAGTCAGTTCTATAAGTAAGTCATTGTGAAGATTCTGATAGAAATTATAAGTAGACCTGCAGATAAGAGAGTGGTCTACTTTTATTGGCTTAGGTAATTTATCAATTGATTAAAGTAGGCCAGGTAGAATCCTATTGTTATTACTTATGTATTTATATGCAGTGGCAGGTATGCTATGTATGGCAGGCCTGCTAAGGAGAATTAACAAAAGAATTGGGTAGGCTTGGATCCCTGGCTGAATTTCTATTGAAATATTTAGTCATGGTTTCTTTCAAATATTTCAAAAGTATTACCCGGTGGATTTTTTGTATTTATGTGTAGGTTACGACATGGTAATACTGGCAATAATTATAATTGCGACATGGTAATAATTCCAATACAGTACTGGCTTCCAAGCTCTTTAATAAATGAGATTAATAAAATAAAGTTTTAGTTGCCCATACTGCATGTACCGGTAGGCCTACCTACTGTCTTTTGGTGTTTGACAATGACAGGGTAGAGTCCCCGCTTGACGTTGATAGGAAGATATGAAATAAAAATGCTTGAAAGAGCCTGAATATTTAATATTTCATCATTTAATATTATAGTATCGGTACTTGATATTTAATTTTTAAATATTACTTCATAATGAATATTTGGCTTCCGGTAATGTGGTCGTTTAATTTCGATATTTTCGATCGATTAAATATTTTAGGACTTCGATTTGATTCCGATATATTTCGATCGATATTCGATATTGAAGTTTCAATATTGTTTACATTTTTTTATCGAATAGCAACCGCCTATATTTATATAGGCCTGCCTATATATAGCCAATATAGGCCCTTTGTAGGCCTAATATAAAGATTTTTGTTACCGGTACCATCTTTTTTCTAATAGCGGTACCAGTATTACTGGCATTAACAATTCAATTTAGTTGAGGATACCTACTAAATAGAAACAAATTACTGAATGATCATGCTCTCAGTATTAACAAATATAATTATACGTTAGGCCTACCTCTGAAAAATGGTATGTTGGGAATCGTGGTGAGATAAGAGAAGCTGATTAAAGAATTGATCAATTTTTATAATTTGATAAAATGTTCATCTTCTTCATTCATACTCATACCCACGCCATCTCCCACGCCTGGGGGTTGGATTGTGATTTTGTAACCTGGCTGTTTCAAAGTGGTTAATATGGTGTTAATATGGTAGGTCTACTGTACCATGAAAATAATTCAATTTCTAAAAATAATCACTGTTTGCTAATCAAGAAATAAAATGATCGTAGTAATCATCATCTCTTGAACAAGAGGGCTTGTCGGATAACTAACGATTGCATTGTCTTCTAGACATTGAGCAATGACTCGCGGAGTGTTGCGTCTCGTGTCGTGGCAGGGGCCTGGCCGATCATCCATCTTGCCGCGGTACGCTGTTAGCAAGTCTGCCAACCCGTCAAGCCAACATGTGCGAGGTTTCACGCAACGAGGACGATTGGCGCAGAAAGACGTCGGCAAGGGCGAGGCCGCTGCCGCGCCGATACTCGGTGTGCCGTACTCTAAGCTCACGATCGGAGTGCCGAAAGAAGTGTGGCAGAACGAACGAAGGTATGTTTTATTATCGCTGATTTATTGTTGGTAAAATGTTTGATTCATATCCATTTCATGTCTCGTTAGTATAGTTGTTTGAAAATTGGTTTGATCAAACGTAGTTAGGCCTTGAACTTTTGTTTACGAATTTTGAAATTTGGGTTTTTGGCTGATTTATGGTTGAAATGGTCAGAAAGCATTTCAAAGCACCACAGTAAAATTGATGTATATCCAAAATAAAGCATTAACTAGAAAGGAGATAGCTCAAATGAACTTATTCCACCAATAAAACGTTACCTTATTGAACCTCGAAAGCTAGCGCTGCTGTGTAAAACGTGTGACCCATTCTTGCCGACTGATTTAATTGGATAAGGAAAACTGAGACAGCTGAAAGTTTGCCCAAAACATTTCTCATCTGTTTTGTCCGTGTGAAACCGTTGTACTTCCTACACGGTTCTACCTGCATTATCAACTTACCTCCGAGGACGTTTGAAAAGTCGTAATCACTTAGTTTTATAATTTCACATTCTATATGTGAGTAAGTCTTCTGTCAGATTCATGACATCTACATGAAGTATTGGCACCATTTATTAGTTTCTTCTTTATATCAATGTTTCTTACATTATTAGTAGCCTCAAACTTCTTTAAAAGTATAGGCCTACCATGTAGCCTACTACAAACATCATCAGTAAACATGTCATATTTTTTCTGTATCAGTTTTGTAATAATAGATCCAAGGCAGATGTGATCAATTATTGTTGATTCACGTCAAATCCGTGCGTTGTAACCCAACCAATCGAGAGCCGCCCCCGGTCCATGTCCAGCATCTATGACGTGCGGAGTCGGCTATTTCTCATCCGAGATCCCATCATTCACATTCATATTTTTTTTATTTTTAAGCAATCTAGATTTCAATTGCCAAAAAACCACATAAATACATCCTGTGTAGATGTGATCTATAAAAATACCAGCTCTCTCTCTCCCTCCTTGATCTAGTCTATTTATAGATATAGTCACACTTCAATTCAAGGTTTTCTTAAAAGCAAGGTATTTTTGAATAAAAAATGTTGATACTGCTGTTGGTGTAGGTGTTTATTGAGATGTTTGGTTATGTGTCCCTCCCCCACCCCTCCCCCACCCCCTCAACACCTTCCTTGAAGCCTAGACTAACAAGTTAGGCCGACAAGATAATGATGAAACATGGGACACAACATAATTAGAGTTGTTTGAGGAAGGACATTTGTTAATGTAAACATTGTAAACAAATAGTTTGTATGCATGTGTCAGTATATATATATGAATAGGCCTATACACACTTAATGCCTGGTGCCGACACCGATATGTATGCAAATATACTAGGCAATGTTTACCAATTTGTTTCTGTGTACTGTACTGACTGCTGTAGCAATTGGGGAAATGAAATCTGAATATATAGTAAATTGGGAAGTGCAACAAATATCTAGATGGCTGTGAATCATCAAGTTTGGGTGATCATATAAGCCTAGTGACTATGGTGCCAATCAGAAATCGACCAATTTCAGTTTTAAACTAAGGCTTTTGTAGACATAGACCAGAATGCATATTTTAATGGTGCAGCTCCCATTAAATTAATTCTTTTTCAAAATATTCCGGACATTTAATTTTATTTCTAGAAATGTTTTTGTCAATATGCCTACTTGACAATTGCCCATGTTATCACTGTGATCTGTAGATGGGGATCAAACCTGCAATTAGAGAAATCGAATAGCCTAACGTTCTTATCAAAGCTGATCTGAGCTGATAAAGTGACTCTTGTCTGCCCATTACAGGAAAAAATTGCAAAAATCACCTTGTTCGCCAGGAATTGTAGATTCTTAAAATATGATCTCTATCAATAACTATTTATATATTGATATATGCATTGGGAAAAAGGGAAAGAAAGAACAGCAGCGTAAACGACCTCGGTAGCTTCAGGTACCGCTTCAGAAAATAAAGTCACCGTTGTGCGTGGGTTCGAGTCACGCATAAGGCATGTGTTTTTGTAAACGTCCTTTCACCTGTCATCACTTCATAGTTCCATAATCACCTGCTCATTCGTACCCCCGTACACCCTAGCTGTTGGTGGGGTCGTTAAGCAAACAATAATCAATCAATTAACAGCAGCTTACCGAGATTTATAAGTGGCCTACTCATAGTGGAGAGCCGATGAAAGAACACAGAGATGATTCACGAGGTTTTGACGTTTTGGCTGTTGCCTTGGTCACAGTCGAGAAGTTAATTCCAACTAACTTACTGCAGTGAAACATTTTGCCATCGTTCTTCAAGGTACCAAGAAAATTAAACCGTCCTTGAACGAAAACGATCCATCCAGGAAAATTCAACATTGATTATGGAGGTGGTGTGAGAAAAAATGAATGATACAACCAGGAAAACGATAGATCCAGGAATGGATGCATAGAGGTTTCACTGTAGCTAACTTCGGTAGGGTATAACAACACCGGTCCTCACTCATGGATGTTTGTCGTGACAGGGTTGCCATAACGCCAGCAGTGACGGCCACGCTGGTAAAGAAGGGGTTCACGGTTCAGGTGGAAGATGGCGCCGGGTTCGAGGCTAAGTTCCGTAACGACGATTACACGCAGCTGGGAGCCAAGCTGGTCGACAAGAAAGCTGCGTTTCACTCGGGTGAGTCGGCTGTCTCGGCAAGCGTTGCGATAATAATCCCACTAATCCATAATCTTAATATCCTTTATCTTTATATATTAAAAAGAATTGCAGAGATAACTAAGAAATTGGGAGTAATGTGGCCTACCTGAGTAGAAATTCTGACAAAATATGAAGTCAAAAAATAAGATGAAGATTGAAAAATTGAAAATAACTAGGCAAGAGTGAAATCAAGAGTGAAATTGAAAATGGTGCAAAAATGATAGACCTAGACCTAATCAGAAATATTGGAGAAGAATAAATGACTCGCAATTGGGTTTAAAAACTCGAGAAGTTCTGTGTACCAAAATAAATATTGATAGGCCTACGTGAAAAACTAAAATGAAAAATAAATGAAAATGAATTGTTTATCCGTAGGGTCTAAGACGAATAAAAAAAAACATTGAATGTTTTTATCTACGAATTTTATGATTGAAAATCAAAGATCAGTTGCACTCTCAGTTTCTTACATTGGTACCTAATTTTTTGTCCCTAGATATCGTGCTGAAGGTCCGCCAACCCCTGGAGATTGAAGTTCCCAACTTCCGGGAAGGTTCCACGCTGGTGTCGTTCCTGTATCCGGGACAGAACAAAGCTCTGATCGATCAACTCGCAACCAGGAAGATCAATGCGTTCGGTACGTAGGACTTTGCCGGACAATTAGTGTAACGAAGAAAATCATTCCAGTTCAGTACCGCATCTCGGCGACTTTGAAACGACACAGAATGTACTTTGTGACTCTTCTAAAATTTGTTCAGATACACCCTACTAGATCCTATCATTATTTCTGATGATCATTCAGTTATTGCAATCCAACCTCACTCGGCAAAATACCTCTATTCAAGACAGACAACAGTGTAGGCTACATTTTTTTTGGAAATAGGTCTAATGTGTGTTTAAAATTCTGAAATCTATAAATAATTTCGTGATGAAAAAAACAATTTTCGTTCATTTCGTAGATTTTTAAAAAAATTCCTCTATTTTCGTTCCATTTTGTTTATGAAAAATTTCGTGAATTTTTTGAAATTATTGTAATTCGTAGCTAATATTTTTTTGTGTTTGCCATCACCGTGTCATATTTGACAGTTATTTTTATGTCCACGAATATATTAGTAGATACAGTACATAAAAGGTAATATAGACAGAGGCCAAGTTAACTCGATGTGTAACATACTTAATTACTTATGTTTGAATTCTAAGATTGGCCAAGTTAACATCGTATCTCTGTCTCATAGCCATGGACTGCATTCCTCGGATATCGCGAGCGCAAGTGTTCGACGCGCTCAGTTCGATGGCCAACATCTCAGGCTACCGAGCCGTCATCGAAGCTGCCAGCCACTTCGGGCGATTCTTCACAGGTTCGTACTTTCGTTCCCTCCCTCCCCCGTCCTTCGTTCCTTTCCTGTTCTAGCGGATGACCGTGCTTGCACCATTTTCTTGCATAACATCTTGTTTTATTTGAGAGGATAAAATATTGACGCCAGAAAACTCAAGAAACTAGAATAGAACATTTAACGTACTGCTTAGTTGGATCTTTGTATTCAGTGTGAACTCTATGCATGGCTAGTAAGAGACCGATGTTCGATTCCTGACATGGTCAGAGGTTTTTTTGTGGGTTCCCTCGGTCGTTATGGTTGATACTCGGGTTCTTCAACAACAGGCCACGACCGACTCCTTCCGACTATCGAAAAACACGTGATAAAATAACCGTTCATCTCATCATCTTATCATCCGGTTCACCGATGCCAATACATCTCAGTCATCAGTAGGCCTACAGTGGTTTGTTAAACCCAATAAAAATGGAATGAATAAATAAATCTATGCATCGTTTGTGGATCCGTCAATTTCCCGCTTCTTTTTTCATTAATTTAATTTAATTTATTTCCTCACTCTCTCTCATAAAAATCAATGTAAACTATCCTGCATGTATGTCTTTTGTTTGTGGTTCGTTGAACAACGATAGATAGAGTTTTCACTGTATTTACGTAGTTTGTTGAGGTGTGTTTGTGTTTCAGGTCAGATTACCGCAGCCGGTAAAGTGCCGCCTGCCAAGATCCTCGTGATTGGTGG
Organism: Brachyptera putata; assembly: GCA_907164805.1. Taxonomy (NCBI): domain Eukaryota; kingdom Metazoa; phylum Arthropoda; class Insecta; order Plecoptera; family Taeniopterygidae; genus Brachyptera; species Brachyptera putata. Next base: position 10,557,254 of record OU015472.1, read on the forward strand.
GGGTGTGGCTGGCTTGGCCGCGATTGGTCAAGCCAAGAACATGGGTGCCATAGTACGAGCCTTCGACACCAGGGCGGCTGTCAAAGAACAGGCAAGCCGGAAATGCTTTTCTTTTTCAAATGATCTTTTTGCCCGTATTCTAATATTTGAGACGTTACGTAGCATATTTTAGGGTTACCGGTACTGTTAGTGTCGGTCGATTTATTTTTCATGATTATTGTTATCAATTATTTCACTACTTGACAATAATCAGAGGATAATACAATTATTTAATATAGAATATAAAATGAAACAATGTAATTATTAAGCCGCTCCTGTGGCTCAGTCAATTATCGCTAGCATTACGAAGTGAAGTTGAGTCAGGCGTGGGTTCAAGTCCCGCATAAGGCATGGGTTTTTGTAAATGTCCTTTCACCCATCATCACTTCATCGTTCCATTATCACCCACACATTCGTACCCCTGTATAACCCAGCTGTTGGTGGGCTCGTTAAACAGCATTAAAAAAAGAAAGAAAGAAAGAAATCCGCAGTGAAACCTTGATGTATCTTTCCCACGTCCATCTTTTTCCCACTACAATAATTTTTCCCTCCCCACTTGCATTTAATCAATATTGAATTTTCCTGGATGGATTGTTCTCCTGCTAACCGTTCTGACGTTCCAGGTTGAGTCTATGGGTGCCGAGTTCCTGGAGGTGCACATGAAGGAGGATGGGGAGTCGACGGGCGGCTACGGCAAGGAGATGTCAAAGGAGTTCATCGAGGCCGAGCACGCGCTGTTCGCCAAGCAGTGCAGGGAGGTCGACGTGATCATCACGACGGCGCTCATCCCCGGCAAACCGGCGCCTCGCCTGATAACCAAGGTCGGTCGCCGCTTACAGCCGTTTGGAATTTACTAACATACTTTTCGTACACGGTTGTTATTACCTAGTATTTTTTTCGTTGACATCGAAAACTTGACACAAAGTCGTTGCTTTCCCATAAAGGCAAATGATGAAAGTTTAGAGTACCGGTAGTTTGAATGGGGCACCATGAGGCCATCTTACCACTCCAAAGCAATATTTGGATGTAATATAGGATATAGCTCATTAAACACATTGTCAAAATTTATGTAGTGGAACCTCTTTAGTACATTTTTCAGGGGACCAGATAGGAAAAACTTACTAAAGTGAAAGACTTACTGAAGAAACTATTAAACATGTAGGAGCATATGGATGGGATCAAAAACTAAAACGTACCAAGGTGAAGAATATACTAAAGAGAAACTCACTAAAGAGGTTCTACTGTAGGCCTTCTACTTGTAGAAGAACAATTCATAAGTAACGTTGGGAAAAAAGTATGTATATTCTTTCTGAGTTTATGTTCTTATTCTTTGATTTTCCTTTCTTCATTTCATTTTCTCCACATCTTCCGAACCGTACTGGCTTCTTCTACTCGAAAAATCACTTGTGTAGGGGGAAAAAAGAACTTCCGTCTTTTCTCCGATGTTCGTTTTTATCTACTTCAATTCGACTTTGACCTATTTGAAATTCTTCCTCTTCTTTTCTTCCTCTTTGAAATTCTTTGAAAAGGAACAGATCAGAGACAGAAAGAAATGATAAGACCAAATATTTTTGTTCCTAAGCTTTTTTTTTCGACGTTACAAGTACGGTGTATCGAAAAGTGACTTCTGAACGTTATGCCTGAATGTGTGTTTGTGTGTTCCGCAGGCCATGGTCGATCTGATGAAGCCCGGCAGCGTGATCGTCGACCTGGCGGCGGAAACGGGCGGCAACGTCGAGACGACGCGGCCCGGCGAGGTTTACACGTACAACGACGTCATCCACATCGGGCTGACGGACCTGTCGAGCAGGTTGCCTACGCAGAGCTCCACCCTCTACGCTAACAACATCTCCAAGTACCTGCTCTCCATTGGTATGCTATTTATTTATTCAAGTAGGCAAACGCAAAATATGCGTTGTAAGATGGGCGGGATGTCTATTTAAAGTATAATCGAAAACTCCACACAGCTTGACTCATATAAAATGCTTGACTCGTGAAATTTACCCCATTTGATAACAGTTAGGCCTAAATCTAGGAAGCCGTGAATCTCGGGAGGCATTGCCCCTCAAATTTTGGCCAAAGGGGGGCAAGAAAAGGTCTTGCAAGACTCAATTTATCTCGTTGTTTCCTGTTGAAACCCACTTTGTTAAAATTAGCTGCATTTTTTTTGTACTTTTGCAAAGTGTTCCAACGCCCCTGGATACAAGATATCCAGGGGAACAAGAGTATTTTATTCCCTCTATTGACCGTTGTGTGTTTGCGTCAGGCGAGAAAGACCACTGGCACATCAACCTGGAGGACGAGGTTGTCCGCGGCAGCATCGTGCTCAACGAGGGACGGCTCCTGTGGCCGCCGCCCCCGCCCAAGGTCACGGCCGTCGCGCCCTCCAAGGCCGTCGAGGTGGCCAAGCCCGCCGACAAGGCGGTTGCCGTCGTAGATCCGTTCAACGCCGTGCTCAAAGACGCAGCTATGTTGTCGGGAGGTAGGGATACCGACGTTTCGTAGCGTATGCGTGAACTTTCAATTTATTTGCTGTTTATATCTCACAGCAATTTATTTATTTATTATTAATTATTATTTATTTGCAATTTATATCTCGGACTCAGATAACCAACTCAATCGGGTCAGGGGTGCTTTCACTAATTCTACCACCTGGGGCAAACTTCTTATAACTCGGTTCCGAGTCTAACTTCTACTTCTACGATTTACAATTCTCAGTTTCAATTTCTCATATCACTAGCTTCTCCTACAATGTATCATCATCTCTCATCTATCTCTCATATTGATATCGTCCATCACAAGAATATATTCTTTAGTTCCAATTTTTTGGGTTTTAAAAGTAGAAAAATATAAATAGACCTACAATAACACATACAGTAGGCTAACGTAGTTGTTTAAAACCCAAGCATTTGTCCGACAACACCGCAACACCAACAAAAATTTGTTACTTCATCAAGAAAATACAGACTTGAATAAAAAACACTAGGCCTTTAAAAAAACATTATTTTATTTTATTGTTTATTCTCCAATAGGCCTAGGCTCTAACTCTGAAAAACCCACTGATTTGAGTTTTGTAAAATCGTATTTTTGTCTAGGCAGAGCTGTTAGAGCTGGAGTTGTTTGTTTGTGTTTTTCAGGTGTTGGCACCCTGCTTGCCCTGGGCGTCGTCTCACCTAACCCCGCTTTCACCACCATGATGACCACGCTCAGTCTCGGCACAATCGTCGGGTACGTACGTCACAAACCTTACGTTACAAAGGACGGCGTCGTTCCGTGGAAATCACCGAACATTTCTTGTGTCACAAGCTCGAATCCAGTTTTCAAATGTTTCAATTTTCAACTTGGAAGATTGAGGAAAATACCAACATTTATTTTTGCAATGTTGATATTCGGTATCTTCCTATTGTTCGATATTCTCTAATTACAGAACATTGTGGCTCAACAAAACATGGTGCTCAAAAATGATAGATGCACCAAAGTGCCACTTTTCAATTTCTAATTGCAATAAAAAGATAAAATAGATGCTTTGTTTATGTGTCTCTGGGTTGGAATGATACAGTAAACCCTCGATGATTCAAAACTATGATCATTCAAATTTTGCTTCGATTCAAACTGCGAATACTATTGATACTAATAACTTCCGTGTGATGTTTCCAGTTATCACACCGTGTGGGGAGTGACGCCCGCCCTCCACTCCCCCCTCATGTCCGTGACGAACGCGATATCGGGCATCACCTGCGTCGGCGGGCTTCTCCTGATGGGCGGCGGGCTCGTGCCGTCCAACTCCATTGAGGTAAGACGAGACCCCGAGGTCGGCTCGAAATGAGAGTGAAAACTCGTAAGAATATTGCTGAAATATTGCCAGTGAATTTTAATGGGACAGTGAAACTTTTGTTCATTAGGGTTGTGTGAGCCTCAACATTTTCCATCGAGACTGTAGCTCGGTCAGATATATTTTCCCCAGATTGAAATTTCTAGTTCATTATTCATTACAAACCTTCATCACAGTGGAACCTCTTCAGTACGTTTTTCAGGGGACCAGATAGAAAAAACATACTAAAGTGAAAAACTTACTAAAGAAACTATTAAACATGTAGGAGCATATGGATGGGATCAAAAACTAAAACTTGCCACTTGTGAAGAATGTACTAAAGAGAAACTTACTGAAGAGGTTCTACTGTATTTATTTGTTCAGGGCCCATTCATGTTTTTAGAAAATATTACTTTGAGTTTAAATACTTTTAACATTTTTGCTCTAAGCTATAGGCCTAGTAAGTATCACTATTCTATTACATTTTGTTTTAATAACATCGAAACTTGATACAAAATCATTGTTCCCCAATTAATGCTATAGTACTCCAAGATGAGTAGGCCTACTCTCCTATATACCGGTATACAGAGAAAGGGTGGATATGGGAACGATGAATAGAGGTTTCGCTATATATTAGTAAATCAGAAATTGTAGATAAACGATCACTCACAACTCATACGCGAATCACGAATCAATCAATCTCGAACGGCGTTCATGTTTCCGTCCACAGGCGCTCGCCGCTTCTGCTGCGTTCATCTCGTTCATCAACGTGTACGGCGGTTTCCTGGTGACGAAGCGCATGCTGGACATGTTCAAGCGCCCGACGGATCCGCCCGAGCACAACATGCTGTACGCACTGCCCGCCGGCACGTTCCTGGGCGCGTACGGCTGGGCGGCGGCCGCTGGTTTGCCCGAGATCCACCAGATGGCGTACCTCGTCGCGTCGTTGTGCTGCGTCGGCGCGCTAGCAGGGCTCAGCTCTCAGAAGACGTCGCGACTCGGAAACAACCTCGGCATCGTGAGTACTTTTTCTTTTTTTTTTCATTTATTGGATTCAACGACCAAGTTACACTTGATCCAGGAAGTGGAAATCTTATCTTGCAGTATTCTCATAATTACCCGGGCTGCGTAAAACATTTTATGAAGCACAAATCCAAAGCCCTATTTACACTGTCCAAGTTGTCATCCAACTTCTGTGATTCAAGGTTGGTTACAATTTCTTGGACCGTCCAAATGGAAAACTTGGAGCACTCATCCAACGCTTGGACACATCCTTTGATCCAAGCCATTTCGTTTAGGAAATTCCTATTTTTCGTCTAACCTTTGATGACACCAACCAATCAGAGGCTTTGACGTCACACAAGTCTAGCGCGCATGCGCACTTAACGGTGTCCGCTCGGTCTCCCGCCATATCTCAGCTGTACCAAAGTCATCTAGATACTAGATCAGCATGTTCAACTATTGGGATTAATGTGCCGTGAATGACCTTCAATATATTGGACCGTGTAGACAGGCGTTCAATGCTCCTTCATTGTTGCTGTCAAAGTACTTGGACCAACCCTTGAATTTATGGACTTGGATGAAAACTTGGACCATGTAAATATGGCTTGACCATTACAGCAATTGTTCGTTAGACTTGAAAATACCGGTGCTGGTACATGAAAAATACTTGAAAATACGAGATTCGAAATTTTCGAATCTTTTATGTTAAACCGAATCCGAATCTGAAAGTGGATTGGGATTCGCACACCCCTACTGTCAAGTCATCGCCTCAGATGTTTCTTTGTATAACCCGTGTCGTTCCGCCCGTCAGATCGGCGTTAGCGGCGGTATTGCTGCGACGCTCGGCCAGATAGCGCCGAGCTACGAGGTGCTGGCGCAGATGGCCGGCGTGATGGCGATCGGCGGCGCTCTCGGCACCACCATCGCCAAGAAGATCGAGATCACCGACCTGCCCCAGCTGGTTGCTGCATTCCACAGGTGGGTCGAGTAGTCGAGAGAATAATACCGTGATTGATTTTTTGAACTACCGGTACGTACATTTAGGGCCCACCAAAAATTTCAACTTTTAAATAACTTGAAATTTTTCTATTTTCGTATTTTAACTATTTTTCATTCTTATCTCCAATGTGCCATTTTTAGGATGGGTTGGTTCCCTGTCTAAGTTATCTTACACACCTAGAATTCATTAAAAACATTTTTTTTAAATGATTGCAATTGAAATTGAACTCTATAGGCCTACCAGTACTGTAGGCCTACATCATCTCTAATTTTCAAAGTATCTAGAATACTTTCCATCAGAGCATTGTAGGCCTATATGAAAAAATTATTACTTCACGTTCAAAATTCTCGAAAATCTCGAATATAAATTTCATTCTCACACAATCAGAGATTCATCTTGAAAAGTAATAATATTACCTTACTCAATTTAACCCCTCAAGCATAGCTAGTACGGGAGTGTTCTTTAGCTAGCCAGAGAATTTCGTTACGAAACAGGAAAAGAGTTACCGGTACTCCTGTCCCTCCTCATTCAAAATCATCACTTTGGAATCATCTTTTGCTGCGGCTTCATTATTATTTAAATGCTATTATTCAAACTACCTATTAAGCCTTCTTCGATATTCAGGGCCTAGCCGTAAGTTAGTGTTCATTATCACTTATGCCACAGTGAAACCCAAATAGGCTTTGCGGGCTCCATTGGAAAAGTCACCGTCTATTTTGTTTATGAAATGTCAATGAAAAATAAGCACAACAGTAGGCCTAAACGTGTTTTTTGTTGTTTTGTAGTTTGGTCGGATTGGCAGCAGTGTTGACGTGCGTGGCGACGTACCTCCACGACTTCCCCACGTTCGCCACGGACCCGGCCGCCAACGTCGTCAAGACGGCGCTGTTCCTCGGCACTTACATTGGCGGCGTCACCTTCAGGTACGGTAAACGTAAAGAGAACAGTGGAGGGAACTCGTAGAAAGAAGAGAAGAAGCAGAGGATAGTAGTAGTGAAGAAGAGGGAGAAGAAGTCGGAACTGGCAGGAACCGATTGATATAAGAAGATTGCCCTAGAAGAAGTGGTGGAAACAACCACTGACCCAATCTAATTGGTCATCTGTGTTTTGAGAAATATATTTATTGACATTGAAAACTTGACATGAAGCCATTATTTACCAATAAAGGCAGAGGATGAAAGCTCTGGATCTTTGAAAAACAAACCACAAGGGTGATCTTACCATCCCAAAATTGTACATGATAATCAATTTATTCTTGTATTGATCCTTATTTCTTACACTTCATGATTTATTGGTCTAACCCGATGAATTGAAATTCGAGAAGAATCAAATTCTATTTTAATTCACAAAATCCGAATTTTGAATTGCAGAAGGCATGGCAGGTAGTTTCATATTATTAAAAAGTTTCATATTGTGGACTTGATTTATAGAATATATTTTTGTGATGGACGATATGAGAGATGGATGATAGGTGATGATACATTGTAGGAGAACAAGTGAGCCGTACCTTTTAATTTTTTATTAATAGGCCTATTCCTGTGATTTTTGCCTGGTGGTTATTTCTTCCAGAGTCTATGGAAAAGGCAGTGGGAAACTTGAGTTTGTTGACTCTTGTGAAACCTACCTCCCAATACTCATGTTCAGTCCATTTTGTGTTTGTTTTTGTGCTCTGTCTCATGTTTTTCCTCCAACCTGTACCCACCTCATTATTCCTCATATCACTAGCTTCTCCTACAATCTATCTTCCGTCTCTCATATCGTCCATCACAAAGTTATATGAAATACAGTGAAACCTCTATCCATCGTTTTACGAGGGACCAGGAAAATAAAGCCATCCATTCAGGAAAACATTCCATCCAGGAAAATTTGACATTGATTATATATATTGGAGTGGGGTGAGAAGTAATGAATGATACTACAGTAAACCCTCGTTAATCCAAACTCGGTTAATCCGAAATTTGACATATTTCGAACTTGCCAGCAGTCCCCGGACGAAAGTATAGGCATTTCAATGTTAATTAATATGGTTAATCCGAATTTCGGTTAAACCGTAATTCGAACTAATATTTCGTCCCTTCAATAGCTTCAACACTGATTTCGGATTGGATAATTCGAAATAATCCGAGTGAATTCCGTGAAGTTATCACTGTTTTCCCAATTTCCATCCTTTTTATTTGACGCGTAAGAATGAGTGGAAGCATGCTCAGCTGTTTCATGCTTTGTGTACCGAATGCAGTCGACCTTGACGAAGTCTGAGCTCGGAACACTCGTTCGTCCGACTCGGGACGGCCGAGCGCCAATAGAAACGGGCCATATGAGGATCACGCGTCACGGAGATAGCCGAGTACACACGATCAGCGAGGCCCTTAGCAACGGATCTATCACGTAGTGTCAGCCGGTGACACAGCTTTCTCTAGCGCGCAATACGAAATTAACTATATTCTGAGCGGGAAAAATTACTTTTTGATTAATCCGAATTTTTATAAACCGAAATCATTTTTTTTAGGTCCCTTCGATTTCGGATTAACGAGGGTTTACTGTAGCAGGAAAATTATGGATCTGGGAACGATGGATAGAGGTTTCACTGTAGAACAAGATTGACAGCCGAGTGAAACCACTAGGTACGATAAATCTTGAAGATGTCTCACTAGCGCGGTGTTTCTGTTTGCAGTGGCTCGCTGGTTGCGTACGGCAAGCTGCAGGGGATGCTCTCCTCCTCCCCCCTCCTCCTGCCCGGCCGCCACGTCCTGAACGCCAGCCTGCTGGCCGCTAACGTCGGGGCCATGGGCTGGTTCTTCATGGACCCGACCATGGTCGGAGGCCTCTCGTGTCTGGGCGCGACCGCTGGACTGTCGGCCACCATGGGGGTCACGCTCACCGCCGCTATCGGGGGTAAGACGCGGGGAACTGGATAATCTGTGTTTGCTTGAAATTCAATTTTTTCCCTTCAATTCTAAAAAATATAGGGCCTATTGTTCAAAAGTATTTTTTATACCATGTTTTGTTATTTTGTGTCATATGGCAACCTTTTCTTCAAAGGCAGAGCCTTGTTTTTATAAATAAAGATGTATAGGCCTAGTAGGTATATATAAAAAATTGATCTTTCAACTCCTGGATCGATTCAGGGTTTAGTCGATCTTCAATCAATCGATCCTCAATTAATCAATGTTTTTGTTATCCCTACTAACAATTATAATTTTTGAGTTCAATTTATGTTATCTTGGCCTTATTATTATGTTTCTTGAAATTTAACTTTGTGTCCATTGCACATTTTGTGAATTTTTCTCACAACTTCCAAAGACTATCCAGTACTGTAATATTCTATTCATTTCAATTTAATCGAGTCTTTTTCCAAAGTTATTAGTTATGTCATCCCACGAGTGAGGCAAAAAATTGCCTCAAAAAAAAAATTCAGCACAGCTTATGTGCTATTATTCCTTGGACACTGTTCTAGTAATATTTAATATGATGATTTTATATTATTTATGAGTGACTAATTTTTTGTTAGTAATCACCCCAGTACATTTTTCTTCAATTTGAAGCCTCGCACAAGTTTTTCGAGCCACTCTCTTCAGTTGTGTGATGCCCGAATATCTGCATGTGTGGTTGCGTTGTGTTGACGAGGGTTGCGTGTGTGGTTGCGTTGTGTTTACGTTGTGTTGCGTGTGTTCCAGGAGCCGACATGCCGGTGGTGATCACAGTGCTCAACAGCTACTCAGGCTGGGCGCTCTGTGCCGAGGGCTTCATGCTCAACAACAACCTGATGACGATCGTCGGCGCTCTCATCGGATCGTCCGGCGCCATCCTCTCCTACATCATGTGCAAGGTCAGTTCAAGGTCAAGGTTGAACGCTTACTCCGATAGAAACTAAAGTCAAGTCCAGGTCCCCATGTAGGTTTGAGTCCTGTATAAGGCATGCATTTTTTAAATGTACTTTCACCTATCGTCACTATCATGTGTGATTATCACCCGCTCATTCGAACCCGTATTACCTAACTGTTCGTAGAGTCGTTGAGGAGAATTTAAAAAAAAGATTGAGAGGATTACGCCTCTGAATGGTCAAAATGGAAAGTCACATAGTTTCATTACTTTATGATAGTTTGTGTGAGATGGTTTATGTGATATGTTGATGCTGAAAATGTCACGCAAGAGTGCTTGGGAGTCGATTTAGCTAAACATCAGTTTTTTGTGATAATTTTCGAATGGTTCCGAGTTAAAAAAAGTAATAACACATTTTTTAGTTGTGTACGCTCGACAATTATGAGACATGAGTATAATAGATTTCACTTATACCATCGTGAAGATATAAAAAATATCCGTGTTCTCATAGCCCTACATTTTGAAACTCAGTCATCATCAATAACTGATATTTTGCTAAATCGACTTCCATGCACTCTTTAATTCATCAATTTACGGGGCGTCGTACTTATTTGCTCCGTGTTGTCGCTAGGCGATGAACCGTTCACTGCCAAACGTGATCCTGGGCGGCTACGGAACGACGTCAACAGCGGGCGGGAAGCCCAAGGAGATCACTGGAACCCACTCGGAGGTTTCCGTTGATGGATCAGTCGAGATGATCGCCAATGCGAAAAACATCATCATCACGCCAGGTAAGCTTGCACCGCGTTCAAATTACTCACTCGCGGATTGACGGACGGCTGTTCTAATAACGATTCTGAAAAATATCGGATTATTGGTGATAACTTTTGAACTTTGGAATTGGGGCACCCTTGGATATCACCCTTGTGGTGACCCGTTCAAACGATCGTAAACTTTCATCCTTTGCCGTTGAAGGGAAACAATGGCTTTGTGTCAAGTTTTCAATGTTAGTGGAAAAAACCTTTTGAACGGATTAGGCCTAACGTTATTGAAATTCTAATAGGGATATCTTGACCATTTGGCCAAGATAAGACAATGGGAGGTAGTGAAGGATGTGGAAAGATTTTGATTCGTTAGGAGATCAATTAATGAGTGGAATAATCTTGACAATGAGATTTTTAAAATAGTGCCAGCAACGGTTTCGCAAATGACATAAGTAGGCCTACTCGGGAACGAACATACCGGTAATATGAGAGGATCTAGGAAATCGCTGATTTAGGTTAACAGCAATTAGGATATTGTAAAACAGCAGTTGAATTATTGTAAAAAATGAGTTTGTAAAAATGATTGAGAAGCCCTATATAGATGTAGGCCTAGAAGGCCTATATGTTGTTATTTATTATGTTAGTTCAAAATTCGAATGAATTTTACCATAGGCCCTACTTGGTTTGGTTTTATTTTCATTTTATTTTATTTAATAGAACCGAATGTAGTATAGAGTTAGAGTTGTTGAACAAAGTAAAACCAGTTATAGAATATGTCATGATTTTAGTAAGTAGGTACATCTATAGTCATTTTGATAATATGGTTACAGTGTGTTCCGTGGAAATTCGTATTGTAGATACTCGTTGACGGTGTAGGGGCATAGCTCAAGGAGAACACGTTCAAGAGATAGCTTGAGATTATTGTCGGTCATGGTTTTCATCCTCTGTGGTAACTTGTTGTAAAGAATGGCCCCCGCATATTCAGGGTTCTTATTGTACAGTGCCAGATTGTGGGCAGGGATTTATATTATTATTTCCGTAAATAAAGAACTTCACCGACTGTATTGACAATTGCAATCGGTAATGAATTGAAATTTGATTTGAACAAGTCTACAGTGAAACGTAGATGACGTTGTTTTTGTTTTTGTGGTTGCCAGGCTACGGACTGTGCGTGGCCAAAGCGCAATACCCGCTGGCCGAGATGGTGGCGCTGCTGAAGAGCAAGGGGAAGAACGTGAGGTTCGGAATCCACCCCGTCGCAGGTAAGACATACATCTAGCGTTACGCACTCTGTTTGTAATATCTTCTGTTGAATATCGTTTTTTTTTTTCAATGTTGCGTAACGACCCCATCAACAGCTAGGTTATACGGGGGTACGAATGAGCGGATGGTAATGAATCGATGCAGTAATGGTAGGTGAAAGGACGTTTACGAACACTCATGCCTTAAGCGGGACTCGAACCCACCGACTTCAGTTACTACCGCTAGCGATAATTGGTTACGCCACCGGGGCAGGTATCATATCGTTTATTCCAGTGACATGTCTACCCATCGTTTTCCAAGAGACGAGAAAAATGGAAATATCCATGTAGGAAAGTGATTCATTTCCATCCAGAAAAATTCAACATTCGTTGCCTGGGAATCGGGAGGGGAAAAAATTATTATTGATGCGGAAAACTATGGATCCAGGAATGATGAATAGATGTTTCAGTGGATTCGTTATTACCAAGTTACATTATTTGTAAATGAGCTTAGCCATGACTGGCTACCTATTACTTTACCTAGGTGTAGCCTAATACCGGTAGTTCCCCCAGAAAATTGAAATTTTCTGAAAACGCGGATCCGTTCACTGTCGAGCGCTTTCACGACGTCATAGTTAGACTTCAAATTGTGGTTATGTGACCGCAAAAAATTCTATCAACTTCCAAACCGTATGAGCTTTTTAATAATGTTAGACCAATAATTATCTAAATAGCTGCTGATATAATATCTCCTGCAGACCGGTTTGTGAATAGCAACCGACAAGTTGGGCCTGACAGTTCAGACAAGTAAACAAAACTTCCCGTTGCATTGTGAGCGACACCGCATGGTGCAAGCAGAAAAGATGAACGTAGCCCATCTTTCCCCTAGCAAGTGTTCGTGCAACTCGGAGAAGGTCATTCTCTGATTGGTCGATGAACGTTACAAGTTGCTCCAAGCAGAATAGTAGGGGTGTACGAGTCTACCTAATTTCGAGTCCGAGTCTACGCCAGAATCGGACTCATACTCGTTGAAGTAATTTTAGACTCGATTTTCGAGTCCATTCGAGTCTTTAAATCCGCCGATTCCAAAACTTTCTCAGCGTTTTAGAGGGTTCGAGAATGGCTAGGTTCAGGCAGAGGATGGTTAGGTTTGGGTAGAGTAAGGTTTGTGTGGAATGGACATCAAAACTGTAGTGTTGAGGTTCAAACCTCATCTTATGTGTAACCCCAACTACAGTAATGATTTCACAGCACGATCAATGCCTTGACCATCACCTAACATGACCAGATTGGCACGGTTCACCATGTATTTGCGGTCCGGCTTCGTTTATTACATAAATTTTTATCATTTTTGTCAAGACTCAACTCGAGACTCGTGAACCTTATTTCGACTCGATTCTGACTCGAAACTCGAAACGTGACCTCGCACAGAAGAGTGACCGTACGTTGAATCCTTTTGTCTGCAGGCCGCATGCCCGGCCAATTGAACGTGCTGCTTGCCGAGGCGGGCGTCCCGTACGACGACGTGCTCGAGATGGACGAGATCAACGACGACTTCAAGGAGACAGATCTCGTGCTCGTGATCGGCGCTAACGACACGGTCAACAGCGCCGCCGAGGACGATCCCAACTCGATCATCGCCGGCATGCCCGTGCTCAAGGTCTGGAATTCCGACCAGGTGAGTACATCGCTGTGACCGAGTCGTTGATTCGGCGGTTATTGTTAGGGCTGGGATGTTAATGACGTATAAAACGGTGAAATATGACATAATATGTGATGAAAGTACTAGAAGTATGCACCTCTAGGATATTGTCAGTTTAATGCAACAAAATTGAACATTTGTAACGGAATTTTTGTGATATTAAATTATATACGAGTTGTAAAATATAGAGACAGAATAGTAATGCAGTAGGCTATCTAACCTCCAAACATGAAGAATCAAATTTTAAAACATTCAGTATCATATTAACCTTACTTCAGACTGGATATGCACGGCAATGATTGAAGGAATTGTAATTGTTAAATTTACAAACATGCATTGCATTACTATCCTGTCTCTAGTAATGATATAGGCCCCTACAGTAGGAACTAGGAAGTATGCTCAAGAGCGTAAAATCGTCCATCTTAAAATAACTGTTTTCGTTCTCGTTGTGATCGAACGCTATTATCGTGTCCAGGTGATCGTGATGAAGCGTTCGCTGGGCGTCGGTTACGCGGCCGTCGACAACCCCATCTTCTACAACCCGAACACGTCGATGTTGCTCGGCGACGCGAAGAAGACGTGTGACGCGCTGCTGGCCAAGCTCAAGTCGACGTACGAGAGCGCGTAAGGTCTCCTCGCGTCTCCCCCTCCGTCACGCGTTTCTTCGACGCGCGAACGAGGGCGAGCGACCGATCGGGGCGACGGGCGGGGGAAAAGACGGAAGTCCGAATAATAACTCACGGATGGAACTCTTTGGCTTTGTTGTCAACCGATTAGGTGTGAGCGTGCTAGCTAATGAGTAAATGCACGATCTACGGTGCACGCGACAACCGAAATCAACAACAAAAATTCCCAGTGATTCTGACCGTTGCCTTGATTGGGGCGGTAATAAGAGGTACAAATAACTGTTCAGCTTGAACACTGTTACATGCCGATGCCATGGTTTTTTAAAAGTTTATTTTTAATAATCTCAAATCTTTCAGAGCCAACGTTTTGGATATTTTCCTAGAGATTGCCCGTGCCAAACATTAAAATGGGCTTCGCTCAGTCATCGCTGATGTTCATATAGGCCTACCGTATATAATTGGAGCTGTAGGAGATCCTACAATTCTCATTTGAGTCATTTCAAGAGTGCATGGAATTACATTTAGTGAAATAACAGAAATATCACTTTTTGTTCAACTTTGGAACAGATGAGAAATCAAAATTCTTATACAACCCGTCGCAGATCTCTTTACTACCATCAAGATGGTATGTGTTGATAATTTTTTGACTCTCATAGAGACTTGATAGTTGATACAAAATCGTTGGCAGGATCGTTCGGACAGAGCACCACAAGGGTGATCTTACCACCCCAATAACAGTACACGTGAGAACTGTTCAACGTCCATCTTATAATTCTCACAGTTAGCCTAGTCTGTACAGTTAGAAAATATTCATTTTAGCTGTATTAGTGTCAATGTTGGGTTACAAGATTACTGATTTAACAGTAGGTATATTCTTTTGTTGGTATTATAGAGGTCTGTGCTGCAATAATATTTAAATTCTGATATGTTTCACCATTCAAAAGTTTGATCCGTATGATATTTTGTGGAATCATGTCCCGTGCCCTCTCGAGGTTAAAACATTAAAATACCATCCAATGAACGAGTGGAACATTTCAAACATAGTTATTTGAGAATGTCACATTTTATATACGGTATCTTCACAACAAATAGCCAGAGTAGCTTAGCATTTTGTGCTTCCTCTTCTTCAAAGTTGGTGTTCTAGAATAGTTCTGCCAACCAGTTGTTTCTGGTGCAATAAATACTGCATGTTCCATGTTTTCCCGGCAGCATTGCTACCGGAATCGTTTGAATTTCTGTCAAGGTTCGCATTTCTAATGAACTAGACTCTAGAAGTAGAATTTCTACGTCTTCAGTACGGTAGCACGTACCATTACTGACGCACCTATTTTATATCTAGTACAAGTTGGGTTAGAAAGTACGAGGTTCCTACAGTCACAAAATCGGTGAACCTCGAAATGTGGCGGAGATGAATCATTTGTTAGTATTGTTTGTTTGTTTCTCAAATTTTCCTCTCATTTCACGTTCCTTATTATCAATGATCAAGCTCGACGATGATAAGGAAAACTGCCCCATTCTCAAATATTCAGGCCTGCAACATAAGGCATATTTAGGCCTCCTCTTATACTTTAAATTTGAATATTTCTCATATTTTGGCTGCTTTGGTATGCCTAGTTGCTGAGCACTTACAAATATATGTTGTGCCAAAACAATTGCCTCCGTCAGTGGTATGAATTGTTAGATGAATTCGTCTAACATTCAAGCAATTTATGATAGAAATATGTCGTAGAAATTTCAAGCAGAGAAACGAGTGGGAACCCTACGCTAATTTACAATGCTTGCATTTCGTACGGGTAGCTCAGTTAACTGTCCACATTGTCGTATATAAAGTTTCGTCTTTCCCGAGACGCTCTGTAGAAACGGTCTGCTTTGACAGCCACGTTGCAATCGTCCGAGACGTAAAACAAATTACGATATTCAATCGTCATCTACTAACTCAACTAATTTTTTACTGATGTCGTTACTCAGGGTCTCGCGTGAACAAACGTCAGGGAACTGAAATCAAATAGCCTTTAAACAGTACCTGAGCAATCAAATCTTAAAAACAGTACTTCTGTTCTTCTGTTCAGTACTTCAGTACTTCTCGTTCATCTGCAAGAAACTAAACGGGTTTAGATTTAGTTTCGCGTTTGTTTCGATCATTTTAGCAGGTAGATCTCTCGATTGAATCGGTGTTTGAATGTATTAGAAGCTGTGCTGAATAGTTTCAGTTGAACGTAAACGGAGGGAATGCAGCGAGGCGTACGCACTCGCTCGTTTGAGAACAATAAACGTTCGTTTGAGAACAATAATCAATCCTTTCGTAATCGAACGAAATCAATCATTATTGTTAGGAAATAGGTTATATAGGCCTACACTGAAATACACGATAGAAATTAAATTGTAAATAATTACATAATTTGTGGTAAAAGTTGGCCGTTTGAAAGGTTGGTACTGCGTGGTATAGACGTTTCAACCGCAGCTTTTGTGAATTCATCGTTTTCTTTCTGGAAAGAAAACGAGTGAAGTAATACGTAGTTTTTAAGTTTATTTTATAATTTAGTGGAAAATGATAGATTCTGTGGTTTTAAGTCAGCTTTAGAAACATTAATGAAAAACCAGACAGCAAAAATTGCCTGCCTCCAATTTTATTCTCTGTCCACATCTTTAATTATTTTCTTTTTATGTTTGATTGTATGTTTGGAAATGTGTAGAACATATCGATTATCGATTATAAATAATCCGTATATTCATCCATAGTAGACACATTTTTTGTTTCTTTTATATCGATATATTATTTTGATGAAATGTAATACGTTTATGTAGAATGTGTAATAAATTTATTAGGCCAATTATAATAAGCTCGTTTGATTACTGCAGCGTCCTACCGTATTCTTATCCAGAGTTCAATCTCTTTAGATCCCTCGGTAATTATTCCCTTTCAATTGCGCCGATATTGAAGAGAAACATTACGTATGTGTCAAGGATAAGTTGTAGGCCCTTAGCTACAAGTATAAATATCAAGTACAAATACAAGTATCTACAAGTATAATCAAAATCTCTCGGTAATCAAGTAAATGGAAAAATGTGTTGAAAACTACAAAATTTGGATGTGAAAAAAAATGTATAAATAGTTGAGCAAATATGGAGATTGTGGGATTGTGCAAGATAACGGATTGTATTGTATTGTATTGTATTCTTTATTCACATAGATTAGGTAGTTCATAGTAGTAAAATTGGTTTAGTAAAATTGAGTTACTGTGACTAGTCGAGCATTTGTGAGTAAAAAAGTTCTTAGGAAATAGGCTGGTTTTGGAGTGAACATAGGAAGAGGCAATTTGGATAAGAGTAGGCCTACATGCAAGGGCAAGGGCTTTTGAGATTTGTGAAATATGATTTAGATAAAGAATGGCGAGAAATAAGGTGAATGTTGGTACAATTATATGACCCTACCATGGTGAGTACACTAAGTTGATTTTTGCTCTAAAATCTTTAAATTAAACTCGATTTCGAAACGGAGACCGGATTTGTGTTCGAATTTGATAACCATATGAATAAATAACAACAGAACTGAGAAATTCAACAATAAATTTCAGAGGACAAAAATTTTTGACCGAAATGTACAGGGTTAACTAAGGTACTTTTGGACCTTTCGCAATTAATTTCTATGAACTGGTGAGAGCTATGATGTTCTAGTATTTTTTTATGAGTATAACTTGATGGTCCCTAAATCCTCAGCAAATTTGGCTATACTTGCATCAGCCATTTCCATGAAAAAGGTGTCTGAATTACCCAAAAACTGCAATTTCCAGCCACTTTTCAGAGTCATCAAAAATCATCATTTTTGATTCGGCTAAAATTTTGTAGGAAGACGAGAGGACATTTCGAAAGAGTTATTCCGTTGAAATTTTGCTAATAATGCTAATGGGAAAGTAATTAGAAGGATTCCAGAATTCTATATATATAGGACCCTACCATGGTGAGTACACTAAGTTGATTTTTGCTCTAAAATCTTCAAATTAAACTCGATTTCGAAACGGAGACCGGATTTGTGTTCGAATTTGATAACCATATGAATAAATAACAACAGAACTGAGAAATTCAACAATGAATTTCAGAGGACAAAAATTTTTGACCGAAATGTACAGGGTTAACTAAGGTACTTTTGGACCTTTCGCAATTAATTTCTATGAACTGGTGAGAGCTATGATGTTCTAGTATTTTTTTATGAGTATAACTTGATGGTCCCTAAATCCTCAGCAAATTTGGCTATACTTGCGTCAGCCATTTCCATGAAAAAGGTGTCTGAATTACCCGAAAACTGCAATTTCCAGCCACTTTTCAGAGTCATCAAAAATCATCATTTTTGATTCGGCTAAAATTTTGTAGGAAGACGAGAGGACATTTCGAAAGAGTTATTCCGTTGAAATTTTGCTAATAATGCTAATGGGAAAGTAATTAGAAGGATTCCAGAATTCTATATATATAGGACCCTACCATGGTGAGTACACTAAGTTGATTTTTGCTCTAAAATCTTCAAATTAAACTCGATTTCGAAACGGAGACCGGATTTGTGTTCGAATTTGATAACCATATGAATAAATAACAACAGAACTGAGAAATTCAACAATAAATTTCAGAGGACAAAAATTTTTGACCGAAATGTACAGGGTTAACTAAGGTACTTTTGGACCTTTCGCAATTAATTTCTATGAACTGGTGAGAGCTATGATGTTCTAGTATTTTTTTATGAGTATAACTTGATGGTCCCTAAATCCTCAGCAAATTTGGCTATACTTGCATCAGCCATTTCCATGAAAAAGGTGTCTGAATTACCCGAAAACTGCAATTTCCAGCCACTTTTCAGAGTCATCAAAAATCATCATTTTTGATTCGGCTAAAATTTTGTAGGAAGACGAGAGGACATTTCGAAAGAGTTATTCCGTTGAAATTTTGCTAATAATGCTAATGGGAAAGTAATTAGAAGGATTCCAGAATTCTATATATATAGGACCCTACCATGGTGAGTACACTAAGTTGATTTTTGCTCTAAAATCTTCAAATTAAACTCGATTTCGAAACGGAGACCGGATTTGTGTTCGAATTTGATAACCATATGAATAAATAACAACAGAACTGAGAAATTCAACAATAAATTTCAGAGGACAAAAATTTTTGACCGAAATGTACAGGGTTAACTAAGGTACTTTTGGACCTTTCGCAATTAATTTCTATGAACTGGTGAGAGCTATGATGTTCTAGTATTTTTTTATGAGTATAACTTGATGGTCCCTAAATCCTCAGCAAATTTGGCTATACTTGCATCAGCCATTTCCATGAAAAAGGTGTCTGAATTACCCAAAAACTGCAATTTCCAGCCACTTTTCAGAGTCATCAAAAATCATCATTTTTGATTCGGCCAAAATTTTGTAGGAAGACGAGAGGACATTTCGAAAGAGTTATTCCGTTGAAATTTTGCTAATAATGCTAATGGGAAAGTAATTAGAAGGATTCCAGAATTCTATATATATAGGACCCTACCATGGTGAGTACACTAAGTTGATTTTTGCTCTAAAATCTTTAAATTAAACTCGATTTCGAAACGGAGACCGGATTTGTGTTCGAATTTGATAACCATATGAATAAATAACAACAGAACTGAGAAATTCAACAATGAATTTCAGAGGACAAAAATTTTTGACCGAAATGTACAGGGTTAACTAAGGTACTTTTGGACCTTTCGCAATTAATTTCTACGAACTGGTGAGAGCTATGATGTTCTAGTATTTTTTTAAGAGTATAACTTGATGGTCCCTAAATCCTCAGCAAATTTGGCTATACTCGCATCAGCCATTTCCAAGAAAAAGGTGTCTGAATTACCCGAAAACTGCAATTTCCAGCCACTTTTCACTCATAAAAAATCATCATTTTTGATTCGGCTGAAATTTTGTAGGAAGACGAGAGGACATTTCGAAAGAGTTATTCCGTTGAAATTTTGCTAATAATGCTAATGGAAAAGTAATTAGAAGGATTCCAGAATTCTATATATATAGGACCCTCCCATGGTGAGTACACTAAGTTGATTTTTGCTCTAAAATCTTTAAATTAAACTCGATTTCGAAACGGAGACCGGATTTGTGTTCGAATTTGATAACCATATGAATAAATAACAACAGAACTGAGAAATTCAACAATAAATTTTAGAGGACAAAAACTTTCGACCGAAATGTACAGGGTTAATTAAACTAAGGTACTTTCGGACCTTTCGCAATTAATTTCTATGAACTGGTGAGAGCTATGATGTTCTAGTATTTTTTTATGAGTATAACTTGATGGTCCCTAAATCCTCAGCAAATTTGGCTATACTTGCATCAGCCATTTCCATGAAAAAGGTGTCTGAATTACCCGAAAACTGCAATTTCCAGCCACTTTTCAGAGTCATCAAAAATCATCATTTTTGATTCGGCTAAAATTTTGTAGGAAGACGAGAGGACATTTCGAAAGAGTTATTCCGTTGAAATTTTGCTAATAATGCTAATGGGAAAGTAATTAGAAGGATTCCAGAATTCTATATATATATAGGACCCTACCATGGTGAGTACACTAAGTTGATTTTTGCTCTAAAATCTTTAAAACAAACTCGATTTCGAAACGGAGACCGGATTTGTGTTCGAATTTGATAACCATATGAATAAATAACAACAGAACTGAGAAATTCAACAATAAATTTCAGAGGACAAAATTTTTTGACCGAAATGTACAGGGTTAACTAAGGTACTTTTGGACCTTTCGCAATCAATTTCTATGAACTGGTGAGAGCTATGATGTTCTAGTATTTTTTTATGAGTATAACTTGATGGTCCCTAAATCCTCAGCAAATTTGGCTATACTCGCATCAGCCATTTCCGAGAAAAAGGTGTCTGAATTACCCAAAAACTGCAATTTCCAGCCACTTTTCAGAGTCATCAAAAATCATCATTTTTGATTCGGCTAAAATTTTGTAGGAAGACGAGAGGACATTTCGAAAGAGTTATTCCGTTGAAATTTTGCTAATAATGCTAATGGTAACGTAATTAGAAGGATTCCAGAATTCTATATATAGGACCCTACCATGGTGAGTACACTAAGTTGATTTTTGCTCTGAAATCTTCAAATTAAACTCGACTTCGAAACGGAGACCGGATTCGTGTTCGAATTCTCGGTATCAAAAATATCTATATTCGTGTGATGTATGGGAGGCTGAATCGTCATTCAGGAGACCGGGGTTCGATTTCCGTCAGGTCGACCATCGTGACTGAGATGTCAAGACATCCAATGAAATAACCTTATTTCTCATCGTCTCATTCATCATTAACCAACCTCAATATGCACTTAGATTTGGTTCAACGACGCACTGTACTGATGACTGCGATCTATTGACGATCGTGACGATCACTTAGAGTTTTTGATGTGTCAAAATAATTTTGGTTCACTTTATGAGTTCTATTGTTATGTGTATGTGAAGTAGAGAAATTCAATTTCAAATTAGGTCTCATTTTCAAAATTTAGATTCATTCATAGATTTTAGAGCAAAAAATTACTAAAACATGAATACCACGTGGAAACTGTTATCTCCAAGGAGAACGAATTAGCCACGTACTGGCCAGTCATTATTTTATAGTAGAATAGGGACCGTTAATATAATATACAACTAGATAATCACTCATCGAATAACATATTCAACAAGATACCGGAAAGTGACCATGGTGATTTTTCTCATTTTCCCTTAACTGTAGATTATGACATAAGAACGAGAATATTTCATACAAAAAAACTTCGTGTATGAGATACATTTAAAAAACATGGATAGGGGAGGGCATGTTCATTAATTTTCTTTGTTGAACTCAATTTTATGTCATATCTGATTCTGAAATGTTCTTACTCTTCAATTGTAATAATACCTTCGCAGTTCGCAATGTACACTTCATGCTGGGATATTTTGTGAAGATGGTGCTTTGCACTACATAAATGTTTTTTCATACATATTAGTTATGTATATATTTGTTGTGTGCATATTCGAATTTATATTTCATATTTTATGTCATCAGCTCAAATTGAATAAGGAGAAATTATTGTTGTATTGGTTATTGTTGTATATTATTCATTTATATATTTTTTGTGTGCATTCTCATTGGTAGTTTATATTTTATATTAGTAGATTAAGAATGAATATGGAGAAATTATTGTATTGTTCGATTGGTTATTTATCATTGTATTTTATTGTTATGTATGTATTTAATTTTTTAATTGCATTCTAATTTGTATTTTATATCTCACATTGTCGGATCAAAAATGGGCAGGAAGAAGTTATTATATTGTCATCTTATCATTGTTGGTAAAATAAAAAGCATGTGAATAATAAATATCTGTTAATATCTCATATCAGTTCTTAATCCTCCATCCTTCCACTCAGATACCTCGGAATGTTAGCAATAAGACGTTACAATAATTGTATTACTTATGCAATTCCCCGAACAATGAATTAAATGAGAGTTGTATTAAGGCCAACTTGTTTTCGTATACCTTCCTCAACTATTCTGCTTTCCTGATAGAAATCGACTTCAAACTAATGATAAAATTCAAGCAAAATCGAACTTGGGTACACGGCAAACATGATGTAGTAGTAGGTTAAGCTGTGAACCTCTCTCTCTCTCTCTCTCTCTCTCTCTCTCTCTCTCTCTCTCTCTCTCTTTCTATCTCTGTCTCTCTCTCTCTCATTACTTACCTCTAAAACGAACTTGGGCACACATGATGTACACGGCAAACATAATGTAGTGGAAGGTTAAGCTCAGAGCCTCTCTCTCTCTCTCTCTTTCTATCTCTGTCTCTCTCTCTCTCATTACTTACCTCTAAATGAACTTGGGTACACATGATGTACACGGGAAACATAATGTAGTGGAAGGTTAAGCTGTAAGCCTCTCTCTCTCTCTCTCTCTCTCTCTCTCTCTTTCTATCTCTGTCTCTGTCTCTCTCATTACTTAGCTCTAAATCGAACTTGGGTACACATATTGTACACGGCAAACATAATGTAGTGGAAGGTTAAGCTGTAAGCATCTCTCTCTCTCTCTCTCACACACTCTCTCTGTCTCTCTCTCTCATTGCAGGCAGGCAGCTAGCTTCAAATTGAAGAGGAATCTAACCACAAGTACACGGCAAACATCATGCTGAAGAGGTCTTCAGAAAATCTCTGTCTCTCTCTCTGTCTCTCTCTCTCCAATCTATTGTATTATCTCACGAAATTATTTAAGTGAATTTATCGTTATATTTTACTTCCTCTATTGGTACCTATCAACTGTGATTTTTAAGATCTATTTCCAGCCTAACTGATACTTTCAATTCATTATCTTCACTTGAAATTGAACGTTTCATTTTTAAAATGAGTGTTTAATAATAATGTGAAGGAAATGGAATTAGGAGAACACAAAAAACGTAACAAATAAAACACATATTTATTTGGCATATTTTATTGAAATTCAGTTATGTACTGTAAACTATAAAATTATTGATAGGCCTACTCAGGAAGTAATCATCTGTAAAGTTTATTGATGCTCGAATAATAATAATTACAGTATCGGTAGTATGAATTCTGATAATAAAACTCGGTGAATTTCACACTTTGAATAATCGGTTACATGTAGGCCTATACTTTAATAATACGCAGATAATAATTACAGTATCGGTAGTATGAATTCAATAGCCATTGACTTAACTTCGCCGAATTAATAAATATCTTTTATTATTATTAATTACAAAACTCGTGAAATCAACACTTGAATAATCGGTACGCCGACTGCGGCGCCTGAACTACAACAACCCAGCACAACCATACAGGTTAAGGTTTGAAGATGAACTGTTCGAAAACTCATCCTATACTTTCTGTAGCCCTCCTCGGACATGGCTACCAACTGAACAAGAAAATAATTATTGCTAACAGTGCTGATCACTTATAGATAATATACATGGTTGAAATAATCACAATCTTTCGATTTCAATACATAACAATAATGTGATTTGTATTTTATTGAAACCCGTTTGGTTTTTCATATCCAAGGGGCGATTTTACTAAAAATATAATATGTCTGTACAAATTTCATCTTCCAGTTAATCTCTGGGCATAAGCGTTTGGTAAAACTGGGGTTGATTAACACATTTAATCTCATGTATTTCAATTGTAATTTCACTCATCCATGGTGAGGATGTCACATTCAGATCTTGTACTTGAATCTGACCATTAAAATATGAATACGTGCTAGGGTTTTCGTATCAAGAAAACGTTATTTTACTTGTCTTATAAATGCATATTATTTCGGGATATTCTGTCGACCCAAAAATAAAACTTGATTTTCAAACCTTATTCTCACATCTTGGGTATACACACTGAAATGACAAAAATAATTATTATCTCACGATTAATAAGCAAATAACAAATTATAAACATAGTTTAGAATATGTATTTTGAATTTTACTGTACTTGTTCATGTGAATATATGAAAGAATGCTCATTCTATGTTTTGCCCTTGTTAGGTGATATTTTGAATTCTTTCAGTTCATCAGTCAAAAAATCAAATTGAAATTAGTTGAAACTAAAATGAATATACTCAATATTGAAATAAATTCAATGTTTTGCCCTTGTTAGGTCATATTTCGAATTTTAACAGTTCAGAAATCAAATTGAAGGTAATTAAAATAAAAATAAATTAAATATTTAATTTTTGAATTAAGCTAGACCACCAAAGAACTGACATTTCATTATCTGCTCCATTTGTAGCTGGTATTCACTTGTTGATGAAGAGTTCATAAAATACTGCATAGCATTCTGGTTGCCTGATAGACCATACCTGTCGAATGCTATAGAAAATCAGACAACTGCTTTAGCCAGGAAGGAAGTTCTATTATTAGTTCAAGCTGTTCGCATCAGGGAGAATGAGGAAAGATCATATCAATATATTTATTCTTGTTACGGGAGTGCTTATAAAAATAGATTCATTTATCCTCACTTTTTTTCCCCATGTTCGCGAATCGGTGTAATTGAATAAAAATTACATCAACTCCAAGATAATTTTATGCTATTCAATTATTATGACACTCTATTTTCGTAAATTCAATCAGTTATAAGGTGACACGTCAATGAATATCAAGAATATGATGAAATTCATTGACAAAACTGAATGAATTGACAAAAATATAATGTCATAATAATTGAAGATCATGATATTATCTTGGATATATTATTTTAGTTGATATATTATTCATTCAATCACACTGGTTCGAGAACCTAGAACAGAATAGTAAGGATGAATTTCTCCATTATCATGAGTATCATGCATGTACCTAATTCTTAAGCCTATGTGACAGATTATCATATCTTGCCACAGACGGGTGGACCAGTCGCTAGAACGTTGAACCTTTATCAGGAGACTGAATTACGAGGGTCGACTATCCTGATTGAGCTGGATCGTAGTTTCCCTCAGTTGCTGACGTGACTAATGGTATAGTTCCTTAAGATCGCTTCCTTCCTACTGGCTGAAAACCCAATAAAATAACCTCTCTTCCAATCTTCCATCACCTCGTTCATCATTGGCCGACGCCAAAAAATCTTGGTCATCATTATAGTGTGTCGTTAAACACAATATGAATAATTACAAAATGTATCTTGCAGGTGTTCTGTCTCTGTCGCTCCTGAAGCCATATTATCTGAAACAACAAAAACAACAACATTAGATAGATAGAGACACAAGACATTCTCGCAAACAGTGTCAGCTTGACACCAACTTAAAGTTCCCCAATTATAGCTAAAAGGACGACAGTTCGATCGTTTGGACGGGGCGATATATATATATATATATATATATATATATATATATATATGGGAAATTCAGCCAGAAATAAAAAAATATGGCTAAAATTGGCTAAAATATCTCACACATCTCGATATCGGATCGTATCCAAGAAGTTCAACGATCACATTATTCCTCATGCCTAGGTAAAGGTAGAAAAGAGTACACAAGGACCTGTGGTTACGTGTAATCGTTACACCTTGAGTGAATCTAAGCCGTCTGTAGGGTTAGCCCCAGGAAGTGTCGTCACTCTAAGTATAGCCATGACATAGCAGTAATATTTCGGTAGCTCAGTGGGAGAGCAGCGGACCGGCAATCTGAAGGTCCTGGGTTCCTTTCCCGGTCGAGACGTATCTTTTACGACATGGCTAAAATATCCCACATTTCTCGATATTGGATCGTATCCAAGAAGTTTAATGATCACATATATATATATATATATATATATATATATATATATATATATATTTATATATATATATATATATATATATATATATATATATATATATGGTAGGTCAATCTTTGCGGAAATTTGCCCTTCTTTGGTGAGTGTTTTTGGTTCTGAAAAGGTTCTTTTCAGAACCAAAAACACTCACCAAAGAAGGGCAAATTTCCGCATAGATAGACCTACCATCAACCACCGGCCCTCAAAACTTCAGACATCACATATATATATATATATATATATATATATATATATATATTTGAATATGGTTACGATAATCGCAAATATGGTTACTTTAAAAACAGAATCAATCATCGTCTCGTTTCAATAAATATTTACCGTGATCGATATACTGAACTCTCTCCAACTGTACTTCATTATTAGTTTTATTACGTAGTTTTACTATCTCAAGGTCTACTGTCTAGATATTTTCCCACAGGTATCTACAACTGCTTTACATCATGGCCAAATACAAAATATGTTAATCATTATTAATTCAGCTAGTATAACCGAAGTGCTTCTATAAGACGAGTTGGTCAAATACTGTAAATGGTGAAATTAGGATTTTGAATAGAATTTCAGGAATCAACATCAGACATGCAAAGAACGTACATTGACATGCAAAGTCTCAAACGGCACACTAGAATTAAAGTCAACGGAAATGAAGCCGTCTGGAAATAGTGGGTGGTTCTTTATTCTACTCTGTGAAAGAGAAATGAATGACATAGTTCTGAATTTTTCAAGTTGTATGGAAGTGTATTCTTCAAGATGTCCACAACAACCATAGACTAGAAAGTACCCGATAGTAGGATTCCATAGATATTCATGTGCATAGTACTTCAACAGTGCAAGATACAAAATTCTGCATCAGATGCAGACAATATAAATTCGGTCGAAAATACCAATGTCTCAAATTTCACGAAAGAAAGGTGAAAAGATCAGTATCAGAAATACTCAATATTTTTTAAAATCGATTCTCACCTGAACAATTGCAAAAAAATCGTTTGTTTCTGTCACTGATTTTTTTTACCTTTGTTAATGGAATTTCAGACATAATCATTTCGGACAAATATTGTGCAATCGATTCTTACCTCACCAAAATGAAGTGAAAAAATATGAATAAATAGATAAATTGAAAACAATCATGAAAATCTATGTTCAAATTTGGTCTTCGAGTTCAACTGAATAATTGTCTTAATTGGCGCAAATGAACCAAATGTCGAAGCAAGAAAAACCCAAATATTCATTGATTCTTACCTCACCACATACAAATAACATATTACCTTCTGTGGCTGCGTTTTGACGTTCTGACAGTAGTTCAGGAGATGTTTCTCTGGATGAAATGGAGGAGTTTCACTTCAATATATTCAAGCGGAGAGTCACTGCGAACAATAATAGGTTATATACAGTGAAAATCAGTGATTAATTTGTGAAGAAAAGGGTGAGTAAGCCCTCATAAACAAAAGTCTATCTTATTTTGGCACGCCTATGTCGCACTCAAAAAGCGAGCTTCAGCTGACCGAGCTAACGAGGGTGGCAATAATTCTTACAATCATATTAAACGAGGAATTTGTGAAGAAAATCAGACAGATACATTCAACCTCCTGGCATTATGTAATAACTATGGAAATTAAAAAAAAAATGTTCTCCCACGAAATGAGACCTGAATTAGATTATCACGAATTAGATTATCACGAATACTATATTATTCCGTCACATTAGAGCAAGATACGAAGTATGTATATAATCAATTGTTTGATAATCGAACTAGCTACTGAAGTACTTTTGTAGGCTATTGGTGAAATAGATTGAATAATAAAATAAGAAATTTAGATATAATTCCAGGAATTAATGTTGATTGAATACGAAGTTACGAACTTCAATTGAACGAATTGCAAATGCACTAAAATTGAAGTAATTGTTAAATGATAGAATATTGATTTTCACTCTAGATTACTCTTTTCCGTGATAACAGTAGAGTGCAACGAATCATTCACGTCTGAATCCCAGACGTTGCTTCAAACTGTTTGCAAATGTCCACGGTATGCATGAGGTGAGAAGATTCCCGCTAGCAGGATTCCACACATACAAATGATCATATAATTTGAACAGTTCAAGATACAAAATAAAACATCATAACACGCAGACAATATCTGTATAAAATGTGAATTTCTCAGTTGCCATAAAAGCGAAGGCTGAAAGATCAGTAACTGAAACATTTACGATCAAGATTATCTAACATATTGGTGGAGGTGCCGGGTTTATGAATTTATTATCAGTGTAGGTGCCAGGTTAGAATTTTTTTATTTCATCACGTCAGCTAACTATAAAGTATCGAATTCATGAATACACTGTTCAAATATCCACGACAAACACGATACCTACTTCTTTTGTAATAGCGAACCAAAATCATGTAGGCCTACTGTTTTTTTTTAATGCTGCTTAACGACCCCACCAACAGCTAGGTTATACGGGGTTACGAATGAGCGGATGATAATGAAACGATGAAGAGATGATAGATGAAAGGACGTTTACAAAAACCCATGCCTTATGCGGGACTCGAACCGACGCCCAACGGTGACTTCAGTTAATACCGCTAGCGATAATTGACTTAGCCACCGGGGCGGCTAAAAGGCCTACTGTTAGTTAGTTTTATGACGATGACATGAAGTCGATCTTCTCAACATAATTGTGTCTCCTGGAAAATAGTTACATTCAAACCAATGTAGTTACAACAGAAATAAATGAGTCCTCCAGGTCATGTTCAAAAATAATCATTGTACTTTGTGCCACAAATTCTTATATACAAAATTAAAAGTCGTCTTTTCATCATTTTTGTATATAGATGTATGATTAGAAGGCTTCCATACGACATGTGTGGGAATCAACAGATGTCAGTGCCATTATGTATTCATACATACACGGGTAAAACGCTTCTTGGAAATCTTTAAATCGACTTGTTCGTAATGTGGCACACTTGGAGAAGGGCGTTATTGGTTAAGTGTGGAAGGGAGACGATTGAGCTGAATATTAGATTTTTGGTGGTAACTTGAACGTTACCTTGAACTTGAACAGTATAATAGTTATCGACATTTTGATAAAGAGGGAATACAGATATTTTCAATACCTTACAGATGGTTAAGAAAGAACTATGTATCTCA
Source organism: Brachyptera putata (assembly GCA_907164805.1). Taxonomy (NCBI): domain Eukaryota; kingdom Metazoa; phylum Arthropoda; class Insecta; order Plecoptera; family Taeniopterygidae; genus Brachyptera; species Brachyptera putata. The sequence continues at coordinate 10,586,722 of OU015472.1, forward strand.
AATCGAGTGATTGTCACGCGTTAACAAAATGTTTTTGTAGCGTAATACGCATGGGCGATATGAGATGAATATGTAGTCATTACTTTTTGATGCTACTGAAAATATCTGTGTTTCTTTTTTCCATATCTCATATCCATATCCATTTCCATATCTCATACCGCTCAAAATTTATCACCCTAAAACTGATATTCCGCTAACTCGACCCCCAAGGGAGAATATAGCATTGTTGACGCAAGTTTAGCTTGAATGTGTACAATACACGTGTAGTAATTTATCTTTCTTGATTAAGGGGGAATGAAGTGATTTTTTTTTTTTTTGCACATTTTTTTTTTTTTTGAATAATGATTGATTCTCATGTTTTTTGGGGTAATTTGTTTTAAAATATTGCAATATATCAATGGTCATACCTGACATAAATTATTTAGTGTTACTGTGCATCGAGCTGTCTACCTATTTTCAATATGAGAATTTACATTGTCAATCTTCAGAAAGCATTTTCTCCAATATATATTTTTTCACAAAACAAGAATTTTATTTCCGTTTCAAATCCATAAAAGTTGTTCAATTGTCTTGATTGTTTTTGTGCGTGTTCATTTTTTGATATTCCGTCTAACAATGAAGTTAAAAAATAAATACTACATACATTTTCTATAAAATGTAATTTAAAAAAACACACGTCGTAAATGGAATCATATTTTGGAATATAACTGGAATATCGAAAAAATGATATGTGAAATCCAAAGTTAATACTTGAGCAACATTTTCGTGAGGAAAAAATGGAAAAAACAAAAAATTGATTCGTTGTAGAAAAATTCGTAAAAAACAAATATTTACGCCCACTGTTGATTTTTTTTATTATCTCCAGTTTTAGCATGATAGAGCCACCCTCGGTAGCTCAGCCAGCTGAGGTACCGCTTCAGAAACTGAAGTCACCGTTGGGCGTGGGTTCGAGTCCAGCATAAGGCATGGGTTTTTGTAAAAGTCCTTTCACTTATCATCACTCCATAGTTTCATAATCACCTGGTCATTCGTACCCCCGTATAACCTGGCTGTTGGTGGGGTCGTTAAGCAAACAATAATCATCATCATCGATTAATGAGAACATTCTTGGCAAATGTTTTTGCTCCTGTCAGTAAGTGAAATTCATTGGAGTTGTTGTTTTACGGCTTTTCAACGACGACGTTATTTGCGTTCATTTTCAGATGAGCGTTGGCGAAGACTCCCACCCCACTCTCATGGTGTCTGTGTGTTTATATATATATATATATATATATATATATATATATATATATATATATATATATATATATATATATATATATATATATATATATATATATATATTTTTATATAAATAATAATATTGATTTATATACGATTCATTCTCTGTTACAGCAGTGATGCAAAAAAATGTTTCGATCCAATATTATACATAAGTACGCGAAGAAATTGAAAAGAGTAGTAACAAATAGTAAATTAGTCGATTTTAACAGGAAAATACATTACACTTACGGTGAGTTGAAAAAAGTTGAATAACTTATTGATGAGGAGTTTTGATACCTCGATTTTAATTCATACCTTGATTCTAATGTTTGTCACAGGATTATGGCCACCAAGAGACCAAGATCCAAGCTGGTTCTACCCGATACAATACATCTACTATCGATTACACGTACTCTTTTAACTGTTCAATCATAATGCAAATAATGTAAGAAGTCAAACTAGAACCTAATATGCACACACTGTTCCATGATTGACTAAACTAGGCAAACGCAGAATGTGCGTTGTAAGATGAGCAAAATTCTACACACCTTGCATATGAAATGAACTCCATCCGACGCCAATGGATCTAGGAAGCCGTGAATTTACGAATACAATATTTTTCCACTAATATTTCTATCTTTTCTATAAATCAAAAACATGTATTACTCTATTTTTTCTTCTAAGCGGCTGGTCCGAATTCCACGTACATTTTTAATAATGTGTATTATTTCTGTGTTCACATTTGAGGTAAATTTGAATTATAATGAAGAGATTTCATTTTTCAATTTTTCATGTCCAGCCAAGTTAAAAAAGTCAACAAAAGTTAGCTTTGAGTGTATCCATTTGATTTTCAACTTGTGAGATATCAGATAGTCGAAAGTTCCTCTGAACGTGAATATGTGATTAGTTAAGAATGGTTAAAAAACTAGAGAAGTATTTTGTTGAACATTTTAGTGATGCAGTTTGGTAGAGATAGTAACATAATATAATTTTAGACATATAAGTGGGAAATCATTAACAGAGGTTCGGAAATATGACCCCTCAACATGTCGAAAGAATATTATCTACATTTGTTTCTTCTATTGAATGTTTTTTAATATTGCACCTCTCATACAGTGTAGTCCTGATGTCAAAGTTGACTATATTCAATCTCAAGTGTTTCCACTGTTCGGTCAGCAGAGTCAAGTGATTTTGGAAACAATTCCACATTGGGGAAAGTCAAGTCAACTTTCATTGAACCAGTACAATCTTGAATATGAAGCGTATCAGAAACACTGTCATGTTTTCCTCCACTTGAAGGAGATTTTGAGTCGCTATTCCGACTTCATTCTAGTGATAAATAAAAAATTAATCCACTCAAGATGAGTTTGAATAAAAAATTGGAATGCGTGTTACCTCTATTCAGTTCTGCCTGATTCCATTCCTAATCCCCGCATATACGAAAAAAAAGTTTTTTTCAATTGGATGTCATTACTTTTTGTATTTTCAAATTGTCAATAGAATGAAGAAAACGACGAGAAATAACGACATAGGAGAAACAATCTCAACGGAAAATTAATGTGCAGTTTCAATTCAGTATCGAAATTATTTGTGCCCAAAAAGTATAAAGATGGCCTTCCATGAACGCGGTATTCGCTTAGCGAATTCGCTAAGCGGTTTTTTTAGCCGCCATGTTGAAAAAACGACCAATCATTGACAAGAGCGGCGCATGTCGGCATGGTATCCGAGCTAAAAACAACGCTTAGCGAATTCGCTAAGCGAATACCGCGTTCATGGAAGGCCAGCTTAACTATGCAAATGCAGAATGTGCGTTGTAAGACCTTGATCATATAAAATAAACTTCATCCGATGCCAATGAATCTAGGGAGCAGTGGATAAAACAATGCAACATTTTTCAAATAATATTTCGATCTCTTCGATAAATGAAATACATTTTTTATTATATCATTTTCTTTGGAACGGCTGATCCAAATTTCACACACATATTCAATGATGTATATTATTTTTGTGTTTACATTTGAGGAAAATTTGAATCATATTGGAGAGATTTTATTTTCATTTTTTTTATGCCCAGCATGATCTTATGGGGTTTTTAGAAACTATGAGATGATGTTTCTCAAAAATGGTCCAACCGACTATTCGTTTCTAAGTTGGATAAGTTTGCGTATAATTTTTTTTTTCAAGTCGATCAGTCAAACCCTGCGACCTGTGCAGTGTTTACAGAAAAAAAAAACACACAGACAAAGCTTTATAAGAGTAGGATGTAAATCTTCGCTGGGGCTCATCTAATTATTCTCTTCAAAAATGCTTGAATGAACTTTATGCAAATATGTACTTATGTGTATCAATGCTTACATTCAGTGAAAATTTCAATTCTTCGAAAAGATGTTACTTTTCCAATTCCATTGCCCAGCTCAATCTCGAAGGTTTTTAGAAACTTTGAGATGGTTCATCTCGAAAATGGTTCAACTGATATGACCCAATAACTTTAGTTCTAGGTTGGATAAGTCTTCGTGTACGGAAAAGGTTTCATGAATTATTCAATCACCGTGCGACCTGTGCAGTCCTCACAAACAAACGAACAAACCAACAAACAAACAAACAAGCAAAGCTCCATAATTTTGGGATGGAAGTCCTCGCTATCACACATCTAAAAAACTCAAAAGAATGAAGAAACGATTCGAAGGGTAGATATTACTCCTGAATGCAGCCCGCAGAGCGTAATTCGCGCCAACATCAACCTGTAGAATAACAGTCGCGCCAGCACTGACAGACTCGGCCCTTCCACTATAATAATAATTATAGCATACCAGGCCAAGGCAGCATTGAGATTGTGTGTGTCAGATATTTTTCTCATGATTATGGAGTAGAACGTGGGGAAGAAATCCCTGAAAACTGCTAGAGAAAAAAAATTAACTATTTTTTGATACAGAATTCATTAAAAAAGAAGTGGAGGCTTGGATTCAAGCACATTTTTTTTTGTTCAGTTACTATCACTAAGGCACTCAATGATGCAAATAATGGAGATTGATGTTATTTCTCAATAGATAGAGCTGTAATTTCCAAATACCTCGATTTGAATGAAGATGGCGACATCAATACGAGCAAACTTTAAGTTGTGTCATATAATTATTTATATCAGTTTTCGTTGAATTCGAATTCATATTTCAGAAACTTTACTCACTGGAGCAAATTGATCAAATTTGTTGAATTCTTATTCAATCACATATTCACTTCAATTTTCATTCGATTGTTCTCATTTTTCTCCGTGTTGATTAGAACAATATTTTGATAATTTTATTATAAATTGTAGATATGAAAATCATCGATATTGAACAATTAAAATTGAATTGTTTTTTCATGAAAATGCTGAAACAATTGAAATGGTCACCTCGATTCGAGCAAACATTTTTGTTTCTGTTGAATATACTACGGTAGTCATGAACAAAAAAAGTGTTACAATATGTATGAAGTTACGCTCCTGTTAGGCTTTGATTGACTAAAGTAGAAGTGTTGGTGCCACTATATTCTCATCCGTAAAACCGGTAATTTCATTACAAAATACAGTGCGAATGAAAGGTTTCAGTGTCATTATATATTCATACATACAAGTCGAACACTTCATGGAAATACAAATAGAGAAAGCAGATATGCAAAATATGTGAGAACAAACACCGGTGTTAGTGTCATCCAATATTCATACTTTCAAGTAAATCACTCTTCAAAACTCTTCAAATCGAATTTATATAGACTTGAAACAGTTGGTGAAGTGAACTTATCCTTCGTAGAAGCAAGTTGGTTGATGTGGGTTAACAAACGTACAACAATAATTGTTAATAATTGAATTTCATACTCACTCATTATATTTGTTTTCAACTTCGATGTGATAAAAACGAACTCGGGTAAATGAAATATATCATCTTTCAAATTCACACGATCATTCCATTCTGTCAGATTATCTGTCATTCTTTCAAACTATCACAGATATGATATGAGTTCATTATTTTCCGAAATATACTTCATACATGTCGTCACCTCACAAACTTGCTTTTCAAATTCCTCTTAGATGTTATAATGACTTAGATTTCTTTGTTCTCTTCAATGATCCCAGAGACTGGTTTTTATATCATTGCACACTTTTGTTTCCATATTATTGCATCGATATGATTGTTTCTGTATAATGTCTTAATTTCCATATTATCTGTGATCAAGAAAGCAACAAGGTTCTGAAACGTTAGATATAAATAAATATATACATATTTATTTAATATTCGAAGTTTTCTGAAATTTTCGAGAGAACACGGCACCTCGTACCTGTTCACACTTCTCTCCGGCGTGATGGGAGCGCGTCTGGAGATCCGGGTTCAACTCCCTGGTTGAAATCCCCAGATAAAATTAGGGGATGAATATAATTTTCACCATCAGACATGCAACATGCAAGTAACATTGACAAGCAAAGTTACAAACTGCACACTTCTATTAAAATCATCTGAAGTGAAGCCAGTTGGTAATATTGATTTTTACTTCGTAATGCTCGAATTTCAATGAATGAACTTCTAAATTTCACAATTTCTATGGCACAGTTGGTTCCATGGTGTCCTCAGCCATCGTAAGGCAGAAAGTACCCGATTGTAGGATTTCACAGGTATTAACGATAATAGAACTCCAACAGTGATAGATACAAGAAAACAAAATCATAATGAAATGCAAACAATAAGTGTATAAAATGCCAATTTGTCAATTGACATGAAAACCAAGATCGAAAGATCAGTGCCAGAAACACTCGATATTCATGACATTGATTTTCAAATCACTGCATATAAAATACATTTGCTTTTTTGTACATGTTTTTCACGAGTCGAGAACCATCTATTCAGGAACCAGTGAGAATGTCAGTTATTGACGGCTGTCCGCAAAGCGGGATACCAAGATGGTACAGCGTAATAAGATCAATACATATAAGTACAATGGTTTTACAAAAGTGATACAGAATTGATTACAAAAAAATCATGAAATATCATAAAACTACTTTTAATTAAGGGTATATGAAAAAAGTATGAAAACGAAAGAAGGTAATACAATGAACTACCTACATTCAAGTTTTGAATTCATTTTATACATTACTGTTCTAGTATTTTCAACTATCATTAGTATCCTAATTTTTGTATGTTATCGGTAATGATTTCCATTTTATATCAATTTCATATCAATTTTATATCATTTTAGAGTCAGTTATATAATTATGTTTCATTATATTTTTCTTCGTATTTTGCATTTATTACTATCCTGTAATTGCTATGGAGTCAGGGGCCAATGAGGGTTTTTATATATATGGGATTCTTCTCCGAATGGTAAATCTAGCAGTTTCACTACAATAATTATCTTCTGACGGAGAGTCACTACAAACGTCCCCAAATGGGACCATACATCACATGGGTCAAACATGGGTCATACATGTAAGGACATACTCCATTTATTATGATTAGATGAGCGTAGCGAAGATTTTCATTCCATATACCGAAAAATTTTGGGCTTGGTTTTTATGTTTTTTTTTTTTTTTTTTTTTTTTTTTTTTTTTTTTTTGTGTGTAATTTTGTACGCGGCATACAGGTCAGGAAAAAGTTTCAATCAACTCGAAACTTTTTTTACAAATTGATGTTATACCAGAATAGGTTGGGATTGTTTTTCAGAAAAATCGGTCGGACGGTTTTTCCGGAAAAAAATTGGCAAGTATGGAAATTCCCCATAAGAATAGGCCAGGGGAGAAATACTTGGAAATTTTTTTTTTTCAAAAGCTTTCAAATTTATACTGAATGTGGGAAGAACTATCATACACATTTTGAGCGACTTATGGAACAATCGGATGTGAAATAACGAAGAAAACGCATTTTTGATGTACTTTTTTACACATCAATAAAAGCAATTAAGAAAGCAATTAAGAAAGCAATTAAGAAACTATTAAATGTGAGCAACAAGTGTCACCAATGAATTGGAACGTTTAAAATCTGTGATGGATATGAAGAAGGCACTGGTAAAATTGTTTGGAAACCAAGGTCCATATACCAACAGACAGCCGCGGTTTTTAAACCTTTGAAGTGATCCATGGCCTGTATATGTACATTGAGCCGACCAAATATTCTTAATTCTACATTTCCATACTTCTAAGCTCATCTTACAACGCATATAAGGCGTTTTCCTAGTTTATAAGTCAAAGTAGAATGCATTTTGAACGTCTTGAATGTATAGCGTTATGGTTAGCGTGGGACTGAACAGGTGTGAGTATCATCATATTAAATTCATACACACGAGTGAAACGCTTCGTGAAAATCATCAGACCGATTCCTTTGTAAGTTGACATGATTGGTGGAGGGCGTTGATGATGACAGGTGGAGTTCTCAAGTACGCAAGTACTTTGAATGTGTATAACAAACGTTTAACAATTGTTCGCTCTTGAAAAATGTTTACGCTCCTGTTCGTAGATGGAATTCAATTGATTTGTATTGTCTCACGGCGCTCCAACGACGAAGTTATTCTCTTTTATTCGGTTCATATTGCCTGGTAATCATAATTGCATCATGATCATATTGCGTTCATAATCAACCATTATATTTGTTGACTGAGGTGATGTGGTAGAAATAAGATGGCTGTTGGTGAGGTCAATTATGAACTATATGATCTTTCATGTTCACCTACATATTTTATTCTTTCGAACTTGATATTATATTCTCAGAAAATGTCCTATATTTCACTCACTCGAATTCATAATTATGATTTCAGGTAAATTTCCATGAATGTCCATGTGTCCAATTGTTGATATATAAATATATATATATATATATATATATATATATATATGATCATTAAACTTCTTGGATACGATCCAATATCGAGATGTGTGGAATATTTCAGCCATGTCGTAAAAGATACGTCTCGACCGGGAATAGAACCCGGGATCTTCAGATTGCCGGTCCGCTGCTCTCCCACTGAGCTACCGAGATATTACTTTTATGTCATGGCTATTCTCAGAGTGACGACACTTCCTGGGGCTAACCCCATAGAGGGCTTAGATTCACCCAAGGTGTAAAGATTGCACTTTAACACAGGTCCTTGTACACTCTTTTCGGCCTTTACTTAGGCATGAGGAATAATGTTATCATTAAACTTCTTGGATACGATCCAATATCGTAGAATAGCCATGACATGAAAGTTATATCTCGGTAGCTCAGTGGGAGAGCAGCGGACCGGCAATCTGAAGGTCCCGGGTTCAATTCCTGGTCGAGACGTATCTTTTATGACATGGCTAAAATATTCCACACATCTCGATATTGGATCGTATCCAAGAAGTTTAATGATCACATTATTCCTCATGCCTAGGTAAAGGCCGAAAAGAGTGTACAAGGACCTGTGTTAAAGTGCAATCTTTACACCTTGGGTGAATCTAGGCCCTCTATAGGGTTAGCCCCAGGAAGTGTCGTCACTCTGAGAATAGCCATGACATAAAAGTAATATCTCGGTAGCTCAGTGGGAGAGCAGCGGACCGGCAATCTGAAGGTCCCGGGTTCAATTCCCGGTCGAGACGTATCTTTAACGACATGACTAAAATATTCCATATATATATATATATATATATATGTATATATATATATATATATATATATATATGTTAATTCTTAAATTTTTGCGGACATATATTATGTTATCGTTGTTATTGGGATAAACCCGCTTAAAAAGCAGTGTGGACCGCGGCCCACACCCTGTCGCAAAACATCGACGTTTCGAGCAGATTGCACTACTCATCATCAGGACCAAAACCTGACCAGGACAAAGAAGACCGAACAACCCGAGAAGAAGACTCGATAACCAGTGTCTTCTTCTTGGGTAGTTCGGTCTTCTTTGTCCTGGTCAGGTTATGGTCCTGATGATGAGTAGTACAATCTGCTCGAAACGTCGATGTTTTGCGACAGGGTGTGGGCCGCGGTCCACACTGCCTTTTAAGCGGGTTATCCCAATAACAACGATGAAAAAAACATATATATATTTTTTTTTCAAATGTGCTTCTCATGTATCATTTTGTTTGTTACAGTAGTGATACAAGACAATGTTTCGATCCGATATCGTACATAAGTACGTGAAGAAAATTAAAAGAGTGTTGAAAAATAGTAAATGTGTCGATTTCAACAGAAAAATACATTACGCTTACGGTGAGTTTAAGAGCATATTATTGAGAGAAGATACATAAGAATATGTCATTGACTGAATATTCTGTGTTTCATATTGCGAAAAACTGAACTTGACTAAACTCAACTTGATTCTAATGTCTGTCACAGGATTATGGCCACCAAGAGACCAAGATCCAAGCTGGTTCTACCCGATACAATACATCTACTATCGATTATCATTATTCTTCATACTGTTCATGTTAACAGTAATTTGCCCAATGTCTATTTACACTCATTTGGATAACCTATTGCAAGTTTGTGAAGATTTGATATTAACGTTCATACTGTTGATGAATGTTACAAAAACTGGTTGCATGTTGTATTACCAGGATCGCCTGGAAGAGTTGGGAGATAAATTGGAGGAGATTTGGAATCTTGAACACGGCTATCCGATGTCGAAGCTGGAAGAAGCTGTCAGGAAGAGCGCGCAAAGATGGGCAAACAACCTAACCATGCTTCTTTTTGGGGTGGCCACTTATGGTGTAGGAAATATTATTATGATGTGTGTTTACGGGTTTTGGGAAAGAAACTATCATTTGAGGTAATTATAAAACCACCGAAAACATCATCATATATTCTAATCCCATCTGTCACTTACAATTGCATCAAAGTGCGGTAGCAAGGCCTTGAACTGAATCACAACTAAAGACTTGATGACTAAATTAACAAAACTCTTGACAAAACAACATTAACAAAACAGGAACAATATAAACAAAACAAATAATGATTACAAAGATACACCCAATCAACAGAAACAATCGAATCCCCTATAGTATGAAACTACCCTCCGCAATCCGCAATCCTTCTCCGCAATCTCCTTCAAACCATTCCAAACCAGACCATTAAAATTTGCTGAGCTCTTTCACTAATGTTTCTTTCTTCGTTCCATTCCACTCGAGTCCCACCCTATCAAAAAATGAATACTTTTCGAATCATATATTCTCAATTGCTGAATTCAATGAGGTATTTGCTCTCATTGTTCCACCATAAAGTAAAACATTTCTTACTGTTTTCTAACATGCACGGTAAAAATTTGAAATTTGTTGATGGACTACCATTATTCTATTCGTCATGTGCCAAAACAAGTTCATTGCTTTGACAAGAATTTCCTCGCTGGAGAACAAAATGGATGCAGACACTGTGCAGGATGACAAGGATGCAGGGCTGTGAAGAGCAATCGATTTTCGATTAGATTGTAGTAGGACAAGCAATAAAGAGCAAGATAAATATTCATACTGCTTATCTTGATTTAAAAAATGAGTATAAAAAAGGAGACTAATATATAAGACCACATGTACATTGAAATGCCAGAAAATTCTATATTGAACTCTTGTCGAATTGTTGGAAAATTCGCAGATATCCCTTAAGGACTTGATTGTGATTGGAAATGAGTTCATTGGGCTGCTTGGCACGCATGTGTGACTGCTCCAATGAATTTTCCACCGGAAAACTGAAACTAAGTTGAATAAAACATGTTGGTGATAATAATAATTAAAATGAAGATAATAATAATTATATGATGATAATGATTTATCACCATTTGATAAATCCCAAGTTTTAAATGGATTGTTAGAGGGTATTTCGAGATATGTTCAGAAAATGTTTTCCTCTATTCCGACATGCAACAGTAGAGCCTATTCAATCACCACTAAATTTCAAATGAATCACACATCACAAGAACTTCTAATCGAACGAATCGCCTTTCCTGTTCACAGCATCTGGCTACCGTATGATGGAACCGTTTCACCCTACTTCGAGATAACATTCCTATTGATAGCGATTTTAATCATGATTCCATTCTTTCAAATGATCTATATTGACATATACGTAGGTGTACTCATGATCCATATTGTCGGACAGTTTTTAATTCTGCGCACAAACTTGAAAAATATCAGAAAGTTTGCTATACAGTCACTCACCGCCAGAAAAAAGAGTGAACTGAACGGTTTTGCTTTGCAATGTATTCAGAGTGCTTTGGAAGAGTCATCATCAGAGCTCTTTGAAGTGATAACGATTAATCAGACAACCAATCAAGAGAGAATAACTCACTGGTCTGATAACAGAACTAGGAGAATGTTTCCTCAAGGAAGGTCACGTGAGAGAGCAATCAGGAAGGCTAAGGTACATACACTGCAAGAGATTGATGACGAAATGCAGATTCGCATGAAGAATTGTGTGGAGCATCATAAACACATTATCAGGTATTGAACATTTCCTACTTGTCGTTAGAATAGTATGACTTTGTATGAGGCATGAATGTTCAAATTGTGTATCAGTTATTGACTTCCTGTAGAGTTATGAAACATTCCAAAACCAATGGAAGCAAACAGAAATAATTTCCCTTCGTCAATTATATCTGATGGATAAATATATTGACGTACATTCACCAAACTTTCCTGTTACTCAGATCTGTAGCTTCAATTAGTCAGAGAGAGAAAATAAAAGTCAAGAACTGTGAATTGGCCTTCTACTGAGATCGACAATGTGCATCAATTCAGTAAAGTGCTTTCAAGGATAATTATAATATCTGTTTTGAAAGAAATTATAACTCCATGAAACTCCATGACCCCAAGAACTAATTGAAGCGAATATGGCACAAATTGAACTAATTACTCAATTCTCATTCAAATATAAGTGTATTGATATTGGCAGATTGATTCGAAAACATTCATCTCAGAACATTATTCATAATAACCATTTTCGTCGTCGTAAGATCGTCCTTGTGGTGCTCCATTCAAAAACGATATCATCTATCATATATAGCATTGATTGGAGGTATCTATTCTGAAGTATCTCCTCAGTACTCGACGCACGACCTCAAGTCTTCATTTGATTCTTTGTCTTCAGCTTCGTGCATGATCTGGAGGAGTTGATGCAGATACCCACTGTAATTCAGATCTGCTTGTACGTTGTAGCAACAGGTGTATCTGCTACTTGGCTCACAATGGTAAGTTGTATCTCATCAATTGTTTCCCCACAAATAACCGAGCTGTTGGTAGCGTCATTGGGCGACAGTTGATAATTGTTCATGGATTGATAATGGGCTTTATCAAGTCAACTAAACGTCAACAGATTCAATTTTGATGTACCCGTATTTCAACGAGTGATTGTAATTTTGGTCGCGACCATCGTGAATATATTCATTGAAAATATTTTTATATGGTTCACAGATATTATTTCGTGACTACACTAGACACATTTCCGATAGAGACTATCACTTCTCAATTTGGAATATTGATTGATCTTGAGAAATTATCACTTTTCCCTAACATTACCACATAGAGATGTCTTCATTCTGTTTCTGATTTGCGAATTTCGGCTAGTAAATTAGAATGATACATCAATTCATAAGAGCCGATTGTACCAACTGATGATCAAATATTAATAAGTTAATCATTACTTGAGGTACAAAAATAACATAGTTAACCAAGGGTAATGACAAGTTAATTTGATATTTTTTTCTCAATTCATTAATCATCACTTGGTACAACCGGCTCTAAGTAACAGAAAAAAAATATATAACTCATATATAAGGTACGTGTGGAGACTATCCTAATAGATATATACTTTTTTCATTCATTTATCCATTTAATAACAGCTTGGGAATCACTTAAAGTAAGTTATAATTCCAGTGGCCGCTAGTCAGTTATGTTATGATAGTTATACAGCAAGGTTAACCAGCAATAATTTAATCAATATTCATAATTACAATGAGTTTGAAATTGATATAGGAATTTGAATTTAAATTGATAATTGATAAATAGGATGTTATATGTTTAGGCCTATTTCACGATTTTTCAAAGGCCTTCGATGTAGTCCTTACCGGATCCTAATCGAGAAATTCTTCCAAATGGGCCTGGATACAGGAGTAGTTGCATGAATTCAAGAATTTCTAGCAAGCAGATCTCAGACTGTCAAGGTTGGGCATTCATTGTCTTCACCAGTCATCATAACATCTGGCGTACCACAGGGGTCATTCTCTCGGTTCCCATCCTCTTCATGTGACCGAACCACCTTAGCCTCTCTCTCCCCAGTTTGAATCCTAATCGCTCTATCCCTAGCTCACTTCTTATCTGCCTACTCCGAACTTTATCCATTATTGTAACTCCATTCACACTCCTCAAAAACTTCATCTCAGCTGCCTGTAGCTGGTTCCATTCCCTCATACCCGCCGACCATGTCACTGCACCATAAGTTAAAATTGGCAGGAAATACATTTTGTACATTATAAGTTTGATTTTAGGGGAAACTTCTCATTCCACAGCAACTTTCTAACTGCCTGATAGAATGACTCCGCTTTCTTTCTTCTCTCCTGCACCTCTCTATCCACTTTAGCCTTGTTGGTGAGTATGCTGCCAAGGTATTTAAACTCTTCAATCTCGTTCATCCATCCTTCTCCAAGCTTGATCCTAGCATGACCGTATTTGCTCTTCTTCTTTTCCATGGTCATCACTTCGCTCTTCTCTTCACTTATTCTCAAACCCATCTTTTCTGTCTCTTCACTCCATTTATGAATCTTGATCTGCAATTCCTCTCTAGTTTCTCCCCACACCACCACATCATCAGCATAAATTAATGTTCGACTATCATCACTCTCATTTGTTTAAATTTAAATTGATAATTGATAAATAGGATGTTATATGTTTAGGCCTATTTCACGATTTTTCAAAGGCCTTCGATGTAGTCCTTACCGGATCCTAATCGAGAAATTCTTCCAAATGGGCCTGGATACAGGAGTAGTTGCATGAATTTAAGAATTTCTAGCAAGCAGATCTCAGACTGTCAAGGTTGGGCATTCATTGTCTTCACCAGTCATCATAACATCTGGCGTACCACAGGGGTCTGTCCTCGGTCCAGCACTGTTCATCGGCTTCATAAACGATATAGTCGAAGAATTAAGTAGCCAGATAAGGCTGTTTGCAGACGACTGCATCATCTATGCTCCCATCACCTGCAAAGACGATAAGCAGTTCCTGCAAGATGATCTTTGCAAGATCCACCTCTGGACGACAGCAAACAAGATGAGACTCAACGAAGACAAAATCTGTGTGAAAAGTTCCACTGAGAAGAAGATTCCAATAGACACTCGGTACTCTTCAAACGGACTACGACTCGCAAGATCGAAATCTTGTGAATATCAGGGCATTAACCGTCATCAAAATTCATCGTGGAATAACCACATCATTCTCACCCAGTCGAATACTGAAAGGGAATTGCATTTTTAATGAGAAACCTTAAAGGAAGCTCGCCAGCGACTAAGGAACATGCATACGAATGCCTGATTCGTCCCCTGCTAAAATACTGTAGTGACGTCTGAAACACCCACACCAGAATTATGAAGCCATCCTTGGAATCTTTACAGAATGAAGCTGCTCGGTACGTTTTGAACAATCACTACAGATGGTCAAAAGTGTTCAATCGACCTTGCCTCAGCATCAATAAGAGTAAATTGATACTCAAGTGGGATTTGCTACAGCGGCGAAGATCTCGATCTGCTCTTCGTTGTCTCTTCAAGACATGACTGGTCTCCCAGCCTGGAGAGATGTGGTGACGCTCTTCACTTCTGCGACGTACCGCGGAAGAAGCGACCATATATTAAAGATATAAATCCCTTGCTTCAACAAGGATAGGGAACGACACTCCTTCCTGGGCCAAACAACCCGGATGTGGAACGATCTGCCCAAACATCTCATGGATACTGTACACCCCAAAATAGAAACATTCAATAACATAATTCTATTGACATAATAACATAATATTTAATCATCATATTTTCGCATACCCTGCATTGTTCTCGTGGATGAATAATTATTACTCCTCTAACGTTTCGATATATATTACCGCGTCTCACTTCATATGGGCCCATATATATATATATATATATATATATATATATATATATATATATATATATATATATATATATATATATATATATATATATGTGTATATATATATATATATATTATATATATATATATATATATATATATATATATATATATATATATATATATATATATATATATATATATATATATGGGATATTATGGACATGTTATGAAAGATATCTCTCGACCAGGACTAGAGCCCGGGACCTTCTGATTGCCGGTCAGCTTCTCTCCCACTGAGCAATCGAGATATTACTCTTATGTTATGGCTATACTTAGAGTGACGACACTTCCTGGGGCTAGCATATATAGGGCTCAGATTCACCCAAGGTGTGACGATTACACGTTACCACAGGCCATTGGGTACCAGTCTCTTCTACCTTCACCTAGGCATGAGGAATAACATTGGAGTATCTTTTATGACATGGATATAACATCCCATATATCTCTATATTGGATAGTATTCAAGAAGCTCAGTGATCAGTATATATATATAAATATATATATATATATATATATTATATATATATATATATATATATATATATATATATATATATATATATATATATATGTATGAATATATATATTATATATATGTATATATATATATATATATTTATATATATATATATATATATATATATATATTTATATATATTGTAAAGGATGTCTCGCGGACTGGATAATGTTTCAATGGTATTCTCGGGAATGCCGCGTTTTCTCTTTTTTGAAGGAATTGCGGTCCCATTGGGGACCTTGTCTCTCACTCTAACGTGTCGGCAAGATGTCACTTGTCATCCCCAGGGATTATCGTTTACTTCTTCACTGTTCAAAGCTCGTAGCTCAAACCTACGAGATTCTAGCTACGAGCTTTGAGCAGTAAAGACGCGAACTAGTCCCCGAGGATGACAACTGACATCTTGCCGAAACGTTGGAGTGAGTTACAAAGTCCCCGATGGGACCGCAATTCCTTCACAGAAGAGCAGATGCGGCATTTCCGAGAAAACGATTCGATATATACAAATATATTTAAATATATATATATATATATATATATATATATATATATATATATATATATATATATATATATATATATATATATATATATATGTACGTATACATACACATATACATACATGTAAACCAGTTACAGTATAATGGAATTCAATCGTTTACAAACACTGAATACATCAAGTATGAAATTGTGTAAGTGATAGGTCAGAGGTATATGTCATGCATATTTCTTCAGAGTCTAACAAAAGAATTCAGAATTATCACGGATTATATTGAATCTCGGTGAAAAATGCAGAAAAATCGTGAGTTTTACTGGGTTGACTGTTTCAGGTACCAGCAGAAAACATTGATTTGAAATTCATATCTTTCCTGAGCCTAACAATATGTCTTGTATTTGACACAACAGTGTATTTCTATCTCGGCGAGCATATCACTCAACAGGTAAGATAGGTGCACAATAGCTACTGTACATCACTGTCTCATCACTCTCTCATTGCTTTCTCACTAGGCAAACACAGAATGTGCTTTGAAAGATGAGCGAGATGTCTGTGTGAAGTAAAATCGAAAACTCTACACATCTGTGTCATATAGAATATATTTCATTCCATACCAACGAATCTAGAGAGCCGTGAATTAACAATGCAACTTGTTTCTGCTATTATTTCTATCTATTCGATAAATGAAGAACATGTATTACATTATTTTATGAGAAACGGTTGGTCCAAATTCTATACAAATTTCATTTTCAATCATCTGTATCACTTCCGTTTGCACGTTTGAGGAAAATTTGAATTTAATTGGTGAGATATTATTTTTCAATTTTTTCCACCCAGCCTTATCTTATGGGGTTTTGAGAGACATTGAGATGATGTTTCAGAAAAATGGTCCAACCGATTTGACCCAAAAACTATAGAGTTCCAAGTCGGATGAAAAATAAGTGTCATGTCGATCGGTCAAACCTTGCGACCTGTGCAGTGCTTACAGAAAAAACATACACAGACGAAGCTTCATAGGAGTAGGATGCATTTAAAGGATGTACAGACAAAGCTCCGTAAGAGTTGCATGGAAATCTTTGCTAACGCTCATCTAATGAAGTCATTCCGATATCAAGTCTTGATAGTAGGGATGTACCGTGCAAATGCTTGCTCAATATGTCAGTTGATGTTCCAGTCAAGTGCTTGAGCTCAAGGCCAGGTTGATCGCAAGTGTAAGATTATATCCTCGATCCAGGCTTCAGAAATACTATTCGTTCATGTTTGTTGTTTCGCTCCAGAGCTGTATGGTCCGAGAGGCAGTGTATGACTGCGACTGGTTCGAGGCTTCAGAAGGCTTCAAGAGGTCCATGCGTATTATGATGTCCATGGCTAACCAGCCTCTAGAATGGGTGGCTGGTTACTTGATACCGTTAAACCTGGCCACATTTTACGATGTGAGTAATTTATTTGTGAGGTTTTCAGATATTTAATGGTTCGAATTCATAATCTGACGATGTCAGTATTCACATCTTCATCAGAGGGTTTCAATAATTGATGATTTTCATTTGTCTGCAGCTGTCACAAAAGATATTTTCCTACTACACCAACGCGAGGGAAATGGTGAAGTCATAAGCAACTTCACGACATCTGATCGCTCTGTTCTCCATGGCGAAGTTTACCTGCATATTTTAATGGTCCAATAAACCCGTCTGAATCTACTACTTCTCACACGTGTGTTAGTGGAAGAATGGAGACTATCAACAATCGATCAGTCAGTTTATATTCAATGTGGAGAATGAGGAGAAACGAAGTATATATGGTTACGTAATGGTTACGTACGTATATGTTTACTTTATGAAGAGTGAGTGCTTCGTAGGGTCTTTTCGACCTCACTGTCAAGACGTCTGTTTTGTCGGTATCAACCAGCAGAATGTTTGAAGAAAACCAGTGTACTCTTGTTCAGTGTTCAGCTTGCATAGGATCTCCTCCGCTTCAATATTTAACTCGTGTATGACTTTTCCATGAACAAGAGCGTTAGTGTCGTCCGCGAATGTTATCAAGGTGGTTCCCCTCTCATAAGTAGATATGTCATTGACATAAATTGAAGATAATGAGGGCTCTGATAATATTAGATCCTTGAGGTACTCCGGCGCTCAAAGGTGCCCACTGTGATTTGATAACAGTGTCATTTTTCAGCATGGTTTAACATTGATTATCACGGTTCAAAAACACACGTTCCAGTATTTCTGAGAATGCTGGGATCATCGGAACTCCGTTACCACCTTCCTTTTTATAAGCTGGGATAACTCTCTTGAACATAACAGGAAAAACACGTGTTTGAATCGATGCACAACAGATTGCTCGTAGTGGTGCAACGATAGCTTGTGCTTCTAATCAACTCCATTAACATGCCATATATATTCTGAATTCTGAGTAGAAGTGAGTTCAAGATTGCCAATTATTCCTTCAAGCTTGTTGAGAATATTGATCACACTATTCAAAGGCTAGCTAGTCATTTCGGGGCCTGAAAGTGTACTTTAAGTGATGTTTGATGTCAGTCTAGAAGCTAACGAAAGCAAAAAGTTTCAGAGTTGTCGGCTATCTAGACTTGTTCATTTTTCTCGTTGTCAACCATTAGGACGATTTCAATCGAGTTAAGTGGGAAACAATCACCAGTCTCTGTCCCGATCACCCTCGATACTTTTTCAATAGGGTTTCTTAAACCGCAGATACGTTTTTCAACAACACACCTTCAGCTTAGCGCAAACATATCCCATAATCATATTTGATCACTATGAATTTATGGAATGAGTTAGTTTCTAGTTTTTAGTAGAGTTAGCCTATAGGTTTATGCTGTTGAAAACTGAACTTCTCAATTTAACATCTTGATCCAGCTTTTATCTGCACGTTCACAGTCATTGTGATTGATCAAATAGAAGTTTAAAAAGTATCGAGTCATGTTATTCACATAATTATCTGGATCGTAAGATACTCTCCGGTTGATAGGTTCAAGCATAGTCATGAATCGATCTACGTTTTTTCTATTGAATATTCTTTTTTCCTATCTATAATTGTTCAATTTGTGGTGGTGCTTTATATCCTAGTTCAATCTCTCTCATTCAGGCTGCATGATCTGACTAATTGTAATTCTTGACTGCACAGTTGAGAATATTTTCAGGTACATTTGTGAGAATATTATGTGAGGTGTTGATTGAGTATGTGTTACCCCTGTTGGAGAATGTATATCAATAAGAATGAAGTATTGAGCCTAAACTGTCTTGTACCAGTTTCACTTGGTCAGTCTTCAAAAAAATATCACCAGTAATAGTGAGCTTCGGATTCTTGTCATTAATTAGACGAGCTTCAGCAAGGATACGATTTGACATACTGAGAAAAATTGGTTTTCGTTTTTTTTTGTTTCATGTTTTTTGTCGGTTCTCCACAGGTCAAACGGCTACAGCTATCAACTTGGAACTTTTTTTCAATATGGCTGCTCATCTAGCTTAGATCTGTATAGTTTTTTGGCATTATCGGGGGGTAACTTTTTTTTTATGAATTTTAGAAATTTCAAAAATATCCATCAGAATAACATAGCGGAAAAAAATATCTTTATTTCCCAAATAGATGAAATTTCGCGTGAAGTTGAATTACATTTTGATACACATTTCTAAAAATTTTCAGATTCGGGTCAGCCATTTTGAAAAAAACACATAACATGTGCTAAATTGGTACCACTCGAAGCAGTTTTTACCCATTTTTTCCCATACTATTTATTCGCTCGTCGAAGAAGGCATATATGGCGTATCCCTAGTAATAATAATCAGACTCTGTTTCCAAATAATTGAATCAGAGGGTGTTGTCCCACCATATCTGGGGCTAAACGTTTCAACACCGGCTAGCCACGCCTGGCGTTTAATCATCTTCTTTCGTTACTACCAGCTTCCTCCACAACTCTCTGTCCTCCCACTGTCGTTCACTGATCACCTCCTCCCATATCCATCCCCTCTCTTGCACGTCCTTAAAATCATTCAAAAAAATCATTTTATCAAGTAATTTGATGAGGTAGTGGTGAAGATCCGCGAACAATCTTTTTGATATCTATTTGATGTGATTACTATTGATTTCTCGATGTGATTTCTTCTGGTAGCTATTTTCATTTCAATGGCCGAGAATTCGAAATGTTTTTCAATACGTAGTCTCAAAATCTTTTCGATCAAAGACTTGAGATAGAAGATAGAAGAACCTTCTCACTTCTCTCTCTCTCTCTCTCTCTCTAACTATATATATATATATATAAGTATATATATATATATATATATATATATATATATATATATATATATATATATATATATATATATATATATATATATATATATATATATATATATATATATATATATATATATATATATATATATATATATATATATATATATATATATATATATATATATATATATATATACCACTATGAAGGAATAGTTTCCTACAGTATAAAAGCACTTTCTTGATTTATTGATATTTTAGATGTGTATAATTCGTCTAACAAACCTAACCGGTCAATTCACTATAACCAAACTCGAGTGTTGTTAAAAATGTTATGGTTTGAACGAATTCCTAATATCGTAGACGTACAGTAAGAATAATATTATACACCCATGTAATTATGTGTCTTTGAATATTTTCAGTATCCATTAATCAGACAAATAATGCTAGAACTCAGAATTGTACTCGAGATTTTACATTAATTCATGTTATGAATCAATAAATCACCATTGCACCCAACCTGAGACTAATTTATATATTCATTTATTGGGTTTTTAAAGACGCACTGTTATGATAGCGCCAGGGCCGGACTGGGGAAACATTCCAGCCCTGGCAACTCTTTTTAACCAACCCTAGAGTACTGTTGTATAGCATAATATATAATATGGGCCTTGGCCTATAGCCCAAAATTCCTAGTTACGCCACTGATTTTATTCATTACTAATTATATTTTCTGCGTTTGACTGTTTATTGTGAATGCTTTATCGTACGAATAACACTTGCATCATCGCATACTAGTGTTGTGTTGCAAATATAATATTATGTGTTTATTCCAATAAGTTCAATTTTGCATATAGGGTAAGGTTGCCTAATTTGGACCACTTCAGACATTTTATTTTTCTGGAAGCTGAAATTGGAAGTTTAAGGGACCAAACATATTTGGGTGATAGGTACATTCATCACAAACACTGGTTATACCTGAAAAAAAAGATTTTCACCGATTTTATGATGATATAGATGACATGTGAATAATGTAAATGATCATATGTAAATAGTGTAAGGTCATTGACTTGAAATTTCTTTACATACTATTAATGAAACTTGTGTATTTTAAACTTGTGTATTATTATTATGTATGTTTTTTTCCATCATTATATTATGTATTCATTTATATGTATTGAGAATGGTACTGATAAAATGAAAAAATAAAAAAGTAGTGCAATTGGTTCAAATTAGGATACTAGTTGGCTACATTGAACCATGGTGAAATAATTCAACTTTTGAAATATAACCCAATTTTTTGATGTATTCAATATTCTCAAAAGGATTGCATATTCACATTCAACAGTTCCTCGCAAAACAACGATTTCTGAGTGGCTTTCAATTCAGCACATTCAGCATTTACCTACTAGCACTAATGCAAGTCAAGCACTGAATCACGCCAAGTTCTACGGCGATCTCCGAATTTGAAAAAATTTGGGAAATTTCCCAAATTTGGGATTTGCCAATTTCCAAATTTGGCAAAATCAATAAGGTCGCAAATATTGTATTATCCTCATATTATAATATTATCCACACATTTTCCTCGTTTAGACATTCTATTGAATATAAAATCCACTTTTAGTGCATTCGTTTTGAGGTCATCTCCTGTCATCGAAAGCATGGTGAATAGGGGTCCAATTTGAGAAACAATCAATCTGAGATTATCATAATTAATTACTATTTCTAGATAGTATGTGGAAATCAACAATTACTAAGAGTCGATGCGCAATGACATAAGGTTCATCTCAAAATCCATGTATTTATAAAACTTTTACGAATGTTCGCCAAAAATTAGATCAGAGAATGTCCGAATGACGAAAGCTCTGTTTTTGCCGACAAACTTTGGTTACCGACCTCAAAATTGCTGTGGCGTGATATTTTCTAGTGAAGTAACATAATAGACCACTAGATTGCACAAAAGTAAAATATCCAGAGAAATACAGTGGTGGTCCAATTTGGGAGCAGGTTCAAATTAGGCAAATTTTTACCCTACTATAGGCCTATGTGCCGGCCTGAGGCCGGTCCTTAGTGAAGCGGCCCACCGGGAAAATGCCCGGTTGCCAGATAACCCAGTCCGCTCCTGGATAGCGCAGATCTAATGGCGTCGGATAGATGTTTAATTAGATGATGGGATGATGAGATGAAGGTTCTTGGGTAATGGGAAGGATAATGGGAAGAAAGTGGTCATGGCAGACTCATTGTAGGAAACATCCCGACATTAGCCTAGACTACAGGGGGAAACCATGAAAACCCCATGTAAAGATGGTCGGCGGTGGGGATCGAAATGGGTTCGAAATTCCCCTCGCCTCCCGGATCACATGAAGCGAGCGTTAACCACTGCGCTGCATGTGCCGGTTCTGAGACTAATTTATTCGTCTTCATTTATATTTAATTTCATTCTCAAACACATGTATTAAGTCACATATATATATATATATATATATATATATATATATATATATATATATATACAGTGAATTAAAAGATAGAACAAAGACTCAAATAAAATTTTAATACGCTGTTCGCAAGGACTGTTATTCATTAGTTGATCAACAGGTGGGGTGTATATATGAGTCACTCCGATTCTATGCCTGCTCTTACATGAATGATGTTATTTTATAGAATCAATCTGTGACAACGCTGCAGCTGAATTAGCAGTGGTCAGCGCTTGCAGCTTTCTCCCATTGTTGAATTTTATGCAGATCATGCTGAATAATTTGATGTAGATAATTGTGAGAGCCATCGATAAATCAGTAATAAATACATTCTCAATAAATCGACATTCAATAAATCAATGATAAGATTCAATGGATCATTCAGAAATTTGGAAAGTTTGTCAATACATCCGAATCACCTGACAATTTCTTATTCAGAGATGTAATCATAGCGTTTGATATATAAGTATTTATTACAATCAATAAGAATGTGTTTCACGATCATCTGTCGCCGGGAGTAGAACCGGTAACCGCGTAACAATTTCACAGGACGACGGTATAATTTAATTTACATAAGCCGAATAACTATATCACCAATGGTATGTCACCACCATAAACACTATGGGCCAATACTTTGCCCAAACAATTATCAATTGAAACAACAGTATGTAACTTCAAAAGGGCAATAGAAGGAGTCGGTAGCTGGGCAGAATTGTGTGACAAGATTGTGACAGATGCTGCTTGTATAAGAGCTCACAGAGGACACCCGTTCAAGGTAGAAGTTAAGGGGGCAAGGTCGGACGTGGGCAAATACGCATTCCTGTGGAGAACGGGCAACGAATGGAATGTTTTAAGTACAGAGATGCTATCAGAGGGAGAGAAAAAATTGAATGTAAAGGTTCTCAGAAGAAGATTGTTGAAAAGCCATGGAGAACAAAGAAGATGACTGATGTATATATTTTTTTTTCTTACCCTTCATCATTTTATCACTCTGTGACGAGTCTAGAGGCCCTGAATGATGTCGATCTAGGAGGTGGTGATTGATGAGCTTACTGGATCGACATTATCCAGGTGCCGTGAAAAGACAGACTTGGGATGTTTTTGATTGTTGATGTTTTCAAGAAAGACTGTTCTAACTGATTGAGTTTGTAAATGAAGAAATTGAAAAAGAATAAATACATACGTTAAGTAGATACGTTTTAACTCCATCATTTTATACATTGTCTTGATAGTATTCTTAATTTTTTGATAAGAATACTAAATTTTATTAGAATAAGAATACTATATTTCAGTCCTTGCCATAGACAATTGTGAGTGTAAAAATAAAATACAATAAATAAAACAGTACATGATAGATAGTGTTCACTAACCTCGGATACACTCCGACTGGATTGTGGAAAGGATGTAGAGAACACATTTTCACCCGGCAATCCGTTACGTAAACAGCACTCCCCCAGATTACTCGTCACAACTCAGCTAGTGACTGCAGCGAACTGGTCAAACTAGCAACAGAAGTATATACTGACATGCAGTGCAGTGCGGTATTCTCCTAAGCTGTCTTGACACTACGAGTTTGCCCGTGGTTCAAACCGCGATCTCACCGTGGTTAATAATAATATTGTTGTCTTTATACTAACTACTCACCTTGGTTCAGCCCACGGGGTCTTAAACTACAGTGCAGGCTAGGGTTAGACCCGCGGGCGATTATTGCCCAGGGTTCAAGATGATTATTGTTTGCTTAACGACCCCACCAACAGCTGTGTTATACGGGGGTACGAATGAGCGGGTGATTATAAAACTGTGAAAGTGATGAAAGTGATAAAAGTGATGATGAGTGAAAGGACGTTTACAAAAACCATTGCGGGACTCGAACCCACGCCCAACGGTTCGCTTCAGTGTCTGAAGCGTGCCTCAGCTGACTGAGCTAACGAGAGCAGCCCCAGGGTTCAATTTTCCTGACTCAAGTTTCAAATCCAAGGTTGAAGGTTGAAGGTTGCTCGTGCTTCAAACGGCGGTCTTACCGTGGATAATAATGATATTGTTGTGTTTATAGTAACTACTCACCTTGGTTCAGCCCACTGGGTCTTAAACTCCAGCGCAGGCTAGGGTTAGACCCGCGGGCGATTATTGCCCAGGATTCCCTCTCAAGTTCCAAATTGAAGGTTGAAGGTTCACTCAGGTTTCAAGGAATATTCTAACCGAAACCGGCACATGTAGCGTAGTGGTTAACGCGCTCGCTCCATGTGATCTGGAAGGCGAGGGGAATTTCGAACCCAGTTCGATCCCCGCCGCCGACCATCTTTACAGGGTTTTTTCATGGCTTCCCTCTGTAGTCTAGGCTGATGCCGGGATGGTTCCTACAATAAGTCGGCCCGCTTCCTTTCCACTATCCTTCTCATTACCCAAGAACCTTCATCTCATTAATCATCCATCCGACGCCATTAGATCTGCGCTATCATCACAATGCGTCGTAAAACCCAATATATATATATATATATATATATATATATATATATATATATATATATATATACGGGGCTGGATCATCGTGCCAAAATGGGGGTACACGCACGCTCACACGGGCAACCGTAGATCGTTGCTTGCTGGGACCACGGGTTCCGTATTTGCGACACTTGAAACTGTACTTATCACTAAGAATTGCAAGGGTTCACAACGTAAAGTTCACGTTTTCCTATATTACTCACCAAAAATCAAGATCCAAACATACATTCGTGAGGTCATCAGTTCGTTCGTTCGATCGTTCGTTTGTTGTTTTCGTGTTCAGATTACGTCGGGGTCACCACTGTTGGAAGTGTGAGTTTAGCAAAGTTAATGAGAAACAGTTATCATGTTAAATAAGACATTTAATATGCAATAAATTCAACATGAACAATCTGATGATAAAAATGTTCTAGTTCTCTCGAGAGCGATCACGGCCAGTTTCTTTATTATTTTCATTGTTGCTGTAGAACAGAAGAGACTTGTTCAGTCCGCAAGACCGTGGAATGAATGGGTTTAGAAGGCTGTGGAAATTCCCCCCACATATATATATATATATATATATATATATATATATATATATATATATATATATATATATATATATATATAATGCTGCTAACGACCCCACCAACAGGTAGGTTATATCATATTCTCTATTTATACCCTCTATCACCGGCCTGTATTGAAGTCTAATGAACACTGCATATTCCCTCTAATTGTTACTATAATTTTGTTGAGCATCAGTGATAGATTGGGAGTATGGATATATGTGAATAAAACAGTACTGAAATGAAAATTAAGGGTTATTATCAATCTTATATTGCATTTGGGGCCCATATTACCAATAATAAAAAGGTGTCAATTAAACTAATTAATCAATTGCAGTACAAAATAACATTGGTAACCAAGGGTAATAACAAGCTAATCCACTAATTATCGCTTAATCAACAAATTCATTATTCGTAATACCGGGCCTTAATAAGATTCACTGTTGATTAAAATCACCCAAATACACAGAAATAGCATGGCCTGCCATATTACCACTGAATATTTCAGCCATTGTGAAACAAACAGAATACAACGTTCCTGGAAAGCAATTGTTAATCCAATTCATAAGGAGGGTGAAAAGGCAGAATTATTCAACTACAGGTCAGTGAATATAATATCATCCGAAGTTAGTAAAACTCCAATTTTATAGACATTTGAATCGGCATCGTCATTGAGAAATAGGGGAGATTATTAAAAAATAAACATGAGTCCAGAAACCCTACCCAATTACAGGGAACCCTACCCTACCCAATTAAAAAGTATCATGAATTCACTATTTATTACTAAGGGGGAAAAATCTAGATGTTATTCATTTGTATTGTTATTTGTCATTCTGCCCGTGAATCCTGGTTAGTGACACCTCAAATGTCAGAAGTGGCTGGAGTGGAGTCAATTCTATATGGATCAGTCGAGTGTACACTACCGGTACCCGTTATATTGTAATCACCTCTTACCACATTATTATGAATTAGTAGCATAATCGTTTCATAATGAACTGACTTAAAAATTAAAAAGTGCGTATTTTAATTTGTATATATATATATAGGCCTAAGAGTATCATGCTTAATTTTGTGTACGTATCCCTTCCCCCCCCCCCCCCCCCCCCGGAAAACACACAAGCTCCCCCGCAACAAAATCTCTGAATTCAACACTGATCATGACTTATCTACATACTCTGCGAGAAGAGATACGGCACGGTTTGGTGCGGCAAGGAGAGATGCGGAACGAAAAGGAGCGGAACGAAGGAAATGTTCGTCTTGAACATGTTAGGAATGATCACAGTAACGATGGCGTGATACCAACAGACCTCATCATAACATAAAGTAGATGTACTGTGTACTGTGTATCAGAGTGTGTCAAATCACAGAGTATGTGAATTTGTTTGTTTTTCGTCTATTTAATGTAATGTAATGTAAGTCTTTATTTGTTCAATTTTTGTATGATATAATAACATTATGATATAAAATATAATATAATAAAGGATATATACAATAATTGTGCAAAGTAGGCGGGGTTCACTTTTTATAGTGGTCTTCCACCCAAACCTTAAAATATATTGACTAATAGATATTGCAAAAATAATATTGACTAAGAGAGTAGTGGGAATACGATCATGTTAGAATTTTTAAGTCTATAGTGAGCTAAATTATCAAAGAATAGAAGTAAAATATCAGAGTACAATATTCAAATTTCAGATATTAAAGTTACACGCTTGATTGTAGATATTCGTTAACTGAATATGGACATATTTGAATAAGATTGTTTATGACAGCTGCTTTGAATGATTCATTTGTTTTGTTATGTTGAAGTTTACTCTTGATGTTTGCTGGTAGATGATTGTACATGACTAGACTGGAGTGGGCAGGGTTGTTTTTAAACAAACTTAATTTATGAGCCGTGATGTGGAAATTGTTTCTTTTTCTTGTGCCGTGATTATGTATGTCACAATTAGCTGGATGATGTTTGTTGTTATTTATTGCGTAAATGATTAGGTGGTAGATGTATAGAGCTGGGATAGTTAGGAGATTTAGTGATATGAAGATGGGCCTACATGATGTCCGAGTTGAGGCACCTGCAATCGCTTTTACCACTCTTTTCTGTAATATTAAAATTCTGGTAGCATCTGGAGAGCAGCCCCAAAAGATGATGCCGTATGATATTTTTGATAAGACAAGTCCGAAATATGCTGTCAGTATTGTTTTTTGGCTGACCATTTTGCGTAGATTGCGAAGAATGTATGGAGCAGCAGATATTTGTTTACACAGTTCTTGTATATGAGAGGACCAGAGATAAGCCAGATACGGCTTAGTGGACGAGAGTTTGAATTGTGTATTACGTTGAATTGTATAAACTAATTTGTGAGAGTGAGAACAAAAAGGACAACTGTCATCTGATAGGTGGGTATTTATTACAATCAATAAGAATGTGTTTCACAGTGAGAATCTCATTGCATGTAGCGCATCGAGGTTTAGTTTGCCCTAGACTGCGCAAATGAAGGAGGAATTGCGATGGCGTTCGATCTCCCATCTCCTCTGAATGGAACAATTGTTTTATTCGGGACTCAATTGATGGCACAAAACGTCGTATCAACTCTGATTTCAAACTCATGTATTTATCGGTAGCTGGGGGATTCAGAATAATATCTCGTACTATAACGGCATAGGCCTACCTTTGTCTGAGTGCTCCCGTCACAGCATGGAATTTGGATACATCTTGAGAAACTCCAGCCAATGAAAATTGACTCTCCAATTGAGCGAACCATATCACAGGATCGTCGGACCAAAACGGTGGAATTTTCATACTGACACGGTCCAAACCAGCTGACTGTGGCGAAATATTGGTACTTCCATATTCTCGAAAACACTGGATCACTAATGAATAACTGTGATAACTGTGAATGTAAAATTAACTGCTGATGCACCACCCAGAAAAAAAAATCGTTGAAATCGTTGAATAGCGTTGAATTGCTACTCTGTTTGAATATAAATGAAAGTGCGTAGTTAGATCACGTCGGGGTCACCACTTTGGTGAGCTAACAGCAATAAAATGTACGGGAACACAGAAGTGAAGAATATTATTTAATTACTTATACAAAATGTGTTAATTGAGAAACATCATATTTCTATCTCAGACCTGAAGGAAATGAATCAAATCTCCCCGAACAACCCGGGACAAAACACTCAACAATCCGTCTCACAGCCCCCTGTATCTTATCTCATACAGGGTCTGTCGATCGTGTCGCCACAGACCCAAGCGCGTCAAAACAAGGCCTTCTATTTTCTAGTTGAAGGTTCATTCAATTGATTGCGGAAAATTTCTATTTCGTCCCGATCCA
Source organism: Brachyptera putata (assembly GCA_907164805.1). Classification (NCBI taxonomy): domain Eukaryota; kingdom Metazoa; phylum Arthropoda; class Insecta; order Plecoptera; family Taeniopterygidae; genus Brachyptera; species Brachyptera putata. Next base: position 10,616,221 of record OU015472.1, read on the forward strand.
ATGTCTGGTTCTCCGGCAAAAAATTCTTGAACACCCCCTCCCGCAGAGTGGTGTGGGAAAACTTACGATTTTCTTTGGAAAATTTTTCACAGAGTCGTGTGTGGTATCAAAATGAAGATACATTCAATCGATTGCAAAAAATTCTAATTTTGGCCCGATCCAATGTATGGTTCTCCGGCAAACAGGTTTTGAACAACCCCCTGCAGATCGGGTGTCGGAAAACTTACGATTTTCTTTGGAAAATTTTTCACAGGGTCGTGTGAGGTATCGACATGAAGGTTCATTTAATTGATTGCGGAAAATTCTTATTTCGTTCCGATCCAATGTATGGTTTTCCGAAAAAAAAATCTTAAAAACCCCCTCCTGCAGAGGGGTATAGGAAAATTTATGATTTTCTTTGGAAAATTTGGGTCGAAGCCGTGTCTGGTATCAAAATAAAGGTACATTCAATTGGTTCGGAAACTTCCAATTTTAGCCAAATCCAATGTTTGGTTCTCCGGCAAACAGGTTTTGAACAACCCCTTGCAGATCGAGTGTCGGAAAATTTACGATTTTCTTTGGAATTTTTTTTACAGAGTCGTGTGTGGTATCGACATGAAGGTTCATTCAATTGATTGCGAAAAATTATTATTTCGTCCCGATACAATGTCTGATTTCCGGAAAAAAATTCTTGAAAGCCCTCTCCTGCAGAGGGAAAAAGGAAAATCATGATTTTCCCTGGAAATTTTTGGTCAGGGCCGTGTGTGGTATCACAATGAAGATACATTAAATTGATTGCATAAAATCTCAATTTCAACTCGATCCAATGTCTGGTTCCCCGAGAAACAATTCTTGAACACATCCTCGCGCACAGGGGTATGGGAAAATTTACGATTTTCTTCGGAAAATTTTTGTCGAAGCCATGTGTGATATCAAAATGAAGGTACATTCAATCGATTGCAAAAAATGGTAATTTAAGCCCGATCCAATTCATGGTTCTTCGGCAAACAGGTTTTGAACAACCCCCCGCAGATCGGGTGTCGGAAAATTTGCGATTTTCTTTGGAAAATTTTTCACAGAGCCGTGTGTGGTATCGACATGAAGGTCCATTCAATTGATTGCGGAAAATCTTCATGTCGTCCCGATCAAATGTGTGGTTCTCCGGGAAAAAATTCTTGAAAACCCCCACGCGCAGAGGGGTGTCGGAAAATTTACGATTTTCTTTGGAAAATGTTTCACAGAGCCGTGTTTGGTATTGAAATTAAGATTCATTCAATCGATTGGGAAAAATTTTAATTTCGGCCCGATCCAATGTTTGGTTCTCCGGCAAACAGGTTTTGAACAACCCCTTGCAGATCGGGTGTCGGAAAATTTATGATTTTCTCTGGAAAATTTTTGTCGAAGCCGTATGTGATATCGAAATGAAGGTCCATTCAATTGATTGCAAAAAAATCTAATTTCGGCTCGATCCAATGTTTGATTCTCCGAAAAACAATTCTTGAAAACCTCCTCGGAAAATTTATGATTTTTTTTTGAAAATTTTGTTCGTAGCCGTGAGTAGCATCAAAATGCTAAGGCAATCGCTAGCTTTCGGAAAATCGAACAATCAGCCTGATCGCATCATGGGTTCTCCAGCAATCGCCGATCGAAGATTGTCGATTTATAGTTGGCATACGGGTAGTATAGTAGGCCTACGTGGGAAAAACCAAAAAAACAAAAAAATTCAAAGTTTTTTACCGAAGCCGTGTGTAGTATCAAATTGAAGGTACATTCAATTGATGGCGAAAAATTCTAATTTCTGCTCGATCCAATGTTTGGTTCTCCGGCAAAAAATTCTTGAACACCCCCTTCCGCAGAGGGGTATAGGAAAATTTATGATTTTCTCTGGAAATTTTTTTTGTCGATGTTGTGTGTAGTATCAAAATGAAGGTACATTCAATCGATTGCGAAAATTTTCAACTTTGGCCTGATTCAATGTTTGGTTCTCCGCCAAACGATTTTTGAACAACCCCCCGCAGAAAATTGCGCGCGTGTAGGAAAATTCTAGATTTTCTTTGAAAATTTTTTGTTGAAGCCGTGTGTGGTATCAAAATGAAGGTACGTTCGATTGATTGCATAAAATCTTGTGCTCTTTTTTTCGAAAATCTTTTTCCCAAACAAAAAACAATCAACCGATATATAACGCGACAATTCCGTACTATACAGGAAAATACAATGCTAAGAACATCATAGTGATTGGTTTATTAGTTGGTGCAAGGGGTACAATTACCAAATTCTTCACCAACTTCTGTGAAAAGATCAAAATGAAGAAGAGGACAATTCATCAAATAGCCATGCTGGCCTTGAGGGGTTCAATTACAATCCTCAGGAATCACTTATATGGTCAGCAGCTAAGGATCTAATTTGATTTCTATCAAACAGAAGCTGTCATGCTCAAGTTCCCCAGTTGCTCAATTGAACCACATGACTTATTTAATATAGTGTGTATATAATATACGTATATATATATACATTTATTTGTATTTTTTCATTTTTTTCTCATTGTGTTCTATATAATTTCTCTCTAGTGTATAATTTGTTTATTAGATAATTATTCAGAATAATTTCTTGTTATTTATATTTGTTATTTTGGTATTTTGTGTTATTCTGTGTCCAAGTGGCAACCGTATTTTCGGCAGTGTTTTCAATAAAAACTATTCTTCTCTAATAATATAGAAGGCTTTGGTCAGAATCACTTCTTCTTTTCTCAAAACCAATAATTTTCCAATAGTTTTAACATTTGTATCGAGATTACAATAGAATAGTCATTCGTATTATGAATACATTCTTTTATATAAAAAAATGCAAAACTTTCTAGACTGTATTCTAGACATCTTCACTGGTAATAGATTTAATTCATGATGGTAATTCATTGTATGGATTAGTTCCATTATATTTGATATCCTGCTCCAACCTGACTGGTATGTTTTTCAGTTTGTAAAATATTTTTGGATCTTGTATTATGAACATGCCTTGATCTTGAAATAGTTATTACTCAATAATAGTTATGAGTCATGCTTTCCAATAGTTATCACTTATATCGTCTTGAAGGTAATGAATATATCTTTGTTTCCTCGCTATTAGAATTTCGATATCTCATACCATTCGCAAGTTATCACAGAAAAACTGATATTCCGCTAAATCGACTTCCCAGTACTCTTAGGCCATTATTATTTCCCTAGTGTTGGCGTAGTAGGAAAACATCATCAAGGACAGCTATGGAAGAAATGATGATCATTAATTTAAAAAAATCTAAAACCAGAGTTTCTAAGAAACACAAATAAAATGCCGTGGCTGGCGATGTGAATTTGGTAGTTACAGATTCTGTATTAGTAGAAACTTACATCGTAAAATGTGGCCAGGGTCAGCGGTATGATGAAACCAGCCACCCATTCCAGAGGCTGGTTAGCCATGGACATCATAATACGCATGGACCTCTTGAAGCCTTCTGAAGCCTCGAACCAGTCGCAGTCATACACTGCCTCTCGGACCAGATCACTCTGGAACAAGCCATTTCAACACACGTCTAAGCAAAGGCAAAATATATACTACCAAGACATCCCATACTATACTGAAATATTACTGACACTGATGATATTACTGAAATATTACTGCCCATCTGTAGGAATCAAGTGGATAATATAAGCGCAACATAATATATGATGTATAGTTGTATAGTTATGTAGTTGTAATATATTTTACCTGTTGCGTGATCTGATCGCCAAGATAGAAATATACTGTAGTGTCGATAAAAAGGATCCAAGTTACATTGCAAAAGATCATAAATTTCACATCAATGTTCTCTAACGGCACCTGAAACATACAAAAGTGAAAAAAGAAGTTTTCATCTGGTCTGTGTGCGTCGGGTCTGTGTCTGTGTGCGTGAGTTGTGACACTTGCCTTGCATGACTTTAGCAAAGCATTCGATTGTGTGAATCATGAGGTACTATTACACAAGCTTAAAGTCTATGGTATACAAGGTGTAGCTAATGATTGGATTCATTCATTTTTACTGAATAGAAAACAGATAGTACAAATTACCAACTCTGATACCAAATATTTGTCAAGTGAAATTGTAGTGAATATTGGAGTACCGCAGGGATCAACGATATCGCCTATTTTATTTATTTTGTATACTAATGATCTACCAACTTGTATAAGTGAGGGTAAATTAACTTAATATGCTGACTACACTACCCAATTTGTAACTAATAATGACTTTTCAACAAATGAGTCCGAGATCTCAGCAGTAGAACAAGTTCTTATGTGGTGTGATAAAAACGACCTATGAGTAAATCACAAGAAAACATCAATAATGCAATTTAACTCATGTCATAAAGATTTTTCTCAAGTCCTTCAATTTATCTTCAAAGTAAAAGCATTATAGCAAGTACAGAAACTTGATTTTAGGGCTAATAATAGACAGTAAATTGAATTGGTCTAGCCATATTGACAATGTAAGAATAAAATTAGCATCAGGATGTTTCCTTATGAAAAGACTTATGCAGGTCTGCAATTTTGAGTGTGCTGAATTAATATATTTTTCTTACATACAGTCTAGAATCCAATATGGTGTCATCCTTTGGGGGTTGTCTCATCATACTGACAAGTTCTTCACTTTACAAAAAAGAGCTTTACGCTACCTTGCAGAAGCTAGCTTCAATCCAATGGCAGTCATTTTTAATAGGGACTCATGCCGACATCTTTTTTTAAAAAAATAATATTCTCACGCTTCCTTGCTTATATATTTTAAATGTTATAATGTACTTTTTGGAAGGAAATTCCAGTACAAGTCAAGTGTGCGAACTAAAATTAAATCATTTTCACGAAACAAGACATAGAAATACCTTTCTAATGAAAAAACATCGACTAGAAATGTTGCCATCTATCACAGTACCACCGACAATGAAACGGAAAATAACATGTGTTTGTTAGCGATGGTTCGAGATTATTCAGGAAGATAATACTTCTCTGAATGGTATAAAGCATTTTTACTACAATATGTTCAGAATAAAATGACACAATTGGATACCATATCATTGTGGGGTAGTAAAATCGCCCTTGTGGTGCTCCATTCAAACGACCCAAAACTTTCATCCTTTGTGTTTAGAGGAAAACAATCATTTGTGTCGAGTTTTAAATGTGGTATAAAAATATATGTTATTTTAATCGTCACCTGAAAACCTTCACATAATTACCCCAATTGAAGTGAATAAAGATGAAATCAGACTGATGAGCTAATAATTCGTATATATGTACCGAGATACAACTTACCACTGTGAGCCAAGTAGCAGATACACCTGTTGCGACAACGTACACGCAGATATGTATTACTGTGGGTAACTGCATCGTCTCCTCCAGATCATGGACGAAGCTGAAACAGAATTGTCAATGAGATCCGTAGCTAACAGTTGAGTGAAGAAAAGATTATTTTCTCCCAATAATTGTTAAGAGATAGTGCATTATATCAAATTGATGTGGTATTGATTTAGAAAAAAAAAATGTTGAATACTTTTAGTCGAGCTCTTTCCTCTACCGTGTCCATGGACTGAGGCTGACTGATGCAGGGATAGTAATATGGCAATACTTTTCATTATGCGTATTTCTTTATTTATTCTATGGTGGTTCTAGGTAATCAGAGCCCTGCGGCTTGATTCGAATGAATAATTACGCGATTTTTTCTTTGAATTGAAAGAGAGCCAGGAATCATCATCACAAAACATGGCGAATGATTTGCTCACGAGTTTTTTGGGAGACTTTCTCTGAACCTGATTATTGTTAAAGGAATAGTGGATAATTCAATTATCATTTTTATTTATAACATTCTGAAAACTTACGCTTATGCCTGCGACAATATTTGATTGTAGAGATGTATACATTGTGAATAGATACGTACTGTATCGTCTGCATGTATGAGTTTAATACCTGATAATATGTTTATGATGCTCCACACAATTCTTTACGCGAATCTGCATTTCGTCATCAATCTCTCGCAGTGTATGTACCTTTGCCTTCCTGATTGCTCTCTCACGTGATGTTCCTCGTGGCAAGTGACTCAATATCTGTTGTCTGATTCGCTGGTCAAATATAAGCACTTCGGAGAGATATTCTGCTCGCTCTTCCAAAGCACTTCGAGTCCATTGCGAATGCAAAGTGTTTAGTTTGAGTGATTTTGTTGCACTGAGTGACTGTATAGCAAACTTTCTAATATGTTTCAAGTTTGTGCGCAGAATTAAAAATTGTCCGACGATATGGATCATGAGTACACCTACGTAGATTTCGATATAGATCATTTGAACAGAAGGAACCAAGATGAAAAATGCTATGAGTAGAAATGTTAACTCGAAGTTGGGTGAAACAGTTTCATCATATGGTAGCCAGATGCTGAAAGTTAATTATCAGATTATCTCATGAATATGGGAAGTTTGGTATAATAATAAAATTTGGTATAACTTCAATCATTAAGGATATAGTATTTAGCGTATTACGCGATTCAATTATTATTCTTAGAAATCATTTACACAGTCAAAATTAGTTTCATTTTTAGTCTCAATTTAGCTTCATCTTCAAAAGTTTATTTCTTTGTGCGTTCTTATCAATTCTAAATTTGATTTGAATTGTTATTCTTTTTATATATATGATTGATTGAAGTTGCCTGAGTGTAGGACTATAGATGAATAGGTTTCGTGCTTGATTATAAATCAACTTTTATATGAATCGAAGTTTAACAGGGGTCAATTTGAATCATCATGGTTCAAATTTGTTCTCTCGAAATTAATAACGACCTAGTCATGTGAATTATTCGTTGTCAAGATTACCAGCCTGGTGAGGGGCCAGGTACTTAGGAAAGGGTAAAGGGAGAAGGAAATAGTACAGTGTTATTTTCGGATTGGAGGTCTAACCTAGCTACTGGTAGCTACTTGTGGATAATATGTCCGACGATGGCATAAAGTTAAGATCGTTTGAGTGAGAAAATATTTCTAAAATAATCATAATGTCAATATATAATATCAACAATATAATTTTGAAAGAGGACCAGTGCATGAAGAAAAAAATATATAGGTATATATATATTTTTAAAACCGGTGATGTTCAAACTGGATATATATATATAAATATATATATATATATATATATATATATATATATTTATATATATATATATATTCACTCACACTCCGAATGCTCTCACATTTTTCATTCATTTTTTGATTTTTGATCTTCCAGTTTGAACATCACCGATTTGTCAATCATAAACTTTGAAGTTTGTTATATATGAATATTTTTTGTGGATAGAAACACAAATCTCATGAAATGTTTCCATATATTATTTGTCTCTATATATATATTCTCCTCTAGGATATTCCATGTAATCCTAAAAATAAGTATTGTGCCTATGAAAAAACTTGGAAATGTTTGAAATTGAAGTAAAAATTTACTCACAGTAATAAAACATTGTTCTCCGGATATGAACACAATCAGAATCATCCTAGAAGATCATATGAATAATACTGTGAGGTAAAATTTCAAAAAATATTATCTTAATTCTGCAAAAAATGTTCCTGAACTTGGTCAAATTCACAAGTTAATTCTTCATGCACCACGGTCCCCTCTAATAAGCAGCTAATCTCAAACGTAGACGAGAAAAATTCTATTCTGGTTCCACATGCTTGGAATACAATTATCACCTCTTAAAAATCAATTCGCAACAATGAGGAAGATTGAATATTCCTTCAATATCATCCAATCTGAATGAATTGGTGAATTGAGAGTGTTTCAATAATCACCTCAAATAATAGGTTCTTTTGGAAAAAGAATATACAGAAATCATTGCACATGATATTCCACCGTAAATGGTCAACAGAGAAAGAAAAATAGTTAAGATGTTTGCCCATTTTGTAGTGTTCTTTCTGACAGCTACTTCCAACTCCGACATCGGATAACCGTGATCAAGTTTACAAATCTTCTCCAATTTATCTCCCAACTCTTCAAGACGATCCCGGTAATACAACATACATCCAGTTTTCTTGAAAACCATCAATAGTATGAACAATAATGTAAAATCTTCACAAACTTGCAATAAGTCATCAAAATGAATGTATATAGTAACTGGGCAAATGACTGTTATGCTCAGAAATATGAAGGATAAGTGTAATCGATAGTAGATGTATTGTATCGGGTAGAACCAGCTTGGATCTTTGTCTCTTGGTAGCCATAATCCTGTGACAGACATTAGAAGTTTTGGTCTTTATATGACTTTCACATCTTCATCTCTAGTTACTACACTAAACTCCTCAATTGAAGATGACAATCATCTTCCGCATAAAATATTAGGTCGATCGGAATATCACAATTCCTCTTTGAATAATATACACTTCAACTCACCGTAAGCGTAATGTATACTTCTGTTCAAATCGACACATTCATAAGTTTTCACCACTCTATTCAACTCTTTGATAAGTTTAAGCCTGCTGATGAAACGGAACATCGAGTTTATCGTGCTGTAACAACTAACAATATTTACTCGCTCGATCTAAGTACTCGATCCAGATCAAGGAAGAGCTCGATTCAGAGACCGTTGCTACTTCATATATATCATTATTATCATCATAATTATTATTGATATATATTGTTGTCAATATAGTAGGTCTATATATGATCCAAATGAGCTCAGTTCAGTGGACACAAATGTCATATTAGGATTTGAAAGGATAATAAAACCCAAGACTGGGTTCCCTCCAGTTGTCATTGAGCTCACACACGCCATATGATACTGAAAAGAAGAAGAATCAATCTAGAATGGGGTCAATATGAAACATATGACCATGTCAATATTGTTCAATGTTTCAACAGCGAGGCTTCTGTAGTAACTGAAGTCACCGTTGGGCGTGGGTTCGTGTCCCGCCTAACGCATGGGTTTTTGTAAACGTCCTTTCACCTATCATCACTTCATCGTTTCATTATCACCTGCTCATTCGTACCTCCGTATAGCCTAGCTGTTGGTGGGGTCGTTAAGCAGCATTAAAAAAAGTGAGGCTTCGCTATCACGTGGTCAAGAACTGTTTTCGCGGGATAATATGTCTGAAATTCGGTGGAAATAATCGTATAATCATACGGGTTTAAATCGACATCTACAAAATGTCTAGACTGATCTAATTCGAGCGACGAAAACAAATCATGTGATAGTAATAATCACGATGCGAGAAGTAGGATGTGTCCCGCAAAACAAAATATAGAAGCGATCTTAGAAGCAAAATCACGTACTTATCAGAGTAGTTATCAATTCGTCAAACTACAGGAGCGAACAGTGACTAAATTATCTATTTATATTATTTACTCATTACAAACAGGTGGAAATGATTACTCTCATGAGATAAAGGGAAACGAACAAACATACTTGATGGAATTTTATGTTTTTTTTTCTTAGATCTCTTCTTAAATCACTGATCTTAGTTATATTCTTTATATCTTCTCCAATTCATTCCATTCCCGCGTCGTTCTTTGAATGAATCCATATTTTCCTACTTCTCTATCCACTCTTTCCAGTTCCAGTCTCACCCATTCCCTTGTACTTCTTTGTAATCCCTGTCTAATTTTATTGCTTAATATCTCACATCCTGTATATTCATTCTTGACTCGAACAAAATTGCACATTCTTTCTATTTGTCTACGTTTTGCTTCATTGACTTCATCTGTTGGCATGTTGACTTGCACTGTATTTGTGTATGCATGAAGTCACTCACAAACCTACCAGTCCTCTATTCGAGTCAAAAGTCAAATAATTCCTTACTGATAAATCTTACTACTCCATGAAAAAATGTTTCAGCGATAAATGACTTCGCTGTCGATGTGCCTTAAGACACTATAATCATTCATTCAAGAATATTCTGATAATGGCTAGTTTTTAATTACTGAATGTACTAACTAGTTTTCTAATTGACATTGATCTTTACTCCCATGTATAGTGCCTATCATTGGGTTTGTACTTGTCCAATTCAATTGTCCAAACCCAATTCAATTTCGATTTGTATGAATAACTTACTTTACTTTATCGACGTTCATGATTCTGAATTGTTCAGTCATCGTTAATATTGAGTAAATAGATACAAATATTTGAAGCATCCAGTCCTACAACTTTCAACTATACAACTTACGTCAACAAACTTGCTTCTTCTTACGACAACACTACGACACCGATTGCTTCAACTGCTGAAAATATCGCAATGATATCTTTATAATGCTTTCATCTTTTCCATTGAAGTCTAACAATACAAGCAACTGTCCGTTCCCATATAACCTCTATTACTGAGGTATGTTTCCACACAGTATGTATTTTATGAAGTCTTTGTTACACATGAGAGTCTTGTGTGTTTCATGTAGTCGTACTATTGAACTCAAGGTTCAAGCTGTTCTTCACACAACTCTCTTCAAGTTTGTTGATGGCTCGACACTTCTGGTAGTTATAACAAGTGGATAGGAGGAACTAATAATCGGTTAGGTCAATTCACGTGCTGAATTGAAGAGTTCAAATTTGAAGAGAGATACTTTGTTTGGAAAATGAGAGGATTGTAGAACTGTTTAGTCAGACAGACGAATCTAACATATATACCAGTAATTTGGTTGCGACACAAAAACAAAATGGCGTACTTTCATTATTATTGGAACGTATGAAAACAACATTGAAAACACAGTGTTTGACGATTGATGTTTTACCTTGAAAAATAAATCAATCAGATTTGAAATCATATAAAACATTCGTTTGTATGAACATTTCATGATATATTGTTCAGATTTGTACGAGAAAAAATATTATCGGGTCCATCCAGAGAGAATCAAGGGAGTACACATTTCATTCATATTAGTATTTTACTGACCACCTCAGAGGATCCAGACACCTTGACATGGTAGGGGGGTTTCCGTGGTCCCGTGATCTCCGGAGCTGTCGTCGGAAAAGATTTATCCGCTCCCAAAACGATCAACCAATACCATCTAGTTCTAAAGTGAGGGTCAACATATCAAGTTCAGACCGTCTAGGTCGTTAGAAGTACATAACAATTTCTCAACAGCACATTTCAGAACAAAACGAGCACATTTCAATAATATCATAGAAATACACATTTCAAATGTGGGAGCGGGAGAGGGAGGGACATGATATGGACATTTTCTAGAGAGTGGTTTTCAATGCGTCATCAAAACTTCGATGAAACCAATTGGCCACATAAAACCTCCATTTGCCAGAACCACACATTATTTAAGAGGGTTCTATTTCCGGTCTGTCGCCTTTTTTAACTCAATTTGCCTATCAATTTGAGAACAGATGATTTTTTCGATACATTTCGTAGACAACTTGGAACATTTTCACTCAATGATACTCTTTATTCATATTATTACATTTGAGATATAACACATTGAACAAACACCCTTCCACAAAACCTCTCAGAGGCATCTGTGGCATAATCAGTTGAATTAAAGACATGTAGAATAAGTATACAAGGTGCATGAGTGAATTAAGTATTCAAGATTAAGTGATTTCAGAATTCAAGATTTCAGATTTAAGATTCAAAATTAAAGAATTAAGTGTAATCAGAATGGCAATTTGTTTTATATTTTTTTAGACACTGGAAAAAAAATTGTCATATATGTATAGGCGTACTGAAGAAATACATATTATTATACAATTATGAAAAATTCATAAAAACAGTGATACAAGGAGGAGTAAATGAGTAACAAATTGATGAGTGCTATTTAGTTATCAACTTATTGGGTCAAGGTTAAATAGTATATGCTAATGGGGAGGTTTTCATAAATTTGTTGAATATTCGTAAATGCACTAATACAGTTTCATTTAAGAGCCAGGACTTGATTTCATATTTTATTATTTGGAAAGAATCTAAATCGCGGAGAATTTACTATAGGCAAGGAGTATTCAAGCCGTCTCATACCCTACTTGTTTTTATACACTGGAATTATATCATTATTTAGGAGATTCAATCTAGTATTAACACCTGTACATGTGCACGTATGTACGTCTGTACATAAAAATGTACAAACGCATTATGTTCGGCAATTGGATTTTATATTCAGTCATTTCAATTTTCAATCCATTTGCTATTATTATTTATTTTTTACTGATCTATTTTATGACTAAGAATGTTTATTACTATGCATGTAGTGAAGCACATGTTATCATGGGGCTCTCGCTCTATTCTTACTACCTGTATACAAAGAGTATTACACTTTATAGAAACAATAATAAATACATGAATAAAGAGAAGATCTACTGTATTTAAATTAGATAGTTTTGTGAGTGACATTGACTTCTTGACTAATGGAACAATATGGAGTAGCAACAGGTATATTTAAAGAATACTCTAAAGCTTTCGATGTTGTGAACCAAGATGAACTCTCACATAAGTTGAAATGATCAATAGTCATCAACATCATATGTCATAAGTCATCAACATACAGCCTGATGACTTCTCAACTTGGTGCTGAATTGATTGAAACTCGAAGAGTGGACACAAATATGAAATGTGGAATACACAAAAAACCTTATACACTCATAGACAGAAATGTGAATGAGATACACTCTCTCCACTATGATTATAGACAGTATAGGTTAACATTGCTCTATATCTATGATCATGCATTGGCCTATCAGAGGCCACGAGGACCAATTTCTCAGGAATTTGTTACAAATCACACATTTTTTTCTCACTCCATTCCCCACCTGAGGTATGAAGTGAATAATGAATCGTTGCAATTATCCTTCAGGTAATGACACATAATCCGAGGGAATTTGAAAGTGCAAGTTTGAAGTTTGAAAGTGTAGTAGATTGAAACGGTTTCAATTCTTCCCATAAAAGTTGCATTTAAAACGCAGTTGCTCAAGACATTACCAATTCCCTCGTGTTGGTGTAGTAGGAATATATCATCTGTGTCAGCTGCAGACAAATAAAAATGACAATTAATACTCATTGAAACGTCTCGGCTGTAGATGTAATATACACCTCGTCAGATCATCGAAATATACCAATAATCTAGAGGCTTTAATATCAGTAATGAAATACTCACATCGTAAAATGTGGCCAGGGTCAGCGGTATGATGAAACCAGCCACCCATTCTAGAGGTTGGTTAGCCATGGACATCATAATAAGCATGGACCTCTTGAAGCTTTCTGAAGCCTCGAACCAGTCGCAGTCATACACTGCCTCTCGGACCATATCGTTCTAGAATGAAACAATAAATTTAACAGACTGTTATTTCCGAATCTTGAATCACACATATCGAGACTATTATCTATGACCAGGCTTTGAGCTCAAGCTCTTGAACAAAACGTTGCACGACATATTAGGCAAGCAGTTGCTAAATACTTCATATCAAATTTACGTCATAATGAAATTGTGAGCTAATCATTTAGTGGTATTGGAAATCTCTTCTGAATGGAGAAAGAAAGTCTCAACAAGTTTAATTTTATCTACTATAAACAGTCATTTTCCATCATCAATTCCAGTAGAAGTTTGATAGTTCTATATCTCTCTGTTCAGCTGATGAATATTCTCGTATGTTGGTTGCAATTTACCATGAATTGCTGACAAGCCATGATCATCCAAATTCATCCGACTCATGTCATAGCATGTGCAGTTAGTCATACATATGGCTCTGAAAACTTGAAATCCCACAACAACATGCAGTTTCTGTTTGGATCATGCTTCTCAACAAAAAATCGGTATTGTAGATATTGGCTAGTTGCATGAATATCAATTCAAAACGGTGTAAAATTATTCACTCATATTCAATATCGCCGTGTAATATCACCCTAGTAAAAGTTTATATTCAGAACGTCATCAATTTCAACTACCCGGAGTTTCTCTGCCATCTTGGTACTGCTCCATATGATACGCATGCGCTTAAATGCTATGTTTATCAAAATATGGAAAAAGCTCGTCATCTTGCATGCAAACACCACAATGTGTTGAGACACTGATTCATCAGCATTTTCGGTAAAGTTATAACACCTGCGTGCAGAACGTCTAAGCATTGAAATGATTATATTACTGCTACAATACGTTTTTTTCATCAACATCGAAACTTGATATAAAATCATCGTTCGCCAATTATTAAGACTGAGAATTGAGGTAGAGTCTGACCCCGCAGCCAATATTTTTAAATGACCCTTTTTCAGCGTGGATTAACAAGCCTCAGATGAGATTTGGATGACAAATTCAATTGTCCCAAACAACTAAAGGTGCTCAACTGATATTTGCCAATAAGTTTGGTTATTGTAACTGCATGGTCGTTCTGGGTCATTTTGGCGCCACGGGCAAGGACTCAATTGTAGGCCCCTCAAAATAAATGTGCATTGTGAAAGTGAATGCTAGTGAGAGAGGAATCAAGCCCCGCAGGGTAATTTTCGAGAATTCCTCATTTTAAATACAATTCTATCGGTTTGGGAACTACACTAAATTTCTGGAATTCATGAATTCTCTAGTGTGGTAAGGATAAGAAATGCCAGTTTTGCTGAATGGCTGTTCCAAGAAAAAAAAACGGCTGTTCAATCTATCACTCGGTCAGATCACAATGCTGTTCGAATAATAACATTTACTTCACTCAATAATGCATAAGAGTGATCTATAGGATATTATTAACAATAGGATGTCATAAATGTGCGCCTATATACATCTTTTCTTCCTTCTCTCTTTTTTTTTCTTCTTGTCCTTCTCTCTTCCTTTTTTTTTCTTTCCCATTTCTCGTCTTTTCAAATTGTGTAGTGCAAGACCTTTAATTGCCCCCCCTTGCCACCCCTTGGTCAGAATCTAATGATAGAGTGAATGTTTTTATACACGCTGGAAGATGACGCGAACCGATCAACAGCTACATTCATGTCAACAAGTACATCTTGCTCGCATGACTAGATTGTGAAGTCTCTCAGCCGCTCTTCTATCATTGTAGAGCGATAGATCACATAGATGATTATGTATCATGAATCTACACACTTGTCAGGCCTTTTGTTTCGAAGCTTATGAATTTGAACACCCACCCCTTGCTTCCAGCAAGAGGTGGGTGTACCCACCCACTCTCGAGGTGGAGCAGCGTGCTTCATCTTATACATAGCCTGCACGCCACTGAACAATACATAGGCATATCGATCCAATTTTATGTCATTCGATTCCATATAACTATCAAGACAGTATAAACTGTACCCCTACTGAAAATGTGTCTTGCAGGACAAAAGGTGCGCAGTAGAATTGAAAGGTAAATTCGATTGGCTGGTTTTTGTCAAGCACTATCGTAAACATGACAGGTTCGGCTGTGCTCAAACGTTATCGTCAACCCTGAGATTTCTCGACCAATGGTCGATTCATGTTGACTTGAGAATAAGGATTGAACTGAATCTATTGATGATAAACTTTGTTTCATGTATTTCAGGATCGGAAATAGAATATTCATCTGATAATATTTCTAGGTTTCATTAAAATTACAATTACTGTGAATTGAGAAGAATTTGAGAGTAAGGGACGACGTTAAGATATGTGTATTGGAGGGGGGGGGGGGGGGGGGGGGGGGGGGGAGGGGCAGATTGGTCACTAAACGCGCGCTAAAATGGGGTCTGGAGCTCTACAGTGGATTCTTTGAACCTTTTCCGAAGTTATTTTGTCGATTCACAATCAATTTTGGAGGCAAATGATTGAATCAATATGGATATATTCGAAGTTATTTTCAATTATTGAATCATGCAGATTTTTTTAGCCATTTTGCGATTCATCCCTCCCCACCAAAGCCCTACAGGGAAGTTTTTGAAATATGGTATTTTTTGGTGATTGTGGCGATCCACAAGCAGTTTCGGAGGGTAATGGTTGAACCATTATGGACATTTCCGAAGTTATTTTCAATCAATATGTTAGCATTCTGGACATTTTCGAAGTAATTTTTGTGATATCTCCCAGCAAAATATTTCATTGTGTGTTATTCGTAGGTCAACA
Organism: Brachyptera putata; assembly: GCA_907164805.1. NCBI lineage: Eukaryota > Metazoa > Arthropoda > Insecta > Plecoptera > Taeniopterygidae > Brachyptera > Brachyptera putata. Next base: position 10,632,223 of record OU015472.1, read on the forward strand.
CGAGTCAACATACATAGGCCTATATATACATTTTTGTAGGAGGATGAATTATTCGTGGGGCGCAAATGACGATTGGTGAGGTGAGCGTCCCACCTTGGACCCCCTAACGACGTCCCTGGAGAAAGTTATGAGAAGGAATGATGTACAGTTGTTCACATATTTCACCTGTTGTGAGATTTGCTCGCCAAGATAGAAATACAGTGCCGTGTCTATTGCAAGGGCTGAAGTGAGGTTGATGAAAAACATGTACTTCACATCAATGTTCCCTGCCGGCACCTGTAACAATAATGAACCACAGTTCAATACACATTTATCTGCAATTTTTTCTCGATATCATCAACTGATCTCTCATTATTTCAGACTTTTCTGTTGAATTAATCAGATTGAAAACATGAAATACACTTGGAATTTCATCCTTTCACCCATCATTCAATATCATATTTCTATTTCAAGTATTCAGAAGTTGCATACGATTTTTTTACAGCTGTCTAATTTGTTAAAAACAGATCAGCCAAGTTTTTATACCCAGGAACCTCTCGCCTGACGCTGATGGATTAAAACAAGAATCAGAATTAACTGTGCTCAAGAACTTGACAAAAAAAAATCGATTCTGTGACAGTAGCGATGAAAAGTGAAAAGTTTGTGTTTTGTGCTCAGAGTAACAACTTACCAGTGTGAGCCAAGTAGCAGAAGCACTTGTTGCTATAACGTACAAGCAAATCTGTACCACAGTGGGTATCTGCATCGTCTCCTCCAGATCATGCACGAAGCTGAAGACAGAGAATCGTCATGAAGACTAAGATGAGACTCGAGTCACGAGAAGTTAGTTCGTTGGGAATCGTTTATCATTGACAATGTTTTGAGAGAATCAATCTACTCATATTAATGTACGTACAATGAAAGTAAAAAAGAGTGCAATAATCAATTCAGTTGCATATTTCCTGCAATCAGTTCCGAGAGTACTAGTAACAATACTACTAACTAGTTGTACTAACTACTCAGTAGTTTTTACCAGTTATAACTTCCATCAAAATAGTTGAATTCATCCTTAGTGGATCATGCACTGAATGTGATGTACATTATCACTATAGGAGGCCCAATCACACTTTCGGAACTTCATATTTTCATCTCTGTTTAATTGATTACGGAAATGAATCACAGCAAAGCTTGGTGGAGCTTCAGTAATATACCAACATGTGACGTAATTCACATCACAAATTGTGATAATTTAATTTGACTTAGGTCAAATTGAAAATGTATCATGAACGGACGATGACAATTCATTGAACACAATTTAAATACTCTTTTAACGACAAGTAGAAAAGGGTCAATACCTGATGATGTGTGAATGATGCTCCACACAATTCTTCATGCGAATCTGCATTTCGTCATCAATCTCTCGCAGTGTATGTACCTTTGCCTTCCTGATTGCTCTCTCACGTGATGATCTTTGTGGAAACGGTTTTCTGATTACTCGATTAGACCTATGAGTCAATCTCTCTTGTCCGGTTGGCTGGTCTATTGTGATAACTTCAAAGAGCTCTGATGATGACTCTTCCAAAACACTCTCAATATATTGCAGAGACATTCTCTCAAGTTCACGGCTATTTCTGGCGGTCAGTGACTCTATAGCAAACTTTTTGATGTGTTTCAAATTTAGGTGCAGAATTTTGAACTGTCCGACGATATGGATCATAAGTACACATACGTAGAGGTCAATATAAATCATTTGACCGAAAGGAAGAACGACGATAACTGCTAATACTAGTAATGTTATCTCGAAGTTGGGTGAAATAGTTCCATCATACGGTAACCAGAAACTGAAACAGGATTTATCCAATGAACAATCGATTGATTGGTAATCGATTTCTACCGAAATCTGTTGCGTGACGCATTCAGAAATAAATTTCATATTTTCCCTAATAACACCAACAACTAGGTTGTATTACTAGGTTATACGGGGGTGCGTTAGAACAGGGCCCATATATATCATCAATGTCGAGAGGGCTATGGGGGTTCGAGACTTTCCACTGCCACTTGGTTTTCCTTGCATCCGTGTCATCACAACTATCAATGACTCAAGTAACGAAGATAACAAGTTCTGAATCGTGGAAGTGTCTATTTCAAAACCGATGAAGATTTAAAGATAATATATATATTAACTTTCCAAGAAAACAAGAACAGACGAGAAGAATATAAGTTGGAAAAAAGAATGTATAATCAAGACCAACAAACACCTGATCCGTCCTGACGTGGATTTTGGTGGTTTCCCACAGTCCTCGAAGTGAATGCTTGGATGAAGTACTAATTGGCCACGACCTCAATTAGTAGAGTGATAGGCCTAGTTATATTGAGGGCTATCACTTTTTTTTTGTATCCTTTGTATAATGATTAACTTGCACCTGCTGTCATTGGAAGAAGTGAACATTGCCTGAGAAACTTAGTTCAAAGTGGAAGATATCACATTCGTGCGGTTGGATTATTTCTAATACCAATGTTGGTAGTGTCCGGATATATCGCAAAAACAGTTTATATTGTGTTCCGGACTTTCGACAACTGAAAACTCTTATCTGCGGCGAAGAAGTGTGGTCACAGACAGCGTAGACCTGGTGTCAAAGTTCATGGCATTAATTTAAAATAATAATAAAATGGGGTGGTAAGATTGCCCTTGTGGTGCCCCGTCCAAACGATCCTACTCTCATCTTTAGCCTTAATAGGGGAACAATGATTTTGTATCAAGTTTCGATGTTATCAAAAAAAAATTATCACCTGTGAAAATGCTCAATGCAATTCAAGAGAAACGTTGGTGAGTTTTGAATAAAATATAAATACACACAAAAGGAACCGAAAACATGGATTATTTATACATGAAACCTTGTTAAAAAATACATAAATACATATATATATATATATATATATATATATATATATATATATATATATATATATATATATATATATTATGAAACTGTTATATAATTGCTTTCTCCGCCAGGAGTCGAACAAATTGACATGACATGGTACTGCCTAATCCACATCTTCCAGCTACCCCAGCTGTCAGGTCATATTGTCACGGCCATGCCTAACCTAGCTGTCACCCCACATGTTACAACAACGACAACGACCTCAAGTGATAGCTGTCACTTAGCAAATTAAGACTATGCGACACCTTATCAGAGTGACCAATGAGAGTACTAGAGTAATCACGCCTGAGAGGCATCATACCTATACTCACTCTCACTTCCGCCCAGAACATCCGACGATCTACATCTAATGTAATAAGTGTGCAACGTGTGTGTGTGTGAAGATGAGGACCGCCTTCGAGATCTACGAACAATAACTCGGGCGCACGTTTTGTATGGAGCAGATCAACCGGTCGATGAGTATAATGTTAAATAACTATTTTTACTAATTATTATTTTGGAAGGGTTGTTTGGTTAGCAGGCATTACTACGGTTGAACGACCGATACGGTGTACGTGTCAACACCAGTAACTTCTTGTTACGCAAATGCTTGCTCAGTATTTGCATCATCTTCGTTCACCAATAAATCAATGTTAGTTATTCAAACGACTGTGTATGATTCCATCAGATAGTATCCCCGACAATAGTCAATCTAGGATGACCACCAATTCCCTCTCGCATGCCAAGCGATGCCTAATCCTAGCTCCCACAAGTATGAGTTACATTTCCCACTTCACTGATTATAAGTAGGTACAATAGACAATATGATTAAAATAGCTTTCCAGACCGATAATCTGGAGATCCGGGTTCAACTCCCGGGGAAGGTTGCAATGTCGGAAGACTTCGATAAAATCATATGAATGTATTTATTTATATATATATATATATATATATATATATATATATATATATATATATATATATATATATATATATATATATATATATATATATATATATATATATATATATATATATATATATATATATATATGATCATTGCACCATTGTTATCATAAGTACCTGAAATAGAAGGTTCCTGCCGAGTACGCTTGAACACATAACATGGAGTTAACTGGTATAGCAACAGTCGCGAACAGAAAGAAAAACATGGTCAGGTTGTTCGCCCATCTTTGCGTACTTCTTCTGACATCTTCTTCCAGCTTCGACATCGGATAGCCGTGTTCAAGATTCCAAATCTCCTCCAATTTATCTCCCAACTCTTCCAGACGATCCCGGTAATACAGCATGCAACCAGTTTTTGTGAAGAACAGTAGCAGTATAAACATTACTATCAAATCTTCACAAACTTCCAATAAGTCATCGGAATGAATGTAAATAGTAAATGGGATGATGACCGTCAGAAACGAGAGTACGAAGAGTAAGTGTAATTGGTAGTGGACATGCTGTAATGTATAGAGCCAGCTTCGATCCTCGTCTTTTGGTCTCCATAATCCTGCAATTCGCAATTTAATTCACTTCCATAATCAATTATACAGTATCGTATAACATTTTTGTGCCTCACGCACTTTTCACGCACAACTTGCACATTTAAACAATTCTAAAACTCTTCCAATTCTGAATTTTTACTGTTATTTGGAGAATGAATCGTATTCAGTTTGTTACTCATCTGCTTTAGCCATCTTGTGAACACATACAAAAATTTCCATAGATCAGCCCACACACAGAGTTTCATACTCTACGTGGGCTTCACACATAGTAACTTTCAAATGATTAACTTCACACCTGTAGTATATTGATTGTGAGAATAGAATGAATTTTAAATAAAAAAAAAAGATTTTGTATCAAGTTTTGATGTTACTGAAAATATATGAATGAAGGGTCCGTGGGAGTCTATTTGGCGGAATATCAGTATTCCCGTGATAACTTGGAACGGTATGAGATATTGAAATTCTAATAGAAAGGATTTCCATCTCATTTCAATACCTTCTAGGGAGTGTGACTATTCAACTTACTTGTCTCAACTAACATATCTCCAAGTTATCTTAACTCATCTTCATTTTCAACCTTTGTTATCTATCTTCAACTTATCTCCAAGTTATCTTGACTTATCTTTAACTTATCTCCATTCCCAACTTATGTTAACTATCTTCAACCATCTTATGTAACTCATATCACATCGCATTATTGTCAGGAGTATACGATTGGAAGTAATGCCTGACAATCGGGCGATTTGAGTGAGATAGTTATTACGTACATTACCTTAAAGGTACCTAATGAAAATGTTTGTGTTTCCTTTTCATTGAAATTGCGGTATTTCATACCGTTCGAAAGTTATCACCAAAAACTGATATTCCGCTAAATCGACTCCCATTCACTCCTAAGTCATCACAACCCTAAGCTACTATTCGCCGACTCCTCTTCTACACGTGACATATTGAGCCAATCATATGTTCATATTCCTTTGCTAATGATATGCACTTGAACTCACCGTAAGTGTAATGTATTTTTCTATTCAAATCGACACATCTGAAATTTTCAGCAAATATTTCGAATTTCTTTAAGAACGGAAGTATGATATTCAAAAGTGACATTGTCTTTCATCAGCTCTGTAACAAACGATGCATTATAAATGAAGAGAAATGCATATATATATATATATATATATATATATATATATATATATATATATATATATATATATATATATATATATATATATATATATCTCATGTCATTATATATTGTTATACACAGGTGATCATTCATAAAAATTCACCAACATACACATACAATTGAACAAATAAATACAAAAGTATTTTGAGAATATCAAAGTGTTCCAAGGATAGAATGGGAGCTATGAATATAACAGATGATATATTGAATGTTCTCCTCTCACTATCATCACATGAAAACCTTCAAAATATGATAGATGAGTGAAATATTCATTAATCAAGAGTTATTCAACTTTTTACATTCATTCGAGCTACTCACGACTACACTTCTACAACGAATCACGCCACTGCCCCAACTGACTCAACTAATGACAGAATTGTTTCAAACATGGCCGTTCCAGTTCGTTCTACGTCTATGTATCAATATTTAATAACTATAAGTTTTCCAGGCCCAATAGTTTTCTGTATAACTATATGGAAGCATTCAAGCCAATCCTAGATGTGTTCCATATTTTCGAATCACTTCATTACTTTCATTTATAAATATATGATTACACCAACACATGTTTGTTCCCACACATGTCCTACGTGGCTATGAATGCTTATTATTATGTCTTTATATTGTTTCAGATCTATTATCATAGACGCTATGAGTAAGTGAAGTAAGACAATGTCCCCAATATAACACACTCACGCCCCCACCCTCTAGTCTCCACCCCAACATAGTTATGTGACATTGACATTTACATGGAGCTAAACTTCAAATATTAATATAATATGGTTCAGGTTTTTCATATCTCAAACTGAATTTCATGATTATGAAGATTGGGAACACATTCCTACATCTTGAACGATACTCCACGAATTACAAATATATATAGGAATATATATATATATATATATATACATGTGATATTTTATCCATGTCATAGAAGATATGTCTTGTCTGGGAATCGAACCTGTGACCTTCTCATTGCAGGTCCGCTGCTCTCCAACTGAGCTACCGAGATATAACTCTTATTTCACATTGGGTGAATCTAAGCCCGCTATAGAGCTAACTCCAGGAACATTGCATTAGTTCATTGAGATGAAGATAGGCCCGAGTGATCAAATACCCATGAATTACCGCGAGGATACTTTTTATGAAGGCAAAAACCTTCTCCTTTTGAAGGTGAATTGACCCACGATTCAAATGCCCTATCTCGAAGCTTGTTTCTTATGGTACGTGCAGTTTGGTTTTCTGCTTCGTTTACTTGGAGAGTTTCCAGCTTGACTGAAAAAAAATGAAAATCGCCACAAAATCAAAGTGGTGATGGTGTCCATCCTGTACTTTCGAAAGTTTCATACATATATTATATTATTGAACAACATTCGTTAGTATGTACATTCCCTAATATATTGTTCACAGAGCTATTTGTACGAGGAAAAATTTCCCGGGACCACCCAGAGACAATCGAGTGAGTACACATTTCATGCATATTAGTATTTTACTGACCAACTCAGAGGATCCAGACACCTTGACATGGTAGGGGGGTTCCCGTGGTCCCGTGATCCACAGAGCTGTCGTCGGAAAAGATTTATCCGCTCCCAAAATGATCAACCAATACCATCAAGTTCTAAAGTGAGGGTCAACATATCAAGTTCAGACCGTCTAGGTCGTTAGAAGTACATAACAATTTCTCAACAGCACATTTCAGAACAAAACGAGCACATTTCAATAATATCATAGAAATACACATTTCAAATGTGGGAGCGGGAGAGGGAGGGACATGATATGGACATTTTCTAGAGAGTGGTTTTCAATGCGTCATTAAGGCCTCGATAAAACAAATTGGCCACACTAAACCTCCATTAACTAGGACCACACAATATGTAACAGGCTTCTATTTTTGGTCTGTCGCTTTTCATAACTCAATTTGCCTATCAATATGAGAACAGGTGATTTTTTTGGTACATTTCGTGGACAACTTGGAACATTTTCACTCAATTATAATTTTTATTTTATTTTATTTTTAATATATCTCAAATAGAGCACATTGAACAAACAAGATGAACAGTACTTCATTCAGCCTCTCGGAGGCTTATCTGGAATAAATCACTTCAATTAAATACATTAGGAACATATGAATGAGTCAATTTTAGTATACAAGGTGCATGAATGAATTTATTATTCAAGATGAGGTGATTTATTAATTCAAGATTCAAGATTTGAGATTCAAAATTTAAGAATTGAGGGGATTAAGATTGGCAATATATTTATATATTTACAGACACTGAGAAAAAAGATTGTTATATATGTATAGGCGTACAGAAGAAATACATATTATTATACAATCATAAAAATCATGAAAGATACAATAATACAAGGAGGAACGAAAGGGTATCAAATTGATGAGTTCTATTTAGTTATTAACTTATAAGGTCAAAGTTTAATGGTAGATGCTAATGAGGAGGTAACCATAAATTTGATAAATTTTAAAAATTGTACACATACAGTTTTATTCAAGAGTCAGGACAAGATTTAATGTATTATCATTCGGAAAGAATCTAAATCGCGGAGAAATTGGGGGAGTTCATTGAATCTACTAGGCAAGGAGTATTCAAGCCGTCTCATACCGTATTTGGTTTCATACACTGGAATCATAGGAGATTAAATCTAGTAATAAAGTCTGTACGTCCGTACATAAAACTGTTCATATGTCAGATTAGGAATTATGTTCGGCATTCGGATTTTATATTCAGTTATCTCAATTCTTATTCCATTTGCTATTATTATTTATTCTTTACTGATCCAATTTATGACTTATAATGCATATTACTATGCAGGTAGTGAGGCACATGTTATCATGGGGCTCTTGCTCTATTCTTACTACCTGTATACAAAGTGTTTTACATTTCATAGAAACAATAATAAATACATGAATGAAGAGAAGATGTACTGTATTTGGATTAGATAGTTTTGTGAGTGACAATGACCTCATGACTCATGGAACAATATGGAGTAGCAACAGGTATATTTCTAGACTACTCTAAAGCTTTCGATGTTTGAACCGAGATAAACTCTCACATGAGGTGAAATAATCAATAGTCATCAACATCATATGTCATAAGTCATCAACATACAACCTGATGATTTCTCAACTTGTTGCTGGATTGATTGAAACTCGTAGGGTGGACACAAATATGAAATGTGGAATACACAAAAAACCATATACACTCATAGACAGAAATGTGAATGAGATACACTCTCTCCACTATGATTATAGACAGTATAGGTTAACATTGCTCTATATCTATGATCATGCATTGGCCTATCAGAGGCCATGAGGACCAATTTGTGAGGAATTTGTTACAAAGCACACATTTTTTTCTCACTCCATTCCCCACCTGAGGTATGAAGTGAATAATGAATCGTTGCAATTATCCTTCAGGTAATGACACATAATGCGAGGGAATTTGAAAGTGCCAGTTTGAAGTTTGAAAGTGTAGTAGATTGAAACGGTTTCAATTCTTCCCATGAAAGTTGCATTTAAAATGCAGTTGCTCAAGACATTACCAATTTCCTCGTGTTGGTGTAGTAGGAATATATCATCTGTGTCAGCTGCAGACAAATAAAAATGACAATTAATACTTATTGAAACCTCTCGGCTGTAGATGTAATTATTTACCTCGTCAGATCATTGAAATATACTAATAATCTAGAGGCTTTAATCATTAATGAAATACTTACATCGTAAAATGTGGCCAGGGTCAGCGGTATGATGAAACCAGCCACCCATTTGAGAGGCTGGTTAGCCATGGACAACACAATGAGCATGGACCTCTTGAAGCCTTCTGAAGCCTCGAACCAGTCGCAGTCATACACTGCCTCTCGCACCATATCGTTCTAGAATGAAACAATAAATTTATCAGACTGTTATTTCTGAATCTTGAATCACACATATCGAGACTATTATCTATGACCAGGCTTTGAGCTCAAGCTCTTGAACAAAACGTTGCACGACATATAAGGCAAGCAGTTGCTAAATACTTCATATCAAATTTACGTCATAATGAAATTGTGAGCTAATCATTTAGTGGTATTGGAAATCTCTTCTGAATGGAGAAAGAAAGTGTCAACAAGTTTAATTTTATCTACTATAAACAGTCATTTTTCATCATCAATTCCAGTAGAAGTTTGATAGTTCTATATCTCTCTGTTCAGCTGGTGAATATTCTCGTATGTTGGTTGCAATTTACCATGAATTGCTGACAAGCCATGATCATCCAAATTCATCCGACTCATGTCATAGCATGTGCAGTTAGTCGTACATATGGCTCTGAAAACTTGAAATCCCACAACAACATGCAGTTTCTGTTTGGATCATGCTTCTCAACAAAAAATCGGTATTGTAGATATTGGCTAGTTGCATGAATATCAATTCAAAACGGTGTAAAATTATTCACTCATATTCAATATCGCCGTGTAATATCACCCTAGTAAAAGTTTATATTCAGAACGTCATCAATTTCAACTACCCGGAGTTTCTCTGCCATCTTGGTACTGCTCCATATGATACGCATGCGCTTAAATGCTATGTTTATCAAAATATGGAAAAAGCTCGTCATCTTGCATGCAAACACCACAATGTGTTGAGACACTGATTCATCAGCATTTTCGGTAAAGTTATAACACCTGCGTGCAGAACGTCTAAGCATTGAAATGATTATATTACTGCTACAATACGTTTTTTTCATCAACATCGAAACTTGATATAAAATCATCGTTCGCCAATTATTAAGACTGAGAATTGAGGTAGAGTCTGACCCCGCAGCCAATATTTTTAAATGACCCTTTTTCAACGTGGATTAACAAGCCTCAGATGAGATTTGGATGACAAATTCAATTGTCCCAAACAACTAAAGGTGCTCAACTGATATTTGCCAATAAGTTTGGTTATTGTAACTGCATGGTCGTTCTGGGTCATTTTGGCGCCACGGGCAAGGACTCAATTGTAGGCCCCTCAAAATAAATGTGCATTGTGAAAGTGAATGCTAGTGAGAGAGGAATCAAGCCCCGCAGGGTAATTTTCGAGAATTCCTCATTTTAAATACAATTCTATCGGTTTGGGAACTACACTAAATTTCTGGAATTCATGAATTCTCTAGTGTGGTAAGGATAAGAAATGCCAGTTTTGCTGAATGGCTGTTCCAAGAAAAAAAAACGGCTGTTCAATCTATCACTCGGTCAGATCACAATGCTGTTCGAATAATAACATTTACTTCACTCAATAATGCATAAGAGTGATCTATAGGATATTATTAACAATAGGATGTCATAAATGTGCGCCTATATACATCTTTTCTTCCTTCTCTCTTTTTTTTTCTTCTTGTCCTTCTCTCTTCCTTTTTTTTCTTTCCCATTTCTCGTCTTTTCAAATTGTGTAGTGCAAGACCTTTAATTGCCCCCCCTTGCCACCCCTTGGTCAGAATCTAATGATAGAGTGAATGTTTTTATACACGCTGGAAGATGACGCGAACCGATCAACAGCTACATTCATGTCAACAAGTACATCTTGCTCGCATGACTAGATTGTGAAGTCTCTCAGCCGCTCTTCTATCATTGTAGAGCGATAGATCACATAGATGATTATGTATCATGAATCTACACACTTGTCAGGCCTTTTGTTTCGAAGCTTATGAATTTGAACACCCACCCCTTGCTTCCAGCAAGAGGTGGGTGTACCCACCCACTCTCGAGGTGGAGCAGCGTGCTTCATCTTATACATAGCCTGCACGCCACTGAACAATACATAGGCATATCGATCCAATTTTATGTCATTCGATTCCATATAACTATCAAGACAGTATAAACTGTACCCCTACTGAAAATGTGTCTTGCAGGACAAAAGGTGCGCAGTAGAATTGAAAGGTAAATTCGATTGGCTGGTTTTTGTCAAGCACTATCGTAAACATGACAGGTTCGGCTGTGCTCAAACGTTATCGTCAACCCTGAGATTTCTCGACCAATGGTCGATTCATGTTGACTTGAGAATAAGGATTGAACTGAATCTATTGATGATAAACTTTGTTTCATGTATTTCAGGATCGGAAATAGAATATTCATCTGATAATATTTCTAGGTTTCATTAAAATTACAATTACTGTGAATTGAGAAGAATTTGAGAGTAAGGGACGACGTTAAGATATGTGTATTGGAGGGGGGGGGGGGGGGAGGGGCAGATTGGTCACTAAACGCGCGCTAAAATGGGGTCTGGAGCTCTACAGTGGATTCTTTGAACCTTTTCCGAAGTTATTTTGTCGATTCACAATCAATTTTGGAGGCAAATGATTGAATCAATATGGATATATTCGAAGTTATTTTCAATTATTGAATCATGCAGATTTTTTTAGCCATTTTGCGATTCATCCCTCCCCACCAAAGCCCCACAGGGAAGTTTTTGAAATATGGTATTTTTTGGTGATTGTGGCGATCCACAAGCAGTTTCGGAGGGTAATGGTTGAACCATTATGGACATTTCCGAAGTTATTTTCAATCAATATGTTAGCATTCTGGACATTTTCGAAGTAATTTTTGTGATATCTCCCAGCAAAATATTTCATTGTGTGTTATTCGTAGGTCAACACGAGTCAACATACATAGGCCTATATATACATTTTTGTAGGAGGATGAATTATTCGTGGGGCGCAAATGACGATTGGTGAGGTGAGCGTCCCACCTTGGACCCCCTAACGACGTCCCTGGAGAAAGTTATGAGAAGGAATGATGTACAGTTGTTCACATATTTCACCTGTTGTGAGATTTGCTCGCCAAGATAGAAATACAGTGCCGTGTCTATTGCAAGGGCTGAAGTGAGGTTGATGAAAAACATGTACTTCACATCAATGTTCCCTGCCGGCACCTGTAACAATAATGAACCACAGTTCAATACACATTTATCTGCAATTTTTTCTCGATATCATCAACTGATCTCTCATTATTTCAGACTTTTCTGTTGAATTAATCAGATTGAAAACATGAAATACACTTGGAATTTCATCCTTTCACCCATCATTCAATATCATATTTCTATTTCAAGTATTCAGAAGTTGCATACGATTTTTTTACAGCTGTCTAATTTGTTAAAAACAGATCAGCCAAGTTTTTATACCCAGGAACCTCTCGCCTGACGCTGATGGATTAAAACAAGAATCAGAATTAACTGTGCTCAAGAACTTGACAAAAAAAAATCGATTCTGTGACAGTAGCGATGAAAAGTGAGAAGTTTGTGTTTTGTGCTCAGAGTAACAACTTACCAGTGTGAGCCAAGTAGCAGAAGCACTTGTTGCTATAACGTACAAGCAAATCTGTACCACAGTGGGTATCTGCATCGTCTCCTCCAGATCATGCACGAAGCTGAAGACAGAGAATCGTCATGAAGACTAAGATGAGACTCGAGTCACGAGAAGTTAGTTCGTTGGGAATCGTTTATCATTGACAATGTTTTGAGAGAATCAATCTTCCCATATTAATGTACGTACAATGAAAGTAAAAAAGAGTGCAATAATCAATTCAGTTGCATATTTCCTGCAATCAGTTCCGAGAGTACTAGTAACAATACTACTAACTAGTTGTACTAACTACTCAGTAGTTTTTACCAGTTATAACTTCTATCAAAATAGTTGAATTCATCCTTAGTGGATCATGCACTGAATGTGATGTACATTATCAGTATAGGAGGCCCAATCACACTTTCGGAACTTCATATTTTCATCTCTGTTTAATTGATTACGGAAATGAATCACAGCAAAGCTTGGTGGAGCTTCAGTAATATACCAACATGTGACGTAATTCACATCACAAATTGTGATAATTTATTTTGACTTAGGTCAAATTGAAAATGTATCATGAACGGACGATGACAATTCATTGAACACAATTTAAATACTCTTTTAACGACAAGTAGAAAAGGGTCAATACCTGATGATGTGTGAATGATGCTCCACACAATTCTTCATGCGAATCTGCATTTCGTCATCAATCTCTCGCAGTGTATGTACCTTTGCCTTCCTGATTGCTCTCTCACGTGATGATCTTTGGGGAAACGGTTTTCTGATTACTCGATTAGACCTATGAGTCAATCTCTCTTGTCCGGTTGGCTGGTCTATTGTGATAACTTCAAAGAGCTCTGATGATGACTCTTCCAAAACACTCTCAATACATTGCAGAGACATTCTCTCAAGTTCACGGCTATTTCTGGCGGTCAGTGACTCTATAGCAAACTTTTTGATGTGTTTCAAATTTGAGTGCAGAATTTTGAACTGTCCGACGATATGGATCATAAGTACACATACGTAGAGGTCAATATAAATCATTTGACCGAAAGGAAGAACGACGATAACTGCTAATACTAGTAATGTTATCTCGAAGTTGGGTGAAATAGTTCCATCATACGGTAACCAGAAACTGAAACAGGATTTATCCAATGAACAATCGATTGATTGGTAATCGATTTCTACCGAAATCTGTTGCGTGACGCATTCAGAAATAAATTTCATATTTTCCCTAATAACACCAACAACTAGGTTGTATTACTAGGTTATACGGGGGTGCGTTAGAACAGGGCCCATATATATCATCAATGTCGAGAGGGCTATGGGGGACCGAGACTTTCCACTGCCACTTGGTTTTCCTTGCATCCGTGTCATCACAACTATCAATGACTCAAGTAACGAAGATAACAAGTTCTGAATCGTGGAAGTGTCTATTTCAAAACCGATGAAGATTTAAAGATAATATATATATTAACTTTCCAAGAAAACAAGAACAGACGAGAAGAATATAAGTTGGAAAAAAGAATGTATAATCAAGACCAACAAACACCTGATCCGTCCTGACGTGGATTTTGGTGGTTTCCCACAGTCCTCGAAGTGAATGCTTGGATGAAGTACTAATTGGCCACGACCTCAATTAGTAGAGTGATAGGCCTAGTTATATTGAGGGCTATCACTTTTTTTTGTATCCTTTGTATAATGATTAACTTGCACCTGCTGTCATTGGAAGAAGTGAACATTGCCTGAGAAACTTAGTTCAAAGTGGAAGATATCACATTCGTGCGGTTGGATTATTTCTAATACCAATGTTGGTAGTGTCCGGATATATCGCAAAAACAGTTTATATTGTGTTCCGGACTTTCGACAACTGAAAACTCTTATCTGCGGCGAAGAAGTGTGGTCACAGACAGCGTAGACCTGGTGTCAAAGTTCATGGCATTAATTTAAAATAATAATAAAATGGGGTGGTAAGATTGCCCTTGTGGTGCCCCGTCCAAACGATCCTACTCTCATCTTTAGCCTTAATAGGGGAACAATGATTTTGTATCAAGTTTCGATGTTATCAAAAAAAAATTATCACCTGTGAAAATGCTCAATGCAATTCAAGAGAAACGTTGGTGAGTTTTAAATAAAATATAAATACACACAAAAGGAACCGAAAACATGGATTATTTATACATGAAACCTTGTTAAAAAATACATAAATACATATATATATATATATATATATATATATATATATATATATATATATATATATATATATATATATTATGAAACTGTTATATAATTGCTTTCTCCGCCAGGAGTCGAACAAATTGACATGACATGGTACTGCCTAATCCACATCTTCCAGCTACCCCAGCTGTCAGGTCATATTGTCACGGCCATGCCTAACCTAGCTGTCACCCCACATGTTACAACAACGACAACGACCTCAAGTGATAGCTGTCACTTAGCAAATTAAGACTATGCGACACCTTATCAGAGTGACCAATGAGAGTACTAGAGTAATCACGCCTGAGAGGCATCATACCTATACTCACTCTCACTTCCGCCCAGAACATCCGACGATCTACATCTAATGTAATAAGTGTGCAACGTGTGTGTGTGTGTGAAGATGAGGACCGCCTTCGAGATCTACGAACAATAACTCGGGCGCACGTTTTGTATGGAGCAGATCAACCGGTCGATGAGTTTGATGTTAAATAACTATTTTTACTAATTATTATTTTGGAAGGGTTGTTTGGTTAGCAGGCATTACTACGGTTGAACGACCGATACGGTGTACGTGTCAACACCAGTAACTTCTTGTTACGCAAATGCTTGCTCAGTATTTGCATCATCTTCGTTCACCAATAAATCAATGTTAGTTATTCAAACGACTGTGTATGATTCCATCAGATAGTATCCCCGACAATAGTCAATCTAGGATGACCACCAATTCCCTCTCGCATGCCAAGCGATGCCTAATCCTAGCTCCCACAAGTATGAGTTACATTTCCCACTTCACTGATTATAAGTAGGTACAATAGACAATATGATTAAAATAGCTTTCCAGACCGATAATCTGGAGATCCGGGTTCAACTCCCGGGGAAGGTTGCAATGTCGGGAGACTTTGATAAAATCATATGAATGTATTTATATATATATATATATATATATATATATATATATATATGATCATTGCACCATTGTTATCATAAGTACCTGAAATAGAAGGTTCCTGCCGAGTACGCTTGAACACATAACATGGAGTTAACTGGTATAGCAACAGTCGCGAACAGAAAGGAAAACATGGTCAGGTTGTTCGCCCATCTTTGCGTACTTCTTCTGACATCTTCTTCCAGCTTCGACATCGGATAGCCGTGTTCAAGATTCCAAATCTCCTCCAATTTATCTCCCAACTCTTCCAGACGATCCCGGTAATACAGCATGCAACCAGTTTTTGTGAAGAACAGTAGCAGTATAAACATTACTATCAAATCTTCACAAACTTCCAATAAGTCATCGGAATGAATGTAAATAGTAAATGGGATGATGACCGTCAGAAACGAGAGTACGAAGAGTAAGTGTAATTGGTAGTGGACATGCTGTAATGTATAGAACCAGCTTCGATCCTCGTCTTTTGGTCTCCATATTCCTGCAATTCGCAATTTAAATTACTTCCATAATCAATTATACAGTATTGTATAACTTTTTTGTGCCTCACGCACTTTTCACGCACAATTCGCACATTTGAACAATTCTAAAACTCTTCCAATTCTGAATTTTCACTGTTATTTGGAGAATGAATCGTATTCAGTTTGTTACTCATCTGCTTTAGCCATCTTGTGAACACATGAAAAAATTTCCATACTCAGCCCACACACAGAGTTTCATACTCTACGTGGGCTTCACACAAAGTAACTTTCAAATTGGTAACTTCACACCTGTAGTATATTGATTGTGAGAATAGAATGAATTTTAAATAAAAAAAAAGATTTTGTATCAAGTTTTGATGTTACTGAAAATATATGAATAAAGGGTCCGTGGGAGTCTATTTGGCGGAATATCAGTATTCCAGTGATAACTTGGAACGGTATGAGATATTGAAATTCTAATAGAAAGGATTCACATCTTATTTCAATACCTTCTAGGGAGTGTGACTATTCAACTAACTTGTCTCAACTAACTTATCTTCAAGTTATCTTAACTTATCTTCATTTCCAACCTTTGTTAACTATCTTCAACTTATCTCCAAGTTATCTTGACTTATCTTTAACTTATCTCCATTCCCAACTTATGTCAATTATCTTCAACCATCTTATGTAACTCATATCACATCGCATTATTGTCAGGAGTATATGATTGGAAGTAATGCCTGACAATCGGGCGATTTGAGTGAGATAGTTATTACGTACATTACCTTAAAGGTACCTAATGAAAATGTTTGTGTTTCCTTTTCATTGAAATTGCGGTATTTCATACCGTTCGAAAGTTATCACCAAAAACTGATATTCCGCTAAATCGACTCCCATTCACTCCTAAGTCATCACAACCCTAAGCTACTATTCGCCGACTCCTCTTCTACACGTGACATATTGAGCCAATCATATGTTCATATTCCTCTGTAGATAATATCTGCTTGAACTCACCGTAAGTGTAATGTATTTTTCTATTCAAATCGACACATCTGTAATTTTCAGCAAATATTTCGAATTTCTTTAAGAACGGAAGTATGATATTCAAAAGTGACATTGTCTCTCATCAGCTCTGTAACAAACGATGCATTATAAATAGAGAGGAATGCATATATATATATATATATATATATATATATATATATATATATATATATATATATATATATATCTCATGTCATTATATATTGTTATACACAGGTGATCATTCATAAAAATTCACCAACATACACATACAATTGAACAAGTTAAATACAAGAGTATTTTGAGAATATCAAAGTGTTCCAAGCATAGAATGGGAGCTATGAATATAACAGATGATATACTGAATGTTCTCTTCTCACTATCATCACATGAAAACCCTCAACAAAATGATAGATGAGTGAAATATTCATCAATCAACAGTTATTCATCTTTTTACATTCATTCGAGCTACTCACAACTACACTTCTACAACGAATCACGTCACTGCCACAACTGAGTCAACTAATGACAGAATTGTTTCAAACATGGCCGTTCCAGTTCGTTCTACGTCTATGTATCAATATTTAATAACTATAAGTTTTCCAGGCCCAATAGTTTTCTGTATAACTATATGGAAGCATTCAAGCCAATCCTAGATGTGTTCCATATTTTCGAATCACTTCATTACTTTCATTTATAAATATATGATTACACCAACACATGTTTGTTCCCACACATGTCCTACGTGGCTATGAATGCTTATTATTATGTCTTCATATTGTTTCAGATCTATTATCATAGACGCTATGAGTAAGTGAAGTGAGACAATGTCCCCAATATAACACACTCACGCCCCCACCCTCTAGTCTCCACCCCAACATAGTTATGTGACATTGAGATTCAATCCTTCTTCCGCTCCAATTCTCATCCGCCCCATCTATAAAAAAGGTGACCACTTATTGTACTCCAATTACAGGCCCATAGCTTTATTGCCAATAATCAATAAGATAATGGAGCGCTGTGTTGCTAACACATTAACAGATTATTTGAAGAAATTTCATATCATAAGTAAATTACAATTTGGATTCCAAAAAGGCAAAAGCACTTGCGATCTACTCGTAGAATTTTCCAATTTTGTCAATTAGAAATTAAATAATAATATGCATGTAATCGCCTTGTTCATTGACTTCTCCAGAGCTTTTGATACTTCATCTCATAGTTAATTAATTTCTTCTCTTGAAAACATAGGTGTAAGAGGGCCAATGCGACACTGGTTTATTTGTTATCTACAAAATAGACAAATCTTGGTCAAAATTGATAATAATTTCAGTGAATTTAAATGCAGTAAAACTGGAGTGCCACAAGGATCTATTTTATGTCCTATTCTTTATCTAATTTATGTTAATGAAATGGTGAATTGTTTATCAAATTGTCAAGCTTTCTTGTACGCTGATGATACCGTTCTATTAAGTGCCCATAAAAAATTGAGCATGGCCGAGTATAACATGCAATCAGATTTCAACGAAGTTTTAAAATGGACACATGATCAAAATTCAGTAATTAACTCAAGCAAAACAAAATTCATTCACATTTGCTCTCCCCTTAGAGATATAAAACTTGACCCAGTCAACATAATTTATCATTCGTATAATTGCTTACACGACTTATTTGAACTGAATCACTGTAATACTTGTGTTGACAAAATAAAAAAAAATCGATACATATGTATATTTAGGAGTGACCATCGATAATCACTTCACCTGGAGGCCTCATATCGATACCTTATGTAAGCGATTGAGGGCTTGTGCACTCCAACTATATAATTTGAAATATGTTTCACCATCATCTATAAACCGATTAATATACATAGCTTTGGCTGAGTCGCTGATATCGTATGGTCTTCTTGCTTGGGGAAACGCTTCTTCCGTCCATTTAAATAAAATTACAAGTCTGCAAAATAACATGATTACGTCAATAGCACCATTAGATATTGAATCAAAATATAATAATACTATTTCAGCCCTTTATCATCATTCTAAACTTCTACCCGTCCATAACCTTTTTATATATAAATTCATTGTAAACTTCTATTATTCAAACAGATATAAAACGCTTTATACTAAACCCATTAAAACTAGATCAAGTATAGTATAGTTATATATAATATTCCAAAATTCAATAATAAACATGGGAAGAGACAATTGCAGCATGCCATATCCCAGTTATTTTTAATAAAATCCCAGATAATTTATCGAATTTACCTAATATCAATTCGGTTAAAAAAAAATGAAACCCTGGTTACTTGATTCTATTGTTAGTAATCAGTTTCAAGATATCTTTGGTTAAAAAAGGCACCTTTACGCTGTTAAGGAATGACTTGATGGCTATATATGTAGCATAATAGCAACAGTTATAGAAACAGTTATAAAATTGATAATTATTATGCTGGTCATCACTATTCTTGAATCAGTGATGATAATTGATGGGGGATAATCAAACTGATTTTCCATATTTCATAATCCATGGTATTATCATTCTATGTTATTGCTTATTTTTCTCGATATTGGAATTGTATGTGAGGAAATTTCTGTCCCAATCTACCAGTATAATTTTGTTTTTGTGATTTCTGTTTATCTGTGCTTTTTCTGTAATTTTGTTATTCACTGATTGATTTATTTGAGGAATCGATCCTAGATTGTGTCCAAGGTCTGGTACGTAAACAATGTATAGTAAATGTTTCATCTCAAGAATGAAATTGAGAGCCACTCACTCAATTCTGTATTTAACTATAAATATATATTAATTTCTCCTTGTTTCGGAACTTGGTGATAACTTTCGTATCACATATGGATATATTATTCTTAACTATGTATGTATTACCCTCTGAGATATAGATGATTGTTTATAGTGTTAACGAGTCACTGATCATATTAGGTGTGTATATCTTATTCTGTATATTTTGCATCCTGGATTCATATTATTCATCTGCTGAACATTTTATTTTCTTCAACGTGGAAATGACTATAATTTGACATGTGTCTTATGTGAATTTATTTTTGAATTGTTAAATTTTCTTTTGCATTTAATCTACATGCATATTATAATTTACAAACATCAATATCTAATTTTACCTCTCGGTAGGTACGCAGATATAAAGTTTATATGGTTTGATAAATCTATTCAATCCACAGATAAGCCTTCTTTTAGGCTTTGTGAGAAAAGTGAGCTTAAATTTGTATCATAAATGAGTGCCAATAAATAAAAATTGAAAAAAAATATTCATTCCTGTATTCCTTTATTCCTTTATTCCTCTAAGCTCATGTACTGTGTGGAAAAAAGAGTTTGTAGTCATTATTTATACATAGGGTCTAAAGAAGTAGAACGCTTCTTGGAAAACAAAATCATATAGAGGTAAGGTTCGAATGCTACGTCGTGTACGTATAACTAGTGTGAAGAATGAGTGGTCGGAGTCATTATGTATTTAGAGATACTAGTGATATAAAAATCTTTGTATCGACTTTTCATGACTTGACACAGTTGGTGGAGTGGCGTTGTCCTCTGTAGAAGCGAGTATGGTGGATGTGAGTAACTCGAAATAGTATAAGAATTGTTTAGCAGTAATTGTTAATAATCAAATTTCATACTAATTCATTGAATTTGTTCAAGATTGTGATGACTTGTGTTGAGAGCAAACAAGGCTGAAAAGAAAAATGTAAATATGCAATCTCTTATATTCACTTTCTAATTCCATTCTTTCACTTGAACCTGACAAAATAGTTGAGAAATCTCCTGTATTTCACCCTCTCAAATCTATGTTGATTCTAGTGAATTTTCATATATGTTTCTGAATTCCATTTATATATATATATATATATATATATATATATATATATATATATATATATATATATATATATATATATATATATAATCTATTATTCGTATCCATTACATTATATTTTAAATCCATCATTTGTTACAGCACTAATAATACAATATGATGTACACGAAGAAATTTAAAAAAGTGTCAAGAAACTTCAAATGTGTCGATTTGAATAGAAAAATACATTATACCTACGGTGAGTTCGAGTGCATATTAAATACTTAGAAATGTCTCCATTACACTGCAACTTGATACAAAATCATCGTTTCTCAATTAAGGT
The DNA here is from genome assembly GCA_907164805.1 of Brachyptera putata. NCBI lineage: Eukaryota > Metazoa > Arthropoda > Insecta > Plecoptera > Taeniopterygidae > Brachyptera > Brachyptera putata. Next base: position 10,653,946 of record OU015472.1, read on the forward strand.
TATGTGTGAAAGTAGAATCATTTGGACGGGGCACCACAAGGGCGATCTTACCAAAACATTTAATCATCCAAAAACAATACACTCCGTACTAGGACTGCGCTGTTTGTGACCATATTTTTCCGACGCAGAAAAAGTCTTTCAGTTTCCAAAAGTCCGGAACACATTATAAGTACGGTATAAACAGGTTTTATGATAATTTCAGGACATTGCCAGCATTCGTGAACCAAACACATGCATGTCTCTCTCTCTTCTCTCAATTCTCTTCATTAACAACAGATGTAAAGTGTATCATTATTCAATGAGAAAATATAGAGGAAGATAGAAATAGGCTGAAATTAGTATAATTTTGTTAATCACACTACTCATTGAAGGTCGTGGCCAATTAGTACTTCAACCAATCATTTGTTTAGAAGAGACAAGAGTGAGAAACCACGAAAAACAATTCCACGATTCAAAATTATTCTCTTCTATTCTCTGCTTATCACTTACAGTGGAATCATCAAAATACGATCGATCCCTGTGTCACTTGAATTACTAATTCAAGAGGCATTACAGTAGTCACTTGAACATTATCAAATTTAAAGTCAAATTATAAGTAGTACCTTGAAATATGTTGTGTCAGTTAAATGACAGAAGTTGACTGAACTTGGCTTGATTCTAATGTCTCTCGCAGGATTATGGCCACCAAGAGACAAAGATCCAAGCTGGTTCTACCCGATACAATACATCTACTATCGATTACACTTATCCTTCATACTGTTCATGTTAACACTAATTTGCCCAATGTCTATTTACACTCATTTGGATGACTTATTGCAAGTTTGTGAAGATTTCACATTCTTATTCATATTAATAATGATCTTCACGAAAACTGGGTGTATGTTGTATTACCGGGAACGTCTGGAAGAGTTGGGAGATAAATTGGAGGAGATTTGGAATCTTGAACACGGTTATCCGAAGCCGAAGCTGGAAGAAGCTGTCGGGAAGAGCACGCAAAGATGGGCTAACAACCTAACCATGTTTCTCACTCTGGTCGCTAGTGGCTCTATACCAACGATTCTCATGTTATGTGTCTACTCATATCTGGAACGAACATATTATATAAAGTAAGGTCATCATAAAACTACCGATAACATAATGCTCATATAGGCCTATTATGCATTTGTTGAATTTCATTGCATGACTTTTTCCATTTTTCCACGGTGAAATCAAAAACATGTAGCTATGTATTGTTTTCAATTATGTACGGTTGGAAAATACTGATTCTCAATTGAATCACTTTTTCAAGAAAGGTCGTCAGTCCATTGAAAAAATTTAAAGATAAATATTTAAAAAAATGTCCACACTCTGCTTTTAATGATATTTTTTGAATGTTGATCATGATCCTGGAAGATCATATCTACCTGGTTTCATCAAAGCATGAAAAACCCGTGAAAAATATGAACGCACTCAATTATTGGGGTTGCAACCCTTCGGACTTATGCCCTTTCTTAGATACATTAACAATAAAATTAGAACCAACTATAAAAAAGAATTAAAATGGAAGGAACTGGTAAGAATTTTTTTGAAGTTCATTCTTATAAGTTGCAGGGTTATTAAACCCTTTCTCACGTTTACCAGATTGGACGTCTTCGTTTATGTCCGCCATTCACAAATCAAAACGAAGCCATTTAAACGAAAAAGTTTCAACCCGAAAAATGAGTTATATTCAAGAAATGTCATAAGTCCTGGACTGAGGCCCTTTCTTGAATAACACGGTACTCTCGACCTTGCTTTGTACCATAGAGAGTATTGGGACTGATGCCCTTTCAACACAAAATGTGTGTAAACATCCAATAATAATGATTTTGAGCAAAACTTATTTTCGCCATTTAATGGACTTATGACCTTTCTTGAATAAGTGATTCAATTAAGTTCTGCTGATCTCTCCCACATGTTCTGTTACATTAAGCGCATGACTCCATGTAACTTAACGTCACATTTCAATTACATCAACACGCAATAATGATGTTGATGAGATTTGTTATCAATTTTATTCAGCTGATTCAATTTTTTGAATAGATAACGCCGTTGTATTTCAAGATGGTTATGAATTCTTTCCATTCATTTCGTCACATAGTACTATTTTATTACCAATCAATCACTGATAAATTACACTTATTACCAAAACTCTCGATTGAAGGTATTGTATCGCCTTTCCTGTTCACAGCATCTGGCTACCGTATGATGGAACTGTTTCACCCTACTTCGAGATAACATTTATATTGTTAGCGATTTTCATCCTAATTCCATTCGTTCAAATGATCTATATTGACATCTACGTAGGTGTACTCATGATCCATATTGTCGGACAGTTTTTAATTCTGCGCACAAACTTGAAAAATATCAGAAAGTTTGCTATACAGTCACTCACCGCCAGAAAAATACTCGAACTGAACGGTCTGCCTCTACAATGTATTCAGAGTAGGGAAGAGTCAGCATCAGAGCTCTTTGAAGTGATTACCTTTGACCAGCCTACTGGTCAAGAGATATTGTCTTACTGGTCTAATAATATAGCTAGAAGAATGTTTCTTCGAGGAGGATCACGTGCTAGAGCAATCAGGAAGGCAAAGGTACATACACTGCAAGAGATTGATGACGAAATGCAGATTCGCATGAAGAATTGTGTGGATCATCATATACAAATCATCAGGTATTGAACTCTTTTTCTTGTCGTTGGAAAAGTCCTGGAATATCATATGATTCATCACATTTTCATCAGGTACTCTCTTACAGAGTTCATAATACGTTTTTAATGAAAATATTTCATGGTTTGTCAACATAAAATAATATTCATAAATCAACCAATAGGTCAAGAGATAAAAAAACGAAAAAATCAGATAATCCTCTATAAACAAAACGTGATATCAAAGCGAATTCTTCCAAACTATAGAAGGAGTTCTCCAATAAATATTCTTCCGATGTCTTTTTGAGTTTCTCATACTTCAAACACTGCATTTCATATGGAGATGGTTGAAAAGGCTCCTACAGGCTTGGATTACTCCATTTGATGTTGCCTTTACCCCGCAATACTCGTGTGCCAAATTACCAGTTTCTCTACACTCCTCCTCTATAATAATTCGGACGAAGTCAACACAGATCATCATAATCTGTGAACTAGCCCATAAAAAAGTATATATTCACTTACATTCAACTAGTTATTCCGTTATCTGGATTTGTATTCCATCATTCAGAGAGAAGCGATCAGAGTTCTGGAACTGTTATCGAACCTTCTATGCTGACGTCGACAATGTACACACTGTTTAATGATAGTGTTTGTACCAGAGGATAAACATTTCAAAAAAGAAATTAAAAGTGAAACACTGTAATAAATCTCGCCACAAATCGCAGGAGATACGGAATCGAATGAATTCATTCCATCATTTCTTATCTCAATTTACTTTCATTGATGAGGCGTCTGATTTTTTCAATATTTTCTGAAAAATGATCAATTCCAAACTTACTAAAACTGTTTTTATTACTCGAATTTCATCTGAGAATTCATGATAAAAAATGTCTCTTCTCAGCTTCGTGCACGATCTGGAGGAGACGATGCAGATACCCACTGTGGTACAGATCTGCTTGTACGTTGTAGCAACAGGTGTATCTGCTACTTGGCTCACAATGGTAAGTTGTTACTCGGTAATATCAATCGTATTCTTCAAATGATCGAGCTGTTGGTTGAGTCATTGAACAAACGGTTGATCAATAATGTTGTCAATCTATCAACATCAGGTGGATGGAATATTCCAACCAAGAAGATTACAAATTCAAATGTTATTTCGACCCAATTATTGTAACGTGTCTCAACCCTGGTGTTAAAAACTAATCGCATCATTCCCATATAGAAGGACTACACCAGGGACGTCCTTAGGGGGTCCAAGGTGTGCGCGCCCCCCCAATCGACTTTTGCGCCTCCTCAATAATTGATATCTTCAAATATATACACATATATATATATATATATATATATATATATATATATATATATATATATATATATATATATATATATATATATATATATATATAACTTATGTATGTTGACCTACGATTAAACACACAATAAAATATTTTGCTGGGAGATATCACGAAAATAACTTCGAAATGGTCCATAATGGTTCCATTTTTAAACTCCAAAACTGCTTGTAGATCGCAATCATCACTTCAAAAAATACCATATATCCAAAAATTATCCGTGGGGCATTGGGAGGGGGGGGGGGAGGAGTGAATCTAAAAATAACTTCAAAAATCTCTATGACTAAATTATTGAAAATACCTTCGAAAATGTCCACAATGATAAAACTATTAGACTCCAAAATTGCTTGTGAATGTCAAAAATCACTTGAAAAATGGTACAAAAAATTTACTGGGGGCTCCAGACCCCCTTTTAGCGCGGCTGGCGTCCAACTTGCGCCCCCCCCCCCCAATACACAAATCCTAACGACGTCACTGGACTACACTAACGTTGCTTGTAGACTTCACTGAGACTATTGTTGGCAGATGATTTTACTTTTCAATTTAGTGTATTTTCTGATACTTATTCTCATCGTGAAATTATTACCTCCAATTATGGGCAGATTTGAATGCATTTTTTTTTGTCTGGAAGTAATTGAAGAAACATCTAACAAAATGTATACTGTGTAGATTTTCTATTCTATCGAGCAACTAACGTACCAGCCAGGCTAGACTGGCATTTCTTGCTGGAATCATCCATCCCAATCACAAGAGTTTGAGATAATTAGGGATTTGTTGAGATTATAGGGAGAAGATTGCAGGAAAATTCGTGTGTTAACTTGTGTTTACTGTTTCAGGTACCAAGAGAGAAAATTGATCTGAAATTTATATCTTTCTTCAACGTCACCATATGTCTGATAATAGACACAACAATATATTTCTATCTTGGCAATCAGATCACTCAACAGGTAATACTCATAATTTTACTACTTACTTCTACTTTAACTGTAACTTCCACTTATTTTAATAATTTCTCATATTACTGTTCATACTAATACTCTCTCATTACTTCCTATCATCATTTCTCCACTAATCATGCATGTGCGATTTATTATTATTGTGTGTTTCTTAGCAACTTAATATGCCATGACTTGGTATTTTATGAAGATTCATATATATATATATATATATATATATATATATATATATACAGTATATATAATAACAACTGTACATCACTTACTCAATGTACACATTACTTTCTCGTTGTTTTTACCTCTTTGTAATAATTGATTTGTGAATAAACTCATAAATGTACAGAAACCCGGAAAAATGAATGTATGAATACATTCAATAATATATGGATATTCGATTATCAAGCCCAAAATCAGAACGAACATATTTGTGATCAATGAGTTGAGTTCAACCCTTGATCTCAAGTCTCAAGAAAAACTCTTATGTGCACGGTTGACGACAACCGTTATAGTTAGTCTTGGGCTTTGAAGGCGCGTCGACAGCGAGGTCATTTTGCACTTATGTTCATGTCCGTGTACTTTGCCATAGTTGTCAACGTTTGTGGATTTTTCAAGTATATGGAGGGAGCGGGATAGGAAGATATAAAAAAGTAAGATGAGATGATATATAATGAAATAAAATAAAATAAGACGATATATGGAGAGAAAAGTGACAAGAAAACGAATACAAATATAAATACAAAAGCAAGGTTCAGTACTCCCTCCATATGCTTCCGTCACCAAAATGCTCCCACCAGACCGAGACTGTCCAAACTTGGTCTGTACTTTCACTAAAGACTTTATCGCCGGGTACCCCTTTTGGGAACAAATAAATTGCTCCCGGCTACAGCTCTGGAGATCACTGGGTCACCCAAGCCCCCACACCACTTCAAGGTGTCCGGATCCTTCGAAGGGGGGTGACAACCGTTCAGATCAACCTTTTTCTGACGGAAACCAGCTTAGCTCTTGTCGCACAAGACCAACTTCCTTTATGTGTAGAAGTCAAATAATTGCTCAAGAGGAATTTCAAAATAGCCTCTTTCGAACAGCAATTGCAATTTGTCAACACTCCTTGATGACAGGTATGATCCATGGAACTTGCGCAATATGTCAGTCAAAGTTTCAAGGGATTATTCAAGAAATTGAGCTCAAGGTTTGGTGAAGATTAAATCCTCGATCTGTGTATAATCCAGGCTTCAGAAATACTATTCGTTTATATTCGTTGTTTTCTTCCAGAGCTGTATGGTCCGTGATGCAGTGTATGACTGCGACTGGTTCGAGGCTTCAGAAGGCTTCAAGAGGTCCATGCGTATTATGATGTCCATGGCTAACCAGCCTCTAGAATGGGTGGCTGGTTACTTGATACCGTTAAACCTGGCCACATTTTACGATGTGAGTAATTTATTTGTGAGGTTTTCAGATATTTAATGGTTCGAATTCATAATCTGACGATGTCAGTATTCACATCTTCATCAGAGGGTTTCAATAATTGATGATTTTCATTTGTCTGCAGCTGTCACAAATGATATTTTCCTACTACACCAACGCGAGGGAAATGGTGCAGGCATGAGCAAGTTCACGACATCTGATCGCTCTGTTCTCCAGGGCGAACTTTTACCTGCGAATTTACATGGTCCAATAAACCCATCTGAATCTACTACTTCTCACACGTGTGTTAGTGGAAGAATGGAGACTATCAACAATCGATCAGCCAGTTTATATTCAATGTGGAAAATGAGGAGAAACGAAGTATGGAGTTTTATGATAAATGTTACTCACATTCATGAGAGTGGCCTGAAACAGCGATGCTCATTTATCAATATACCACAATAAAATCATAGATTATGATCACAGATATAGTAAAGAAAAATATATCTCATCCATTTTCATTTGTCAATGGGCATCATATTGTTTGTTTGAGTATTGTACATTTCATATTTGTTTCTTTTATAGTCATTTTCCAGCATCTCTAGTTGAGAAGTAAACAGAGCATGATGAGAATATTGTTCGAACGAACATTTACTTCTTCATGATTAGTTTGGTACCCCTACCGCAATGTACTGAAAGCTCCAAGCTTTGGTCCTCAGTGTATTTATACCATGCTTGTATACGTACTCACATGGGTACGAGAATTTTTCTGGAAGTCGGTTTTTAAATGGTACTAAAAGTGACCAATGGGAACGCTACGATCTGTGACGTTGTGACTCAGTTACCGACCCGTGCTATGATATGATCGAATAGCGTGAAGGAAGCATATGTCGGTGTGGCGCTACTGTTGGCGTAGCTGCAGTGCTGAGGGTCCACGGCTCGACTCCCGACGCTGTTACTTTTTTAAACAAAATAATTTTCAAATGTTGACCCGATTGCAGGGTTATGGTTCAGGTTGAATTTTTCTAATAGAGCCAGTGAAACAAAAATATCTACACAAATGTTGTGTTTTTTAATATTGTTTCTCTCCCATTTGAGAACCGACTTGCAGATAAATTCTCGCCACCCGGATACGTTCTAACATAATATTCGCACCGTTGTTGTAGCGTACAACTTGATTGTCAATAAATAACTCAATATATATATATATGATAATAATATATTTAACAGGAAAATTATAGTCGTGTATATATTGTGAAATCTTCATTTTCTCAACGTTTCAACCATTATGTTATGTTCTTTATCAAGAGAATTATGTGTTCGAACTGAATATGACGAAAAATTCATACTTTTCGTCATATTCAGTTCGAACACATAATTCTCTTGATAAAGACCATAACATAATGGTTGAAACGTTGAGAAAATAAAGATTTCACAATATATACACGACTATAATTTTCCTGTTAAATATATTATTATCATAAAATGAGTCGTGAAAGTTTAAAAGTTTTCATATATATATATATATATATATATATATATATATATATGCCTCCCCCCCCCCCAACTCCTCGTCTTCACTCCAACTATCATCTCCCTCTTCTCCTCTTCCTTTTATTTCTCTCCACCGTTCTCTATTCTCCCACCTTTCACTTGACACTATTGTATATACTTGTGATGGTATAACTTGAAAAATTTCTGATATTGAAGACTCACGGTAATAATAAGAGTTATATTTTTCTATATAATTATGTATCTATGAATATTTGTTCACCATTTGATAGTTATTAAATGAGCGTTAGCGAAGATTTCCATCCTACTCTTACGAAGCTTCGTCTGTGTGTTTTTTTTTGTAAGCACAGGTCGCAGGGTTTGACCGATCGACATGAAACCTTTTCTGTATGTAGTTTTTTGGTCACATCTGTTGCACTATTTTTTAGAAACATCATCTCAAAGTTTCTAAAAACCTTATAAGATTAGGCGGAGCGGAAAAAATTGAAATATAAAATCTCATCAATATAATTCAAATTTTCCTCAAATTTAAACACGAAAGTGATACACATGATTAAAACTTTTTATGCAATTCAGACCAGCCGTAACGAAGATAATAATGTAATACACGTTCTTTATTCATCGAATAGATAGAAATAATAGCTAGATTCGATAGTAACCGAATGAAATATTTTCATTTGATCAAGGTATGTAGAGTTTTCGATTATACTTTATATAGACATCTCACTCATCTTACAACGCATATTCTGCGTTTACCTAGTGTAAATTAACAAACTTGGACTCAAGACTGTTATTTCATGTAATGAATAAAGCACTGCTGCACGTACGTAACCTTAAACTAGCTGTCATTTTAGTCCTCGCCACCGTCAATATACAATTGCGAGTGTAAAATTAAAATAAAATAAAATATCAAACCTCATTACTGTTTGAAAGAGTGTGAAATTACCTCATTACTTACTCACTTAGTAGGCCTATATTACTCACTTGATAGTAAGTTAATTAGTTTAGGATAATTTGGGTTGGTTTGATTAGTTTAGGTTGGGTGCAATTCTAACCAGACGATCCGACCTTCGCATCCCTATCTTTTTATCAAATGTCAAATTACCTATCTGTATTGTATGTATAAGCCACTCCGATTTGATGCCTGCTGTTTCATTGTGAATGAATTATGTCGTTGTATAGAATGAAACTACTAACTTACCCCAATATCTCCGCACAAAGCTAAAAACTCGTAGCGAAATACACGACAGAGCAACCCGGCACAAAAACCTGTTGAACATTTCGGCGCATAGAACCACAAAATATAAAGCCTGTTTTAAACACAGTGCAGCAACCCTCTACAATAGTGTACCCGAACAACTGAAATCGTTGAACCAACACTCCTTTAAAAACCACCTCAAGAGTATTAGCCTGCAGTCTACCTGAAGACATTCATTATAGTAATATGTTTCCCCACATTATTGATATCACTTCTATAACTCCTATTATATTTCTATTGTTATTACTACTGAACAACTATAGCACTATTATTACTGTGTTATAATATATCATGCCATTAGCATAGTATTATTATCATATTTATATTTGATTGACAGGGTTATATGGAAGATCAATAGGGCAGGACCCAGTCCTGCCAAAAAATATTGAATATCGCCTTTTTTGTATTATATATATACATTATATTATTCACTTCATAACAACGCTGCAGTTGAAACATCAGTGGTCAGCGCTTGCAGCGGACTGAAAACCAACTATTATTGTTCACATCTTCGAGTGATACAAGGTCTACTGATGAAACTACAGGTAATATCCTTCGGACCAAAAGTTACTCTCACGTATTTTCAATTTCTTTCTATATTTTTAAACATTTCAGATTCATTACGATGACGAAGTGGAGTTGAGAATATAACATAAATTAATTGAATATATTCAAGAATATTCTGATATGTGTTTGAAATTATTGCATTAGATACACAATATAATATGTAGTTTGCCAGGTATATTATCAAGAACAATAGCAATACAGATAGAACGTGAATACGAACATACATGAAATTATCTTCGATTCTGCAAGGGCATTTCGTTTCATTCTATTTCATTTCTTCATCTGACAAATTGATTCCTTACATTAGTTAAATAATTCATGATAAAGTTTATGGCACGTCAAAAAATGAACATTATGATAATATGAAACAAAAATGAAATATATTTTCTAGTTATATATATAAAGAACAAATGTATTCACTAACAACAACCATTCGTACATTGAATATGATATGATTCTTTATACATGTCTCACTCTACTGATAGAGTTCTTTTGCATGTGTTAAAAAACTCATTCACATATTAAAAACATCTACGAAATTGCAAGTGCATGAATCTGCGCAATAGACCCCTACAAGCTATTTTAACTCACAGTTCAGATTATGAACTGAAACTACATCCTGCTGAATAACAAATTTAATCCTTACTATTGTAGTGAAGAAGTCAAACACCAAATAAGTTACGAATACAATCAACAATGAAATTGACATATCTTTTTTTAAAACTTCGATTGTTATACATTTTATTCGCAGAGCGTTCTGAATGTGGATCTATAGTTAGTAACAGACCGGCTATATCGACAACTGATTGTCATGCATAATTAGCAAAGTGATGTATAAAATATATTCCAAGTCTCATTAGATGAGCGTAGCGAAGATGTTCATTTCATATAACGATTTTTTTTGGGGGGGGGGAATTTTGTACGCGGCATACAGGTCAGGAAAAAGCATCAATCAACTCGAAATTTTCTTTTCAAATTTTGTTATACCAGAAAAGGTTGGGATTATTTCCAGGTAAATCGGCTGAACGGTTATTCCGGAAAAAATTTGGAAAGTTTGGAAAATCCCGTTAATTAAGAATAACCCAGAATAAAAATGCTTGAAATCGGAAATTTTCAAAAGCTTTCAAATTCATACAGAATATGAAAACAACTATCATACACATTTTCAATAATTTGCACAACAATGAGAATGAGATATAACGAAGAAACGCAATGAAAGTATACATTCCATCGAATATCCGGATGAAAACATGTAATGCAAAGTGTATATGCGACAGGTTGCTCTATAAAGCAACAAGTTGCAGGTAAGGTTTTTCAGCGTTTGAAGTAATCCAAGGTTTTTAGATGTAGATTGACCTGACCAAATGTTCTCAATTCTACATTTCCATACTTCTACGCTCATCTCACAACGCACATGAGGCGTTTTCATAGTATATATATATATTCAACGTCAGCACAGATCTGTGTGTTTCAAAACTGACAATCCTCCTTGTACATCATAGCCCCGCCAGTAGTAGAGCAGCACTCGCTTAAGCCACAATTATTACCCTCATGTTGACATCATCATAGACATCATAGAAAACATCATCATGGACAGCTGTGGAAGGAATGATGATCATTAATAAAAAAAAAACTAAAATCAGAGTTTTTAAGAAACACAAATAAAATGCCGTAACTGGCGATGTGAATTTGGTAGTTACAGATTCTGTATTAGTAGAAAACATCACTTAATGATAACTCCAACGTACATCATAAAATGTGGCCAGGTTTAACGTTATCAAGTAACCAGCTACCCATTCTAGAGGCTGGTTAGCCATGGACATCATAATACGCATGGACCTCTTGAATCCTTCTGAAGCCTCGAACCAGTCGCAGTCATACACTGCCTCACGGACCATGTCGTTCTAGAACAAGTCATTTCAGCACACGTCTAAGCACAGGCAAAAAATGTACTACCAAGACATGCCATACTTTGCTAAAATATCACACTACACTCGATACTTCACCATAACTCTCTTCTAACTCTTCCTGTCTTCGTTTTTGGTCTAGGTCAAGGTAGTTATTAACCCAATACTCATCCTAGATATTCTATACTAGATCATTCGAACAAATTTGCATTATCATATGTAGTGATTTGAGACAAGGAAAGTCAATATCTTATTGATTGATTGATTGATGATTATTGTTTGCTTAACGACCCCTCCAAAAGCTAGGTTATACAGGGGTACGAATGAGCAGGTGATGAGGGGTGAAAGAATGTTTACAAAAACCCATGCCTTATGCGGGACTCGAATCCTCGCCCAACGGTAACATCAGTTTCTAAAGCGGTGCCTCAGCTGACTGAGGTATCGAGGGTGGCCTCAATATCTTAATATTATATATATATTCAAGATTATTTGTTTGTTTCACGAATTCGTTCCGAATGGGTTGATTCGGCCTGGATACCTTATACAAGATACACGATCCAAATTTGAATGAAAGTGAGGAGAATTCTGCACGCTGATGAGTGTATACTGTAATTAAGTATACTTGGCTTCGTAGCAAGGACTTTGAAATACTTTTGAATGGATGGTTGTAAATGTGGTCAGAGTTCAGGTAAGGTTGGACACCCGAACCCATGGCACATGAAGGAGTATACTTGATTCCAATATACGCTCTTCAGACACTTTGGAATTGTTACCGTTGAGCTCCGTATAAACCGTCGGTATGTGTTCCTGAGGCGGTGTGAGTTTCGTGTCAATTTTCAAGTATTGAATGTTACATTTAAACATCGTCAAAATCATTTCGTTGATGAATTGCACTGTCTATGTGTATCACATAATATTGATACACATTGACGAGATGAAGTATTGAAGTGAAAAAAAGAAAATCAGTTCAAAAATTCTCCAATTCTTTCGGCTGGGAACAATTTTTGAGAGAGTTATCTGAAAGTCCTCGAGTAATTCACATCACTAATCGAATCTTCATTCAAGTGTAACACAATAATGAACATATATTTCACCTGTTGCTGGATGAGATCGCCCAGGTAGAAATATAGAGCTGTCTCAATGAAACGGGCAAAAGATAGATAGCAGAATATTTGGAATTTCGTATCAATGTTCTCTAACGGCACCTGGAACATTCGAAATAACAATTCATGATGACAAAGGACTGTTTTCTCTTCATTATCCTGAATTCTTGAGGAATTGATCTTATATCTTGACTTTCCATCATCTCATTGATCTCTAAACTAGATCGTAAAATCTTCTATAAATCTCCCCAGTTAAAGTGAATGAAGGAAACTATTAAGTTGATAATTTGTATCAAATGCGCAGAGATACAACTTACCAGTGTGAGCCAAGTAGCAGATACACCTGTTGCTACAACGTACAAGCAGATATGTACTACTCTGGGTATCTGCATTATCTCCTCCAGATCATGCACAAATCTAAACACAGAGCATTTTATTTGAAAAATTGAAGCTATAAAGTTCAGTATAGTAATTATTTCGTGTCAATAATAGATAAGAGGTCTTGAAGGCAATATATACATGAATTACACGTAAGTGGTGTGACATTACTTAGGGAAGGACTGTGTTCAACTCAATTGTAGTTCATTTCATTGATTTATACAACTGCAGTTGCGCACGAATGCGCGGTGGCAGTTTTCAAATTTATAATTCACAATTCACATTAGTTTTGTATTCTCCTCTTGAATTATGCAATAGTTTTTGCTCTTCTTGCCTCTTCTCCCAGTCCAGTCCATTCCAATCGATTATCGTTTTATGAATAGAACCACCTCTACCCAGTTCTGTTCTATCCCTCTCCACAGCAAGCTGCTCTCCCCCTCTCACACTCCTCTGAACTCTCATCCCTATCCTATCTCTCACTTCTTCCCACCCCGTAAAACCATCTGCAGACCAAGTCATCTGCATAATGTGTGTTGATACCTGATAATATGTTTATGATGCTCCACACATTTCTTCATTCGAATTTCCAGTTCCTCATCAATCTCTTGCAGTGTATGTTCATTAGCCTTCCTGATTGCTCTCTCACGTGATCTTCCTCGCGACAAGTGACTCAATATCTCTTGTCTGATTGGCTGGTCAGATATAAGCACTTCGGAGAGATATTCTGCTCGCTCTTCCAAAGCACTTCGAGTAGATCGCGAACGCAAAGTGTTTAGTTCGCGTGATTTTGTGGCACTGAGTGACTGTATAGCAAACTTTCTTATGTGTTTTAAGTTTGTGCGCAGAATTGAAAACTGTCCGACGATATGGATCATGAGTACACCTACGTAGATTTCGATGTAGATCATTTGAACAGAAGGAATCACGATGAAAACTACTAGAAGTAGTAATGTTATCTCAAAATTGGGGGAAACAGTGCCATCATACGGTAGCCAGATGCTGAAATCAGATTATTAGATTATTGTATTATGTTAGATGTGATTAGTGATTCATTGGCTTCGCCTGAGCTATCGATGAATGAGATTCGCACTTTATTATCACTTCCAAGTTTAACAGTGGTAAATCGACTAAATTCGAATCTTTAAGTTATTTTTTATATGTATATATATTGGGTTTAACGACGCACTGTTACGATAGCGCAGATCTAATGGCGTCGGATGGATGATTATTGAGATGATGGGATGGTGAGATGGTGGTTTTTGAGTAATGAGAAGGATAGTGGGAAGTAAGCGGTCATGGCCGACTTATTGTAGGAACCATCCCACCGAAAGGGTAACGTAAGAAGGAAAGAGTACAGTGTTTTTTCGAATTGGACAACTATTGATGATATATTTCAAACTGAATGTGTATATTTTGGTTTCGCATTGCTTCATCAAGGTTCAATGGAACATCTGAAATCTGAATACCTTGAATAACTTCGATTATGAATTGTATTTCGCAAGTGAGCATTCACCAGTAAGATGACTGTTCAACATAGTAATAGATTAGATGGTAGATTTAGTGGATATTCGATATAATTGTAGATAGTTCTCGTAGTACGTATATACAGTGAGGGTAAAAATTGACCGGAATATTACATTAACGTTACCAGCATGAAATTTGATGCATGGCTAGAAAAACTATCAGAGTTCGAAGTCAACGGAGGGTGAGGGCCTGTTTTTTAGCCCGGTTTCCCCATAGATTATTACTGAAACGAGGCTATAAAGTTTACATCGTTTGAATGAATAAATATTAAAAACAACTTTATTGTTGGACTCGAACCCTCAATGTACTTCTTAAACATAACAGTTAGGAAGAAATTTATCAATATACATCAGCGATAGTTATTTATGAGCATATGATCTCAAACGTTGATGAAGACAAGTTTTTTCATCAAGAAGTAATTCAAATCATCAAATTATCACTCAGGCCCGGTATTACGAATAATAAATTTGTTGATTAAGCGATAATAATTAGTGGATTAGCTTGTTATCACCCTTGGTTACCAATGTTATTTTTGTATACTGCAATTGATTAATTAGCTTAATTAACACATTTTTATTATTGGTAATATGGGCCCTCAGTAAAATACAATATGTCACAATGATAAAGATTGCGTTTCACAATTATTCAGTCTGAATACATAAATTGGCAACTTGAAAGTGTTCCAATAATTACCTTAAATGATAATTTCTTTTGAGAAACGAATCTACACAGAACATGACAGCTGATATTCCACATGAAGTGGATAACATAGGTAGAGACATAGTTAAGATGTTGCCCCATTTTTTAGTGCTCTTTCTGACGGATTTTTCCAGCTTCGACATCGGATAACCGTATTCAAAATTACAAATCTTCTCCAATTTATCGCCCAACTCTTCCAGGCGATCCCGGTAATACAGCATGCATCCAGTTTTTGTGAATACCGTTAATAGTATGAACATTAATATCAAATCTTCACAAACTTGCAATAAGTCATCGGAATGAATGTAAATAGTTACTGGGCAAATGACTGTTATGCTCAGAAATATGAAGGATAAGTGTAATCGATAGTAGATGTATTGTGTTCTGTAGAACCAGCTCGGATCTTTGTCTCTTGGTGGCCATATTCCTGTGATGAACATTAAAACCAAGTTAGCTTTAGTCAAATTCTTTCATATGAGTTCAAGCTTCATTCAAAGTTATCACATATTTCTGAACTCAATCTAATATAAATTCAAAATATAATATATAATATTATCAAAAAAATTATTATTATTATCATTAAATTTTTCATATAATATTTCATTTCCGAATGATGGTACTGCCACACTCAAGCATTCAATGTTATCTAGGATAAGTTATATTGTAAAATATGTCATTTTTGTACCGATTTCCTCGGAATATGGTTTAAAGGAATAAACACTCTACTACTACTAATTCATTCGTCATCTTCCGCATAGAATATCAAGTCAATCGGAATATCACAATTCCTCTCTGAATAACATATACTTGGACTCACCGTAAGCGTTATGTATACGTCTGTTCAAATCGACACATTCATAAGTTTTTACCGCCTTTTTCATTTCCTTGATGATTCTGAGCCTGCTTATTGAACAGGACATCTTGTGTATCATGCTGTAACAACTGACGAGTTTTGCGGCGATTTGAGATGCACAGCCATAGCTTACACCATCTTAAATGTATTGAGAATATCTGTGTTTCCTTCTTTCAGCATTTCAATATCCCACAACTTTCAAAAGTTATCACCAAAAAACTGATGTTACGCTGAATCTATTCCCATGGACTCTCAATCAGTGGAACGAGCCAATTTCATGATTCACTTTTACTCATTGTTGCAATAACATTGAATACTTGATGGGATGTCTTTGATAATTATCATGGACTCACTGATATGAGCGAATATGACTGGCTCCACAAATCAAGTATATCGTTTCGGAATTGAAGAAGAATCTCTGGTATAACATTAAAAGATCTCTGTGTGGTCTACTTTGTTGTGCACAAAATGAATAATACATCAGACAAGTCCAATAGTCCAATAAGTCCAATAATATAAGCTACTACGGGTTTAAAACTCGCAAATTGGTGTACACCTGATTCAGGTAATTTCGGAGATTTCAAGAGATTTCATACGGATTTCAAGGGTATTTCAAGTGATTTCAGGGATTTCAAGGGGATAGCAATGGGATTTCATGACAATTGTTCACCGGATTTCAGGAGTTGTTAACCCCTCGATAAGCTACTGCAAATATCAAGTCTTACAACGCTCAACTAATCAACTTACACCAATATACTTGCCTCTCCTTACGTCAACTAACAGCGCCGACTGTTCCAGCTATTGGAAATGTCGAAACGATGTCTCTTTCACTCTTTCATCTTTTCTATTGAAACTTGACAATACAAGCAACTGTCTGTTCCCGTTTAACCTATCTATTACTGTGGTCTGTCCCACACATTGTGTATAAAGTCTTTGTCACAACACAGTCGTGTTTGTTTCTTTTAGTGCTACAATTGTACGCAAAGTTTCAAGCTATTCTTTCGTAATACTCTCTCCTCGAGTATTGTGTTGATGGTTCGACACTTCTGATCGTCATCACTAGTGGATGGCAGGAACGAATAATCGGTTGGATCAATTCTCACGTCTCGAATTGAAAGCTTCAAATTTGAAGAGAGATACTTTGTTCGGAACATGAACGTATTGTGTGTCAAAGGACTGCATAGCCAGAAGACTATAATATATTTATATATACTCACATATATATATATATATATATATATATATATATATATATATATATATATATATATATATATATATATATATATATATATATATATATATATATATATATATATATATATATATATATGTGTGCTAGTGAAGGTTTTGAGGGCCAATGGTTGATGGTAAAATGTCACACTTTGCGAATTCCCCTTCTTTGAAACAGTTGGCGGTTCTGAAAAAAACCTAACGTCTCGACGTTTCGAACAGCTACGGCTGGTCATCTTCTGGAGTCGTCTCGTCCGTCAACTGGAATCGAAGTTCACGGACAAGACGACTCCAGAAGATATCGTTCATCATAATATCATCTCTCATCCATAACAGAGATTTTATATCAAGTTGCGGAGTTACTGAAAAAACAAATATATATTAAAGGCACATGGCCAACTTATCGTCATGAGCGGCGGCTGCAGCGTCTCTTCTGGAATCTTCGAGGGCGAGATAAGGGGGGGGAGGGGGATCACGTGAAAATACACTCAAATGTACACAAAACATGGACTGAATTAATAACCTGGTACTTCAATTCAATCCTGTACAGAGTAACAATGAATAAAATATAATAACTGCTCTCTAACTTGCACACGCAACACTTCCCATCTCTTAAATACTCAAAACTTTACTCTATCATACACTCTTGACCCACTAGGGCAGCAAAATGCACCATATTCACTGGACCGTCACAAATAATTACACGTTTAGAACCACCCCATGGCTCGGATACATCAATAATGCTCTCGAGGCAAGGTCAAACCTGACCCAACCTAACCCTTCGAACTCGTTAGTCGTTTCCTCCTTACTCGACTCGACTCACCCACGGATCCCATACTAATTGTCAGGTGAGGATAGAGCGGGAATTTAAATACCTCACAGTTGGTTCGTGTCTCCTCTAATGTAGCTTAACGACCCCACCAACAGCTAGGTTATACGAGGGTACGAATGAGCGGGTGATAATGAAACGATGAAGTGATGATAGATGAAAGGACGCTTACAAAAACCCATGCCTTATGCGGGACTCGAACCCTTGCCCAACAGTGACTTCAGTTACTACCGCTAGCGATAATTGACTTGGCCACCGGGGCGGCTTTGTATCGTGTCATATTCCAAATCTTTAATGTCGTTTACATAAAAACTCTGTGCAATTTGCATACTTGATTACATTCAGAGTACACAATAAGTATGCGAGAATTGAAATATCTTTTTGTTTCAAAAGATGCTTGGACTGAATCCTTATGGAATATTTTAGTGAGGGGAAGAAACTATAAAATGAGTCGTATTTTTTAAAATTCATTCCTATTTTATCCAATGTCAATGCTCGATATACATAATCGAATAAATATACATGATTATATTAGTTACAAACAAAATAATGAAGACAAGAATAATAATACGAATGGAATTGATATATTGGGTTTAACGACGCACTGTAATGATAGCGAAGATCTATTGGTGTCGGATGGATGATTAATGAGATGATGGGATGATGAGATGAAGGTTCTTGGGTAATGGGAAGGATAGTGGGAATGAAGCGGTCGTGGCCTATATTGTGGGAACCATCCCGGCATTAGCCTAGATTACAAAGGGAAACGACGAAAAATCCCTGTACAGATGGAAGGCGGCAGGGATCGAACCGGGTTCTAAATTCCCCTCGTCTCCCGGATCACATGAAGCAAGCGCGTAAAAGAATGAATAATATATACTTTTTTCACCATATATTTATTCTGAGATTTTATTGCTGCATATTGATTCTTATACATTGGCTCATTTCAGGCCACTTCGATCAATTTGAGTAGATTTATGGCAGAGAGTTTCAAAAAAAAAAAAAAATTGAGAAATACAAATTATTCATTCATTTAAAGAACTAATGACAAGAGTCAAAGCCGCCCCGGTGGCCAAGTCAATTATCGTTAGCGATAGTAACTGAAGTGACCGTTGGGCGTCGGTTCGAGTCCCGCACAAGGCATGGGTGTTTGTAAACGTACTTTCACCTATCATCACTTCATCGTTTCATCATCAGCCGCTCATTCGTAACCCCGTATAACCTAGCTGTTGGTGGGGTCGTTAAGCAACATTTTTTAAAAAAATACAAGGGTCAATGTCGTCACTTTTCGTTGACATTTAGTGTCAGGGTTGGATGTCCTTTAATGATTGGTTTGTCGATACCGTGAACTTGACACTAAGACATACTCGGACGAGAAAAAGTTAAGCCGTACATGAATGATTATACTTTTTACATTGCGTGCGTGTTGAAATCGGTATAATACAATATTTTGAAGGATGCGTGGGAAGTCATGCGACTTGAATTTTTTACAGTAAAAATAATCAATGCTTACCAAGAATTTTCATTTTGCATTCTGGAAGTGTTCTTTAGGCCCATTATTACCAAGTACAGTTAGTTTACTAAGGCCTGGTTTAAAGAAATGATAATTAGAGGATTAGACAATGTTGATTTTTTCGTGGAAAACATCTATTAAAAGGGACCAGAGCGTGAAGATTCAACATGTAAATTTGACCAAGTTTCGGAACATATTGTACCAAATTCTGACGATATTTTGAGATGAATTTTCTGTATGTTATACCTCACAGTGTCATATATATATATATATATATATATATATATATATATATATATATGACATTCTAGGATAATTTTGATCGGGTCTATAGTTAGTGAATAATTAATTTTCCACTAGAAGTAAATGTTCATGTGGATTTTAACCACATTTTGGAGTACTCTCATGAACCAAACATTCTTATTATTGAAATCATATCGATATCATATCATATCGATCATATTGAAATCATATCATATTGAAAGATCCTAGAATAATATTATATGTGCGAGGTCAATAAAGACATGGTGTCAATTTCATGGGAATTGCTCCAATAGGTTCTGAGATGTGTACCTACCTGCAAAAATATTATATTCATAGATAACGAGCTTTGAAGTTTAGGATTGGTTTACCGGTGATGTTACGGCCACCTGGAAAGCACTGCATTCATACCAACCCATAAACACTTCACTTCCCTGATCTCAAATAATTCCTAATTTCAGCTCTAACTCGATTAGGTGAAAAGATATTGAAGTAAGTAATAAGTGAACAGAAGGGCGTACGTAGTACACATGTTGTGTAGAAGGATATTGAATAATTTTTCAAAGAACTAAACATAATGAACATCTCAGGATTGTGTATGTTTTTATATTCCCAACAGATCAGATAAAATTAATCATTTTTTTTTGACATTCTGGTCCTCTTTTAATATTTTCGGAGCATAAGAAATGAATATAATATCAAATGTATACATGAATGTGTTGAATGGAATATCTGAATGTGATTATGTTATGTATGAATGTGTGTTTTATATATATATATATATATATATATATATATATATAGAGAGAGAACTCGTCATACATATTTTTAAGTTTCACTTTATATTATGTTGATTGTTTAAATTTTGACGTACCATATATTCTATCATAACTCATAGAATGTAAGCATCAACTTGGCGAATTAAGCATTGAAATTGATATTGAAAAATTGATATTATGCTTCTTTGTTGGTTGGGGCCGAATGTTCTGTCTTTTATTCTCTTTGAAATCTGATTCTAAGAAGCAAACACAAAACATTTACAATATAACAATAATGATGTTTTAGAAATACATTCAAAGTAACAGGAAACTTGATGAATATGGAACAGATGATACATCCCTAGTATTCAAATGCGTTTCTTTCATCATGAGAATGTTTTATTCGCTAGTAGGCCTACAATGCATCTGACAGAAGTATGGATATTTTATAATTCATTTCGTTATTAATACTGAAAATGATTATAAAATTATGATGAAATTTTGTGCCACTATAGGGTAATAATACACGTATATCACAAGAACTTATTCCAAAATGAAAATTCTCAAAATGTATTACATCCAATCTACAATGAGAATAGTTGGTGCTAAAAGAGTACATAATCATTATGAAGTGTAACTCAAAATACACAAATAGTATAGTATTATGAAATTTGTCGATCCCTAAAACATCAGCGTTAGTAATACCAGTTATTCTGGTTCATCGAGACTACCATAACGTCTTCTTCAAATATACCTGTATCCACTAAAGATGAAGGTACTTTACCAACATAAGAACACAAGATATCACTGTCATATTTATATAGGTGTGTGCTCAGGGATGTCGGAACACTTCGAAAGTTGGGGGGGGGGGGGTGGTCAAGCTCAACAATTACCTAATTTCAACAAAAAGGGTTTCAAAAGGAAACAACGAGACAAATTGAGTCTTGCAAGACCTTTTCTTAACCCCCTCCCCCCCTTGCCAAGGGAAGCAGTGCCCCCCTGCCCCCTTCCCTCCGGTTCCGACGCCAGTGGGTGTACTCTTTCTAGGGTACCGATACTATGATTCTTTATGATATGCTGTCAAAATGCACCTTAAATCTAACAATCAATCAATATCCCCCGTATAACCTAGCTGTTGGTGGGGTCGTTAATCAGCAATAATCAATCAATATCATTTTCCGAAATGAATTCAACGATAAGTATCTTCCAAAGGAATCAATTCAAATCTTCGAGAGGTGCATGCACCGTGCCTGTAAAAATGGAGTTATTCATATTTACCATTATTCTCCATGTTCACGAACAAGTGTAATCGAATACAAAGTACATCAACCCCAAGGTCATTTTAGTTAAGTGCTCTTCAATTAAGTGACAATCTGTTTTTGTGAATTCAATCAGTTTCAAGATGATTTATCAATGAATATCAAGAATATGATGAATTCATTGATGATCCATCTTGAAACTGATTACATTCATAAAAATTTGATGTCATATTGATTATAAAGATCGTAAAGCTATAATGGGGTTGATCTACTTTTCATTCAACACACTAGTTTGTGAACATACCAAAAATAGTGAGCTGAATTTCTCCATTCTCATGAGCACCGTGCATGTACCCCTGAAATGCAAAAAAAATCTGCACAGTTATTCGATGTAGCTTATAGATGACCTTCATTTCGTTGATACCAGTTCATGAATCGACTTTATTTTGTAGTCCTTGCTTTTCGATTATTATTGCTTTTATAAAAAAAAGCGATTGTAAAGCGGTCAATCTATAAGAATAATTCGCTGTATCTGAACCTAAGTGTGATGCTGTTGGCAATGTCTGTAAATAGAACTGCTAGAGTGTCTTCCAGTAATGGCAATATTTCATCCACCAATAGCTGAGAGTTCTCGTTGATGATGCGGTTTGTGGCGGTACCTGGTGACAAATCGAAGAACAAGATGAGAATGTTCCAACCGTACCAGATATAAACTGTACTGGAAATCGAATGAACTAAAAACCAACTGACCTAAATACCAACTGTACTAGAAACCACCTCACATAAATTCTACTTCTTGAGCAACCTGGCTGCAGAAGTTCAAGTGGGAGGTTCGACTCCTCCTCTTCTGAACTTTCATTCGACACAAACCTTAGCCACCTAACATTCAGAAGATTAAGATGGACTAATCTAACATGATGAATGAATGAAAGAACAGAATGAATGAATGAAAGAATGATAAAATTATACAATAACGTAGAATTGATAAGTGGAATGTGGACAAATACTGAGATAAGTAAAACGAGCAATGGATAAGAAAACTAGTCGGAATATTCGAGAAGATGATAGAAAAATTGGAAAAGGAAATCGAAGTTCTCGTTTCCTCAGCAAAATATATTCACTTATTCACTATCCTTTTTATATATTAACGACGCACTGTTATGATAATTGAGATCTAATGGCGCCGGATGGATGATTGATGAGATGATGGGATGATGAGATGAAGGCTCTTGGGTAATGGGAAGGATAGTGGGAAGGAAGCGGTCATGGCCGACTTATTGTAGGAACCATCCCGGCATTAGCCTAGACTACAGAGGGAAACCATGAGAAACCCCTGTAAAGATGGTCGGCGGCGGGGATCGAACTGGGTTTGAAATTCCCCTCGCCTCCCAGATCACATGAAGCAAGCGCGTTAACCACTGCGCTGCATGTGCTGGTTATTCACGATCAATCAACTTGATTTGAGCTGTCAATTTTTCTATGCGATTAAAAATGGGTTTTATTTGTTATTATCTGTTTGTTTAAGAGCCTGGAGTCGATTTAGCGAAATATCATTTTTTTCATCACAATTTTTGAACGATTTGAGGTATCAAAATAGTAATACGAAGGAAACACAGCTATTTTGAATACCCTCATAGAAAAGTCATAACTATTCAACTTATATCACATAATTGTGAAGCTTATACAGCGAAAACAATATATTTTTGTATGATATACATTTGCAATTATGCAATATGAGATGAATAGTTACCACTTACCACTCATACCGCCTTGAAGGTATTGCAAGTATTTGTGTTTCCTCTTTGAGAGAATTTCGATATCTCATACCGTTCAGAAGTTATCACGAACATACTGATGGACCTCTAAATCGACTCCCATGGACTCTCAAAAATGGGTTTTCTTTTGTCATCATCTGTTTTTTGATATTGATTTGTACGTACCAAGAACCGGGTCGCCGTTGAACAGATTGGAGAAATGAAATCTCGCGCTGCCAACATTCAGTTTGAACTTCATTTTTTCGAATTCTAAGAATGTGTCTCCATCTCTTTCTATCTTGTTGCCTTTCATGTGTAGATCGCAAGTATAGTTTGCTGGAAAATGAAGTGAAATAATTCAAATATACTACCACAATATTCATAATGAAATCCCTTTTATTATTAGTGTGATAATTTATATAAAAAAACATCCGTTTGTAAAATTCATTTTGATCTATTCCTGATTAATTAGAGAGAAATTTAATGAGATTCTAAATAAATCTGTATTTTTTTATATACCCTTAATTAAATTAGTTTTATAATATCTCAGGATTTTTTTGTAATCAATTTTGTATCACTTTTGTAAAACCATTGTACTTCTATGTATTGATTTTATTACGCTGTACCAACTTGGTATCCCGCTTTGCAGACAGCCATCAAATAAATTGACATTCTCTCTAGAACGGTAAGACATATTAAAATTATGGCATGTGCATCAGTTTGAACAACAACTCTAACAAGTTTCACGTGCTTGAAATAATTTCTGTGGAATGCACTTAAAAAATCCCGTTTTTAATTATTTCGCCGGTACACGGAAAAAAACGGGACAAAAAATTTTGACTTTATTTTTCATCAGTTCGATATCAATTCACTTCAATGATTCTGCATTAATAAATTCAAAATATAGTTATTTGTCAGAATTAGTTATTCGAATTTTTACATGGATGAATAGCCTTTAATAATACCAATAAAACGAACTTGAACTTGTGACGAATGTACTCACAGAACGTGCCTGTGAGATAGCCCTTGCCTCTCACGTTGAGCAGGAGTATGTGCATCATCAGCTTGTAGTCCCCCTCGAACCTGATGGTCGGCAGGATCAGCTGAGCCTCGTAGGTGTTGGTCTCCAAGTCCGACCTGCCGAATCATTCACACGACAATTAAAACGATACATTCTTCATTCTACGATCAAGATTCTATGATCTTTTTTTTTTTAACATTGATTTTTATTTTCATCAAATTCTATTTGGCAATACAAGAATTAATCTATGTTAACAATAATAATAACAAGTATAATAATAATAACAAAAATAAATATGTATAAGGTAATCTAAAAAATATTAAAAAAACTGCCATGTATGAAAATAAGGAAGTGAAATAATAATAATACCGCATAAGAACGAATTCTTGTGTGCGGGCAACATAACTAATGATTATTTATCAGAAGTTGGCAATAGAGCCAACTTATATAGGCAATAGAGCCAAATTGATTCTACAATTTATGAAGTCTGTAAAACACTGAAAATATTGCATTATCCAGTGCGTTAGTTTGATACAATATACTCCACTATTTACATATCATAATTGAAATGAATAAATTCCTATATTTTCAAACATCTAATTTTAGTTATTGTTATTGTGAGCTAATAACAAATGTCAGACAGTGAGTTATGCATAATAATTATGCTCCGTATGATTATTATAATGATATTCATGTATTCATCTTTTGAATCATATGAAAACATTGAATAATAGAACTAACAAACAAACAGATTGAGAACTGTGCTGCAAACATTTTCATGGAAAATAAATGATTTGCGTACATTGTTTAACTGGCAGAATTTTGTTCAAAATTGTTTGAAATATTGTAATTCAGGGAGCCATGAAAGAGTTTTTATCTCTTGATTAGTATTGATCGAAAGATCAAACAAAAACATGAGATCGCATGTAGACACTGTTCCTCCTCGATTATGATTTCAGAGGTTGCCAAGCCCCAACATTATTGAGGGGTCAAGATTGACCAAGATATCAAGTCATAGAAAATGGTGCAAATGGTGATTAATGATTGATGTCTAAACTGGTTTACTTGAGATCTGTGATCGTGAAGTCAGATGCGCCGAAAGCCTTCAACCCGGTGACAATAGCCTCGAACAGGGCACCTTTAGGTCCACGACGCAGCTTCAGTTCCTTGATGTGCAAGGGTTCGAGTCCCGGAACGTTCAACTCGGCAATACCTGACACAGAATAATCGCATTGGTTAAGGCACGATGTAGTGATACCAACATATTTCATCTTAATATTAAGACGGTGTACCGACGCCCATACTAATAATAAAGGGGAGGTATTTGTGGTTTCTTGAGGACAAATCAGAGTCAACGGTCCCATTTGCCTGTCGCGATTCAGCGGATCCCCTTGTGAATTGGATGTAGCGGTACCGGTGGCATTGTTGAACTTACAAAATCTATAATGTTCGTGAAAAACAGATTCTATACCTGAACATAATAATTCTTCTGAATAGCATTGTTGAGCATTGTTGTTCCATAATTAAAGTTCGACATAAAAGTGATAGTTGCGAAGGCAAATGAAACCATGGATTCAAATTCTGAACCGTAAATAGTTCGCTTGGAAGAAGCGAGTGGGTATTCTCCTTCATATTATGACAAAGTATGTTGGTACATCCACATCGTGGTCAAGGTATAATACCATCAATCTTCAAAGCGATTGTATCATTGTATTATTCCTCAGCCATCAAGATCGTCGTATTAAATGAGAAAACGAGCCTCTTCTGTTCACACTTGACTGAAATAATTGCATTCTATACTCGTATCCACGAAAAGAGAATGCGCGAAACACCAGAGGACTAGTGGTGTGAGATGTGGGAAACGGTAGTCGTAACCTTATTTTTGTGTGGAGACTGCTAATCATGAATAATTCTGCTAAGAGCTGATTGTACAAACTGAAGATTAAATAATAATTACTCAAAAATCACAAAAGTAGCATATGTATCCAAGGGTAATTACAAGTTAATTTGCTTATTTTTTCTTAATTCAATAATCATCACTTGGTACAACCGGCTCTAATAGAAACATCAGAAATGATGTATCATTCAGTCGACAGCATTATTCGTAAATCCATCATCATTCTCAGAAATCATCTTTATAGTCAGTCATCAAGTTAATCACCCTCCATAACTCTTGTATACGTACTCATCGTATACTTTTTTTTCTATTCCATTTACATTACTCATCTACCTTTCGATTTCATTCTTAATTGATTTTTGTTTGCCAAACGACCCCACCAACAGCTAGGTTATACGAGAGTACGAATGAGCGGGTTGCTTGACCTGTTGGTTGGTTAAGCATATTTTCTTATGTTAACAAATCATGAAATGAATAAATGGATGAATAAATTAATACGGAGGTAACTATTTCGGTTTACGATTTTCTTGGTATAAGTTACCTTCGTTGCATCGGAGCAACTTCTCTTGGTATTGTTGTGTACCTGACTTACCTGTACGAAGCTTGGGCTTCAGAGCTTCGATTGAGCTGTTGATACACTGGTTGATGAGCGGATCTGATTTATGACAAGGTATGATGTAATCGGCTGGAAGAGAAAAAATCAAATTAACTGCACCTGAAAATGTTGATACACAAATATCTCACACTTCTTCTGTTGAATGGAAAATTGAGTGAATTGGTCCAGGCCGTCAAAAGGATGAGAGGGTGATAGTTGTTAGCCTAACGACCCCACCAACAGCTAGGTTATACGGGGGTAGGAATGAGCGGGTGATAATGAAACTATGAAGTGATGATAAATGAAAGGACATTCATAAAAATCCATGCGTTATGCGGGACTCGAGTCCACGCCCAACGGAGACTTCAGTTTTTGAAACAATGTCTCAGCTGACTGAGCTACCGAAGGCGGATCATAAAATGACAATGTCAATTAAGGTGTGATTTTCCGTCGGGGTACCAAGAGGTCAATCTTATCATCTCAGCAATTTTTTCCAACGAATTATTATTTGAAAAAAAAATCGATAAAGCTCAGTGCTGGATACGTCCTCATTCATTTAGTCTTCCCTGCTTTATATTATTCAAAAATGTTCATTGATGATATAGATATGTGATCATTTTGTTCTCTTCCTCTTCTTTCTCTTTTCGATATTCATTAAAAATAATTTCATTAAGTGGATTTCATACAAGTCGAGTATAGGAGTGTGGAGTTTGGAAGTATTTTCCATTTAAAAATCTCGCTCATGTTGCAGCTCAAAACGATGCTGTGTTCGCCTATAGCGATTGGACACTCCGTATACACCCAGCTGTAGAGCTTTCTTATTACACCAGTAATTTCAATAATGTCAATAACAGAGATTCTGTTAATAATTTTCTAACGCTCATTGGAGATTATCAATATTATTGTGAATGATCTGAAACATAATATCTCCATCATACTAATATCATATCATATCAATCTTCAACATATCATATTTATTCTATATCTTTGTTCATTCCAATGATCATTTTCATATGTAATTCATACATATTTGTTTTATTTCTCCCCATACACACACATTGACATTAAATTCCACTTCGTTATGCACACTTGAATTTCATTTTTCTTATACAGCTAGGGTAGAAGGAGGAGGTGTGAGACGGTTGGAGGAGTGGGACTTTGGCTATTACTACTATAATAATCAGAGTATATTATTGTGCTACTGCTTATATGTTCTTTGGGGTAATATCCATATTCTGATGTAGTTTGAATGAAATCCACCTGATAGCACTAACAAACTCATCCGTTGAAAGTAAATGTGGCATTTACTGAATGCTCAATTATTTTTCCTAATTTTTATTATATTTATAATTGTTTCTTCTACAATCAAAATAAGTTACATGAATAAAACTGCAAATCTGTGTATGGTGGAGGAATGGGATACAGCATGAAGAGGGGAGACATGGCCCACTATTTTGAGGTTATGTGTGATTTTAATGATCATTATATTTAGTATTTGAGGTTATATTACAATTTTAAAATATAATAAAATTCACATTTCATTAGTATTTGAAGTTTTATATCATTTTTGATACTGTTTGCAAAAAGCCTACCCATATTTGATCAGAAAAAAACTGCGAGAAATTAAAAGGATCTATCGTTCGAGTTCGATTTCACCATGTACAAAAGGACTTTAATTAATTGATTCTCTTGTGTATTACTAGTTCTAGCCGTGATCATAGTCTACTTACTATATAATTTTCTCAAAATTGAATATGCAAAGACTTTTATATGTTCCGTATGTTCCGTAGGCTGCCCCCGTGGCTAGGTCAACTAACGCATGCGTTGTGAACTGAAGTCAGATCGGGCGAGAGTTCGAGTCCCGCATAAGACATGGGTTTTTGTAAACGCCCTTTCCCCTGTTATCACTTCATCGTTTTATAATCACCCGTTCATTCGTATGCCGCGTATAATGTAGATCTGTGTGTCCGGGTTTGTTAAGTAGCATATATGGAGGCCTATATAATGTAAAAGTCCATATATATGTGATGTATATAGCCTATATAGTTCTAGAGTCTATAGTAAATATCATATATATCAAATATGTACAGCTTCAAGGCTATATAATCTGGCACTAGGCGCATTGGCCCACTCCTCCCCATATCGTGTTCTATGTCTCCCCACCCCTAGGATACATGGGTAACTTTGTGGACATGTTTTAAATAATTGAAATCGATTAAACTATGAGTTTTATAGCTACTTTAATGATTCAAAATGATGGGTAAGGCTTGAATTATACAGTGAACAAAACTCAATAACAAAAGACTTGTGAAAAACACATTCTCCTTCTCCCCTACTTAAATTTGCTTGTTTTGAAAACAGTTCAATCAATAACACAAACATGCAGCGTTCAGCAAAGATCGGCACCCCGCACCTATAGATCGGTGCTTCCATATTGATCTGAATTAGGCCTATATAGTTATCATCGTCATCAACGACCTAGCTATATTTCGCCCATGGAGATGCTTAAGACAATCAATCAAATGATTTAATTTGACGTTATTTATATGCACTGATATTCTCGGAGTTAAAAATGATTGAATTCGATTATGCACCTATATTCTGGGAGAGATGAATGCACGAATCACCCACGCGCTAGTGGTGTGGGATAGGAGAACAATCGCTCGTAAATGTCATCTTCCGTAGATCACAATTATCAAGTCGATAAAGTAGCAAAACTAGTTAAATACCAATACAAGCATGTAGCTAAGCGAAAATTAGAACGGCCTTATCGACTGTGATATAAACATACAATAGACCCACTGTGAATTATTGTACTGAAACATGTTTTCAATAATTCTGACATTATATATTAACTTGAATGAAACTTGTTTATATAAATAACGTTCAGTCCACTTTTAAGATAACTAGTTTACATTTCAAACTACTTGGATACATTGGCACACTAAATAGAATGAAATTGACAAAGGTTGAGCGATAAATATTAAAAATTAGGTTAAGAATTTATTGTTTCTACAATAATATTTGAAGTAGTAACCATTATTCATTGTCACACACCCTAAAACTAGATATTCCAAAGAGGCCTACCTGGCGGCAAAACATGAAACGATTGAAGCCAGAATTTTACAAATTAATTGAAATACTACTGTTGAATCGTGATCTAGTAGGTATCGGAATGAGTTTTGGCCGATTGGTATAAAATATATAATTGCCTCAATTTTATGAAAATTTCTCACCGGTAAATTATGAGATCAAGGTAGAGATTGACAGCGGAAAAATTAAACAATATAGTTTTATGAGAAACATCTACAAATATTCAAATATTTTGTAAAATATCGTATACATTTTTTTGTTTTTGAGTGCAAAATGAACTCGCTGTCGAAGCGCCTTGAAATCCTTCAACACAAACTGAATATTTCTGAAAAGTCAGGAACAGACTGAATATATATGTGTATATGAAAGAAAAAGTGAAGAAATATTGAAGAGAGTTAATCAATTTGACATTCATTTTATACGAATTCAAAACCACTAAAATACACAAAAATGAAAAATCTATAATATTTTAACTCACGTATTTCCGCCATTGTCACACAAACATAACACAACAATCCAATCAACAATGCACTCATTATATCTTTTTTGAACACTTTCATTGTTGTAAATTGTATTGGCAGAGCGTTCTAAATGTGTATGAAGTTAATACCAGACTGACTGTATTGCCAGCTGATTGTTTAACACATTACATCTGATTATTACAACATAAGTCCAGTATCTCATTGAGCATTATGATCACATAATAGTGTGAGCCTGATATAGTAGTGAGCTGAATTATAACGTAATAATGGTATATACTACTTTTACTAATAGAAGGCCTTGAATAGAGTCAACGAAAGTGCGCGGCCAAAAAGTGAAGTGACGATCCACTCCTATGGATTATTATCTTTTGTTTGGATGGATGAAGTAACTCTGAGAGGAATAATTATTGAAAATATTCTGATGAGATTACCAAAAATGTCAATTTCACT
Source organism: Brachyptera putata (assembly GCA_907164805.1). NCBI lineage: Eukaryota > Metazoa > Arthropoda > Insecta > Plecoptera > Taeniopterygidae > Brachyptera > Brachyptera putata. The sequence continues at coordinate 10,685,269 of OU015472.1, forward strand.
TACTGGAAAAAATCGAAATTTGTTTTATTGTCTGTTTTTTTAATTTTTTTTTTTGACGTGGTAGGTTAGACGAAGTAATGAATCGAATTGGAACATTTTCTGGGCTTTGGTATCGTGACGGGAAGATCACGATGGTTTTTGTAGAAAATCGTTTCTGCATTTTTTAAGGGAAATTATTCTTAAAATTTAAAAGCATTATGTGACATTTGGAATTTTGAAATTTCAATCGATAGAGTGCAAATAATAACTATAGATTTGAAGAACAGTAATTAGGGCTCACTACATGTGAAGGAACTGATCATAGTTAAACAATCTAGTTCGACAGTTAGACGAGCTTTAGCGAGGATTTAATTTGACATACTGAAAAAAATTGAGGTTCGTTTTTTTTATTATTATTATTTTGTCGGTTCTCCACAGGTCAAACGGCTACAGCTACTACTTTGCTATCAACTTTGAACTTTTTTTCATTATGGTTCCTCATCTAACTTAGATATTATAGTTTTGTGGCATTTTCGGGGAGTAACTTTTTTTTTATGAATTTCATAAATTTCAAAATACTCATTAGATAACACAGCGGAAAAAAAGAAAATGTTTTCATTTTCTAAAAAAATGAAATTTTGCGTGAAGTTGAACTACATTTTGATACACATTTCTGGGAATTTTCAGCTTGATCAGGTCAGCCATTTTGAAAAAAAAAAACATAAAATGTGCTAAATTGGTTCCACTCGAAGCAGTTTTTACCCATTTATAACTTAAATGTCCGCTCGTCTAACAACGCCTATATGGCGTTTTCCTAGTTCTAGTTCAGTCAAATTTAGTTTCTAGTTAGGAAAACCACAAATCAGAAAAGTAATAATCAGTTATATGTATAGTCTACTTTCCTCACTGGATGCAGTACTATTTCACGCTTTTCCTTTTTTCTGTTTTTGGGTTGTATACTGACTGAATGATGATCAAACAAGGATATTGCTTTTTTTTAAATCGTGGTATATATTTCCCTCCATCATCAACACCGAAATTTGATATAAAATCATTGTTCCTCGTTAAAGCTGAGGTTAAAGGAAAAACAAACTGGCCCAAACGACACAATATGAGTACAGGCTGAAATTTTAGGGGGCATCGGTAGATAATATGAAAAAACTTGACTGTCCCTGGAAAAAAAACGGGAGAAATGAATACCTCAATCGCCGCCCTTGGTAGCTCGGTCAGCTGAGGCACCGCTTCAGAAACTAAAGTCACCGTTAGGCCTGGGTTCGAGTCTCGCATAAGGCATGGGTTTTTGTAAACGTTCTTCCACTTATCATCACTTCATGGTTTCATAATCATCCACTCATTCGTACCCCCGTATAACCTAGCTGTTGGTGGGGTCTTTGAGCAAACAATAATGTAACACCTCAACCGGAAGAAATTATATTTGTTTCATGTTTTCGATGTGAATAAAAATAATCATACAACCAAGAACTCATGCACCAAGTACTCATACTTAATACATTTCGTGTAAGGGCTAGCTAGCTTCAAGAGGCTTGGCCTTTGATTGGTTAATGTTCACTATAGGAGAGCTACCTGTCATGGCAACATGTCTGGTATCAATGTATTTTACTGTTGTTAGCACATAATTCTACCCCTGCAGATGAGGTGGACTTCATAATATGATGAATTATTCAGTCCAAGAGACCGTGAATTTGTTATTACTAGGAAAACGCCATATGTGCGTTGTTAGACGAGCGAATAGTAATAGTATGAGTAAAAATGGGTACAAACTGCTTCGAGTAGTACCAATTTAGCACATTTTATGTTTGTACTTTAAAATGGCTGACCCGATCAAGCTGAATGTTTTCAGAAATGTGGATCAAAATGTAATTCAACTTCACGCAAAATTTCATTCTTTTGGAAAATAAAAATATTTTCTTTTTTTTTCTGCTACGGTACCGGTATATTATTATAATGGGTATTTTTGAAATTTCTGAAATTCATAAAAAAAAAATTACCGCTCGATAATGTCACAAAACTACACAGATCTAAGTTAGATGAAGAACCATATTGGCAAAAGTTTGAAGTTGATAGCTGTAGCCGTTTGACCTGTGGAGAACCGACAAAAATATGAGAAAAAACAAACAAAAAAAAACATAAAAACGAACACCAATTTTTTTCAGTATGTCAAATTGAATCCTCGCTGAAGCTCGTCTAATAATATATTCACATTGTCGGTAGCTTTTTTTTATAAAACATTAACCAATCAAAGTCCTAGAATCTTGGATCTAGCTAGCACTAGCATATTATTTCAAGTGTTTTATTAGATAAGGGTCTGTTCTTCTCTACTATTCCACTGACATTTTGAAGTATTCAATGCACAGTGTTTGCTCATATGTTGCATCAACCATTTGTTGAATACTAACCCACTTTCCATTGGCTATAAGCACCAGTGTTACGCTCGTAATGTCAATAAAAACATCGAGCTATTACCATCTTCTAGACACGGTCATTACGCGTGCGCAGAACACTAATTTCGAACACTAATTACTAGCTATTCTAATAATAACGTGTTGTAATCGTTGAGATTTGAAACCATCGAATGTATTGTAAAATAAAACTTGATTCAATTATTAATTCCAGGTCAATGATCCGTGTGCGTAACAGTGATAGAATATGGGTGTTGGAATTGCATGAGAGTCGATTTGATAAATCATCACTTTTTGATGATTTTTTTTTCTGGTATTCATTAATTTAATGATTTATTGATTGATTGATTTTTGAATTTTCTACGAAAAAGTATTGCATTATAGGTGGTTGAATCCCAAATTGAGGTAAACACAATTGGTGCCTCCAATATGAAGAATGAAATCAATTGATAATCATTTGTTTTATTCTATTTATTTCCATTTCCATCCAAGGACTTCACATGATCAAAATTTTCTTGGATAATTATGAGTTATAATAAATCATAATAATAGATAGTCAAAATATACATTCGTCACTTGGTCTTTGAACATATCAATCTTTAAAGATACAAGTAATCACTACAAAATGCATAATTAAAGAACATAATGCATCATAATCAAGTAGTGAATTGTGAGAGTGTCAAGGCATATGGAATAAGGGGGTCAGCTGCAATAGTGGGAGGGGGAGGGATCATTTCCCCAAACCACTTCTCCCCTCTCTACCTTCCTACGCGCCTGACAGTCTTCATTATTTTCAGCTACTGATGCAGAAGACTGGTTCATTGCTGTGCTTGCCTTGGCTAACCACAGAGATTTACCCTCATTATTGTAATTTTGAGAGACGCACAAAGTCATTATTACGAATATTCATCATTTATGAAGAGTAAAGGTCAATTTACAGCAGTTTCACCAAGTCTTGGTCTTTGTTTCAGTTTTGACGCATTTATATATATATATATTTTTATATTTATTGGGTTTAACGACGCACTGTTATGATAACTGAGATCTAATGGCGTCGGATGGATGATTATTGAGATGATGGGATGATGAGATGAAGTTACTTGGGTAATGAGAAGGATAGTGGGGAGGTGGCGGGCATGGCCGACTTCTTGTAGAAACCATCCCGGCATTAGCCCAGACTACAGAGGGAAACCACGAAAAACCTCTGTAAAGATGGTTGGCGGCGGGGATCGAACTGGGTTCGGATTCCCCTCGCCTCCCGGATCACATGAAGACGCATTTATGAAACGGTTCACAATATTATTCCGCCACTGCATGGTTTTAATTCTTCCAGCAAAATGCGTTGATTTTAAAGCAATCGAACTGATAATGATGATTATTGAATGAATTAATTAGATCAAATTAAATTATTCATGATAATAATCAAAATAAGTGCATGGCATATTGTATGCCCCGAGGCAGGTATTTTTATGTCTCAATTGGATCCTCGGAAGCATGCTGCAATAAAGATGAAACGAGTTCCACAGAATCGAGGATTTATCTCAATAAGAATAGAAAAAGTATGCATTCACAATGTTTTATGAAAAAAACTAATTATTCTCTATGACATAAGAAATAGCATTACATCTAATTACACTCTAATTACATTAATGCATGTATATCACATGATTCTGAGGAATGTTTGGGATTCGACTCCATCTAAATAGTTATTCATCGAATAGTCAAATACTGGCCGAGATCATGGAGATTTTTGATCATGTCTTTGATGAGTTTTGTTGTTATATTCATTTTTCCATGTGTACAGCTTGCATGTGTGATAATTACACGCTCATAGAAACAGTTCTCTTGAATACTCTGCTACAAGATCAGTGTATATGAGACTTCAAAATTATCAAATCTTATATAGTTCACACATTCTTTTTTTTTTTTTTTTTTTTTTTCAAATAATATCATAACTCGATTCAATATTACTCTTCCCCGATTGAGGATATGCTATGGATGAAAAATGGGATCGTTTTTCATGAACCCGAACCTAAATCGTGCATTCAATCAACTCAAACCCAACAGTGCTATTCCACCTTTTATTGCTTCCATCAGTGTAAATTAAATCCATCTCTGTAGGACGAATCAAGGGCAAACAAAAACAGAATTCTTACAAGATAGAAAAAAAATGTATTGTTATTTCTCATTCACATTCTATCCCGTGTTTTTATTATTTTGTATTTGGGATTAACCGAAGAATCAAGAAGGAGTGATGTGCAAATTGACTTCACCTTGGCAATGTGATTTCAATTGTTCTTTTTCAATGCTTTCGTTCTTATTTTCCAAAAGAAAATATTCGTATTCTAGAATACGTACATCAAAATGACAAATAAAACGATATTGTACAACTATAAAGTAGGATTTTATTTATTTATACTGGGCTTAACGACGCACTCTACTGATACCTACAATCTATTGGCCTCGGTGAATAATATATGAGATGATGAGACGGAAAGTTCTTTTATCATATGTTTTTGGATAGTGGGAAAGAGTCGGTCGTGGACTGTTGTTAAGGAACCATCCCAGTATTGATCTGAATGACAGAGAGAAACCACAAAAAACTCATATCAACCATCGCGGGAATCGAACCCCGTTCTCCAGATAGTAAGATGAATGAAGCATGTTTCTCTGGTGGAAAATATTAGCTGTTGGTGTATACGTGGTCCTTCATTTTTTCTATGTTTTATGGAATTGCTCATACATCACATCGGTGTATTTCACACACTTACGTAGAAAGGGGAATTTTTCTTGATATATATTCTCCCAAACCCATCATCGTTGGATAGGGAGATCGAATATATATATATATATATATATATATATATATATATATATATATATATATATATATATATATATATATATATATATATATATATATATATATATATATATATATATCTATATATATATATATATATATATATATTTATATATATATATATTCTGGTTTCCTGATTGTGACCATTTGAGACAGTTTGAAATACGTTGAAAGAAAGATAGAAAATAGAGCAATATACTCCGCAACTTCTACAGGCCATGTCAGGCCGCACATACGGATATTTCAAATAATTCAAAACCAATTAAAAAATATTCGGTTTCCCGAAGATATAAATATATTAATTTCTTTATAGGCCTAGTTTGAGACTTATTATCAATGTGACATTCGAGTTTTCCTTGTGCTCATTCTTATGTCTATAATAAAGGACTTGTGACACGAGTGAACCGGGAAGAGGGAGGAGTAGCAGGGATTTCCTGGGTGGGCAACCACTTACATGCATGCACTCGGTCAAGCAACTGACCCAGTTCGAAACTCATCATCGTAGCATAAACTACTAGCCAAATATACCAGTCTTTTGAAGACAATTATGATGGATGAAATATTTCGATGAACTGTATTTTCTTATTTTATTCAACCTGATCAAATTAACTGTAGCTTTCTGACGAACAACATGTTCTTCTTTTGAAATTTCTGAATATAACTTATATATATATATATATATATACACATATCTTTTATACGTATCATATACGTACAGTACTTATACGTATATTTTATGACATGGCTAAAACATCCCACATATCTCGATATTGGATCGTATCCAAAAAGTTTAATGATCACATATATAAATATATATATATATATATATATATATATATATATATTGTTGCTTAACAACTCCTCCAACAGCTAGGTTATTCGGGGGTACGAATGAGCGGTGATAATGAAACGATGAAGTGTTGATGGGTGAAAGGACGATTACAAAAACCCATGCCTTATACGAGACTCGAACCCACGCCTGACGTGACTTCAGTTTCTACCGCTAGCGATAGTTGACTATTGTGATTCGTCTTCAAGAACAGTAGATGATCATCTACTGCTTTTTAGTTCAAGTTGTCTCCTTTTCAGTTCTAATTCCTATGCAAATATTCGATTATTTATGATAAACACAATTTTATTGTAATGTTGAAATATGTTAATTATTATGCATTTGTTTTTACGTAACGTATGTATGTATAATTATCTACGTTCATGTCATCCAAGAACGTTGTACTGAAAACTTAGCACTATTTGCGTCGGTGAATGATGAATGAGATAACGGAAACCTGGGTAGATTAATGTTATTTCATTATATTTTGGATAGTAGGAAGGAAACAGTCTTCGCGTGTAGTGAGGAATCATCCCAGTACGAATCAAAGAATAAAAATCAAGATAAATCACGAATTAACTGTCAGTGTCAAGATGGTCGACCATGGCGGGAGTCGAACACCGGTCTGCTGAATGACGATCCGCTGTCCAAGCTACTGCTCCAACAGTTCCAGTTCATCACATGTTCTAAGTTCTTGTATGTTTACGCTTCCCAAGTGCCAAGCTGATTTCCATTTCAAAATTCATACGACAACAGATTTAGTGCGAGTGTTTTGAAAATAGATATTGTTTCTTTCATCGTCGTCGCTATAAAATGTCCAATGAATATATTGACAATATACTTAGAACTAACATGCAATAACAATAACAGGAAACGAGGATTATCATATATAACAAGCCGTGAAAAAGATGAGATAAATAATGTATACGTAGATTTGTGGTCAGATGGACGTGAGTTCGAGGCACAAGGGTTTTTCTGATCATCTACATAACATGACCTTCAAATCTAAATAATCACAGATTGTAAACAGGTAGATGCATCTTATGCGCTTTATAAGGTGAAAGAGATGTATAAAATAAACCAGAAAACTATGCTCCTTGATGGTGAATACTGGGATGGTTCCTCAGTAGTATGTCACGACTGCTTCCTTTCCACTGTCCCGGATACCAGATAAAGTAACCCTTCATCTTATCATTCCATCATTCAATTCGATATCCACGGACGCTGACAGATCGTGGTCATCTGTTCAGTTCCTCGTAACAACCATACCATGTTACTCTCCTTTGGCATTTTGATGTCGCTGTCATTTATCTGTTTCAATTATCAATATATATATATTTTTTTTTATATTATATACATATATATACATTTATAATCGGAACGTACGAATGACAACCATACTAAAATTCCAAACAAGAGCCCCAATAACTTGTATTCGTTGAATCGGCTTAGCTGACTTGATATAGGGTGCAAATCAAGGGTAGTACTTCACTTACCTTTGGTTGAAGGTCAAATTTGCATTGTTGTAATCAAATATGAAACGGTAATATTCTCTCATACCGTAATCTGGATTCCAACATTATGAAAATGCTTCACTCGTTTTTGGGACTCTTTTGGGGTAACTATTCATATGATAATTTCTCTGTGGACATGAACTCTTTTCAGACACCGTGAACTTGCTGGATCATTACTGAAATGATTGATGATTTCTCACCAGATGTCACTTATACACTATTGAGTGGAGGACAAGTGATCCTATTTCCAATGAAAATCTAATTTTTCATCAAATGATTCATGTTTCTATTTTGCAGGGCAGCATTACATTTTTCGAATGGCTATGTAATACAGATTATATTTCAATGACTAGACGCCATTGATTGGACAATATAGTACATTTTCTTTAATAATATATAATCATGTATGAATTATGTTAATATATAAATGAATAAATCATAATATATAGAATATGAAACGTGCGAGACAATTAAAAAAATTGCAAAATTTCCTGAAAGATCAAACCGATTGTTAACTTCGATAATGGGATAATGAAGAAAAATGAGGAAATGAGATGAAGTATCAACTAAATCGATCTACTGAACACCAACTATAGGAATTGTAATATAATTGACAGTAACACACTTTGTATCAGATGACCATGTATGTATTTACTATGACACATGATTTGTGTGAACGCTTTGTGTACCAACACGCTCTCACTGATAAGCATACTGTTAATAACCAACAAAAATGCTTCTGTATTAGTTCATTCGGGAACTTTTGATTGTCGAAAACAATTAAAAATGATCCTTCATTTTGTTTTGTAATTTTTAGCACCTAAGCTGAAAGGCACATTTTTTAGCGAGGTTCTAATCAAATTAGTGTGAGACGAATTCATGACCTAATACAAGCAGATTCATAAGCCAGAAATATGATAATTGCTTGAATATATTACAAAACATATTTGTGTGAATAGTATTTCTTAAAATTTATTTCGGGTCTATAACAACTTGATGATGAATATTATCTATTGGTGTCGGATGAATGCATGATTATTCAGATAATGGGATGAAGAGATAAAAGTTTCTTAACGATTTCTTCCATTAATTCTTATAGATAGGGAAGGATACTATGGAGGCAACGGTCGTATCAAATATTGCAAATACCATTCTCTCATTCACCTAGGATACAGAAGAAAACCACGAGAAACATCTGTAAAGATGGACTGAATGAGTAAAGGCTGTATTAGCAGTAATTGAAGTCATATGGAGAATTTTCATCTGTTCACATAACATAATTATCATAAGCCCGTCTAAGCCACAATCTGGTCTGATGGAAGGTCTATTTTCCTGATAGTAATAGTTGTATCGTAGTAAAGTAAAACGTAGTTGTAAACGGGGCACCACAAGGGCGATATCACCACCAGTAGTAGTAGTAGGAGGAGGAGGAGGAGGAGGAGGGAGTGTAAGATGTGGGAACAGTATCAGTATTAAGTCAATCGAAGTTTAGAATTTTCAGAAGTACCGTTCTGAAGTATCAGTGATAGAAGAGGTAGAGTGGTAGATAGTAGTTATAGTAGTTGGAGTATAGGATCATTGTGAGTAGGTAGTAGTATTGAGTAGTAGACGTATAAGGAGTTGGTAGTGGTATTAAATGGTGGACGTAGTAAGTAAAACCTTAGTAGTAGTGATTAGTAATGAAGTGAAATAAACTGAAAATAGTTCCACATCACTAACTGAATTTCACGAACCGATGACCATTGTCAATTACAATATTTTTTACATTGACTCACTGACGGTTTGTCTTCGCTATAAATTCCAAGGCCAGATCGTTTTGTTCCCTGTTGCACTATGTCCATAATCATTATCGGTAATTCAAGAAGCCGCCTTACCGACAGTTCATGGGTGTCTTACGTAAACATCGCTTTTTTGCCACAGGATGACGTAGGAGATAGAAAATATAAAAGGGTTTGTCGTTTATTGAAATCCGTCACTTCTCTGTTGTTCTTCTACTTGATTTGTTTGTGGTGTTTTTTTGTTTTGTTAAGATGACGACTGTGTCGAGAAAATGTTCGGTGTTTGTTGGGGTGATGTTGGCATTGGTTGCTGTGGTTGCTAGTGAGAGTAAATTACGTGAGTATTCATCTGTGGGGAACAACCCTGGAATGATTCTTATTGAACAGATTTAGAATATTCTAATTTGAGATTTTTTTTTTACAAATAAGTTCACACAGTCCGATGAGACTATAAATAAAATCGATTGAGCAGTACAAAAGAATTCCACCCAATTATCAGATCGGTACTTTTAAACAAAATAATAAAAATACTTTTCCGTGCAATAGGAAATCTTTGGAAGCGTACTGTAGGCCTAATGCTAATTTTGACATTATCAGAAGAGAATACTTTGATATAAATGAGCACCAACTAGAATAAAGATCATCTTGAGAAACTGAATGCACGCTCATAATAATTGTATGATCATTTTTTTGAAATTTGATAAAAATCGATCCTCACACTTTGTTTTGGAGGATAACAATTAAGGCATATACAATATCCTTGGACGAACGATTATGAAAACTATAACAGAATATATTGATGAATATATATGATATTCTCGGCTTCAGAATCTAGTATGATAGTATGATAGTACGATAGTATGATAGTATGATAGTATGATAGTATTAAAGGCTATACGGAAATATATGATGAACACAAATTTCACCTACATATATGAATTATAATACTTGTAGAACTGTGAATAATTGATGATTTTTCAATATCGAACTAAAAAAATAGTCTTTATTGAAATAACATAAAATTGAATGATGATCATAATTATGAAACCTACCCTAGTTATTCCTAGTATGAAACTTATGCTGAGATGTATTCATGTTTTCTAAGTAATGAAAGTTATATTTGATTTATTTTTTAATACATTAATAATAACAGTTCTGTGAGTGTGTTGGTTTGCTTTCAAATAATCTTCTTTCGATCGAGAAAAAAAAATTATTAATGTTATAGTATCACAGATTCAACTAACAATTGGATTGTTATGTTTTGTTGTTCTCATGTTCCTTATATCAACCAACAGTTAATTTAGTAGTGTGTCTAGATTGAACGAAAATATTTCGATTCTTTTAGCAAATATTATTTGCATAATCATTATAAACTCGTTTAAAGGTTTGAATTATCCTAATTTAGCTCACTTAGCTCTCTACTCTAAAAATTGTATGAATTTCTTTTCAATCGAGGATTCTCTGAAATATTAATCGAGAATATTCTCCTTTATGGAATAATAATTGACATTGCATTGAATTAGAGTCTCTTCGTGGAGATCTCAACAGTGTCACTCAATTTCATGATCAATGTCAATGAAATCAATTAATTAATTACCTGATCATTTAACTAGACAATAGAGAATAATTAATGTTTATTGGCGACAGTAAATAGCTATCAGTAAATAGCTGAATAGTAAAGTGAAGTAATGGCGACAGTAAATAGCTATAGTACCTATCTGGAGGTTGGTAATGATGACTGGAAACTTGAATGGTGACTAATGAGATAATAATGCAAATAATATAATAATAGAAGTTCAAATTTTCCGATGCAGTTGATCTGGATTGCTTATGTATGGCATGACTTGAGTGATAATTACCTTGAAGATACTTAACGCCCCCACCAACAGCTAGTTTATACGGGGTCTGCTACAAAATACAATTTCACACAAAATAATTGCTTTCGAATTGAAACTAGTTCATCAACTCCAAGAACCACTATTGATTAGTCATATTGTATAGTACCGAAATTTCATACTCTTTAATTACTTATATATACTTATATATATATATATATATATATATATATATATATATATATATATATATATATATATATATATATAGGCCTACTTAAAAATTATTTTTAATTTTCAATTATAATTTCATTTACACTTTTTTAATTTTCAATTAATTTTTAATTATTATCATTTTCAACAAGTAAATAATCATTTTTATCATTTACAAAAGAGGAACACTTTCAATATTTCATTTCAACTTCTTAGGCCCCTATGAAGTCCAGAAGGAAATTTTTCATCATTAATTTTGTATGGTTCGTAACCTTTCGTTCAAGTCAACCAATCACTAATCGATATTATTTGATCTTTTCAGCAAGTTATATTGAAGTGTGCAAGAGGAATGATCCCTACGTAGAAGACTGCATCCTGAACTCAGTGGAGCGACTCAAACCAAAGCTACTGGAAGGTAATTGCTATATTATTACACATAATTGAGCATTATTGCTATACTATTACACATAATAAGTAAGTAAGCAATTAATATCGTGCATGACGTGTGGAGTAATAATAATGATAATAATAATTGAGCTTTATTGCTATACTATTAACACATGAATGAGATATTTTCGTCGCCTAACGGCCCTACCAACATCTAGGTTATATGGGGGTACGAATATGAAGGTGATAATGAAACGATGAAGTGATGAATAGGTGAGTGGACGTTTAAAAAATATGTGCGAGATTGGAACTTAGCCTGAGTTGACTTTATTTTCTAAAGCATGCCCTAGCTGAATGAGCCACGGGGAAGGCAGGAGTGGGAGGGGGAAAGGGGAGACTGCATGCTGTGAGGTGGTGTGCTTAAAATCCACATTATAATTGTCTACAACTGTATATAATTACAAAATTAACCAAAATTGAAAAATGTAGTGTAAATGTGAAATATATACATCTGGCAAATATCCGAGTAACGAACATACTCATCGCTCAAAATGATTGAAATAATCTCCTATCTGAGCAGCCTATAGTTCCTACAACGTTTTGATTTATCATGAAGTCACAGTGGCATGAAAACCCCGACTCGTATACTAATTGAATAATACATCTTTCGAATTTGTTTTTATTTACAATAACATTCCTGACCAATAACTTCTTGTGAAAAGCCTTCATATAACATTTAAACCAGAACACATAAGTGACAGAGGGTGGGACACGAATCGTTACATATTCACGGTTATGCTGGAATATAACATGACTACGAGAATAATTCAGAGGGTGACATTATATAATAATTACCAGTCCCTGTGAACTCCAAGGTAGTTAGCTCTCTAAGTAGGCCTATTCTCATCAGTATGATAATTTATATTTCCACACACATAATTGACAAGAGACTATAATAGCTTGAGAGTTGTAATATAAAATGATACTCATCTGCATGGGAGGCGGTTTTACGAACTCTCAGTTAAGTATTAATTGGTTAACTATTAGTTAACATGGTAGTAGGATACGTATAACCACCAAGGGTGATTAGCTGTGTTGATCAGATCGGAATCAATCAATCCACAGAAACCCGGTTGTACCAACTGATAATTAGTGAACTATATGGAAGGAATAATTAGTGAATTCATATATTATGTTCGCACCCATTTGGTTACATATACTATAGAGATCTAAGGGGGAAGGGGGAAGTTTCTAGTTTTTGAATCCAAATTTTTTTGATGGTATTTTCGAGTATTCCAAGTATTGGACTTGTAATAATTTGTATATCCATGAAAGAAAAATCTCATGACGGTGAGGTTGACTAGATTTTTTTGGGGCATCTTTTTTGAGGGATGACGATTCGCCAAATCCTCCCTTCCCTAATTCGAACACCTCCATAACTGTATGAATATTGTCTCCAGGTATTCCCGAGCTGGATGTGCCCAAGCTGGACCCGCTGCTGATACCGGAAGTGAAAGTCGTGTTCGGGAGCCAACGGACTGCAGGATTCAGGGCGGTCGGGCACAACGTCCTAGTCCACGGAGCAAGCAACTTCAAAGTAACCAAACTCAAGTAGGTCAACCGGCACTGGTAACACAGCAGTAACTTGCTGTATATCTTATAATTATGTATATATATATATATATATATATATATATATATATATATATATATATATATATATATATATATATATATATATATATATATATATATATATACATATATATGGGATGTTATAGTTATCGCCTCGACCGGGACTCGACCGAATCCGGGTTCGAGTCCCGGTCGAGGCGTATCTTTCATGACATGACTATAACATCCCAAATATCTCGATATTGGATCGTATTCAAGAAGTTTAATCATATATATATATATATATATATATACATATCAATCACAATATTAGAGAAATTATTATTAATACATTCTCTCGCTTGTTCAACAGGGTCGATCTTGCCAATCACAGGTTCATCGTTGGTTTGGACATCCCAGAATTGTATTTCGTCGCCGACTACGACATCAATGTCAGATTCGCATTGTTACCGGTCAAAGGTCGCGGCCCGATTCACGCCAACGCCAGTGAGTGCAATATTATGCAACCAAAATGCAACAATGCATGTGTTTTTGAGTGATAGAAATTATTTTCTTAGCCATCGATTGCATTTTTGTTTAAAAGCGAGTTATGGAGATAAGCGAGATACTATGGAAACTAGACTGTAGGTAAGCAAGTTAATAAGAATTCGTTTTGATTGGAGTACACATTTCGAAGGAGTTGAGTACCGGTAATTCTAGGAAAATATTGTGTGATGATATTTCACTTTTTAGTCTCTTGAGAGAAGGTGAAATTATGGAAGAAGCAGTCCCGATGTTTCCAGCAAACTATAGACCTTGATTGGATTTAATCTGGCAATCCAGTTTCAATTTCAATCTGTACTAATTAAAACTATTCCACAAGAATTTTGAGAGAATTTTCAAAATAAATCAAAAATAATATCCTTCAGTAGCAAAAAAAAATGCGGTGGCTTTAAACTTTGAATTGTGTCAATATAAATGAAGTAATTATGAAATTTGGTACTATTGAATCTATGAATTGCAAAGAGCTTCTATACATAAAGTTGTTTTTCTATTCATGTATATAGTTGCACTCTCATGATAACAGAGACCTATTGGCGTCGGATGAATGATTAGATTGAGTGACGAAGGTTTTTGAGGCTATAGTGTGCAGGAAGCCCTCGTGGCCTATGTTGTAGAAACAACCCCTAGCCGCTTGATACTTATCACTGACGTTTGTTGTCTTCTTTCAGCCGGCATCAAGGGGGATGTGGTGCTGAACGGTGATCTGGTCCAGAGGGACGGAGGAGAGTACATCCGGTTTGGGAGCGTGGAAGTCGATTTGAAGATCGAAGATTTTCACGTGAAGCTGGAGAATCTTTTCAGAGGAGACACGATATTGAGTAAGTCGCCACTATTGATACGAATTATTTCTGCATCCAAGTGCCAGTGCAATTAGTGACAGTGTCTTGGCACTGTAGTGCCAGTGTAAGTGCCAGTGTATTGGTTCGAATCATTTCTGCTTCCAAGCGTAAAATGACTATTGGCACAAATTATTTCTGCCTCCAAGCACTAGAACAACTATTGGCACGAATCATTTGTGCTCTCCAAGCACTAGAACGACTATTGGCACGTATCATTTCTGCCTCCAAGCGCTAGAACGACTATTGGCACGAAAAATATATTCTCTCACCCTATAAAACATGAAACACGTTTCGTGAAAATGTGTATCTGCATCTAAGCACTGATGATACTATTTGCAGGGAAATTCGCTTGACAAAATTACTCGCATTATTATTTATCACCCTGCATAAGAATGTATACATCTCCTACCCAAAGTACAGTTACGGTAGTACAATGATGAAAAGAATTTTGGATTAATGTCATGACAATGTCTTTTTTGATGCGGGTTCCTTAATTTTTCATCAATGTTATGGTTCATTTTCACAGGGAGTAAAGAATGATGTTGATTGATTTTCTCTCTAAAAATACTTTCAATGAACTTTGAACCCAATAAGTAGACACATCCTGAAAAATTATTTGAAATGTTATCAACTATATAAAGTTTCAACAAAAATCGATCGGATAGGGAAGTGAAGTGGATTTGATTCAGTGAAATATATATTTCTTGTTATTTTGTTTTGAAGATGTTTTTGAGGTATTCTAATTATACCAAACAAAAATCTGTTTCTTATTTCCAAAACGGTATAGTAAGATTAAAATATTCATTCAAGCAATGAATTTCATATTCGCTATCTGTGACAGTTGTGGGACCCATAGGTAATCATTTTAACCCATTACATTCTGAAAAGATACGGTGTGTTTATTTAAAATCTCAATTCTGATCTCCAAAGTCGCTAATAATACTGAAATATATCAGTATTTTATTCAAATCGATCAACATTGCCCGGTTCTGGTATGTTTTTCTGGCTA